>CM020028.1:8118588-9318588 GCA_009769605.1 Bucorvus abyssinicus | reverse complement strand
TACCCACCTATCTGAGGTGAGGAAATTGTCTAGGAATACAGTACTGAATCTTAGAATATTATGTCATGTTGTTTTACGTAATATTGGAGCCTGGTCACCATGGGAACAGGCATCAAAATAGAAAGTTGAACTGGAGGGAATGTACCCAGTTTCTGAGGTGGAGCTGTTGAGCTCCCGTCATCCAGAAATCTCAGACACAGCTGGAGGGTATCTCCACAAGCCCCATCTCTGATGCTTCTCCCATGTATTCAGATGCTGATGTACGAGAAGAAGATGGAGGTGCCCTTGTCTGGGCATTTTCAGTGACACCACAAGTATTTAGAGGGATTTATCACTGGAAATGCAATGAGAACCCAAGAGAACAGAAGACTCCAGGGAGACCTTATTGCAGCCTTTCAATGTATAAAGAAGGCTTTCAAGAAAGATGGAGAGAAGTGTTTTACTAAGACATGTAGCGACAGGTCAAGGAGCATTGGTTTTCAACTGAAAGAGGGCAGGTTTAGATTGGACATAAGGAAGATATTTTTTATGATGAGCATGATGAGACACTGGAACAGGTTACCCAGAGAAGTTGCGGATGCTGCATCATTGCAAGTGTTCAAGGTCAGGTTGGATGGGGCTTTGAGCAACTTGATCTAGTATGTCCCTGCCTGTGGCAGGGAGGCTTGACTAGATGATCTTTACAGGTCCCTTCCAACCCAAACCATTCTGTGAGACAGCTGGGTCTCTGAAAGAAAAACAAGAGTATGTGGTTGTCAGCCTCGATTACATAACTGTTGTGGTAACAAGAGGACATTTGATCCTGGTGATTCACATCATGTTGAGTGCTACGAGCTGTGCCCCAGCGCACACAGCACTGCTCTGCTGCCAAAGCCACCATCCTGATTCCACAAGGCCACTAACTGCCCCGAGTCACTCCCTGACTTGCCATGCCTTGGTTTCCCCATAGATAAAAAGAACTATCAACAGGCATCCATGTCTGAAACACTGTGTAAGATCCAGCTGAATTTATAAGCAATCATTTTATATAAAACCTCCCTTTACTGACTGTAACACTCAGTGGAAGGACTTTTCCTGATACCAGAAAGTAGGGCAGCCCGTGACAAAGCAAACCATTTCAAAATGTGAAGACACTTCACATTTCTTTCTCTTCCTTCTCCTCCAGATTTCGGTAAGATGGCACCAATCAATTCATCCTTGTTTAAACCACCTTGCAAAAAAATCTTTCAAATACTCCCTCCATAACCTGCAACATGATCATTTTAGGCTGCAGTCAAAGACTCTTCTTTCTCCTCAAGAGCTTCATCAGCAAGATGCAATAATCACTTCGTTATCTCCCAGGGCATGAGTTGTAAGATGAGAGAGGTGCCTGCAGGAACATACACACAGAGGTCTGGCAGCTACACAATGATGAGCAAACTGCAACCCTGAACACATCTTCTCCCTGCCTCTCCCTGCTCAGATACACCCAGGGACAAAGGCGTGCAAAGTACTCCCACCTCTCTAATAAAAAGGTGCAGTATGAGACATTACCCTACACTCCTGTTAATCAGCAGGAACAGGAATGGAAGACACACCACCAATATATTCCATTTTTCTCTAAATAAAATAGTAAAAAATTCCAAGGCAACGTGAAAAGCTTCACTGAGACACCAGCTGGTTGACCAATAAAACCACTAAGCTATCCACTCGGTTTGAACACATGGATCTCAATGCTCTTCATCCAATTTTCCTGAACTTTGGTAAGGTGTTGCAGCTATCTGAGAAGAGCAAACAAAGCTTTCAATAACTTTTTGGAGAGGCAGGACCGTCCATCCGCTTCCATACCAACAAGCAGGTGAACGCTCCCTGCCCTGGGCAAGGCAGACACAAGGACATGAACTCCCCACCTTTCATATCTTTCTTTTTAAGGCTGAAGCAAAGATAGGACTATAGATGGGTTTTAGCCCACCACGACATGTACACATTTTCCCTGGGTATCACATCACAGTTCAAGCTTTTCAATAGAAATACTCTAGTACAGCATTCACTTTCTTTAATATGACAACCCCAGCAGAACATAACCTGTCATTCTAACTGTCCTGGGACCTCTGGTGAGCACTGAGACATGCACTCTTCTTAATGCCAAGTTAGACTGGAGAATAGTATTAGTGATCAATCTCCTCCCCCTCAAAGATAGCCCCTACTTTGCAAGGGTGACACAAGTGATGAAGGGGGAGACACAGCTGACAAAGCTACAATTACAGCTGGTGGGATACAGGTTCAAAACAAACCTGGAGAAGGCAGTTCCTCATGCAAAGGGCAGGAAATATGGGGAAGCCCTTCTCAGAAAATACCCCATAATGTTTTAAGAACCATGTGCACTTGCTTGTTCTGCCACTCCTCCCAAGGCATCTTCTAGTTGGAGATGAGGACAGACCACCAGGTTGGGAGGGCTTTTGTTCTGGCCAGTCTGCCCATTGCCTGTTCCTATTCTAAGTGTCTTCAAACTAAAAAACATCATTTAAAAATACTTCAAATGTTCCAAGACCCAAACAGCTACTGGTAAACCAAATGCAGTGTATTATCAGCTGCGACTTCATCTTGATTTCCATCTGACCTATCCAGACAGTCCGCATTTCTTTTCATGTTGGGATTCAAGGAACCCAATCCCTTTGAACAACTGCCCTGAGCCCAGAAGAGCCAACAGCTGCTTGGAGAAGGACACGATGCCTCCACAAGCTCCACCCTGCCAGAGCCCATCCCTGCTCCCCTTCAGATCAACGCTCACAACCATTTCCCAACGGGCAGAGACTTGGGACAGGGTTTTCATCTGTTCATTGGTATTTTCCATCTTAACAAGTTTTTAATGTTTTATGTAGCAAGGATGTCCCTGTCATTTAAAGAGGGAACCATGCAGTAGTAATTATTCATTAACAACACATCATAAGTGACCTTTACACTGAAGCAGAGGAAGCTGCCGTGACTGTCCAGCTGTATTCTGGAAGAAGATGTGGGCCAGGAGTTTCTACTGAAAAGCAGTTATACGGATTGAAAAAGCAGAAGACCTACAAGCCTTGAGCAAGAGCTGGAGTCCCTTGTTTACAGCAGGCTTTTTGAGTGGGACCGGGACTACTTGTCAGCTATGCTAATACAAGCCATGCGTCCCTAGCACAGCAGAAATGTATCTCCTGTCCCTGTGCCACTGGCTTTTCAGAAGGAGGTAATTAAGCTCTTTTATTCTGGGAAGAGGACTAGTCCCATTGTTAGGTTGCCACCTCGGGCATACATGCATGCATGTAGGAAGCAGAGCACCATACACACAAGTGAGAAGCAGAGCCTAGACACACAGACACACGGTTCAGGCACCAGCACCGTTTGCGAAGTAGAAATAACGTGCATCACTTTAAGCATGATTACATTTTCAAACGCAAAAAGTGTTAAGAAATTTTTTTGAAGACAGCCAGTAACGTTTTGCAAGGATCGCTGACTCAAGCCCTTGATCTGGCTGTTTGGCTGATGACTGGAAAACAGCCCTGGCTATGTTTATTCTTTAGACAAAGTCCAGCTAAAAATGCATCCAGGCTTGAATAATCTGTGTAACAATGACCTCAAAACCCCAAATACAACACTGCATTACATGCAGGTTTCCCAACAGGATGAAGCATTGTCAGGGCTGATACCCAGCTACCCCCTTTTGATGCACAGTCTACCAACACGGCATTTTCATCTTCATACCACCATTACTGCTCTTGGAAGTAATACACTATTTCATTTCCATTTGCATTTCAATATGGCCCCAAGGGCTTAACAGGCATCTGGTCCTCACTGCGCTAGTCTCTTCTCAAAGAGGATACTGCCAAAAGGCGGCAAGACAAAGGATGCACCGCTTCTTGAACAACCTCACACATTGGCTCTCAGCCGAAATCGTGAGCGGAGCCTCCCGTATCCTAGCCCGGTGAAGCATCCCAGTTCACTTTGCAGCTCTCCACGCCAGCACTGCTTTACAAACAGCAGCAAATGTCGTTATCCCAGTTATCACAGGTGGGGAGAGACAGAGGAGGAGGCACGGCTCCAAGCCCAAGGTTATACATCAGGTCACAAACAAGCCACGAGGAATATTTGACTCATCGATGTCAGAAGATCCCAAACTTTCCATGTTACCTAAATAACAAAAGCTGAAAGTAAGACGCTATTACGGGTCTGCTGAGCACAGCATGGGAACTATAGATCTCGCACGTAGGCTCGTGCCTTTATATCCATCACCTCACTCAAATGCCCCTCTCTCCTCCTCCTGTACAGCCCAACCAGCAGTGGTTTTGCTTCCATCATCGATGTTACCCTTCAGTGGGAGAGAACGACTTTACTCCTACACTTATCAAGTATTATTATTTAGGATGTGTAAGCTATTCCAAGTAAATCCTGTTTTTTCCAGATTAGGAAGTAATTTTATTCATGTGTTCAGTGTCTCCTGCCCCAGTGCTGGCCCTAATGCCCCTTCAAACCCACCATCCTGGGGCTGAGCACACCAGAGATGACAGATGAGACCAAGTGCCTTGGACCAGCCATACAGCTGATTAAGCCTCTCTCTGCCTCGGAGAGCTTGGGTTGGTCACATCAATTTTGCTAGTGCTGTCCAGGGGACTGGCAGTGGCCATGTTGGGCACAGAGAGACGATCCCTCCTGCCCAGCACAGGGTCAGCCTCCAGCTGCCGGTAAGCAGAGAACTGCAGACAGGAGGATCCTCAGACCCATTTTAAAATCATCTTAAAATAGGGTGATGCCTCTCAGTCGAGCAGGCAGCACAGGCCTTGCCAAGATGCTTAAGCTTTCAGCCACTCACTTCTCACATTGGCCACGTGAGTGTTTATTCCTACCCAACCACCTGCACATCCCAGCCCATCCTTAACCTCAACCACTATACATCACCTGTTTTTTTTTTTTTTTTACCATAGATATCTTTAGCAAAAGGGCTCAGCAACATGAAGTATAACACGCTGATCTCTCCATCTATAAAATAAATATATAATTTTTTTTAAGCAAGGGCACGTATCAAAGAGCACAGCATGCAGTGCAGTGACTCATGCAACCGGCAAAGTATAAAATTGGCTGCATGCGTGCCCGCGTAGGGCATTCTGCAGCTCCTCCTATAATTAGTCCTTCAAACGCCAGAGGGGAAAGTAACAAATTCAAAGAGGTTCCACTTCCCAATTATTCACATATTTCCAAATCAAATGGTTGTCTGTCAGAGAGCAACATGCCATTGCCCTAGGATATCAAAATGCAAACTGAAAAGTCTCTCCAGGAACAGGATTTGCTTTCATTACATTTATATCACCTAATTCATTTTAAGATTATATATAATTAGTCTCTCCCCCCCCATTCCCCACCCCTCAGTTCAATATTCTTTCCCAAGCAATTTCAGAACATACCACACATGCCAATGGCGCTTCTTCTAAGGCAGCAGTCTCTTGCCTTTCAAACAATACATGGAATTTTAGTTTCTTTTTTTTTTTTAGCATTTTCTTTCTTTGAATTGCCAAATCTTTTAGGTGTGCATTAGCACCAAATTGCTGCCACAAGAGTTTTTAATTTATTTTATTTTTTTAAGCAATCGCTTCTGAGGAACTTTTTATCCTTACTTTTCTTCTGCCTTCTGACTGCCTGAGATTTTGGACTACCATCCCTAATGTTTTACAGCTGTTTCCCATCACCATCAGACACAGCGCACTATCTTCGTTTGCACATCTCCACTTTTGTTTTAAATCCTCTTGGTTCCAGCGGGTAAACCTGCTGTAAGGTTTAATGCAAGAGAAAACCAAAGTGCCCGGATCACTTTCCCATCAACACTATGACAGCAGGGCTCCCAGTGAGGATGCAGTTTTCTTGAATGAGAAAAAAAGTGAGTCCAACATCCTGAAAGAGATTTTTCAGCAAACATGTAAGGAGACGCCTCAGATGGGCAAGTTACTTCTGACCAGCTATGAGTATAAAGGAATTATTTCATTATTGTTAGTTTTTTTAATAGGGAAGGAGGAAGGTCTTTGCCCAGGACGGGGAGAGAGGTGGCAGTTTGCTGCTGCTTCCTGCTCTGCTCCAATCTTCTGCTGAGATTTCCCTGAATTTAGGGGAAAACAGTCACATTAATCATCAACCATTTTAGCACAGATGATGTTGGGGCTGGATGAAAAGCATCCTATTTCTACTGGAGGTGAAAAGGTACAGTATCAAATACAAGGAATATGCCTGGTGTGTCACCTCCTCTATTCCAGCACAAACCACCCAATGGGTTTTGCTAAGATGAAATCAAGTATTCCCCTACAGCAAGAACATGCCACAGGGCTGTGACGACTCTCGACAGCCCAGGATCCCACAGCATTTCACTGGTTTGGTACCGTCACCCGCAACCTCAGCTGCAGCCCTGTATCTGTCCTCTTCACCCTTCTGAAGAGATGGGTTTGTGGATTTTTAAGCCACAAAACAGGAGAGTAAGTTTTTAGAGCTTCTTCCAATTTGCAAAACCAATTCATACAAAAACCTCCAAAAAGCAAAGGGATGTTTCACCCAATTCCCACAGGTGCCCATGACCTCGGGCAGCTGGTGCTTGGATCAATGCTGTTCAGCACCACAGCTTTGAGCATCTCTATACATCTATGAGAAAAATACTGTAACTCGGATAACTCCCAGCCCTGAAGGTGAAACCAGGGTGAAGATGGGCTTGTTTTATCACAAAATAAACCAGGTGTGGATAACCTCAAAGGAAGGAGCTGGGCTGTGCTAAAATAGGGTCCAGCACTAGTGGGAAGGTTTGTCTGGATGTATAAATAGCTGAAGCAGAAAAACATCACAATCCTCTGTGAAATGAGAAGAAATACAAAGGAAATAAAAGGTAAAAAAAAGAAGAAAGGCATTACTTAACTCTAGCAAGGAAAATGTGGCATCCTGCACTGCTTCCAAACAGAACACCCAGGGGAGTGCCGTGGCCAGAGGGGCCCTGTAGCTGCACACCTCGGGCGCCAGCAGTGTCTGTCATCCCTCCACCCTGCCCAGCAACAGCACTGGGTGCAAGGACACTGGCCCTAAGGCCAGCTGACCCACTGGCACCATGTCAGCGTGTAGGCAGGGAGAGGATGGGGAGGCAGCCCGGTGAGGAAACCTCTGCCACCGTGAACGCGCCTCAATCTCTGCGATCTGGGAACTTCTCTCCCTACTCCAAAATCTAGCCGAAGGGGTCAGGGAGGAGCGTTTCTGGTTTGGTACATCTGGAGTTGCACACGCTGGCAGGCACCGAGAGAGGAGGGGGTGATGGAGAGGTGGGGGAGCCTGGCTCAGGCATGTTAAAAGGCAAAAATACGTGGCCACCTAGACCCACCATAGATGCGTATTTCATTTTAGCCTAGTAACTTCCCAGAAGCACCCTGAAAATTCCCCCAACCCTCGGTGCAAAGGGCTCCTGCAGAGATGCCTCCCGTAGAGCCAGCTAACATAAGAGTGGGCTTTGCGCTAACACCCCAGACAACCGTCGTTTGCAAGAAATTTTGATCCATTTTACTGCTTTTAAGGCACTGATCAAGACCGGGAGCACCAGCTCTAGGTTGGTTCTTTTTTTTTCATGTGTTTTTCCTTCTGACATAACTGCTTGTATTCTGCACTGCAATTCCCCTTTTAGTCCCAGCAGTTTATTTCCAGCTTTACTCGAGGTTGGTTTTTTTTTTTTTTTTTGCAAGCTGCTCGCCCTCGACCGGGAAGCAAACGTGCTGTTATCCCTCCCTCCTGGCTGATCCTCAGGTATGACTGACATATCAGCTGCAAAGGATTTTCCACATCATGGGTTCCCTCTTAAAATCGCAGCAGACGACTGCTGCCTGCCATCGGTTTGTGCACGCACGGAGCTGTGCCAGCAGAGCTGTTCAGGCTCCCATTCCGCCTGAACAGCCGCAGGCAAGGGTGTTTATCCTGGAATAATACTGTTTTGTTTCAATTTAGCCTCGTGGATATATTGCAATGAAGTATAACAGATTAAAAATCAATCTCTGCTCCAGATTAGGAATACCTACATGCATGCAGCCATTTAGGAGCAGCTATTTCAAATTAAATTCAAATTGTGTTTTAATTTCAATAACGTAACTGACCGCATCTTTAGCAGCCACTTCTTAAAAGCTGTAGTGCTCAAGAGCAGGGAAGCTAATGAGTTCCTGCAAATAGTTTCTGTATGCAGGAACTAGTAACACTTTAAACCAGGTAGGCAAACACGGGGTAGGTTGAGCGAGAGCATTACAACAGCAGTCCAAAGAGCTCTTCCCAACACAGCACCCAAGGAGCTGCTGGCAGCAGCGCAAGGCAGGTTTGTGCCACTGGAGAAAAGCCTCACGTGGATGCGATTTCACTGGTGAAGGGCAGAGCAACCCACCTTCCCTGCAGAGACTCCAACTCACTCAAGGACTCGAAGAGCACATCACTCAGACGAGAACATCTTCCCCACTGCACTCAGTGTTTTGGTGCCAAGATTTGCTGCCCGCATCCAACTTCCCACAAATCTCTGTCTCATCCTCTTCTCCAGGGCGTCCTCTTCTTCGTCATCAAGTAGGAGAGTTTGCAAACCAGAAAGCCACTGCCCTGAGTTTGTCCACACCGAAAACCCTACTCACAGCTCCAGGTATGCCTTCCGTGTCTTTCCGGCATACACCAAAGACAGTGCTGAAGTTGCACTGGATGAGGGATTGTCATCATAAAGGCAAGACGTACTGAGAGCTGCTGCAGAACACAAGTTAGAAGTATTCAGGAATCCTGACTATCTGCTCTCCACAAAATCTTTGTTTCAGAAGGCAGCAAGATCAAAGCACATGTGGAAGTCCCCACAGAACTGAGCAACTCCAGGAGGGGCTTCCCAGTGCCTCAGCAGATATTTCCCTTGGCTTCTGGAAGGAGGGCTGAGTCAATATTAAGTGCTTTTGGGAAATCCCACCTCGCAAACTGCCTGCCTAAGGGATGGCAACAACAGAGCATGCTGCGGCAGTGCTTGAAAGCAAGCAAATTCCTCATGCATTTCAACGCACAGGGAAGGCTGATGAATCTGCAAGATATCTTCTAGGGGACCACAGGAATCCATAACTCAGGGCATCCTCAGCGGGAGATTAAGGACTGACAAATTTTTTTTTTTTTTTTTTTTTTTTCCAGAGGAGTCACCTGCATCATCCAGATGTGCCTCGCAGGTATTTTCTCCCGAGGCTACATTCTCCCATCTCATTATCCTAGGATGGAAGATTTCTATCTCCCAATTCTTACTTCCAGTTTGCACTTACAGATGAAGGAGGCATCTTCTTCACAGCTCCTCTTCAAAGCACACAAACTTCTCATCCTGGACTAGCAGGAGAGCTCAAGCAGATGGCTTTCAACTCAAACACCAGTGTGGATATTAGGTTTCCTTACAGTCAGATTTCTTGGTCCCATTTCTGCAGCAGCAACAGCCTTTGCCACATCACGGGTATCCCCACAGGATTTAGAACCGATATACCCGGTATTATTTTGCTCCTCAGCCGACTGCGCTGTTTCCAGCTCTACTGACTGCTAAGCAATCTTAGGGGCTTAGGTAGACTCCAGTCTGGGAACAGATTGTAAGCCTGAAGAGCACCCAATAGAAACAAGACAGGCTACAGGTGTCAGAAGATGTCTGTGCTATGTAGAAGGTTAAATTAGTGCATCACAGTCCTCTTCAACAACCTTAATATCTACAAAATCTTAAGCCCATCACATTAAGCTCTTGCTGGGTGACTCCTTTTGCCAACCAAGTGCCTCCCTCAATGGTCAGCCTATGGCTGGGTACCACATAGCATCTTCCAACCACACAAACTGAAGATAGCATCCAACTCTGACCAGGGGATGGAGTGAGTTTGACTGGTTGCAGCTTAGCCCTGTTTTTAAAATATCCTTGTCAGAAAGTAAGAAATATACATCCCGCCCTCCAAAAATGAGACGTTTTGGAGGGTAAAGTTTCCGGTAGAAACTAGCTTTGCTTAATCATGAAGCACTTCTCCCAGCCGGCCTTATAAAATGTCATGGGTAATCCAGCCTCATCACAAGGGGATATTTTTTTTAGAATGAATCAGGTGCAAACCAGTATTTCCTCCAGACAAGGCTGAATTGGGAGGGGGCTGCGGCCAAGGCAGCTCCAAGAGAGCACACCAGCACTTCTTCCCTCTCTGGGGAAGAGGGACGTGTGTCACAGATTTTGCAAGCGGACATTTCATGGGGTACAGATCATTCCTTGTCTGCTACAAGGGGACAAGCTGACTGCAACCTGCTTTTTTGGGGCCATTGTTCACCCATGCGGGATTTCCCACGGCTGCCTTGTGTTGCACAGACCTGAGCCCAGCTCTGCCCTCTCCCCTGGGTAAAGCGCATCCCACACGCATGTGTGAACAAGGTAAGAGAATGGGACAGAAAGGGAGATGAATAGATGAGTAATTATAGGTATTTTATTTTTTTCCCCCAAGCTAAACAAACCGCCTCCATCATTAGTGGCAGGTAGGGATGAGGATGTACTTTACATTCTCCACTGAACAACTGCTCTGTTTCGAGAGGATGAGAGATTCAGAAGGTGAAAGAGATACAGTCCTTGTGAAAGAGATACTGTCCTTGAAGCAGTGGTTGCAATGACATGTGCCCACGAGACAAATTCTACCTTATATATACCGTAACAATAGGAACCCAGTTAGTAACATGCAGTGACATAACAGCATTTCCATGATGGGACAGCGCCCAACCGAGGATGCCACGTCTGTAACTAACACAAGGCAGAGATTTTCATGTCAATTTGAATAATCAGAAGGAAGCTGCTCTTTGCAGGATTTCCCCCCAAAAGCAAAAAATCTGCCAGGTTTCTGGCTGCCTTTAATTAATGTGGAATCTCTGCTCCAAAGCCAGACTGCTTAACCTCTACCCTAATAAAAAACGTACTTTCTTTTTTTGCTAACATTCATGACCACAAGCACCCATTCTTCATTTCATTTATAGCACAGTTAAATTGAGTCACTGGCCAAACAAAAGCCATCAGCAGTCTTGAGCTCAAAGCACGGCTGATCTTTCTGTATGTTACGAAATACAGATAAATCATTCACATACACTGATTTTAAATGCAGTCTCCTTCGCTTTCCACACCTTTTTTTCTGCTGGAATTAAATCCCAGCGGCAGGTACTATTACAAGCAACATTTCACATTCAGCAATCAATGGCTGGACGCTGCCTCGGTTCACCCTTCATCACTACCACAGCTGGCTAAGTTTGCTGCTCCCAGCTGCGGCAGGACTGTATGGCAGATACACCTCTGTGAGGGGTCACAAGTAGCCCACAACATAAATCACAGAATGCACAGATTTCTGCTAATTTTTCCTTTACCACTATTTTTCAGCTTTTTTTGTTGTGGTGGTGGTTTTTAAATGGGATGGAGTCAATGTAAAGCACCAACTCTTTACCAGAGAAGCCTTGTCCTACGCTTACAGCCTTAATACATTACATAACATAGACTGAACTGCAGTAACCATCAGAGGCGTTAATGTAAAGGCAGCTCATATCCGTACTAGGGGCAGAATAAGCCCGGATAGAAGCTGCACATCTGCTCCTACCATCCTCAGTGTATTCTTCAAACAATGGGAAGAAAAGCCTGGAGAAGCAGTGACCCTCACTTCATTCAAAGAGTGCCCCTGCTCAATTCATGAAAGTTTGCCTTTCCTTTTCAAGTGAAAAGGCCAGAAGAATACTTGGGAAACCAAAGGACAGCTTGGAAAAAAAAAAAAGTTTCATTTTAACTGCAGGAGTCTTCAAACCATCAAACCCCATAAACTTTGTTTAAAAGATTTACAGCAAACTAGTGTGTTGGGGATTTAATTTTTTTCTTTCTGGGTTTTTAGGGGGGAAAGTAAATACAGTTTTTTAATCAATCCTTCCACAAAGAGATTTACAGCGCTAATGTGCTGAAGCATAAACTGATACAGTGACAAACCCCCTTTCTCCTTAAATGTGCTAATAAGGTTGATCCTTTCTCCAAAGCTTTGTTCTTGGGAGGTTTCTGCAATGAGTTCACGTCTTTCACCAGCACAGAGCCCTGCTCATGTGGAAATCATCGGGCTGAATACATTCGCTGCCTCATCTGCCCCTCAGCATCAGGTCTCAATTGGGATATGGGGTGGTGGGCGAATGAGTGGCCAGCAATGCAAAAAAAAAAATAAAAGGAAAAAAAAAAAGGAAAAAAAAAAAGAGGAGAGGGTTACTTTTACAATGCAAAGTGAAGCACCATTTAAAATGATCTGTCTGGGAGTGGGAGCAGCGAGTACCGGGCATGCCAACCCTTCAGTGCAGCTTCCCAGCACCTTCATGATGATGAACAGCCGCATCCACCTGTGGTGTTATACAGCTGGCAAGGAAGCCCCATCCCACACTGTGACTCTATCGAGGCAGCAACAACCCCACACTATGGGTTTAAGAATGGAAACATAGAGCTGAAGTTACCTGCAGGAGTAAAAGGCCCTAAAGTAGAAGCTTTAGCTAAAAGTAAGAAATCTCACCCCACCAAGAGACAGGCAGGAGTGGTTTGACTTTTCAGCAGCAGTGAAGTGATCAAAGGTATGCGCGGTTAGAGGAAGACGGTCAATCGTGGGGTCAATATCCGTTTTACCCATTAACACAGCGAACTGGGTGCCTTGCACGATGAGCAAGGGTCGGTGTTGTGGACTGATTCCTGGAAAAAGTTAGGCTGAGATGCGTCTCCTCGCCCTCCTTATCTGGGGAGCAGTAGATCGTCACAGTGACAAGCAACCACCAAGATGCTCCATCCCACAACCACCAAGATGCTCCATCCCACAACCACCGAAGTTCAACGTGTCCCAGTAACCTCCAGGTTTTCTGCTTTTTACACATAACGGCACACAAAACCAACAGCCTCCTCCAACCTACACTGCAAATGGCTACCTAGTCCACGTCCTACCTTGGATGAAAAGAAGGTCAGTGGGCTCTTCTAACGCCCCCACGACCACCACAGCATCACTATGAAGACAGATAAAGTTTAAAAACAAACAAAATCCCCGCTACTCACAGCTGCTCTCCTGTACTGGGGCTGTGGCCAAGGAAGAATTCCTCCCGCAATATTTTTAGCTCAACACGTGCTGTGTTTATTTCTTGAAGAAGAGAAACCCCCTCAACGCTGTGGCGATGAACACATGGGAGAAGATATTTAACCCTTTCCCACTAAAAATTCCATCAGGCAGATGTGAAGATAAATGTCCCTGTAGACATTTTATGGGAAGATGATGATTTTCTTTAATACCCCAAGGGTTTCAGCTCCCGCAAAATCTTTTCCTCCACCCCTGAACCAAGACACACCTTCAAATCCCTTTTACTAGTCTGAGTGCCAAATGGCCAGTTCATTCCTATGTCCAGAGGAGGAAAATATATATAAAACAGTGCTTTCCAGGGACTTCACAAGTGGGATTATTGCCATAGTGTAGCAGGGCTCATATAAACACACCAACCCCTGGCTAAAAGTCCTTGGAAAGGGGTTGTATCCCATTTAACTCCCCCTCTTCAGCCAGACTCCTCCATCCAAGCTGGACACTGTGCCCTACGGTCACCCTGCGCTTGCTGCAGACTGGTTGTTAGAGGAGTATTTATGGCAGAAGTATTTCTCCATAAAATAAACATAAACAACTTAGCAGCACAAACACAGGCTGGACACACAAGGCAGAGTATAAATAACCTGCTTACCCTTAAAACCTTTTTCCAGCTCACCTGTGCCAAGTGTTTCTGCAGAATCTCTGTCTTAATTTAGCAACCACATGTATTTTGACCAGGAGCTGACACTGAGCATCTCTCGCCTCCAGGCGAGCAAACGGGCCATGTCGGCGCCCCTGACAAGCAAGGAGCTGGCTCCTTCCAGCTCCTGGTTTCACCTTCCCAACAGGAAGATATTGCAGGGGAATGGTAAGGAATAAAATCGGAGACGAATGCAGAGCTTGCGATTCAGACATGCCTTCTCCTTCCTTTTAGACAGTACCTGAAAGCAGCCTGGAAAGGCAAAGCCCAGCCTGGGGCAACTGGAATCTGCAGAAGAGGCAATGCCAACACCTGGCAGCACTCAGGCGAGCTGGCCAAAAGGGATGTGAGGCTTTGTCCCAAAGCTGGCCATGTGCGTGCCAACCACCTCCCAAGTCCATTGCAAGTTCACGTGTAACCAAGGCTCTTAAGGACAGGAGTTCAGCTAATCTGAGCTCATCTCACCTAGTGCCACCCTACTGAACTTGAGATGCTGACTCCATGGCACCGCAGCACAAGACCCACATTCACCCCTTAGCAGGTGCCTTTCACTTTTCAATTACTCCTTTTCTTCAGTGTGAAGCTCAAAGCAGCAGCCTCTGGCCAGAACTGCTTTGTTATAGAAAAAACAGTTACTCATGTTCAACTGGAGCACCCACATATACCTTCTCCTCACACGGCTGTTTGGATGTGAAACGTGGTCCCTGGTTGACTGAGTCGGGGACAGTTCAGCCACGAGCTGGCACCGGGCTCCATCACAGCTCTTGGCAGACCCAGCCCAGCTCAGCCCCTTCTTGCACTATTCTGGGGCGATGGGGACAATCAGCCAGGCAGAGCTGATGGAGGGGCAGCTCATGATGGCCCGTCTGAATTTTCACCTCTGGTAGCAAAAGGTGGAAGGCTCAATTTATACAAGCTCAAGTTCTGTTTACTTATGCAATAGGAGATGAAGGGGGCAAGATTATCACAAGATAATTGCTCCCTTGATTAATTATAAAGCTAAGCCAGCTGCTTGCAACTCCGGCACAGTACAGGCTGCTTCCCAAGGAACCAGTCAGCACAGGAAAGTTTCAATTGCTTTCCTGTTCAACTGTTTAATTCTAAACTTAAGAAAATAATCGCACTACAAACAGTCCCACATCCATCCCCCCAAGTGCTCACTGCTTAAACGTGAAAAAACACACAAGAAACCAGTCATACAAAAACCATTCAAGATTCATCTGTGCTCAATTAAAGAACACAGGAGCAACTGATGAAAACATTTACAAGATGCTATTAAATCTTACAAGGTGGGGAAGCCAAGCGCAATCCAGATATCCAAATTTTTGCCAGAATTGATTTTTATTCCACATGCACCAAAAGAAAAGCAGTTTTAGAAGGTTGTTTTGCCTCATCAGAATTGGTAAGCGCAGCTATCAATAGTTGTTGCAATAAATATAACATTTGCAGGAAAGTAAATAGCTACAGAATCATAAATTCAATTAAAGCGATCTTTCCTGGCACAGGGTGTCCTAAGCACTAGGCACCTGGCCTGGCACAAATTATTCACATAGCAAAGTACTCTGGAACTTGTAGTCCAGAGGGACAAATGAGAACGACAATTGTAAAAGCAATGAAAACACAGACAACCCAGATGGGTCCAGCGTTGTCCCCATGCCCCACAATATGGGCACGAGAGGAGAAATCACCGAACCTGCTGCATTTCTTCCTAGTGAGGGAGAATTGGCAATTCCCCAAAAGCCATCCCGGAAGGAGAAAATCCGTAATTGCTCATTTCCCAGCACAACCTTTGGGGAATGACCACGCTGCCAATGGGCAGCGCGTCCCTGGAGCAGCTCAGGGGCTGACTGTGTGTCCCCCATCTCCCTGGGGTCCTGCTGGGCACCACTGCTGCCCCTCAAGCCTCGAGGGGGAAACAATCCTGAAGGGGACAATTTAAGCAGGTTTGTGCGACTGTGAATTCACCCAGAAGGCTGTGGCAGGGATCAGGTGAGAGCCATGCAGCATCCCCGCTCGTGTTTCCCTAGCAACATCAGCTCCTGCTTCCCCGTACACATTCCCTTTCTCTTGCTTCAAAGTAGGCCAACTGCTCCATCGCTCAGCCACAGAAACCAGAGATTAGGGGAGTTCAGTGAGCCCTAGTTCCATTTAATACAGATTTTGATGGAGGATGCATTCACATTCAATTCTGTCTTGTCAGGTGCACTCAAGCTCCCCTGCAAACGCAGGAGGGACCCATTTGGAGAAAGGGTATCTTGGCATCCCACACAACACCTCTTAGCATTTGGTAAGAAAACACGGATGAAGATGGAGGACTGAACTTCAACACCCGCTTGCAAACTTGGAGGTGCCTGTGCAGATATCACCTAAACCCAACAATCATGCAAGGGGTCTGACATCCTTTGGAAAACCAGCTCTAAGGCTCAAACATGCCAAAATATTGAGGTGCTTAATTATCACTTTTTTATGGCTGAGACCTACATCTTTCCCATCCAGCAGAACAAAGCACAGCCAAGGCAGGCACTCTGGACTCCTACCCACCGTGCCCCTTACTCCCACACAACACCAACACTTCAGCGGTTAAACGAGCTCCTGCCGCTGCTTTTTTGCCTCCCCTTTTAACAAAAATGACACTTGGAGTTCAGGCATGAATGCCCAAACTCAATGGCAGGCATTAATCAGTCTCCACACATTCAAACCTATCCCACCACAGAGGAATTAGCTCAAAAAGCAGCTATTTAATCATCCAACATGGCACTTCCCCCAGCAGAGCGGCCGTCCTGTCCCGTCCCTGGCTGATGTAGCTAGAGCAAAGAAAGCTGGAGTTTAGGCACAGCGGTTGCAGTGAAAAAAATACCAGTTAGGTGGATGGTCTCATTCAAAATACCTCTGTCTGCATGACATGGGTTATTTGGTATAGTTGTGGAATATATTTGGTCCTTTAGGAAAACACTGAGCTGTTTATTTACTCATGTCACAGGCATAGCTGAAAAAAAGCTGGAGGTTTGTGTTAATTTTTTAGACAGATTCTCTAGGAAAGTGGCAGCTCAGGACTTAAATACCCCCCTAACCAAGGCAGCGCAAAAGCATGTGCTTAGACTGAGACTAAAAGGTGCTCAAGCTGCTGGATTTTGCAGAAGGCGGACTCTTAACCAAAAAAAAAAAAGAGGCAAGAAAAGGAGCAAGAAATGCTACGGGGAAGAGGAGATAGACAGCTTTTTCATGAGAAGACACGTCAGATTGTGGCTAAATCTAAATCCACACCACAGGAACATGTCTTCATCCCCAATGAAGCCAAGACGAATTTTCACTCCCATGAATTAAAAGAAGAAAAACTCCTCCCCCAAAAAAATCTTCCAAACAAATTAATTGATTTTCGGATATTTCTCCTGCTTTTGCACCAATGTAGAAAGAAGGGATCTAGCTAAATTGTTTTGATGTCGCTGGCGTTACAAGAAAACCAGTTATAATGCTGGGCAATTCGGTGCTGCGTACACACGCGCTTTGCCGACCCAAAAGTCTTGCGACACGCTCAACAATACGCACTTGAATCTTGGCTGCTACGGCTGAAAAACACACATGACCAGAAAGAGAAAGCACTCCTGTGCCAGAGGAGATGCTGTCAACAAGGTACCTTCGAGTGGAGCTTCTCAGTTTATCTCCTCGACTGCACAAAATCCATTACAGCCAGAGATTAAGCCAAAACACAAGAATGAAAACGTGGAAAAAGGCAGCGACTGTAAAAGTACGCATGATTGCACCAGCGCTGGGATGCCCCACCAGCCAGAGGTTTGCTGAACAGGTCGCTGGAGGGCTGACCCATGGGGTGATGCCTTCTGCAGCTCCATCTGGTAGCTGGGGTTTGCACCCCCAAACCCCAAACACTCCAGATGGGAGAAAACGCCTGACCAAGACAATGGCAGAAGCACAGCTCTTTCAACTCAGCAACCTTTTCTCAGGATAGCTGTAGAAAAACACATGTCATCTTTGAAAACTTCATCCATCAAGGTGGCACCAACGTCAAAAGGCTGAGCGGGAGCAGAGCAGGCAGACACATAACACTATCACCTAACATCATCTTCAGGAAACACTTGGGACGGATGGAAAGCCTGAGAGCTTTGAGAAAAGAAATGCTTCTTTTCATCTTCATCTGGATATAGAAAAGTGGATGAGGAACAACTGCGTCCTTACGTGTTAGAAAAGCAGAGCATGACAGAAAGAACTGCTGACCCTACTCTCCAACTGCACGCATTCCCTCGGAAATAGGCTGCCTAACATCTGGTTAATGTTACTAAAAACCCCGATTCAGAGAGAATTCAGACAACATGCTTTAGTGTCCGTCTTCCCACAAAGGCCTTACCCATGACATCACGACAATACATAAATATACAACGGGTCTAAACCAGAATGACAAGATGTGCTTCACCGAACAGGAGCCAAAACCGGGACACAGGAAGACTTCAATCGAAATTCCATGTTTCTTGAGTGAATTGATCAGCTTCAACAGTGGGAAAAAATAGAAAAGAGAGAGAAGTTTTCCTTTGGAAACATCAACATCCTCGGCTCTGCCCTGCAGGGCCACCACCCGGCTGCCCTACAATGGGAGACTTCACTGAGGACACTGCAGCCTGGAGACTGCAGCTCCAGTTGCAACGGGATGGCAGGCAAAATGTATTTAAAAAAAATCAAACTGCAATGCTAACGTACCATCAGGAGCACCAGCAGCGAATACATCTTTATTTTATAGTCACGTATTGTATTCATGCTTGCATGTCCATATACGTGATGTTTTAAAAACGCAATAGAAAACCTTTCACTGGCCACAAATCTTTTTTTTTCTTCCACAAAAAATGAAGTACTGCCTGGGTTAACTGGCCACAAATCTCTGCAAATTGTTTTATTTTTCTTCCCCAAGAATAAAGGATGGCGCAGGTTCAAGGATGAGCACCACGGATCCAGCCCGGCTCCATCACACGTGAATCCTTCTCACATTGGGGAACACTTTGCATCAGCCCCGTAAAGTTATACAGGAATTTAATTAATAAGGTGACGCATCCCACATAAATAACTTATGAGAAGCCTGCCACTTGGAGAAGAGACAGCGCCGAACTCACTCTAATAATGGATTTGAGAGAAAATACAAATACCTGGGTGAAGCATCCATCTTTGCACTGTCAAATATCCTTGGCTAAGAGGGAACTGCGCATCTGCCTGGAAAAATATTCTTTTTGTTTTTTACCTTTCTTCCCCCTCAGCCCTTTTTTGGGGGTGAAGGGTGGCATTTGGGGCACGCTACAGTTTCAAGTTAGTGTGAAAATGAGTGAAAGCAGAACTTCTGGACAAGATGGGCTTGCTCTGATAAAACGTCCCGCGATCAGTTTTATGTATCGCCCACCTTTGTCCACCAAGGGTGTCTCTAAACCACAGCCAAATCCGAGCAAGATGCCAACTACCAGCCAGGCAAAGGAAAAAAGCTTATGAGGAATTTCCAGGAGCTGCAGATCAGCTACGGAAAGGCAGAATAATCTATATAAATCACTCCTTCAAATAAATGGATTTGCTTTTGAGCACAGTAATCTAACAGTCCAGGTACACAGGCTCAACTCCCCCTCAAAAAAATAATTTTAATCCTTTAAATATTCCCGGTAGCGCATGTTAAACAATTCTGAAGTCATTAAGTTTATACTAGAGCTGACGTCAGGGGCATCCTCTTCCCCGCCCTGTCTGGAGCCCCTCTCCTTTTCCGTCTGTGCTATGAGTGCAGAGCTTCTCCACGTGTCCTCCCTTTCTCCCTGCAACCTTCTGCCTTGGAGCTGCCACCATGAAGCCTCTGAAGCTACCAACCACCCCAGGTTACCCTGACACTCGGGGCTTTCCACCCTTCACCTGCCCTCGTGATAAAGCCAACTTTTTCTGTTGCTTTGCAATGCTCCTGCGCTGAGAGCTGGTGGAGAGAGGAAGGAGAAACCACCATGAGGTCCACCAGAACACAGCTCCTACCACCCCTTAAGAAAGGGCATGGAGCATTTCAGGCAACGTATTAAATCTGCAGCTATGAGACGCAACAGCTCGAGATTATTTGCTATTTTATAACAACGGAGCATGGGATGCTCTGGCACCGTTCCCACTCTTCGAGCATAACTAACCTCCAAGACTGCTCAGACTGTCAGGAGGCTGATTACATGAAATAAAACACTGCATTTGACTATTAATTAATATTGACTTCACTGCTTGACCCCCGAACATGCAGAAATTTATAGGATCGCTCTCCAGGTTTATTAGAGCACTATTAATAATCTGAGGAGTATTTGGAGTCAGTCACCTTAAGGAACTAAAAAGAGCTCTTTGGTATGATGCATAGACATCATCTCGGGCTACTTTTGGCTTGGAAAAGCATTTGGCTAATTTTCAATTTGTCAAGCGAGTCCCTGACAAGTTGGTAACATGTAACAGAGCAGTTCTTCAGGAATCTCCTGCAAGCTTTTTCTCAGCCACGGCCGGCCACAACAGCATGGCACGAGGATATTACAAGAAGCAAGATAATAACCAGATGGAGCAGAGCAATCATCTAGGCTATTTTGGAAGATCCACTGAAGATGAACATGATACAGAAGCCAATTAACTCCAACGTATCTGACATATAAAAATGTTTCAAATTGAAATTTTTTCTTCCACATTTTTCCCCAAATACTGGGACTTCTTAATATATGATATTGCGATTTTTTTCCAGAAAACACAGACTTAGCCTTTTCAAAAAAAGGTCAAAGGAAGCATTCAAGTATGGAACCTTTCAAGACCACAAAAAAGTGGCAAAATTAACTACTTTTGTTAAAAATTTGAGTTTCCTTAAAAAACAAAACCAACACAAAACGAAAACACAATTCCCCCACCACTATTTACCAGCTTTTTCTTGAACTTCATTTCTAACATGTATCACACATTAAGTTGTTAAAGACTGTATGTTTGGGTAGTTTATTCAGTGACAGAGAGGAGACTCATGGAAAAAATCTCCAGAAACCTTGCTTCTAAGCCATAATGTTCTTTACAAAACCCAAAGTGCTTTTTAGCAATATCAATCTCTAAATATTACAAAGGGTAAATTTAGTAAGCGTTCCCTCCTCAGAAGAAATAAGTACACACTGAGAGAACTAACAGCCTTCAGCATTTTATCTTCTAAATCTATTTGTGACTTACGGATGCTTAAAAGCCGTGGTCCAAGACCTGGGAGCTCAGTGCCCGAGATGTTAAAAGCACTTTTAAATCCTTTAGGCTGCTTTGAAAAATCTCCGCGTCTTTGCCACGTGCAGATATTTTGCACTGCAGAGCCAGGAATCAATGCAAGCATTTAAACTTCCTTTTGTCAGGAATGACTTAAACCGAGAGAGCACAGAGGCTCGTAAACAAAACTGCTGACACCTCCTGCGTTACTGAAAGCGAACCATGATGCAGCATTAATTGAACGACCACCTTCAATCTGTCAAGTCGAACAACACCCACAGGAGCCGTTCCTGGCAGAGCTTGGGTTGATGCTGCAGCCGTCAGGGCCATTCCATTAAATCGGGAATTTTTCATGATACCTGAACAACCACGACAGCGCTCGGGTCATCTTGGAAAGATGAAAGGACCAGCACAGCTGCTGAGACCATCTTCACAGAACCTGGGCTTGATTATCAGGAACGATGTGGCTCCTGGGAGTCTCACTCCACTGCAAGGTTTACACAGACTGCCTGACTGTAACCTCACTAGCAGATTTCCACCTCCAGTGAGCCTGCACTGCTCCTCCAAGCCCAAGAAAATAGGTTCTCTCCCCATGAGACTGGTCCCCTAGCCCAAGAAAACGGATGTTCTCTTCCGCTGTATCCACACACACTCACTTGTATTATTTCCACCATGGAAAGCATCAGTTGCAATGGGACAGCTCTGTTTTCTCACCAGGCAGAGAAAGGACCACGTACTCAACAGCTCATCCCAACACAAAAAGCAAACCATTTCCTCCAGCATTGCAAAGTCGCAGCAGCCAAGGCGCTTGGTTTTGCACGGTTTGCTGAGACGACACCAAATAGCTTATAGCAGAAAGGAGCTTTCAGAAAAATAATAAAAACCTCCCATCATCAGAAGGAACATCACAACCGGTAAAGACCTCGGCCACCACATCAGCATGACTGCTCCCGCGCAGCCTTCTGCCCTCTCCGGACCAGTAGACTTCACTAGGGCGAATGAATGATGGCAGAGCCAAAGAAACAAGTGAAAACAAAATCTAGTTTAAATGGTTGCTTAAAATAATTTTTACCAGAGCAATCAATCCCTCCAGTTCCCTCCATGTTAAAACAAAAGAGGGAAATAGGAAAGAGTAAGAAGGTGCCTGATTTTCAGCCTCCTCCTCTGACTCTCTTTACTCCCTTTACCATCTTTGCTCAGACCTGCACTACACTTGCTTTTAGGCGCAGGGTTAGAGACTGACACCTCCCCCTTGAGCGGAGAAAACAGAAAAACATAGTACAAACTTAAAAACTAGCTAATTTAGGACCAACGTTACAACTAGCAGCCCTCTGAACTGTTAGAAAGAAGGTGGCAGAAGAAAGGCAAGACCCAGCACGTAAACTACCTTCCCAAGGACCTCCTCTGATGAGGAAAAGCAGAAACCAGTGGAGTCTTACCCTACGCCCATTGGATACAGCTAAAGCAACCACTGAATCATCGGCACCTCACTAATGAAAAGAGTCTTTTTACCTTCCCTTTGAACCATATTTCATCTTCTCCACTTCTTTGGGCCACAGTATTTTGCAGCAGTAACTTCTGCTTGGCACTAAAATTACTTCTCCCTACTGACTCATTTTTGGTAAAAACCTGTTAGTATGAACACTTGAATTCGACAGACATTCACATTATTCACTCTTGCAACTCTAGGTACAAGACCCCTCTCAACTCTCTCTCAGAGTAAAATTATTGCTTTTTTTCTTAATTACACCACTGGTTAATGCAACCTCTGACAGAGGAAAGGTTGAACATTTAATTTGGCGAGGTTTAGTGCCAATCTGCATTAGGCCACAGTGATTTAACCTCCATCTCTACGGCAGTGTGCCTACATCGTTCTCCTAATAGCACGCATCCCTGCCCTACATTTTTCACCGGCATCCCTACGGCAGCTCGGCCGGAGTGTCCTGGACCAGCAGTTCTCAGCACAGTCATTAGGGACACTGCACAACCCCATCACAGCGATGTGCATTCTTCCTGACCACCAGTGCACTATTTTGGATGTCAAAATCAAGGCTTTCATTAATTAGAAGGCCAATTACGCTGCTAATTACACCAAACACTCAAATACACTGCTTTGCATGTCTCAAAACCACAACTCTGTACAGTCTCATTCTCCAACGTTTCAAATGGGGAAAGAAAACACGACCTAGCAATGCTCGCAACCCACTCTCCCAGGGACTACAGGCATCCAGGTGACTTGGGGTGTTTTGCTCCTGAAATAACCCTGCCAAAAACTCTCCGAAACTTCAATGCATGCATGTGTAAGTAACCACAAGAAATACGTAACAGTAGCAACAAAGAGGAGATTTGCTGGTTGGGGATGATACATCTCGTTCTTCACGCACCGAATGCGCTTGTCGTGGCCTGGTAGTCCTTCAACCCAACCCAAACTGAGGCAACCTGATCACCTAAGAACATGAGTACCTTACACACACGTGCGTTTATCCCAAGGGCAATTTCTTGTACACATCATCAGGTGACCGTTTCAGCACATGCTGGGTGCACACATAACCTCCAGTTTTGAGTACTCCACAAACACCGCTACGTTATTTTCAGCTCCCCAGCGCAGCTGGGAAGTGTTTGCTGCGCTTGCAGAGTAGGGGTTGCGACACCAAAAGGCAAAGCAACTTACCAAGGACCACAGGGGACAGCCTGCGAGAGAACAGGGCATCAACCCAGGATCTCCCACGTGCCCAGAGCTCTGATGACTGCTTCATCCTTCCTCTCATGAACAGGACGAAGCAAAAGGTGGCCCTCAAGTACGGCTATAAAACCAATATGGCCATAGTTGTTTTATTTTTAAATGGGAACAAGCTTCTCCTCCCCCTTTTTTTCTGATTTAGCAGAGGAGTTAGAGCATGAAGTCTCATACTTTGTTTTGCCCATAGTTCAAACAAGCAGTGTGGTTTTGATCGATCTCTCGCTGTTGACGCATGACCTTCTCAGCTGCTCCGGGAGGTGTGAATCCCTTCTGGAGCAGCGAAACTTGGGTACGCAGCGTCACCTCAGACAGAAGGTCCTGTGGCTCTCTTCACTAACTATGAGCATTAAGTGCTTGGAATATCATGCCAGGACAGGTTTTAACTAGAAAATACACTTAACACGGTTTTTAAAAACATACAATCAGTGTAAAACATAAAGGTATTGTACCACCATTAGCCAAAACAGATTTTAGGCTCGGAGCTAACGGTAACATCCCAACAACCCCTACACTGTCCATGCGCTGTGCAGCCCAGGAACACACCGAAGTCTGCGCGGGAAGAGAAACACCGCCAACAGCCCCCAAAGTGCTTTTGGTGCTTGTTTCTCATGCGGCACCTTCCGCTATTAACGCGTCCTTGTCTGCTATCTCTCATTTATTAGAGGACAACACTTCCCTATCAACAAACTACACCGCCGCAAGCGACCAAAGGCCACTAAGGAGAGTGAGTTCAGCGGGATGGGGGAACAGCGCGCCAAGTGCTTCACTTGGCTCAATCTCCTTAAAGCTGGATGATTTAACTCCTCCAGTAGTTGTGACTGTAAGGGGAGAAGGCTGTTTGCCAGAAAAAACATACACAGCGTTTTATCGCAGAGATAACAGCGTTTCCCTGGATAGCAAGGTCTCGCTGTCAGAAAAGGCTCCTCAAGTGACCTCCTGATGTGGTTCAGCATCACAGCGATGCCAGAGAGCAGCTGGAGGGGTGGCCGGTCCCTTTGCACCGCAGCTCAGGTCCTGACAGACCTTCACACAAGGAGAGGGGAGGAAAGGGACAGAGCCACGAGCTGGTGATAATTACCTGCTTCAAATAATCTATATGACCAGCGCAAAGGAAAAAAAAAAAAAAAAAAAAAAGAAACTTTCACCATTTTAAACGGATTGTATCAGTCCAGAGCTGCTCTCCATGAGGTCAGGGTCTGCCGCAGCCCCAGCACTCGGCAAAGACAGATGTCAGACCACAGCTTTATATACGTGTTTTTGCAAACCTTCCGGGGGAATCAGCCAAAAACGGGTTTCTTAAAACCAAAGCACAACAGGAAGGAAAATCACCAGAGATGGGACTTATCTGGCGGCACAGGACCCCACACCCCAGCAATTACAGCAGGGTCTGGCCACCCTGGGCTCGCTCCTCCTGACCACGCTGGCAGGGCAGGGAGCAGGCAGCACCCGTCTCCTCTAGTGTTGCCTGTGCAGACAGCACGGCCAGGAGCCCCTTCCCTGGCTGAGCTGGGCAAGGGCTGGTTTGAGGAGTCGCTCACTCCTTAGTGTGAGCAAAGACATCAGCCCCGTGTCTCCTTCCCGGGCTTCAAGCCACCTTGTTTTCTTGGCATTGCAAGTGATTGGGGATAGACACACATGGCTGGGCTGGCACTAACTGCCAGCTACCAACCCACCTCCACAAACTTGGGGTTGCTCAAGGAAACGCAGCAGCACCTCTAGAGACCTCCCACATCCCCACGCCGTGCCAGCACCAGGGAGAAGAGCACAGCTCCCATGTCCACTTCTTTACAGACTTCCCAGACTATCGCTCGCGACCTCCCTGCTCAGCCTGGTGTTTCATCTCTGGCCTGGGTTAGCAAACACCACCGTGCAGAACAAATTGTCTAGGCAAAGAGAAAAGCCAGCTCTCCGTGCCTCGGTTTCGTCTGGGAGCAATTCTGCAGCCTCAGAGAGGACAGTGCCCCACCAGGACTTGGGGGTCACAACCTCCGCCTGGGTTTGAGGAAGGGCTCTGCTGACCTTCCTCAATCAAATCCCCCTAATGGCTTTTCCAGCCTGCGTCCCCTGCCCTGTCCCTCTCTGATCCAGCTGCCTGAAGAATTTAAGAGGGTAAAAAAGCCCCTCTCAGTCTCTCGAGCAACCCTTCATTTTGCAGCATCTCACATTTCATCACAGGAGCTCAAAGCAGCTCGGACCTCCCGAGAGCACAAAATAAACTTCGTATTTCGTGTTCTCCTGCACGAGCTCTCTGCCTCTTCTTCTGAAAGCAGAAATTACAAAATCCCAACCTAAACCTCTATAAATGAAATATCAACAATTCAAATGAGGCAGGGGTTTTTTTTTCAGTCCTTTTACTCTAGCTACATAAATCAGATAGCAAAAAATAAGACCATGACACAAAAGACCAATCATAAAAGTAGCCCAATTAATTTTCCTCTAAACAGTTCAAATAAATAGAGAGCTGTTTCTGCAGTTTGAGACTATTCAATTACAGAAGGAAAAGAAAAAAATCCAGCAATAGAATGCAGCTATAACATTTGAACAGCCATGAAACCAAAGAGAGGGAGATTGATTTATTTATTAAATTAATGCTGCATTACCCGTATTGCAGGATCATCAACACAATTAACAGGAAGCTTCAAAGAAAGGGAAAGTCCCCAAAACATTTAAGAGCTCAAACTCCAAAGTAAATGGCTTTTCCGAGGCAGACACTGCAGGTCTGAGGTTATTCTAGGCAGCCACGGTTACGGCACCTCATAGCACAACACTGCATAGATGACCGTAAACATCTGAATATGTCGTTTTGCCATATAAGTAACCATTAACTCATTACCATCGTTACCGAAAACTAATGCTGCCTTCATCAGCGTATCAGCTGGTCCCTAATGCCCTGCTTACTTTTTTGTAGTGCTAAGTCATCAGTTTTGAAGTTTTAAGAAATCTAACCCGGTTAAGTAAATCACTAATCGTACTTCTTTAACAATATATTTTTTTAGCATAAATGTTTCTCATTGAGTTTGCAAACAAATTATAAGAGGGGCAGGGAAGAGTGAATGAATTCCCTAAATATTTCTGCTTCTTGACCCTGTTTTTAGTATTTCATAACTCATAGAAATACTCAAGTTTCAGACTAAAATTCAGCAAATTCAATCTATACGCAAAAAGGAAATTTGGTGGGGTTTTTTTTTTGTTTGTTTGTTTTCTTTTTAAAGCTGAAAGCCAAAGACAGCAAACTCTCCCTTCATCCTCTTTCCTTGTCATAAACCTGGCAGGCTCTCCAAGCTGAGCTGCAGCTCTTCCTAGAAAGCCTTTCAGTGGAGCGAGATAACTGGACAGAAAAAAGTCAGGTTTTCCCCAGTCCAATTCAGTTTTTATTGAAAAAGCGTCTCCAAGTGTTCTGATAAAACCTCATTTAATCCAACAGTAACAATGTCATTTCATTCATGTTTCTACACACAGCACTTAAACACACTGTTTATTTTCTTC
The DNA here is from genome assembly GCA_009769605.1 of Bucorvus abyssinicus. NCBI lineage: Eukaryota > Metazoa > Chordata > Aves > Bucerotiformes > Bucorvidae > Bucorvus > Bucorvus abyssinicus. Next base: position 9,291,362 of record CM020028.1, on the reverse strand, counting down.
TTTAATATATATAGAGAGAGATAAAAGGCTTCTTAAAGTCCTTGATTACAATTAGGTTAACTATGCACTGAGGGGGAAAAAAAAAAATGTATTTATCAAGGGTCAATTCTGAGTCTTTCTTTCTAGTCTATTGGCACAGCCCCAATCGCACTGGGGTCTACTCGGTGCTACAGTAACATAATAAACCACCACCATCCCCTGGGAAGGAAGAGAGTCTGGGTGCAAGGAAGTGGGTTTGGGGTTATGGGTGCCCTTCAGGGTGCCCAACTGGTGGCTCAGCCCTCGAGATGATGGGGCAAAGGGAGCGATGCATGACGGTCCCATCCATCCCAGTGCAGAGGCACCCAATTCCCAAGCTCAAAAGTCCAAAACCCACTAGGATCACAACCTATCATGAGAAGAACTGGAGATGGGACACCCATAAACACATGCAACACCCCAGTTCCAATGTGATGATGCATTTCAAAAAAAAAAGGGGGGGGAGAAGAAACTTGACTGATGTTAAACATATCAAGGGCTGGGGCAAAATCACAACCAAAACCTGCCTGATGCCCAACACACCTCGCCAGGGATCCTCCAGAGCATCCTCCCCACTACATCCTTCCCAAGGCTCACTCATTAACGCCTCAAGTGATCAAACCTCAGTAGGAAGCCTCTCGCAGCCCGCAGCATCCCCGCTGGCAGCACCGCCCTGCCCGCAGGCAGCCATTCATAAAATAAAACCCCAACAAAAGACACACACAGAGGCATCCACACACACCTCTAACCGGAGAAAGACCATCTTACTCACTGCTCTCCTTCCCACGCTACCTCAAAACACTCATCTGCTGAAGCAATGCGCTGCTTGGCCGGCAGCCAGCTGGAAGCCAAAAGGGGCTTTTCCTTTCCTGCCGCTCAACCTCATTCAGGCACTTCTTGCTTGTACACAACGCTATTTATAGCTGCTGGCGAGCAACCAGGAGCAACCCAACCGCAGAGCCCCAGCGGTTCCAAAAACAAACAAAAAAAAATTACCAAAAAAAAAAAAATAGAAAAAAACACAACAAGAAAATAAACTCAAGTGCAATCGGTTTGTTGTTGTGCTCCTGCAGACCCCGTCGCGTGCAAATGCGATTGCGAGGGAGAGGAGAAGCGCGGATGGGCTGTTCTGAGTTAAAAATAACCCAGCCAAAAAAGCCACCGCAGGGAAGCGTGACCTTTACTACTACTACAGGAAGAAAGCACGCTGCACCCTGCGTCTGCCTGGGTAGGTAGCGCTGCTTTGTGAGGAAGAATTCAAAATAAAAGTGGGGAGGAGGAGGAGGAAAAAAAAAATATGTGCCAAGAAAAATCTTCAGATATTGCCAAAAAAAAAAAAAAAGCTTGTTTTCAGGAATAGTCCATTTTTCTTACTTCCCCAAAGCAAAACTCTCATTCCTTTGGACACCTCTTCCCAGGGAGCGACCCTTGGGTGGCGAGAGGAAGAAGCTGCTTAGTTTCTTGCAGATGATGATCATTATTAATATCATTATTATTTTGGAAGGAAAAGACAGTAAGAGGATGCAGTTTCACTCAGGCTGAGCTGGCTCCAGGCAGAGCCGCACCTGGGGGGGGGTTCATCTTCCCATGCCATCCCCCGAGTGCTGGGTGCTAGCCATGATGCCATGATAAAACCCAGTCTTCCATCCTCCTGGTTTACACCCAACTTTCCTCCCAAATCATATTTATTCCAAATAAAAAGACAGCGCTGCCCACGACAGAGACTTCAGCTGCTGCTCACATACACCAAAAACATCCTTTGACCTCATTTACCACTTGGCACTGAACTGTCCCCGACAAAAAACAGTGGTTTCTGATCCTTTCCTCTCTGCTGTGACCATCCTGGCGTCAGCACATGCATACGTGCTGGTGCAGGGTCTGGAGAGCAAGTCTTACGAGGAGCGGCTGAGGGACCTGGGAGCGTTTAGCCTGGAGAAAAGGAGGCTCAGGGGAGACCTTATTACTCTCTACAACTACCTGAAAGGAGGTTGTAGAGAGCTGGGGGTCGGTCTCTTCTCCCATGCAACAAGTGACAGGATGAGAGGAAATGACCTTAAGTTGCGCCAGGGAGATCTAGGTTAGATATCAGGAGAAATTTCTTCACAGAGAGGGTGGTGAAGCCTTGGAACAGGCTGCCCAGGGAGGTGGTGGAGTCCCCATCCCTGGCAGTGTTTAAAAGCCGTGTGGATGTGGTGGTGAGGGACGTGGTTTAGGGACCCTGGCAGTGCAGGGTGAACGGTTGGACTCGATGATCTTAAAGGTCTCTCCCAACCAGATGACTCTGTGATTCTGTGATATTAGAGAGGACACTGAAAATTTCATAGATTTGTGGGAGTTGTGGCATGAACCGGCAATGACATGTCTTGAGCGAGCCTGTGCAGATCAGTGCAATTAAACACTTGCCATAAATTGGACAGTTAAAAAGAAAAAAATGCATCACACCTTGATGAGGGTGTAAAATGGGGAAGCATCCCTGCAGGTGGTCAATAATCCGTGACCCTGAACTCGCTCTCTCCTTCTCTCCCTCTCCCCTATTTTTTTCCCCTTAGATGAAAGCACTTTGATTTTGCCGAGACAGGTGTTTCAGATACAGCTTGAAAACTAATTAAATCATATCTGCAGCTTGAAACCTAATTAATCCTTTATTCCCTATTATAATAGATAATTACAATGCATGATAGGAAACGACTTGTCAGGTTTTCCGTTTAAAACACTCACACTTTATGGAAAATAAAATTGGGGAAATGGTTACGGAGCCTTCCCATCCCCCTGCAGGCCACTAACGGAGGCTGCTAAAAGGGTGGGGCTTTTATTTTTTAGGTGTAGCACAAACAAAAAGCAGTGTTACTGAAAATAGCTTTGAAAATGAAAGACAACAGCAGGTCAGATTGCTTGGGTCACTCTTGTTTGAGTGTATGGTCAAGGAGCTACTGCTAGAGTCCAGCCCCCACGAAAAACATATGGTTAAGTAAAAAATTTGCAATTAAAATAACAAGCAAGGCAAGTTTCGATGTGTGAGGTGGACAATGGAGCTGCTTCTCCCTTCCTCCTCCAACACCTTTTCCAGTGCCAGGATCACACAAAGCCAATAATCCAGCACTGCCAGGTAGGTGAGCAAACACCCACAATTACCCACCAGCAAAGGCACCCCAGAACCCAGCTCCTCCCTCCCACTTCTCTCAGATGCTCTGGCACCTTTACTCCCACTGCAAGACAAAAAGTATGGACGTGCTGGAAGTTTCCGTAACCCCTTTGCAACACAATAGTTTCCAGTCTTGCTCTGCCTTAAAAAAAAAAACCAAACAAACAAAAAACCCCAAACAAAAGGGGTCCCAATCTACAAGCTGAAGCACTACCAAAATTCAAGGGATTAGGAGTTTTAAGATATTGATGCACCGACTCTTACGGATCCCAGGAACACTTGTGACAAGTTGAGGAAAGCAGTAAATAAAAGCAACCCTACCTCAAATATTGTTAAAAGGCATTCTCCAAGACTGACAAACCCAAAAAACAAAGTCATGCCAAGGGCTGAATAAAACGAGATGACTCGATTGGCACTCAGCAGAAAGCAGCCTACAATAGAAAGACCCTGGATGACCCTTTATCCCCTCAAAAGTTAAACCAAACCCAGTCTTTTTGACTTCACTTTTCCCTTCTCTTCCACATGGTCGCTATTCTGCGAACTTGATGACCTCATTGCAGCTCCACATTGTCCTGCACTCCTGTTTTGGGTGAGCCAGAAAAAACCGACAAGCGATCCTGATAATTGTTTCTTTTGTTTTACACCTTCAGTTTGGGGTTTTTTTTTTTTTCCCTTTTTCCCTCCCTCCTAAAGCAGCACCCACTCTGTAAGCCACAACTTTCCAACCCAAAAACATCAATACATCACCCAACTTCTCAACCAATGGTCTGTCACCAACAGGATGAATATGTAAAGAGATTTGAGGAGGGGGAAGCAGAAAGAAAAGAGAGGAAATGGGTTTTAAATCAACACAATTAATTGCTTCGGTATTTGTTCATGTATTAGATTAGAGGACTAGGAGGCAATTAAGCATCTTTGACAAGAGGATGCCCTGTGGCAAAGCTTACCCGGTTCCTCCTGCCATTTAAGAGCTTGGGGTGGAAGGGAGGGAGGAAATTCCACTATTTCAGATTAGGTTGTGAAAAAAGATGATGACATTTCCAAAGTTTGCAGGACAGGTGAAAATATTCATTTGGAACTAATCCTTTCCATTAATCACTATCCTTTAGGAACAAGCAATGAAAGTAATGCTGTGTGTGAACGAAGAATATCAGAGAGAAATTAAACCCTCCACCTTGTTTTGCCTATACTGATGTATTTCCTGATTTTTTAACCCAACCCAAACTGATTTTATTCTAATACTATTTAATGAAACCTATAATGGAAAGATGTGTTTCCTGAAGTATTAAATCATCTGAGGATACTTAAAACTGACCTTCTACATATACCAGAGCCTATTAAAAAACCTCATCTCTTCACCTACTACCAACTTCATTTTCATTGCTATTGTCAGCCTCTCATGAACTTTTCCACCTATGCAACAAATACACCCTCAAAGCCACTGAAGCATAGCTTTGGGTATGGATTTGAAATACAGCTGAGGTTATCCCCTATTTTTGATCGCTCAAGCACAGTTCTTCCTCCACTTGGGTATTATTTAATCCCCACCACAATCCTAAACACGTTTTTCACCCAAACACTCACTTCCTACTCTTCCAGTAATTAAGGCTGCAATGGAACAGCCTCGCAGCACTTAATGCTGGTTTTATTAATGCTGTAATGGCTCGAGTTACAAGACACTGAGCCATTTCCATGTGTTTGCAAATGAGGCGAAGGGTTCCCCCTGCTACTGCGGGGTTTCTGGTTCTCCCTATTCAACTTGTTTTTTAGATTCCAGTGCAACATGGGCATTTCTAAGGAAGGCACGGCCCAAAAGGCTTTCCGACTGAACTATGTCGTCTGGGCACAGAGAAGGAATTTTTCAAAAATAATTGTATGATGGTCTTGATTTTTTTGGTGTCCAATTTGTTCAACCTTAAAGGTTCCCGATTTTCTAAGAAAGCACCAGCTCTTTGTCCACTGAATATAAACCCCATTAAAAAGATACCTCTGCTCCTCAGCCTCTGAAGGCACCAACAATATTTGCAAAGCACTGGCCCAGCATATTGCTGTTACGATGAGAGATACTCAGTGGCATCTCTTTTGGTCAGTAGTAGCAATATTTTCTTTAAGGAAACTTTGAAGTGGTTTCAGGCAAGTTACAAGACATATTAAAAATGACATGCCATCTGCTTCCCAATGTGATGTTTTGTATTGTGTAACTAAACCAATTTAAGAAGTGAAGTCTATTTGACATCTAATTAGTCTGTTTGGTAGCCTGATCACTTGTAGATGTTTTGGAGGGGAAGAAGCACTCTAACAATCTTGATCTTTTTTTAAAAAAAGAAAACAATTAAAAATAATTAGTCACAGAACTGCTTTTCCTTCCTCAATATTTTCTTTTTCCCCATTTAGCCATCAAGGCATATGTTTCTCCCATGCTACTCTCTATTTCTAGTGGAATGTACATCTAGCCACCCTTTTTTGCATACCACAATCACAGAGCTTTACCAGAGCCCTGGAAAAGGGAGGGGAACATTTCCTGGGTTGCAGAATCAAAGCCTCCATCATCGGTACCCAACATCACATGGCAGTTTGCCAGGTCGTTCGTTTGCTTACCAGTATTCCTCAGGAAATGCGTGGTCACCTCCAGAGTGATATATCCTGGCAGGGTAGCACTGGAGTATAAAAGTGGTAGGCGCGATCCAAAGAGAAACAAAAACAACTCATACCAGAGCATTTTAAATTCAAAGTCTAGACTCCAGCTCGCTTACTGCTCCAGCTTCCTCACTCGCTACGCCAGCGCAAAGAGAAAGACTGCAGAGAGCTAGCAGTGCCACGTCTTAAAATCCTGAAAGAGGTCAAACTCAAAATCAGAAGCACCTGCTGGCATCCACTCACCATGGATGGGGATGTTCAGATTCACGTACCCATTAGGAATGCACAGCCAGAAATAGTTAACGAACATCTTTAACAGGGACATCCTGTATGGTAGTCACACCAAGGAGAAACAATTATTTTTCATGCATGAGTGGATGATGGAGAAGGAAGTGCACACAACATCTCCAGAAGCATTTCAAATGTGTCTTGTAGAAATCAAAGAAGACAGTTTCCAGCGCTGCAAACTCACTGCATGCACCCACCCAGCAAGTGCAGAGACACGCCAGAAGACCAGAGACAAAACTTGATTCCAGTGTCAGCCTTGAACAATAGCACACAGAAACACAATGCATTGCTCCACACACCATTCCCCCAGGGAAAAAAAAGGGGGGGGAGGAAAAAAAATCAAGTGGTTTTAACCCATGACATTTAGGTCAGATATATTCACACCCTGATGGATCAGTTGGGGAAGTTAATGACAAGGTCCAGAGCCTTTCCCAGGAGCAGCTACCTCCAGCCACGCTGGGAGCTCCCATCCCACCTCTATCTGGAGACAACCACACCTCCAGCAGTCTCTGCCCACCACCCACACCCGCTGCAAGCCCCAGACCTAAGAGGTTTGGAGCTATTCTGGATAGGTAGGGAAGATAAAGGAGCGAGAAGCACAGTCAGGCAAGGGTAACAGTTGGAGGGAGGGTCAGATCAGGTCATTCCCAGAGGAATGATGTTCCTGGAACCACTGGAGTTACAGTCTGCAACCTTTATCAGCTCCAGCAATGAAATACAACCACTCTTCTGGCCAGCCTTGTTCTCAGAGTTTTATTTTCTATTGTTCTGTACTAAGCAACTGTCAGCCCTTATCAGCACCTCCCCAGTCACGCTTGTTTTCCTGTTACCTTCCCTTGTATCAAGCTGGTTTTTCAGCCTTGACTGGACAGGCGTTTTGGAAGGTGTGATGAGTTTGATAGCCTGATCTAATTACCACCTTCTCAACACAAGTCAAAAAGAAGTGGAAAAAAAACCCCAAAAAGCCATTTCAGTTAGTTAAACATGCTGCTACCCAGGAAAAGAGCTGGAAGGAGACGGGGGAATTTGCTAACTTTCACTCGGCGGTGGAGCAGAGCTGCTTTCAATATGCCATATTGACTTACCGCTGCTGGAGGCACAATAAAGGCAGGTCTTGGAGTCAATGCGGGCTCCTGCGGCTCTGTGTAAACTCCGCTTAAAATGTATTTCAAGGAACTTGATCTATTGACATGGCAACTGTGAAAACTTGAGTCCATTTGAAATTTAAAATAGCATTTCCACCCCTCTCTAAATGCCAGCCACGAGGTGGGCCCCATGGCCGTTGTGTGGAAAATGCTTTCACTGGAAGACATCTCCCCCAACAGAATGCCTCCAGACACAACTGCCCTCCTCAAAAGCAGCCAGCACAACCGATTGGGACCCCTTTTTGATGCAAATTCATATTATTCTGTTGGGGAACAGCAGGTGTTCAGCCATGCTTTCCTTTAGAAAAATTAGAACCTTGCTTTCTCCCCCTCCTTCTTGCACTTGGCTCCTGGTTAGCTTCAACCGCTCTCACCCTCAGTGCACACTTGGGTGCCTCCTGAGCTGTGAAGTACAAATCAGTGCTATTCAGGAAAGGGACAGTGTGAGCTACTGATCCGTAAATATGACTTTTATTACACACGACAAAAGCTACATGGCAAATGCCTGCAGCAGAGCGCACCGAGTCCTCCCAGCGTGGTGAGCACAAGTCCTCTTTCCCACTGCATGGCTGTTGAGACCTAGCATGGCACAACTTGAACACAAGAAAAACATTTCACAACCCATTTCATTTGACTTCCAGAGCTGGACTACCAAGAGCCTTACCAGCAGTCCTGCCACATAAGTTATTTGCTCCAACTTTAGGAAAGAGCCAGGAGAAAATAAAATAGGTCATTGTTGAGTATCTCAAGGTCAGAGTGGTCTACATAAAAGACGTGTGAAAGCTGCCTGCCCACCCAGGGAACACAAGCAAGCCCCAGGAGTGCCAGCAGTCGGTGCTGCTGGGGAAGTTGGCATGTCACTCAACAAAAAGGTCTTCATTAAAGTAGTATCGAGAGGAATGAAACGGGACCAAGTTCTCACTGTGGTAGGAACCATTCAGGCACATAAGGAAAGGTTCCTGGCCTTCCTCCCTCTGTGCTGCCGCCCCATCATTTTCAATTTAATTTGAAAGGAAACAATGGAAAGGGAGAGCAACAGAGATAAGAAGTCCACAAGAAGACACACAGATAATGTGATTTTTACACAGGCATCATCTAAAACTCATGTGGTTTGGAAAGTTAAAACCCTCAGCCTCCTATGGAACAGTATCTCCAGGATTCCCCAAATTACCTGTCTGAGCAAATGAAAAGGGCCTTTCTCCTAGCATGAGTGAATACTAACTCTCTGTAGGATCCCTGGAGTCTTAATGAACAATTTGAAGGAAGAAAAAGCATCTTCATGGACCCGTTTAAAGGAGCACACGAAACATCCACAGGAGAGCCAGACGAATGGATGATTAAGACTGGCATTGTCCAAGAGATGCGGAAAAGCACCACATCACCTAAGTGATCAGAGAGTGAGCCACGAGGAATCTTTAAAGATGAGGAAAAGGAGCTTAAAAAGAATCGTGTGATACTGGAAAGGGAAGAAACGTTGAAAGTGGGAAAGAGAGGCCGGGGATATTCACAGAGGTGAGGCAGTGAGGATGGCTGGAGGGATGGCAGCTGGAAAGGAGGCCAAAGGAGCAAATGCATAGGAGAGTACATAGCATTTGCCCATCACTTTAAGATCTGAAAATGAAAATCAAAAAGGATAGAAATCTGTGTCCAACATGTCTTCTACTCAAGCCTCAATTCAAACCTGCTATCTGCAGTTGAAAAAGCCTATTAAAAAGTTACATAAACAACATTCCATCTGACCACATTTAAAATACCGTCACTTCAGTCCTCTTCAATAATAAAAAGGAAGAAGGATGAGTGATAAACCGAAGTGATTCTATTTCACCTCTTCAAAGTCAAAACAAAAATCATGACACTTGTGGGAATATTAGTCCAATTTAAGCCATAAATTCCTAATTTGAGACTCATTTATTTAAGCATAATGTAAGATGGAGATCTCATAAAAATCACAAGACACTTCCAGCAAATTTGCTAGTTTTTAGTGCCAGTAATGATGACTGTCTCTATTATGGGCTCCAGTTAGGACTATTATGCTGGACGCTTTACAAAATACAACCCATACCATTAAAAGTCTACCTGGCTGGCTTACAGCAGTTGGATGATACAAAGAAGAACAGCTAATAAAGAACTGAAAGAAGGTTTGAAAGTCTTCTCTTTATTTTCTTTCAAATAAAATTTTAATCAAACAGACCATTACTCGGTGGTTATAGCTGTGATGCTCTTTTATATCTATATATTAATATTTTGATTTGTATATACATACATATATATACGTATAAATTTCCCCTCATTCGTAACAAGCTCAAGCAGGTTCTCTTTGCTGCAGCTTGGTGTAGACACACAACCAGAGCCCACAGAATCAGTCCTAGCAGTTTGGCAGAGATGAAGCACACAGACTGAGGAATTCATCTGCCAAGAGCTGCTCACAACACTAACACTAAAGTGACAATCAAATGTTCACTGGTGAAAACTGAGATTTTTTTTTTTTTCCTTTTCTTCTCAACCATACAGTTGTAAAGCAAATGCAGGCATGTGCCAATGCAAACTCACCAGTTTTAAACAATACCAAACTTTTATTTTCCACCAAGCAATCCTCACTCAACCCTTCCACATCTCCACTTAAAACTATACATTACTATTGCAGCAAGGGAAGACCCATCTCTGTAATGGCACAGCAACTCTCAAGTGAGGGGAAAAAGGCAGAAAACTAAAAAAAAAAAAAAAAATTTTGGAGGACATACAAAGAATTACTCTTCAACATGAATGGATATACAGCATTTCCAGTAACACCCTAGTCTCCCAGGAGGATGGCTTCTCCTACGACCAGCATGCATGGAAAGGATGCAGAAAGAAACTCAGATTGTCAAAGAGCAACCTAGGATATAAATGCAATATTGAAAGCAGAGGTTTTACACCAAATGTAAAAAAAATGTGGGGAAAAATACTTGTGTACCCCTAATTTCATATGCCTGGTTAAATGCCCTTTAAAGAATTAAAATTTTAAAAGACACGCTGACTCAAAGTCAATGTCAAAGCACAGTGCCTGACATTTGTTTTCCAAAAATTAGTTTTTGGCAGTATCTAAAAAGCACTGTCACATCAGAATTACAGCCATGTAATTCACTTTTTAGCTGCTCAGAAACAGGAATAATAAAAATGTATTGGCCAGTCACACCACGGTTTGTACTAACAACATTCTCGACATCCAGTGTTGCTTCATTCTGCCTTTGGCATAAGTTTGCAGTTTCATTCTTGAAGTTGTATAATGGATACTTTTGATTTGTGGTTGAATGGAAGATTATAATCAACCTTGGGACATTCACTCACTCATGGAAAAGAGCCACCCAGTCCACTATAAATATTTATAATTTTTTCCACATTTGTTAGTATAATTAAGGGGAATGAAATTCAATGCAACAGTTGGGGGAGGGAGGGAAGTAAAACCTGTTATTTACAGTGTCCTTTAAAATTAAATGTATAGACATTAATGGCTTATTATACACACTGTTATTCAACCAGCAACACACACAACACTGAGCCAAAGAGAAGAGCCTGCTGCTTATGAACATACCACAATAATTCGTCCCATTCGTCGACATTCAGACAAGAAAAGGCACAGGGCATCTTGTTCGCTTCATCTGCACCAGCAGCGAATCTAAGATGCTACCACAGCAGGACGGTATCGTTTTACACACCGCAGCACCCGCATGAATGACTGTGCAGTGTCAGATGCTACCAGCCCAATGTAGGAGGCAAGATAAATACAACTGGCCCCATTATCACTATATATAAACCACCTACAAGCATCTGGCAGAAATGCAAGGGCATAGAGTGGTTAGGAAAATGCTGTTCCAGCTCCATCCCTGCTGCTGCTCCACTTTGAGGTAGGGGGGGAAAAAAAAAAACACAAAGACCACCCATCACCTGAGTACTAAATTTGCAAAGGCAAACAACCACCTCGCCACAAGCTGAGAAATTCAAAGTTCACACTGCAGTTCTGGAGGAGGAGCTCCCATTTCCAAAAGGGTCAAATATTTGGGTTTAGAGGGTTTTAAAGCTTGTCGTCAGTGAGAAGAAGGGGGATTTTATTCTGGTTCCATCGCCTATTCATTCTTTCTTTAATAATACATGCTTCTGTTAAAAAGGGCACCGCACTATTTTTAGACTATCCCATAACATATAAGAAAGCATCAGCTTTTTTTTTTTTTTTTTTTTTCCTCTAAAGCCTGGTATCACAATGGATTGGGAGTCTGGAAAAATGGGGCACAGGTAGGAGTCGGTCCCAGGTTGCAGGGCAGGATTTTGCAGGTTAGGTGAGAAAGCACCGAAAACGCGCCCGGCTTTCTTTGACTCTTCTCAAACCTGAAATGTGCTGACAGAAAAGTAGGGAGAGAAAGAAAGAAAACAAAACCACTGAAGTGCTATTGCTTGGAAACCACTTTAATGAAAGCCACCGCCGAGTGTGACAAGATGCCTAACCTACCCTGACAGGGAAAACAGGCAAATGAAATCCACACAGCCACTTTTACATGCCCTCTGCTACAAAAATAGCCGGATAATAACCACTTCACAGCTGAAGACGTTTGCAGGATCCAACACCTCTCTGAAGCTAAAGACTGCTGCTGTACACAGAGGAAACCCTTCTGGAAGCATCAGCTTTGAGGCAGGAAGATCCTTCTTTACCGCCGCTGTAAAGGACAAAGAGCTTATTGGATTTAAGGGATGTCTCAGTCCCTTCTCAATAAAACACTGGTTCTTCTTACTTGCTTTGTTACACATAGGCTTAGATTTCCTGTTTTCCCCTCTCTTTTCAACACGGGAGCGTGGTGCAGAGATCTGTTTCTAAAGGACGCTGCCTCTCTACTCTTTTTTAGGAGACCCGTGAGCAGAGTCCCATCTCGTTCCCCGACCTCCATCAGTCCAGTGCCTTGGGAAGGGGAGTGAGAGAAGACAACAGAATCTCTCATTTCCCTCAAATTTCATTCCCCAGGGAGGAAAAAAAATGGGGGGGGGGGAGGGGAAGAGTTCTCCTTTTGGCACTAAAACTGAACTCCTGTCCCAGGATACGATAAGCAATGCTGAGTTAGGCTGATAAAGCCCTGACTCCAGCCACAAACGCAGGACAGTTAGACACGAGGTTCTACAGCAGGATTACATCCAAAACAATTCACATGCAAAAGGTCAGTGCTCTAACCTTTACTCATTAAGCCCTTCCTAGAGCCCAGCACGGTTTGCTTGCTGGATATAACGGCATCCCCAAAAATGCGTCAGTCATACACAAGCTCTAAAGCAGATCTCTGGACCCAAAAAATAAATGCCAACTCAGATGCAGCTACATATGCCAAGCGACTTCTTGCTCAAATAAACCCAAATGCAATTTAAACCCGCTCTGTTGCATAACTGTGTCCACCCAGCACTCCAGACCTCCTCACTGCCTACCTGGATGTATTCTTGTACCACTACAGGGAATGTGACTTGTTTCTTCCACACAAGAACAGTGAGAAGCTAAAAAGGATGATAGCATCTTTAGAGAGCCCAGTGAAAAATAAGTAAACTGGAAAAAAAAAAAAGCCAAAGCACCCAAAACTACAGCTAGAATGACTGCTCTCTAGCTCAGTATTGAAAATAAAAACCAAACCTGCTGTGCAGGGTGCCCAGGTCACACAGCCAAGCTGCCTTGTGATTTATATCCTAATCCCACCTTTATTCTTTTCAGACCATACATTATTTTTTAAAGAAATCTGAGTTCAATGGTCTCACGCTTTATAAAGCATGAGGAGAAGGTTATCGCTCTCTTCTTCCAGCAAAACCGTAAAGTGACCCAGCCAGGTACTAACACTTTGGACCAGCAAAGCCCTATGACTGAGCATCATGCCCTGTTTGCTGGAGCACTTCTAGGTACCACTGTAGTGCAGTGACTCTTCCAAAAGACTACCCACACACACATGCTGAACTTCTAGTTCAGAAAAGCTCATTTTTCACTTTTTTCCCAAACACCCAGTATATGTCCCCTGCTGTGGTCAGTCCAAACTGGAGTAACCACCCTCACCCTGACCCCACCAAATTCATCCATAAGAGTGATGGTCAGGGACAAGGGCTGAGCTCCCTGAATTTTTCTGTATCCCCAGATCCATCCTCCAATGCCAGCTGTTGCAGCATGAGGACAGGAATAGGCCCCCATCAATCACTCCTCATTTCAGAGACAATATACTCGTCTGTCATGAGAAGCTATTCTGCGACCAAGAAGACAAGACCATGACAATCTCCACCTGCTAGGGAGCAGGAAGCCCTCTGCCCTCTTGCCCTTCTCCCGGAGCAGCAAGATTTCAGTACCTTATATCCTCTTAAGAGCCACCACTGCTCCTCACCCCCCGGGAGACTTAGAGAGCCTCAGCAGGAATACGCACAAAATCCTCATCAGCTGATCAAAAGCTTTGCTTACTACCATCCTTTACGTAACCAGCTAGCAGCATCCTAATTACCCAGCTAAACGTAATGAAGTCAATTCGCCTTGACTTCACACACTTTCACTACCACGCTAGAGATAAAATAAGGCACAGGGCTACTCGTCCCTTAGGACTTCAGTAAAAACCATAGAGTTTGGGGAGGTGCAAACGCTGGGTGAAACCATCCGTCAAGCCTAGAACTGAAACACTGACCTAGATCTGGACCAGCAAAAACTGAGTATACCCAGAGGAAAGCCCCATTTACTGCTCTGGGTGGGGTTTTTCAGTGCTGTTTGATCAGACAGAGATGGAGACGCAACAGAACAGCTGCAGCAGAGGAGGAGATGGATACTTCGCTTTTTTTCTTGGTCCAGTTCCCTATCACACTGTAAGTAATCTCTGCCCTCATCACCAAGAATGCTTGCAATGACTGCAGAATATGACCCAAACTTTCTCTATTGGGTCCCTCCACCCTGACTTGGGTTAACATCTATATTAAGCTTTCATTTCCAAGCCTGGTTTTTCAGCTTAACATTTGTTTGGCTTTTGTTCTTTTTTTTTCAGTTGAACCTCACAGGACTCCATATAAGCTTTGCACGTAACGAAGTAAACAGCACCACAATGCATTCCTCAACGCTAGCTGAACCACTAAATAGCTGCCTGGAGTTTGAGGCTGAAGCAGCTGGGTGTTGGATTACAAACGCAGAACAAATGCCAAGGCATGGCTCTACTATGTGCAATACATTGATGACCTACTGCGCTTAAATAACTCCTCGGAGAGCGGATCGGCCATTCAAAATGGGGTTTTTTACACCTAAGAGAGAAGTAATTTGTGTTGATAATGCAAATTTGAAAACTTCAAGGCAAAAATTTTTGCCGGTATAAGAATTATGCCAGCAAGAAGGGGCAAGGGAAAAATTCAGCCTCGCAGGGTCGGCACGCTGGGAGGGACAACATTTCATAGGCTTCTGAAACATTTCCAAAGGGAAATATCCCTCCCCACCGGTGCCAGGAGCAAAACTCTTGCTCAGTATGGTCAGGCAGAGGATTTCCAAGGCTGATCACGGCAATTTCAGCCCCCTCGGATCCTCCTTTTTCCTGCCCAGAGTAGTGCTTTTCAAAGCACGTGGGGTCCACAAGGAGAAGTCCCAGCCAAATAGCGCACATAGCATTTTACAGCAGCGTATCAGCATACCGCAATCTCAAGTACACCTAGTAAAGCTATCCAGGAGTGCTTTTGGGCTTCACACGAGGTATGCAGGGTCCCTGACCCCGTGCACAGCAGGAGGAAATGAGTGTTTTCATCAAAGCTACAACTTGAGTTTAGGTAAAGCAGTTAAAGAGTAAAACTCCCCCCAGAATTGTATTTTGACCATAAGGTAACAATTGCATGACAGTTACACCTCTCTAAAATTGTCACAAAGGCAAAGAAGAGCAGTTCTCACCCACTGTTAAGGGAGGCCCTGGGAGGTCGACCAACCATGTCACCATGGCCTCACCTCCAGTAAAAGTTACAGCAGAGCATGGAGGACATGATAGCTTATTTCCCTCTACAACACACCTCCTCAGCCGCTGAGCCACAGCTCCCCATTGCCTGGTCCTAGTTTAAAGCTGTTGTTTAAAGTCCTGTGTTGCTGGACCACAAACAACATTTCAAAACCTTTGTTTGGCTCCACAAAGTTACCTGTAGGAGTTTGCACCGTACAGCTGCTACTCTGCAACAAGGAATGAATTACCAACGCTCCCGAGTACCATGCTTTGGCTAAAACGCATCAAAAGGCAAGCAAGTCTTTGGCCAAGGCAGACTGCAAGGCACTGGAGGAAATGGTTCCTCCTGTAGCACTTGCAAGGTTTTCTCTAGAAAGAGTGACAGGGAGGCTAGCATCCACCTCCTTTTTTGTTTTTAAATGCTGTGTTCAGTGCAGAGCAGGAACATCTCCATCTGCAAAGACTAATTCAAGTTGTTCCAAGGGAGTCAAAACTTCTTTAGTACCTCAGCAGCAGACGGGATGTTACCAGCAGCGTTTCACCACTCCTGTCAACTGTTTGGAGAAAGTTGCAGACTTTGAATACAACACTTCAACGTCTTTAGGGTTTTTTCCTTTGGGAGGCTGGGGAGAAGGTCCCTTTTACATTCAAATATGCCTGACAACAAGGCAGTAAAGGTGGATTCATTCAGAAAATTATGGTAGCTTACTGCAGCCAGCGGTGGCAAGGCTGTATCTGGTCCTTGCTGTCCTTGCGTAGACAGGATAGAGTAGCTGGCTCTGGCCAACCCAGCCAGATACCCAACAGGGGACGACAAGCGAGTGCAGCAAGAAGACAAGAACAAAACTCCTATCAGTGCATGCCTGATTGAAAATCGGATGGATTTAGAGGCGACCCAAACTGGAAACGGGAAACATTTAAGAAGGGAGTCAAAAAGGACACATGCTTTACAAATATGAATAGCATCAGGCTGAAGAACTGGTTCTCTGCATTTTGCTTGATGATAATATTCCTTCCCAAGAAAAAGGGGAGAAGATGCTGGGAGAATTTTTGGCTATGCATCCAAAGGAAAAATAACTCAAAAGCCACTGGGGCTGCTCTGTGCTCGGTCCCCATCCAGCCTGCTGCACCTGCACCAGCTGCTCGGGCTGGGAGGGAGGCTCCTGAGCCTTCATGCCCAGCCACAGCCCTAAATTAAAGAGTCACGATATACTCTCGGCAAAGCAGAAGATTTCCAAGAAACTGGACTCAGCCCGAGAGCATTAGACTGAGGCAGGCATGGAGAGCCCGCTAGATGAAATGAAGGCATTCACAGGTGCCAGCCTGCATGAAGATCAGCGTGGGTCTACCTGTCCCCGGTGGACCCCTCCCACTCCCCACTGGACCCCTCCCACTCCCCACTGGATGCTCAGCTGAGTTATCTCAATTATTGCAAATTCTTCCTCTACTCCCCCTGCCACTGGGCAACCCCTCGAGCTCAGCAGAGGAAGTCAGCTCGTGAAGGCGGTTGGAAAGGCAAGGAAAACTCTGCTATCAGAGGAAAAACAACCTACCTCCACTCTGTCCCCTCACACATGCTGTTGTCTCAGGTCACCAACCACCCGATGGAGGCAGAGAAACTAGCTACCATGAAGGAAAGGACTGCCCTTTCATGCTGCCAATTTACAGCCCTCTCCTGCTGCTGAGACAGCTCAAATTTTTTAATTAGAAGTGCAGGATTGTGCTTGTAGTGGAAAAAAGGGGGTGGGTGGGTGGAAATCACTACGGTAAAATATCATTTCTTTTGGGGGGCCCAGTGGGTATGAAACCCTGGCTAGTTTTGCCAACAGCTGGTCCACAACCTGCACAATATTTCCAAAAGTGCTTCCAGTCCAATCTACTCGATTTAGCTAGAATAACTCACTCATTTTGTAACGGCAGCTGGAGAGGTTTGCAGCCCTGCTGCTTTTAGAGAGAAGAAAAAGTCTGGATGATTTTTAGGAATGCAAACAAAACAAAACAAAGAAAAAAAAAAATAGAAGCCAGTCTTGATTCAGCTGTGATTTTGGATTAGAGGGCACTCTCAAACATGATCCTACCAGGACAACAGCAGCTTTTCCATACAGGAACTTTCACCCAATGCAATTCCTTCTAGGAAGGAAAACCCTGAACAGCTCTCTGAAATACACTCTACTGCCGGGAAACCAGGGGTACAGGAGAGCTGCCACATGCACCCTTCAAGAGAGTGGGAGCTAGCAACCCTTGTCTTGCTGGGACAGCTTCAGTAAGGATCCCCAGATGTCCTTCACCTTCCCGCTGCACCTGATATTTTACCACCTGCATGGTCTCATCACCCCTTGGCCCAACAGCACACCCATCTTGTGTGGGATGGCTGTGTGCATGTGCCCAGGACCCCAGCAGTGGACAACCTGCTCCCACGGCGGCCGGGCTGGACCCTGCCTTGGAGAGCAGCTTCCATCCCACAGCCTGGCCGGTGGCCCATAGACCACATGGAGCCAATGTCTGGATTACAGTACATTTTAAAGAGCATCCAGCAGGGTATCTCTGAGGCAAGTGCTGGGCCAAGGAAAATCAGGAATGTTGGATGAGATGCAACTGTAGAAGAGGACGCGGGCAGAAAGCGTAATGGCAGAGTGCCCATCTTGCTCACGGCCACAGTGTTCCACTCCCTATGTCCTCAAGGGACAGGGACCATCAGATCATTCTCCTAGCTCTTCCCACTCTTCAGTTGCACCCAGCAGACAGCACGATGAGAAATGCAACCCAGCCTAGCACACTGGGACGTGGACAGGACAGGGGAGCAGCCACCTTGCCAGTCAACTGCTGGATGTTGGGAGAGAGGGGACAGACAGAAAAAATGCTGCCTTTCCTCCTGGAGACATCACATACGCCAATCAAAAGTGAGGGGGGAAAAAAAAAAAAAAATCAAACTTTCAGTAACTTCTATTCCCAAAAACAGCCATTTCATTGCTTTAAACTTCTCTGCAGCAGCTGCACCTGTTCTGCCAGTCCAAGTACCAGGAGCTGGAATAAGGGCAGGGCACATCAGGGCTCCCACGCCAAGGCAAGACCACTCGTATCTGCTGTGTGCTGATGTCACGCTCCATACCATACGGTCATGGAAAGCTGGATGGCAGGCTTGAGAAGCCTTCGCCCTGGCACAAAGTCAACAGAAAGTATCAAGATGCCTCAAAGTTAATGCCATTTCACAAAGACTAAAAAAGCAAGCAGAGCAGCCATCGAAACTCTCTACCCATGCTTATAAATTCTAGACCCCATTTAAAACAAAAATATTACAGTACAGAGAGGTGCTTTATTTCCTGTAAACCCTAGCTGAATGCTTCCTAAGGGAGGGGATTGCATCGACCAGAGAGGCTGCAGTGGCAACTCCTTCGTTTTCGAAGCTCACTACAAACTTTCATCTTCTCCAGTAAGGAGGGCTAAAGAGAGAGCATGAATATATTGGCCCCACTTACAAGTAGAGAAAATGCACCACATCATCTATAAGACCTAAGTAGAGGGAAAATTAAGGAGACTTTAATTCTACAGAATCAATGCACATTTAACTAGGCATACCACAGCTTCTCCACAGGCTTCGAGTGAGGCACACAAACGTGTCAAGGATCCAAGCAGACTTAGGTGGCTCGTGGCACCCATAGCCCACAGAGTTAAAAACCACGGCCCACAGAGTAAAAAACCATGTTTTAAAAGGCTGCAATTCACTTTGAAGGCTAATATGTTGTAAGGGGCTAAAGCAACTCGGAACTAGCCCTGCCATTTCCAGACCAAACCTCCTCTTTGCAAATAAGCAAAATGTCAGATGGCATCAGGTCAGCCTCAAATGGGATTTCTCCTTTCCTGCCTTGACTGTCAGCCACTTACCCAGCTTACCTTGAAGGACATGTGGTGCAGATCAACTGAGGTGAAGCCCGAAAGGACAGAGGTTACGTTATTCCCTTTGCAGACAGAAGGCTTGCACATACACATGGCGACCTTTGCATTTTACGGAAAAGATGATTTCTTACTTGAAAAATACAGTTTGTGTCAGCCACCAAGAAGGCTTGGGGAGGAGAGGTTGCAGCGCGCTCCAGCAGGCGAGAAACAAGAAACCACTGCTAAGTTTTGGAGCGATATCCCTGTTACAGAAACTCTCCCCGACTGGTTTTTGCCTTTTCTTGGCCAGCACGGGCGTGGGATTTCCAACATTTGTACTTTCACCAACACATGAAAGGAATTAGTTTGTCAGTCACTTCCAGAAAGTCCAACTCTTGCACCAAAAATCTGATCTTCATTACCATCAGCTTCCAGCACTGGCTAACTGCCCACACAGCTCACAACAGGGGTGAGCCCCGTGTCTTTCCAGAGATGGAAACAGTAAGATAAATTTAGGTAGATACATCTCATAAAAAGATACTAGCTTGAGACTCTTAAATACCTTCCAAGCTATTTTCTTCCCCTGTATTTTCTTGACACCAGGGATTATCAGTGGTGCTCTGGGATCCGCAAGTGCCCCACTACCAGCTTCTGTAGTATAACCTGCAATAACCACCGTGCAAACCAGCCCCCAGGTACACTCACACCTAGCGTGTGCCACCACCCTCCTGCACCACCATATGCCCAAGTGCCACTGTCCAGCCCCAGCGGACAAAAGCTTTCAACAGAAGGGGTTTAGCAGAGGGACATACAGATGAATAGGAGATCAAAAGCATTAAGTTGCGTGATACCAAGATCTGGTATCAAATCCAACTGTCACCACTCTCCCTACCAATAAAATAACAAGTGTACCTTTTATGCCTTATTTTTTTTAGAAAAACCTTTGTCTCCTACTAAAGTGTAGCATTATTTTAAACATTCCTTTTCTGCTGCTACCTCAGCTTTGACAGCAGACAGGAACACCTCCTTTTCAGGTTCATACCTGGTAAAGAAATACCCAAAAGCCAGGGAACCAGGCAATTCCAGGCCATGAGGGTTTTCTTGGGTTCTGGGGGTGGGGGGGCTAAGTACCATTAAAACACACACCCACCCACTACTTTCATGATGCTGACCACAACACTTAAAGCCAGTGAGGCCTCAATAAATACTTTTACAATGAAGCCTTCAAGAAAAGATAAGACATTTATAGGACTCTTGTTTCTTTGTAAATGTATCATGGAAGTTGAAATGACAGAATGATTATTTCTATTCTAACTTCAGAAAAGTTACAGAAAAGAGGAAGGAAGATGCCTTAACATTATACTAAGAGGAGATTTTCTTGGGACACCTCTCTCAAGAGTTCCCATTAACTCATTCTTGCAGCTTCTTTGAAGCGACATCTACAACAATAATTTACAGCCCAGATAAAAGGCATTTCTGAAGATGTGAGGGGAGGGAGAAGGGGGTTGGTAGGGCATTACCAGTTTAATTCGGTCCAGTTACCTGCAGCCTGTTTGGATTTACCTCCTGACAGCTCATCCTCCACCAAACAACAGAACCACTGTAGATAGCGATGCCCCAGATAACACAGGGCAAGAGGGGGAGGGAGGAGTGTCAATGCCCATACAGGCAAGAAGACCCTGTGACATCTTTAAATTGCAGCCAAAATGGATCGGATCACAGCAGGCACCGACTGGACCTTGCAAAAAAAAAAAAAAAAAAGAAAAAAAAAAAAACAACACTGCAACGAGTGTGGTCATTCTGGGAATGGGAACTCACTCCAGGGCAGAGGATGCTCCAAGCCCAGAGGGTTTGATTCAGCTCCTCTCCAGGGACTTTTGAACATAAGGAGCCGGAGAAGAAATATGCATAAAGAATTACAAGCATCCACACCCAAACAGCCACTTGGGAGTAAGATAAATAAAAGGCCTTTATTGGGCACAGTTTTGAGCACTCCTGACTAATGGCCAATCATTTGTCACTAGGACTCCAGAGAGCGAGTTGGAGAGGACCATACCCTCGAGAGGGAAAGGGCAGGGAACGATTTCTTGATTCCCAGTTAGGCTCCTCCAGTAGTGAGGAGCAACAAGTATATGAGGAGGGGAAGGGAGCCGAGCTCATTGCAAACGCAGAAGGATCGATATGACCATCACCGCAGGATGACCTCTCCAGTGATGGAGATGCTGCGAGAGGGTCCCTGTCCACAGCACCCATCACCCCTCTCCTAGCAGGCAGGAGGATGGGTCAGTTGGCAAAGGCACCGCCTAAGTGGTGGTTACAGCTTTCTCCTCTACTGAACTGTCAAGACTGACTTCAGATTACTCTTTCCTGCAAACTGGAGATAAAAATCTGTAAAGATATGTAATCTCTAAAGGAACCTGGCTCTCCTGGCCCAGCCGCTGCTGACAAGCTCAGCAGCAGTGCCCGTAAAAACACCCTGACACATTCCCTACACACACACACACACACACACACACACGCAGAGGAACAAAAAAAACCACACCAGGCTCAGCTGCTTTTGTTCTGACAAGTGAGAAAACATTTACTGAAGTCGAAACAGACAATTTCTTCTAAAGAGAGAGAAAGGTGGAGACAGCACAAAAAAAAAAAACAAGTAGGCAAGTTGCATGAGAAGTGATAAAAGCAAAAGGTTAATAAAAAAAACACAAACAAAACCCATATATCACTTGCTACTGGCCATGGTGTACAGGAGAAACCTCCTGTAAACACCACATCTGAGTGCTGGGCAAACCGGGCTGGATGCAGGGATGAAGAGGAGACGACCAACACGGCGTACGGAAAAGTCCTACATCCTGTAGCTGGAGGCCAATGACTCCATCAGGCAACTGAAGAGAATAAAGCTGCCCTAATCGCTGCTGTTCTTTTAGCACAGAGTAGGGATGACATTTTAGAGCTGCCGTAAGAATGGTTTACCTTTCTGGGGAAAATTTCACCAACTACAAAGAGATCAGGAACATCAATCATAGTCTGCTCTTCATGGAAAGCCCCAAAGGACCAGAGCTGCTCACATAACCCATCCTTCAAGTGGAACCTTAACCTGCAGCACTAAGGAAGCTGCTAGCAACTTGGTGGCACCACAAAAAGACAAAATACCGCTTTGTTTGAAGAAAATGTGCAATGACAAACTTCACACACCGTCATGTCCAGCTGGCAAGACCCAACCTGTCCTTGCAGATATGCTGACATCAGTTCCTGCCCTGTTCTTTCTCAGGATTTCTTGCAACCCAGTGGAGAGCTGGATTTTTGTCTGTTAAAAACTCACTCCTCAGAGACATTTAGAATGCAAAACATCACCTTCCGTTTAAAGAAAAATATTTTCCAGCCTTCAAGGCACAGGAAAATAAATTTTAAGAAAAAGCACAGAAATACAATGAAAGTGCATTTTCACACCTGAAACCCCAAAATCAAGTAAAACCAGCCCAGCTGTATTTGTTGCTGTTTGCTTTCAGTGCCCAATATCTAAAGCCAAATCTGCAGGTTTTATTGGGGGAGGTGGGGAGGAAGAGATGAACTTATCACTTCTAACATTCTGAAAATAGTCTGCAACTCGGACCCGCCTGTCCAGCATGGTGATGGAAGGGAGGGAGGAGTAGTATTTCACACTTCCAGGTCTATGGTCTACATCCGTAATCAGCTCTCCAGCACTGCCACACGCTTCAGGAGAAGATCCAAGCAGATTTATAGGAGGCTGATTCTGGATTACAAGTCCCCAAGGAAATCTTTCTCCCCACACCCACAAGTCAGAGGCTGATTTATACCCAACATATAATAGACTATATTCCTTAGGGACAACTCTTAGTCTTCAACCCTGCTGCCACTCCTGCAACTGGAGGCTTGGTTTATTTTAACAGTTGTAGCGTTTATAAATACTGAAGGCAGCACTCACTTTAGGCTGGAGACAGTTAAGCTATCTTAGACCAAGAGGACGCCAAGCGGTAAGGAACAGTCATGAGATGATGACACATTCATAACCTAAAGCTTTCAATAAAAACTTGCTGCGCAAGAAAGTTCACCCCTTCAGAGCGGAAACATTTGGTCCTCGCAATTGCTCAAAGAGCAAATTTTTCAATGAACCAGTGAAAGCTGGGGAGAGCTCCTGAAGAGCACACATATCGGTAGGGCAGAAACTGGGGAAGTATCAACCAGGGGGTTGTAAATGAGGTGGTGCACAACCCATTTCAAACGCCGTTGAGCACTTCAGTGTGCGTCCACGCAGCAAGCAGTCACTAATGGTGGTAACGGCATGAGGTCAGGGGCCCTCAGTAAGCAGGTTAGCAGGTTCAAGGAAAAGCAGGATTCCTGAACACAGGGTGCTGGATGCCACAAGTCCCTGTACAGAGCTTTCTCCATCTGCAAACACAACATGGTCTCTTTTCCAGTTTTCAATTATTTTTAGAGGCATAACATGTTACTCTGAGCACAGCCACAGCACATACACCAACTGACTGCAAAACTAGGCACTTGTCATCTGTGCTCGAGGTGAAACCATCTATATGGCACATTATTAAAACAATTACAGCTGTAGGTATCTACCTCCCAGCATGGGAACATTGAGATGATGTAGAGGCCCACATACAAACCCCTGACTTTGGAGATCAGGGACCCCAGACTTTAACTTGCCCAAACACCAGCAAGGGTCTGAGCATTGCTCCCATAGAGCAACCTCTCTGCTCTGGTCCTCATCTGTATGTGTGAATAACAGCAGTTCCATGTCCCACTGGGGTGGTACTCTAGGATTATCATCTTCGAGACATTTAAAAGTAAAGTTGGCAGGGACACTGAAGAAGATGGTCCTTTATAGAGATGATCTGATACTGTTCTTGCCTCTGCAAATGTTTCTAACACTGCTGAGTGTCTGAAGGACACAGGCACTTCCAGCACATCATCCACCCAAATATAGGTAATGGAAGGCGACAAAATTTAGTCTCCAAAACCTTGTGAATGAAGCTCTGCCAAAGCACAGGTCTAACTTTGACAGCAGCACAATATCAGATCTAACCGTCCCATAAGTGGGAAAGATTAATTCATTTATGGAACCAGAAAAATACCTGCTTGGTTAAACAAACAGCAACCAAACAAAGAGATGGTAAGTCTTGGCTATGTTTTACAATGCAGACATCAGAGCCACAAAAAAATACATCCCTGGGAGTGCTAACAGCCTAACAAAACAAGACCCAGAATACAAAAAAGAGGCAAAAGCATAAAACTCCCTTACTTTTCCCCGTAGTTCTGCCCCACAATCACGTGCCATAGAGAAAGAGTTATGCTTTGGGTTGGTGTGTCCTGTTCCCCACTCCCACACACCCCCCACATTAAACACTTTTGTTTGGATTTAAAGACAAAAGTAATGTCAATCACTTCTTAAATTAAATTTTGTTTTCACAAAGTTTTGTGTATTTTCTGGTTTTTTAAGTTCAATGATACAAACTGAAACGAGTGGCTGCTCCTTCCAGAATCATCTCCCACTCTTCTAAACACAAGAAGATGAGAAGAGGAGGTCAAACATCCCAGTTCTCAAAACCGCTGTCACATATGGGAACCTCCTGGGCAAAGAACAGCCCCAAAAGGGAAGACCAGTAACTTTTCATCCCACCTCATCTTCAGACCCTTCCCCTTCGTGGGGCTTGTGGAAAAGGAAAAGAAAGAGAAGCCATATTACAAAGTCACATACAGAAGTATGTCTAAGAAAGCAAAGCACCAAGATTGATTAGAGTGTTCCGCTGCTTTAATAAAGAGCCTAATGATGTCCAAATTATAGCAAAGCTCAATTGTGTAACCAAGGAGCCAAGATTTCATCCTTGATAAGGACATGGATTTCTGTCTCGCAGGAGAAGCCTGCAGTTCACTAACAAAGATGACCTTTTTTATCATACCCTTCAAGGCCACAATTAGCTGGAGAAATACTGTACTAACTTGGCAACATGAGTTTTTGTACACTGTGCTAATTTTTAGCAGAATCTTGCCAAAACCATTACCATCTTCTAACAAGACCGAAAAAGAAAAAAAAAAATCACAAACACAAAACCCACTGCTCTCCAGACCCAAATTACTTTCCACGATGCAATGCAGTTTTAATTAAGATGATTAAATTACAGCAAAAATGATTAAGATGGTATCCCGCAGCAAACCACTAAAGGTATAACACCTTAACCCAGAAGAAGCCGGCATACACATATCCACGATAAAGTATTCATGAAAAGCTAGAATTTTACACATGAACCAATTTTACATCACTCAAACAATACCTTGGGAGATATTTGTCACCAGTAAAAAAAAACAGTGACATCCATCAACAGAGCACAGTTTTTCTGAGACTACACAGAAAGAAATCTACACAGAAAAAAATTGAAAAGGCTACAATTACTCTGACAATGTTTCTACAGCTCAAAGGAATTTGGGGGTTGAAATAAATGGTTTCCTTCTCCTTCCCAGGGCTCCCAAAATCAATTTTATATATAATTCTTTTTTTTTTTTTTTTAAACAGATGTTAGATCAGAAATGCATGTGAAATCAGGTCACTGCAATAATCATGCACATGGTACATTTCCACTATTGCCTATTAACTATGAGGTTTAAATGAATGAGGAAAGTCTCAGATCCATATTTCACCAGTGGAAATTATTAATATAAACATAGCACAGCTCAGGTTTTACCCTTCCATCCAGCTGGGCCTATTCTCCTTTGCAGAAGGGTAAACGGTATTAATAGGCAGGGTTCAAAAGGCAGCTATGTAGAGGCATGTATCCCATCAGGACCTGGGGAAGGATCCTGCGATGGAAGCCCTGGGCTTCAGGTAGTTCTTGTGGTGCTTCAGTACTGAGTAAATTCAAGCCTCTGATCTTCAGGGAACGGTAGCTTGAATATATTTAAAAAAAAAATGTGCCACTGAGATGAAAAATAGTTGCAAACCAGCTGTTTCTAGGTGCAATCTTCTAGCAACCTTCTGCAGGGACAGAGCCCAGTGACAGAAGACAGCAGGAGAAGAGAAGCAGTTGACCTGGCTCTGGACGGCGCCTCTTCCAAGCCATGCCCAGGAGATGGGACAGGACAGAGCTCAAACAGAACAGGCCCATCCTGCTCCGGTGGGAAGAGAACCGAAGCACATGGCACCAGTCATGCCATGTCGTGCCATGCCATACTACTTGGCCAGGGTTTTGTTCTGGAGTACAGATGTAACCCCGAATTGTATTAGAAGTCGTGGCTGAATACCCAAGAAGGTACCGAGTAACCAAGCTTTGCCTTGCTCTGAACCTCCATGACTCCTCTAAGACTGACCCATACCAGGGGGTTTTGCAGAGTTAACTACTTCGGAATAAAGTCCCACCATGTAGCTCCGTTCCTGAACGCTGCTACGCTTGGCATCAGGGACGCTTCTGAAGTGTGTTCTTGTTCACGTTAGCTGTTAGTTCTCAGAATGGGGGGAGCGGGGAGGGAGAGCAGAAATCTCTCAAAAATAAGGGGAAAGAAGAAATCTGTATGTCACATCATACGGCCGTACTAGGGAGCTCCTGACAACCCCGCAGAGTCACCCAGCCGCTCAGGGATTCAGGACACAAAAACCCTGAAGAACTCTTTACGGGCAAGCGTGTTAGTGAAACTTGGAGGTATTTTTATTAATACAACTCTGACTGCCCAGTCCATGTCTAGCTTCCTCCCAGTAGTAATTAGCTGGATCTGGCAAGAGGCAAGACCCAGTCCAGGTGAAAGGTTAACTTTGTATTTTTCTTTAGCAGACGAAGAAAAGTCTACATGGAGAAAGATAAAATTCCAACATAAATCCTCCAGCACGGCTGCTATGAAATAACTCTTTTGTTTAATTATTACGAGTTGGATCGGCAACCACTAGATCCCGATGGACAGAGAGCAGCTGTTACTATAACAGAAAGACATTCATCATCCCTGCTCGGGACCCTGAAACTCTATCAACAATGCCTGTAAAACGACCCTCAGCTCCCGCCTCCCCGAGTTTTCGCCTGGCTTTCATATTCATATGCAGACCTATTTTTAGCCAACTTTATCTTGTCGTACCACCCTTCAAAGTTTTGCACGTTAGCTGGTTCGAAATCATTTCCATGCACGAAAAGCACCGGGGACATCAAGGGGGTGATTCTCCAGCGCGGGCTGCAAGAACAGCGCGTCACTCGCTCAGGGTTTCTTCTTTCACCAGCAGTTCATTGAGAAGGAGCCTAGACACAGTTACAGCGCCAGATACTTGCATCTCACTTACCTAACAGGGGAGGAGGGATCTCAATTACCTTTGGGCCTTACAGTTACTTTGGAAGGGCTTCTTTTAGCTGTTATTTACATAATAAATAGCCAATTTGTACAGGATTGCATGGGAAAGGAAATTCTATTAACAAAAAAAAAAAAAGTTTCTCATGTTTGCTTTTAGCAGCACTAACTCCCGTCCCATTAGATGACAGCAGAAGCCATCTACGGAAAATTATCTATAGCCATAAAAATTATCTGTAAAAGACTTCCTCAGTTATCTCAGGTACAATATAAACGTTAAAATACTACCCCAGGAACGGATGCACTGAACCAAACTCCCTGCTGATGCAAACAGGCATGGTGCCAGGGCTTCAGCCAGGCGACAGCCGCAGGGACGGTACGTTCAGTGGGGTTTTTGTTGTTGGGTTTGGTTTTTTATTTTTTTTTTTTTTTTTGCATCCATCACCTTCAAAATTCAGGCTGAATGAGCTTTGTGCCACCAAGCTGCGCTCACAAGGGAACTGCCCAGCAACAGCAAGCATGCTCATCAGAAATGCTTCATCAGGCTTTGCTTCTCTTTATCGTCCATGTAAAGCAGCCTGGAAATCGAGAACGGAGGGCCACCGTGTTGCTTCAAAGACTCTAAAAGGTGATATACAAGGGAATTTTTTGCTGTAGCTAAGCGTGCCAACTCTGCCCTTTCTACAGGCTCCCGCTTCACACTTTCACTTTAAAAAGATGCTCCAAGAGCCTGAGGAAGGGACGAAGGGCTGTTGTAACAGTGAGGCACTAAAACAGCAATCAGATAAAAACATTCATCTCCACAAGTTTTGGTTTATTGGGTTTTGGCATTTGGTTGGTTTTGTTTTGGTTTTTTTTGAAATATTTCAAACGCTCCCTTTAAAAGGAAGCCAAGGAGCGTGGATGTGGTTGCTCTGTGGAGGGCACACTCCGTGCGAGCATCCCCGTGCAAGGGTCCACATGCAGCATTTCAGCTGGCGATGTTACAGCTCCAGTACTATCACCGGAGTCCAGTGCTCACAACTCTACACCACATCTGCCGGCAGCCAGAGCCAACATCCCCGTAAGGCAGCACCAAGCATCAAACGCACCGTCCTGCTCTTCTCCTTCGGGTCGTGCTAAGCTTCATCTCCGGCGCATCCCAGGCTGCTGACACAAACAGGAATTTCACAGCAGGGATCTGCTGCAGGTTTGTCAGCTGCAGTGCCCATCCCACCAGCCCAAACTGGCATTTTAGGAGCCAAATAGGTGACTGTTATTCAGTGCAGCTGCAATAGGTGTTTTGGAAAATGCCTTGCCCCAGGGGTAAGAATGTGCTTTAGCAGAGGCTTTCCTATAAAAATACAAGTGCCTGATAAGCTGTGGGTGCATGTGAAAGCAAGGAATTCCGAGTTCAAACTTTAGTGCACCCAAGAGCTACCCAATAGCCTCTGAGCTGTAACTGGATACTCCCACCATGAAAACTCAAGGACAACTGAATTTCTCAGCCTGCACATATATAGGGGAATTAGCATTCTTAACCCATTAATTACTCTCAGGAACTAAAGCAGCAACACAAATCCTGCTGTGTTTCAGTTGTCATACTGAGAAAAAAAAAAAAGACTTGGAGAAAAAAAAAAAAAGTGAGCCACGGGTTGCTCTACCCGGTCTCAGTTGTCCCATGAGTGAATTTGCCAGGACAAGGCTACCATCAAATCCACACTTTGCTAAGCAGCCGCATCTGAAGTCAACGGAGGTTTCCTCTCTGCCGAGTACAGGGACTTATGCAACTCCCCGTGGTAGCAAAACAAAAGTCTACTCGCACTTCAGCACCTAAGAAGCTCACGGGATCTTCCAAGACCGGCATCATAGTCTCCTTACAACTTTACGGTGTCAAGCTCAAAAGCTTGCTGCCTCAGAGAACGGCCTGACATCAACTGTGCAAAGCTTAAACACCCTTCGTTCCCAGAAAAAGAAAGTATTGACAGCAAAGAGAGCGACCGGAGAAGGGAGCTTGCACAGCTCAGCCAAACTGCGGCAACAGCCACCAGCCTGCAAAAGCAAGCCAGGGACTGCAAACACGAGAACAGCACTAAAAAAGGGCTTAAAAAGCCTGAAATACCCTCGTTTTATTAAATGCTCTTTAAAAGTCACAAAAAGGAGACAGAGCTTGACTGAACGCTTCTTCACTTCAGACCCACGCTTGCCATCCTCCCTCCCCAGGAATTCAAAACTCTCTGCAGAGGTAAATTATGTATAAGCAAAAGTTGTCCACATTACACAAGGCATTTTAAATAGATAATGTCAGAGGAAAGACGGGTTAGCTGCCTCGATTGACCATTTGATAGATCAGGCACAAATGGAGCTAACTTTATCCCTCTCATCCACTCAAAGGCTTATAGTCTCACACTTCGGAGCAATAAATTAGGAAGAAGCATTACATTAGCACTACAGGCACCACACAAAAAACTCAAACTTCTGCTACCAGTTAGAAAACAAGTTCTACAGTGGGAAAAGCTTTAAATAAATAAAAAAAAAGGCAGAGACAGTCATGGCACCTAAGATGCTACTGGGCAGCGTCAGCTACTTTTTAAAATGACAAACTTGGCCACCGTGGCTCAGGGCTCATTCAGCCCAAGCTTGGAATTTTGGAATGGTCTGCAAAGTGCCAGAGACACACTCATGTCTCCCAGCTTTTGTTTATTTCTCTATAAAACTGACAGCCATACATTTCATTTCTAGCTTTACTGGAGGAGGATTAATGTACCCTCTCTGCTCCCATGAGCCCCTTTTTCTTCTTCCATCATCACACAAGGGTACATACTAGACATGAAGAGCTGAGTTCAAAATTCCCATCTTAATTCACAGGAGTATCCACTTAGCTAAAAATTAATGTAGCTCAGGCTGTAAAGCACGGCACTTTTTTGCAAACAGGCTTTATTCTCTTTAAAAAGAGGGGAGGAACTCATGTATGGATCTATTAGGTATGAGACTGAGACAGAGAAAGAAAACAAAACTATACCTCTGGTTTCATAAAATTAGAGAACACTCCATTTTTCCAAGGAAATTTAATGCCAGGTGGGAAAAAAAGGATAATGTGGTGGTCAGAGCACCAGCTGTGGACCAGCAGAGCATGGGGAGCCACACTCTTGCCCTGCCACTGACTCCCAAGATCTCAGAGGAGAGAGGAGGTGGGAACACCTTGTAAACTTTTAGGATGCAAACATCCACGGATACAAGTTTTACTTCTAACAGCTCCTGTGAAAACATTATAACAGGCTCATTTCAGCTCCTTAATACACCTCAGCTTCCTAAACCCATCAGAGAGCCAAAACACGGTACTTCAGGTCGGAGCTGCCTTCCGTCCAGCACCTGCGAAGCTGCCCTGCCCGTGCCCAGCCCCGTGCTCTCCTCTGAGCAACCTGCTGCCCACAGAGCTCCCCTAAGATCCGAAACCGAATCTGCGATGAAATGGCACACCAAGCTGGAAATTGCAGAATTATTAATGAGAAACAGGTAATTCACATCATCTTCCAGCCGAGCACAAAGGAGCTCAACTCCTTTCACCGTGTTTCTTTAAATTTACAAAACTGTATGCATGAGCCAGTCCCTGCTTGCAGGCAACCCAACCTAAGGGGAAAGGATCTTCTCTAAGAGCAAAAATACACCAACCACCTCCAAAGTCACCAAAAAAAAAAACCAACCCAACCAAAAATCACATAAGCTGGCCAGAGCACACTACCAGGTTGATTTTACCCGATACAGAAACACTTCCTCACGCAGCTTATTTTTTTAGTACAGGTACAAAATATTTGGTGTGACCTCGGGTGAGCCACTTCACGATGCAGGAGGGAACACTTGCAGACAGTTCCATTTTCTCACGCTTGGCCCCTCTGCTCAGTATTTTTGGGGCAGGGACCTTCTCTCTACACAAACAGCACTTTGCAAAAGAGGAGCCGTATTTTTCAAAGCACCGAGACATCAGTAACCTATTTTTTTCTTAAGTAGCATGATGGACCAATGCCATATGCAATAACATAATCAGAGCAACAAGTCTCAAATACTGGCAAAATAAGAGGCACTTGTGTGCTGGAGGGAAGCATATTATTATTTTACAGTGTACACTGACAATTGCTGCTCTTCACTTCGAGTCTGAATTGAAGCTGTACTGTAGTAAAGGAGGAAGATGACAGAGAGAAAAGAACATGAAATTGGTGAAAAAGACCAACGGTTATATTCAAATCTACGCATAAAACGTGCTGGGTCTGCAGAATGCAGGCAGAGTGCTTCATCTTTAATTTACTCCTCTGCCCCTCCAACTTCAGCGGCTCCAAAAAAACTTAGCAGAAAGATTGGGGGTGGGGGGGAAGTTACGTGTATTTTTTTAATATACCTCAAAGGAAGAAATTACTGAAGAGATACAAAATTATTTCAGAATGCAGTAATACTTAAGAGATTAGGCATTAGTCGATTCTCAATGGTTAACGGAGGGGAAAGGCAGGGGAAAGGAGAGCTCATACTGGTGAACACTGTGGCCACAAACACCTCTCTTAAAACACATCCAATTTCACTGATGTGAAAATCTCCACATGAAGGAACAGGCGAAAAAGAGCTTAAGTGGGAACAGGGTGCCGAATGCCAAGTGCTACACTGAATAATTCAGATCCTCACAGTGCTATTGGCCAGGCAAGAAAATCACACCCCCCTGCTAGTTCTAAAATCAAAGGCCAAGGAGGGATAAAAGGGAAAGACAACACCTCTTTAAAGCAGAGATTACGCTCTGTGGTTCCCATTTCCCAACTTCCCACAATGTTTTGTTACAGCGAGAGCGCAGAGCCGGGGTACCGCAGTAGTGCCAAGGCATGGCACCACGCTGCCCGCATCGCTGCCTGCAGCTGACCAAGGAACCTGGAAAACGCTACTGCCTTTTTGACATCACTTCTTCAGTCCAACAGCAAGAGAAAGCCAACTCTGAAGCAGGTACGGACCAAGCCTGACTTCGTAAGGGTTGCCTTTGCAAGACTTTTTCAGTGCATAAGCAGTTCTCCAGTAGAGGGTGAGACCCCATCAGGGCTTTCACTTGGGTCTTGGTTACCACTGAACGCAACCAGGTTCTCTCCCTTGTCCCTACCCTCCCCAAATTGCAGCGATGCTTCTTCAGGGCCGGCTGATGGGGCTGGATACACAGATTTTGGGGTGAGGGATGGGAGGCACCATACAGAGAGGCACCGTAGAGAGGCTGTGCCCCGAGCACTGGGTACCACACTCCCTGGAGAAGGGGCATCCAGCAAATCACCTTCCCTTGGCCACGCACGGCCAGAAGCAAGGGGGTGAGAAAGTTGCTTCCACAACTTTTAGACTACAGCTACTTTGTTAAGCTTGAAATAACTGTCCTGGGTGTGTTTGGTAGAATGGCGTTAGGTTTTATGGGGCCTGAATGCTGCAGTGCTACTAAAATCCCATTTAATTCTGACAATTCTAATGTAGCTCTACACGGTCAACTACTATAAACATTAAATTTTAGAAATGCTTTCAAAAGTAGGCCCTGAAATATGACAGACAAACACCTTCCACTACAAGGCCCGAAGGTGGAGTAACTTTGACTTATGTTTCTTTTATTTTAAAGGTGTCCTGGCTTTCTAGGAACAGGCGCCACGTGGACAGCACACACAAGTACACCTTCCCTGGGTGCCCAGCCTCAAACTATCCCTTCCATCCGCCTCCTTCGTTCCTGATAAATTAAGCTAAACATCCCTTGGTTCCTTTTACACCTGCAACACTTCTGCAGAGGAACCTGCTCCGCGGACGGGCACGATGCAAATCACAGCAACAGGACTCCTGGGCTGGTCCTGTCATCCACGAAAAGCTGCCCCTCTTCCATCTCCACCCGCATGCTGGTCCTGCTTCCCAAAACCCGCGAAGCCAGGAAAGCCCTCTAGACCGGTCTGCAAAGCAAGAGTGCGTGCACGGTGGGGAAGGGGGGAAATGGGAGGGAGAGAACAAAAACAACAAAAAAAAAAAGGGGGGGAAGGAAAAAAAAAAGTGAGGCTGGCCTGTTTCTTTCTTCTCTACCATCTATTCAGTGGCAGCAGGGGAGGTCTACAAATGTTGCGTCACGTAAAGCACAAAAAAACCTGACAAGCGTGTTTTAGCTGATGGAGACCAGAGTGGACAGGAGGCTGGTGACAGCTCGAACGTGGGGAGTAAGAGACCTTCGCTTTAATTGGCTGCTTCTTACTATCTCATCAAGCGAGCAGGAGCGTTGCAGCCTGGATGGGCTGCTCAAAGACACAAGAAATGGCAGAAATTTCAGCATGTAAATACTTTAGCTAACTACCCAGGTTAGACTCTCACTCCAGCCCAGGGATTCTGGATTTTTAACCCTGCCCGATCCACAAAAACCTACACCAAAGGGAAGATGCAGAAGATGCTTTGAAACGGAAAGGGGGAGAAAGGGGAAGTTAAACCACAGGCTGTGCAGGACCGGGAGAGGTGTTTATAAATAATGCCACTAAAAATATTACACCGTACACTAGCAGCTCTAACACAGCATTTTCTTCTCCACAGAACTGTGACAATTGTTATCTCGGTGGTATAATTATCTAGATTTGATGACAGATTAAAAAAAAATACATATTCCAAACACCTGTTCAAGAGGTTTGTGTTTTTAAAGGCCATTGCCATTAACCTTGGGCCATGCACTTCATTGTGTTTAATTAGCAAGCTAATGAAGCCAGTTTTATTCCCTTTCTCAAGCACAAGAGGATAAATACAAGACAGTGAAAGAGGAGACCAGATCCATTTGCAGCACAGTTCATTGCTGCATGGCATTACTTAAACTTGCACCAAAATAAAAGTAATGTAATGGCTCGGGAAAACGTGTAAGCAATGAATTCTGCAAGACAAATCCTTTTACACCTTCTGTATTTTCTACAGCTCATAGATTAAAACATGATTTCTGAACATTTGGGCTGCAGAAAATTTGCAAACAAAGGGCTAAAAATGAACATAATGTTTTCCTCAATGAATCCTCAGTATTCCAAAAATTAAGCATAACAGATTTTCTATTTTTTTTTTTTTTTTTTTTTTTAAGAATAGCAGCCCGTGCCCGCTTTGTTACAGCCAGCCAAGGTAACGACGAGAAACATCAACAATGGAGGTCAAGTGATTTTCGAAAAGCCCACCACTTTCACACAGTCCTAACATGTACACACACAAAAGACAGACTTCAAGCGAAGCCCCGCGCTATGAATCCCAGCAACACATTGCAACTTTGGGTATTTGAGGTTGGTTTTTTTGTTTGGTTGGGTTTTTTTTTTTTTTTGACTGAGCAGCTTTAGTCAAAACTGGACAATGAAGATCACGTTGATAAATACTCATAAATATCACAAGAAAGGCAGAAAGGCTTTAAAAGAGGAGGAGGGATTTACAGAATTGCCAACGGGCTGATTTAATGATTCCAAAGGACCTTTCCAAATAAACAGAATTCTATGTGTTTTCTGCTTTCTTCATTGTATTTCAGGGGGAGAAGAAGTCAGCATAGGTATGTCCTGTCAGATTATCCTTTTCATAACATGATACATTTAAGCAGCTTTCAGGGTTAATTTTTTTTTCAAAGCAATCGCTTTTTTCCTCCAACTTCGATTCCTGCCGCTATATGCACACAGCCATCGGATCAGGTTAAAAAACCCAACCAAACCCAAACAAAAACCCAACCCCATGCCCAAAACAAAAACAAAACAAAAACCAACCCGGAAGCCATCTCTTTTATTGGATCACTTCAGATAAAAGGATTCCAAGATATAGGGAAAGAAAATACATTGACCATAAATCTCCTTTATGCACATAATAGAATTTTCCAGCCAGGAGAGCTGTGGTGATGACAGCAACGCCAGCCGAGTACCACGGGCACTGATGGCACACGCACCCCCCCACCCCGCCTACTGCTGCCGAAATACCTGCTCTCCCCCAGCCCTGCCGTGGAAATACCAGCCCGCACAACCCCCTTCCTAACACACGGAAACAAAGCTGCGTACAAGTGTCCCAGCCATCAGATAAAAAGCCCAAGCTGGCTTTGCTCACCATCAAATTAATTTTTTTGATTTTTATTGCCCGCTCCCTTTTGATTGCCTCCCCCCCCTCCACCGCCTCACGCTTTCGGTGTGTCTTAAAAAAAAAAAATAATTAAGCGACGGCACTGTTTATAATGCCAAAGGCAGGCGGTGGCAGCGCATATTTAATGGGCACTCGGAACAAAGGAAGCCCGGCTGCAGGAGCGCCCTGGGGCCGGCTCCGCCGCCCGCTCCCCCCGCGCTCCGGCCCCGCCGGGCAGCCCCTTCCCCGGGCCGGGAGGGGACACACGGGGAACCCCCCCCAACACCACCACCACTCCCACCCGCTTGGCAATACAATGAAGCCGACGGGAACTCCCCGGCTGCCCATCGCGGAGCGGGGAAAGGGCACGACTGCAGCATCGCTGCCTCCCACACCCTGCCCCCGGGAAGCCCCCCCCCACCCCGGGCTCGACCTACCCCCCGGGGGGGTGGAAATGGAGGTACCGTAACGAGTTACTGCCCAGCGCTGGGGCGGCAGGCTCAGCCCCTGAGCGGGGTGGGGGGTCAGGAGGGTCGTTGTGACCAGGCAAAGGGAGGGGGGCAAAATTGCTGCCGCCCCGGTTTCTCCTGGGGAATATGCAGCAATAATAAAAAGGGACGGGGGAAAAAAAAAATAATTAAAAAACAAGGAGGGAAAGTGGGGATTTCAAGCATGCCCGCGTTTTCAGCGCTGGGGGTGGGAGGGGGGCGCAAGGGGTCTGACCTCTCCGCCCCCGCCCCCCGAAGGCTGCGGGATGGGGCACCCCACTGAGAACCCCCCCTGCCCCCCGGAGCGCTGCCCGGGTGCCCCCTCCTGCTCTCCTCTCTCCGGGCTTTCGGCTAACTTCACCCCGCGTCCCTCGGCAAAACGCGCACCCCGCAGGTCGGAGCTGAAGTTTGGGGGCCAGCCCAGTCCGGTGCAATCAATCGGAGGAAGAACATACCAAAGCAACACACGCACCCTCCGCCACAAAAAGCCTCCTCCCGGTGGATGCTCCCCCAGGCACCCCTCCCGCCCCGCACACCCCCTTTTTCCCAACTTTCTCGCCGCTCCCCGCAGCGCCAGCCAGCCCCCAACGGCTCGGTTCGTGCAAAACCCCGACGGGACCGCGGCGTCCCGGGGTGGTGGGGGGGTGGTGCGCTGAGGCGGAACCAGGAGGGGGTCACCCTCGGGGGCGCAGGGGGTGCTCCCCTGTCCGCCCCCCCGGGTTACACAACCGCAGCCCGGCAGGAGCGCGGGCGCACAGACGGCCACTACCTGAGCGGCCCCGCACCATTTCGGAGCAACCCCCAGGTCTCCGTCCCGCTGCTCCCAACTTCTCCCCCACGCTCCCGAGTCCCCGGCAAACCACCCCCCCCGCCCCACTCCAGCAGCACCCGCCCAGCAGTAAATGCCCATTTTTGTAAAGTTTCCTCGATATCGCGCCGTGTTTACATTGCCATTAATTCCCACAGGCTGCCTGGAGGGAACAAAAAGCAGCACGGGAAGGCTCGTCCTGCGAGCGGGGAGAAAACGGGGTGGGGGGGTGGGGGGAGTGTGAAAAGCAGAAGAGAAAAAAATAACAACAATAAAGAAAACGAAGCGGATCACAGCGGCGGGGTTATCGCCCAGCCTGCAGCCTCGCCGGTACCCCGCTCTGCTCCGGAGGTGGCTGCGAGTAACCGCACGGCCCATTCAATTCTGCGTTTGGAGGGGCGGCCGTGAGCCCGAGCGGGAGGTAAACACGCAGCGAGGCACCTACCTGCACAGAAAGTTCCACAAAGCACGGCGAAAGTCAGCCACGAAGCAATCATAGTCCTTGACTTATCTTTTTTTTTTTCCTTTCTCCTCGTGTGCCCCTCGATCCCCAGGGGAAACAAAAATAAAAATAAAAAGATCGAGAGAGCGAAAGACGGGGGGAGAAGCGAGGCTCTGCCCTCTCTCTCTCTCTTAAAAAGAAAAACGAAGAAAAATATCCTGGAAAAAAAAAAAAATAAACCGAGTTTAATTCCTTCGCGGTTGCAAAATGTATCCAGTGGAGAGGAGCAGCCCCGGACGGTTCGACCCGCTCCCGCCTGGCCCCGGCGTTTGCTCCGAGCTTTCCAAGAGTTTCTTTCCCTGGGCTTTTGTGCTGGGAGCGCGGCGTGCACCGCGCACCGACTCCCCCTCCTCCTCCTCCTCCTCCTCCTCCGCCTCCTCCTCCTCCTCCCAACCCAGCCCCTCCGGCTCCCCCGGCAGCAGGGGCGAGCGCACACGCCCGCGTGCGCGCACACACACACACATACACGCACAGCCCGCACACCGCCCCCCCCGATGCATGCGCAAGCCCGTGCAATGCACGCGCAGCCCGTGCAAGCCGTGCAACGCGCGCGCGCGCACACACGCGCGCACACGCTCCGCTTCCCCGTGCAACGCGCCTTTCCCAGCGGCGGCAGCGAGCGGCGGCAGCGAAACTTTGCCCGGTTACCGACCCCGCATCCAGGGCGGCTGCTGAGCGGCAGGCGAGAGCCCGCGGAGGAGGCGCGGAGGAGCGGGCGCGGAGCGGCGGCGGGGGGCTGGCGGCGGCGGCGGACCGCGCCGCGGCATCGCGGGCTGCGCGGGGCGCGGAGCGAGGGGGCGGCGGGAGCAGAGGCGGGGGCGGGAGTTGCCATGGACAGGGGAGGGGAGGGGGAGGGAAAAAAAAAAAGGCGGAAAAAAAAAACCAAACCGGGGGAGAGGGGGGAAAGGGGAGGTTTGTTGATTTGGGGTTGTTTTTTTTTTTTAATAATTAAAAAAAAAAAAAATCTGAACCGAGTCCAAAATGGCTTCTAAAAAAAGGGAGAAGCCAAAGCGGAGCCAGCGGGGGAAACCCGGATGTTTGATACAAAGAGGCTGGAGGGGGGCGGAGCGGCGCGGGGGCTCCGCGGCCGCTGAGTGGGGAGCGGCCCTGCCCGTCACGGCCGCGCCCCGCGGAGTGCCGCGCCCCGCCCGCGGGGCGGCCCGGGGTGGGGGGCGGGCAGGTGACGAGGGGGGAGAGGTGGAGGATGGAGGGGTGCGGGGCGAAGCCACCACCACCTCTCGGGGAAGGGGAGTGGCCGCCGGGAAGCCCCCGGCCCCCGCCGGCTTCCTAGGGGAGAGTGCAGCGCGCCCCCGCCGCGGGGGTAGGAATAAACCGCGTCCTTGTCGAAAAAACAATCCTCTTCCCGGCTGGTGGGAACGTGTTCTCCGGGCCCGTGTCCCGCCAGCCCCGGAGCCCCCTGCACCCGAAGAAGTCCCTTGACCCCAAGATCTTGCAGGAGCGCTGGCTTAGTGACAGTGTCCAGGGCTGAAGGGGCAGCTCAGCAGAACCAATTTTCAGGCTGTTTCAGGGTTAATAAGGTTTTGTCTATCGCCAGAGTTACAGGACTTGAACTCTCTCCACAGTTTATTTTAATTATAACTAAATAATACGGCATTAGGGAGCACCGAAGGAATCTTAAGGGGAAAGAAAAGGAAGGGAAGAATCTGAAGTTGGGCCATTCCCAAGACGTTGGGTCTGCGAGGTCCACTGACTCATCCGGAGAAGGGGCTGCGGCACGGATGCTACGGGTCGGTGGAGCCGGTGCGCGCGGTGGCGACTCGCAGGTCAGCTCCCTCTGATTTGTAAGGCTGAAGATACTTCCAAAACCATTTGCTTTCTTCCTTTGGAGGGAAATAAGAGTAAACACGAATCATTCTTTTAAAAGTTTGAGATGTATTTTGTTCCGCGAGAAATACAGATTTTATTTTTTTTTTTAACAGTAAGAAGTTAGCAGGAAACTTCAGGAAACTTTACAAGGGCTTGTAACCTCTTTGAAGCTGGAGACTTTTTATATACATATAGCACTTGCGTAACAAGGTCTTAATGGTGAATGGGATTCCTGGGTGCAGCTGCAATAAACCGATTAATAGCATCATTCATGGTATCATACCTCGTTCGTATGTTTACTGTAAGTAAAGAGAGAGACGTTGGCAGGAGTACAGTGGTTGTGACTTTAAACGCGGTGCTCTGGGGGGACAGTTATGGCTAGTGCACCCACCAGTGGACAATGCCATTGGTAAAGCTGCAAGAATTGCTCAGGAAGATAAAATTTGGAGCAAAGAGCAGCAAAAACAAGCACATGAAGAGCTAGCGCCGAGCAGGTCTGTGGCACAGGGAAAAAGCCGGGTGGGTAGTGTCACCCAGCTAGTCAAACCAAGGACGGACGTGAGGAGATGTGTCTGTCAGAGGGGTGGGTCGGGGATGATGCCGGTTGATTCGGTAACAAACACTCACAGGGAGGGTTTGGGGATTTTTTAATCGGGAGGCAGCGAGGTCTGATTGTGTCACCGAAATCACCGAGAAGGCCATGCAGCGTGCCTCAAGAAAAACAGACAAATAATGGGTCAATATTTCCTGTAAGGCTGCTTATTTAATTCGAAAGAAAAAACCCGGTCAATATTTCTGCTTATGTCATCTGAGGAATAAGCAAACAGCTACCAAGTGGCTGAGGTATGGAGAAGTGAGTGGGGCGATAAAATACGACCCGGTGTTTCACAGCTCCGGCATCCCCATGATTAGCTGTAACGAGCTGTTGAGTTCATACCAAGAAAATATCAACCCTCAGGAGCAGGCGGCGTGGCTAACGCAGCGATCGCCTGGGCCGCGTCCCCGCTCGGGCTGAAACGCTCCCTGGCCAACGCTGCTCCTATTTTTAATCGCCGCGCTATGAAAAGCCCCGTTTCGCAGTACCTGGATTTGTGCTTTACGAGCACGGACCTGGGAGCACGTTTATCACGCGGCTGTCATCGCTTTTGAGGAAACGGGCCCGGCGCGCTTCGGATGTTGTCCTAAAGCCACCCGGTCAGACGGGCGTAGCGCGGCTGTTTGCAGCGCGCTGCCGCGTGGCACAGGCGATGCTGCGAAGAGCGGACCGGCAGAGAGCCCGACCCAGGGCCTTTTTTGCCCGGGGATAAATGATACCATGAATTTTCGTTTGTTAAATCTCAGCCCGT
The DNA here is from genome assembly GCA_009769605.1 of Bucorvus abyssinicus. Classification (NCBI taxonomy): domain Eukaryota; kingdom Metazoa; phylum Chordata; class Aves; order Bucerotiformes; family Bucorvidae; genus Bucorvus; species Bucorvus abyssinicus. The sequence continues at coordinate 9,250,989 of CM020028.1, read as the reverse complement.
TTTGCTTCACAGCCCTGTTTCACAGGGAGATGTTCACCCTCCTGAAAAGGTAAAATGTTTCTCTGCTTGCAACATAAAAGCCCAGGCGTGAGTATTGTCGCCGGAGATAATGTTACAGCCGCAGCAAGATGACACTTAAAAACTTCGTCAGCCTCCAAGAATTTCGGAAATAGCGATGAACAAAGGTAGCAAGTGTTAAGAGCAGGCAGTGCTTGCGAGAAGTGCCCTTACAGGTGGTGGTTTCAAGAGCTTCTTTCTGTTTCCAGTTATCGTTAGAGCCGCACAGCTCAGACCGTCCGTCCTTTAGTAATTATACCGAACGGTTAAAAAGCCCTCCCCCGCTAAAATAAATTTTAGCTAAGATGGTTTTATGCTTCGCAGCCTCATATGACACTCAATCTTTCTCATGTGACTGTTGTAACAAGTCAAATTCATGTATTTTGATACCCCACACGTGATAAAGATAGTTGGATCACTTCAGCCTGTACAAAACTGCAGTGCTCGCATGTCGTTTATCTTAAAATCCTATTGTAGCTCTCGCGAAATGTAATTTCTTCGGTGAACGGAAATTTATACTGACAGAGGTGTTATAAAACACGGAAAATACTGGGGGAATGGGACTCCATGTTTCCTTTATCTCTTCAAGTATTCACTAACGGGGATTTATTTTTCAGCTCGGCGTTGGTTCGTTGCAGGTTACAGAGCTCTGGCGCAATTAAAGGGACCCGTTTCCAGTCCTCTTAAACAAAACTTGCATTACTTGCAACAGGTGAGAAGTGTGTGCTGCGGCCCTGAGGCAGCGGACTGGTTCACAGGCTGCAGTTTCCGTACTGGTGCCTAAAGCTGCTTGTAGGAAATCACTCAGCCTAAGGAAACTGCTGGGATCCAAGCCTCTACCTTCCCATTTCAAAATGCAAGGGTAAGAAAAAATGATCTATATTCATAACCTCGAGTAAATAAATTGTCACTTTAACTACACATTTTATTGTAATTAAGCGCTTCCCAGTAATAACCAACCCACACTATGAAGCGGGTTCTTAATATAACACTAAGCTCGGTTCTCGGTTGTGAGCGGAATCAGGAAGCTTTTAAAAGCACAGACCAATTAATACAGCAGGGTGATGTTTCACAGTTCTCAACGTGTGGAAAAAAGGTGGGTTTTGCTAAAGGACTTTATCCTTCTCTTCAAGAAATGCCGCTGCCGTGTGGTCAGTATCTCACCTGTAGTGTTTATACCCCGTATTAGCCTGACTCTAAGGGGAACGGTCCTGAGGCAGATTTAAACCTTCCCCAGCTTTCTAAGGTCTTGCTGCTGTCGCCTCTCCGTAATTCAGCTGCTATTAACTGTGCTGGAATTTCTATATTTGAAGCAGCTTTAAATTAGAGCCTGATCTTCCAGACGTGGATGCAGATGGTCTTTGCTACTGTCTGTACAAGCCCTTGGTTTTCGCACTAAAAAAGCCCACCCACGTTGACAAATTTGCCCTTTGAGGTCTGGCTTCGGTGCGGCCAGTAAAAATAGCGAGTGATAGGGCAGACAGAACGGTCCCTAAGCTATACAAAGGTATTTTTTGATAGCTTTTCTTAGCTCCAGACTAAAGAGCAAGGCATCAGACGTTGACAGATCAGGAGGGGAATATACTGAGCAAAGGGATCTATTGCTGAGATGACCATAAAGCGGCATTTTTGCCATCCAGAATTTGAACTTTTTCCTTGGTTTTCAGCTGTATTTTGATTAGAGCGTGAATACCAGCAACTGGCAGGCGTCAGCCGGAGTCAGAGCCGCATGCCAAAGCTTTGTTCGGGTTGGATCTTTACTCATCCGTGGATTTTGTTAGGACTTCGAGGGCATAGCTCATTATTTTTACCGCTGTAACCAGCAGAGTTGTTGTATAATTATTTCCCTTTAAATCCGGGAGAACTTGTCTGGCCTATTGGGAGGGGAACTTAAGTTGGAAGAAGGCTCTGCAGGACAGTTGGTGCCGGATGGTAGCTGTACCCTTAGCGTGTTACCCACCCCCAAAAAGGAGAATCCAGGCTCTAATCCATACCCCCAAGTCACGCCAGCTCGCCAGGAACCAAAGCACGCTCACGCTTGAGGTGGAGACTTCTGTGCTCAGACAAGGAGGATTACGGACATCATATGATTAATTCTGCAATGACGGCGTATGCTTAATTGGTAAAGGACTGCATTTTCTGTCTTTTTTTAACACAGGACATAGCGTCAAAGGTCTGCCTGATCTCTGAGGTTCCTTTCAGGTATTTTCTTCATTGAGATTCACTGTACTTAAGGTTACTGTGGCCGCCAGCTTTGTCTTACTGCCCTTGAGCACTACTATGCTTTTTAGCCATGAGAAACCAGCATTCAAATGTCCCCGAAACACCAGGCCGTGCTGCTCTCGCAGCGCGCAGAGGAACTTCCCTGAACATCCAGTACAAAAGCTCCAGCTGTTGCAAAAGCTGTTGGCCAGGAGTCAGGAAAAGCACGGTATTTATGTAAGTGGACTACAGTACTGAACTTCAGGTATTCATTTTAATGTCCTGCTTGCAAGCTCTCTGCCTCAGTTTCCCTGTAAAGTACAGATACAGTATTGGTGATGCTTAGCTCATAAGAAAAGTAAATCTATCTCTAACTTCCAGGAGTGCGTGAGGCAGTGAGTTGAAGTCAGTGCATCTTAAATTCAGTGGAGGGAAGATGTTTCTACCAGCTGGTGGTACTTAACCCTACAAACAGATTACCAAGCGCGTGGCAGCAATATCCCTTCTGCTTGACATGTTTAAGACTGCCTGGATGCCTGTCAGGAAAATGTGCTCCCAAATTGGTGGTAGCAACACCGGGATCTCTTCTTGGTGACAATCCCGGAGACTGTGACAGTCTCCAGTAATAGCAATCTGTTAATCTCTTGCTCTGTACCCATAAAGCACTCTGTCCTCCTTCCAGTAATAGCTGAAGGTAAATAAATACAGGTCCCATCATCAGATCATTTTGCTTGCACAGAGGTTATCTACAAAGCCTCTATGTAAGATGAACAAGCAGAAGGGCCAAAGAAAATCTTCCCATCCTCAGGGTACGGCTAGCCAGGGTGCAACGCTGCGAGCTTGGGCTTTGGGAGCTGCCGAGTTGCCCTGGTCATTCCGATTTGCTTTGCGCAACAGCCAGCATTGCTGACACCAGCTGGGGGTGGCAGGTGAAGAGCAAGATGTTAAAGCACCTCTGTGCTTGGACTGTGGTTTGGATCAGATTTGGGCAACCGTAAAGTGTTGCGCTCTTTTGGGTGGCTGCCGGCAGATCCCACAGGGTTTTGCAACACCTAAAAAAGAGCCTGGGAATACAACCCTTGCATCTGCAGAATGAGAACAGCATGTTCTGTCACTGCCCTTAGTGTGTTCCCTAACCCTGTCTGTTAAAGTCGGCATCCTCTGTAAAAGAAGATAGTAAGTATTTACCCACGTTGTCTTCAGATGTTGATGTTTTGCCCGAAAATAAAGTGAAGGTGTTTTAAAGTGCATATGGAGGCTACAGCAGTGTAGAGCCAAGGCCTGCCATCTCTCCAGCTCCCTTGCCTTCCTCCCTCCCCAGGTGTTTGGTTGGCTGAAGAGTATCTTTCACATTCCAATATCTTATATAAAAAGCTAGAGTCGGCGTTTTTAAACTGGTCGCAATTAAGCGTTAACAACGGGAAGGTTCGTACGTAGGTGCCGTTTCTCTCTTTGGAATGGCTCTGCCTCAGAAAAGCATCTGTATCCCTCCTGCAGCCAGCTGGACCACGCTGAATGTTTACTTTGACTACCCTTACCTGTGGCCTTCTGCCTCCTGACACACTCCAGGCATGTATGGAAGGTCCAATAAAATACATCCTGGAGTGTTTGGTGTATTTTTAGAGTTTGTCCCAGATTATTGGCCTTTGTCCCAGATTTCAGTGGTTAAGGTATAAGAACGGCTGGTGGGGCTGAGTGCTTCCTGCATTGCTCTCAGGAAGGCATTAATCAGGAAAAATACCCTCTCAAAGAAGGCAAATAATTAAGTTTTTGTGGCAAATACTCTACTGCCATTAGCAGGAGGTGATAAACACTCAAGACCGCAGTATAAATAGAGCAAAGCAGATGCACTAAGCTTTAAAGTGGAACATTATTGTGTTACATGGCATTGAGTAATGAATTGGGCATCACTAGAAAGGTAGTTTTCCTTTTATCTTTATTGGGACCAGAGTTTCTTTTCACACCATAAAGTGTCTGTCTCTGCTGCTCTTTGTGGGGAAGTGCTGGTGTAAACCACCTGGAGGAAAGTCATCCCACCCGCTGGCAGCTGACGATGTGCAAGTGGGGAGCTAACACTGGAAGGGATCTTCAGGTGTCATCCACTCCATCCTCCTCCCTTTGGCAGTGCCTATTTCACTGGTGTCATTCTTGGGAAATGCTTGTCCGACTTTGTCCTGCAGTGCTAGGCACTGTTTGGTGCTCCAGGCTCCCAGTGCTCACATGAGCTTTGCCTGTGGAACATTTTTCCCTCTTGTGTAACCTCAGCCTTCCGTGCTGCAGTTTGGTCTCCTTACTGAGCATATGGGGGATGGATTGCTCCTTTTCTCTCTGCTCCAGCTTTTACACATTTGACGGTTGTCTCTCTTCAGCCTACCAAGCCAAAACAGGCCAATTCATTTGTCCCTTTCATGTATTTCTGGTTGTGCAGAGTGACCCTTGCTCCATCCCTTGGGATGCTTAGCCGTATCTCAGGGGCCAAATTCCCTGAGAATCACAGAATAGTTTGGGTTGGAATGGGCCTTTAAAGGTCATCTAGTCCAACCCCCTGCAGTGAGCAGAGTCATCTTCCACTAGATCAGGTCGCCCGGAGCCCCATCCAACCTGACCTGGAATGTTTCTAGGGATGGGGCATCTACCACCTCTCTGGGCAACCTGGGCCAGTGTTTCACCACCCTCGCTGTAAAAAATTTCTTCCTTATATCTAGTCTGAGTCTCCCCGCTTTTACTTTAAAACTATTACGCCTTGTCCTGTCACTGCTGGCCCTTGGGCCTCGTGACATGTGCCGTAACCACCACAGTTGATGCAGTCCTAAACTCTTCATGCCACCATCTTTGGCGTGTGCTTCTCAGCTCTGGGGGACTTCTCTCAGTTCAGCCTTCCCGGTTACACTGCAGGTCTTTGGGATGCTGGAGGGCTCCCTGATGGACTCATTCAAGCAATTTCTGGCTTTCATGGGCTTCCACCTTGGTCTTACCTCTTTACCCTGATATCAGCTGGTTCTTGCCCAGCTGCCCTATTTCCTTAGCCTCATAGCACAGGACATACCACATGTCATAATAAGTACAAAGTATAAAAACTATTCTGTTAAGAATCCAACCACTGGTCCATCAATTTTGTAGAGAGGCAGGAGTGACACATTGCCAGTACAGATGCAAGTAGAGTCCTGCTGCACTCAGTCATGCCTGTGAGAAGAGCCTACTTTCCTTCCCAGCACTCCCAGCATCAGCTCTTGGACATTTTGGCGTATTATCAGTGATAAGTGTATTCACAAGTGAGAGCAGCCAGCCCTGCAGGCTGTGATGCCAGGCTGTTGTGGTTCCTGGCATCAGCAGTGCCTCTCTGTGCATTTCAGAAGAACGAGACAGAAATATTTTTGTAGCCAGCCTCAAGTTTTTCTGTATTTGTAGGAGTTTTGCTGTCCCCTAATTTGGGATTAGGTCCTTTGGCAGGAAGACTGCACTTCATATCTTGACTTTCCTGGCCTCGTATCCACCCAACCCTCTCTTGCTCCCAAAGGCCATTCCTTTGTGTGGCGGAAAAATTATCAATAATCCATCAAACAACCAACCTGTTTCCCATTTTTTGTGGCCTATCCATGCTGTGGTATAGTGCACAGACCCTTAATTTTTCACCTACCACAGCTTAAATGATTGCAAGTGGCTACTAATGCCAGATTTGAAAAGAATTCAATAATAATGGAGGGAGAAGAAAGTTTGGTTTTTTTTTTTAAAAAAAAAGGATGACATGGGACAAGGATGAGAAGGGTGAAGAACATATGGCAGAGGTACTGGTTGGGGGTATTCTGGTGGCCTGAGTCCAAGCGCAAGCTTCTTCACGATCTCTGATAGGCTTTGCTTTACTTATCTCTTAAATCCTGATCAGAATGGGAACAACGGGCTTTATCCACAGAAGTAATTAAAATGTTGCACTCCTTGGCAGGGGAGTTAAAATCAATTTCTCAAATACAAGATGAGGAGCAATTGGCCAGGCTGCTGCTGTGTGGAAAAAGGTTCAGTGCTGTAGTGCTTGGGAGTAGAGCAGAAATCCAGTGCTGCAAAAATCCGTCAGTCCTCCTGGGACACCTGCACAGAGCGGAATGCTGCAGAAGACATGGGACAATCTTTCCATTCAACTTGGCAGCAGCAGGGTCTTGGCTCAAGAACAGTTTCCACACCTCGGGAAAGATACAGCTCATCTGGGAAAAGCCCAAAGAGGTGCAAAAAGAATGACTGGATGTGTAGAAAACCTGCCTTTGAGGGAAGGCTGAGAGAGGGAGAAATGTGTGGTCTGAAGAGGGGATGAAGGGACCAAGGCGAGAGAAAGAAAGTTGCCAAATACACTCAAGGCTGATGCAAAGAGGAGTGGCACAATGTGTCCTTGTACCTTCTGCAAGAAGGGAGTGTGATGGGCTTCAGCTCCTGCAGGAAAAACTTTCCATTGCAGTGGATCATTCAGCAGAGATACATTCCCACAGGCTGTGGTGGAATTGTCACCACAGGAAGGTGTTAGACAAAGATCTTGCAGGGATGGTTGAGGCATTGTTGACTGTACCACAGGCCTCTTAGAAGGCTTTATTCAACTTTCATTTCCTATTTCATCCAGTTGCCACTGAAATCATTGGATTTCAGCACTTCAGCATTTGGCAAGACCTGCCACAATAGCGATCCCCTGTTTGCAATCAAGGAGACTGAAAGAGCAATCACATGCATATTTAGCTGATGTGCAGTTCTTAGGATTGTAGGGGTACAGAAACAAGCTAAGGAATGAGTGGTTATTCTAGAGCCCTAAAAATCCAGCCTTTCTTTGACAAGGAAGCACCGCACATGAGCAGAGCTTTTCCGTGTGGAATACTGCAAAGAAATCTCGGTTATGTTTAGCGTTAGAGAGGCACAAAGGAAATCTCATTAGAGCCACCGACAATGATCTGTTACAAAGGGAACAGGAGCAGTTTGAGAGCTCTCGGAAGAATAGAGTTCATCTCTGTTCTGTCCCTGTCCTCACACTCTGCAGCTACTTTAGGACACAGATTTCTTGAGAGAAGGATCTGTGCCTTCTTGCTGAGTGAGCTCTTATACATCACATTTTATTTGCTAGGAGACTTGAGTGATGAGCAGCAAACACTCTTGTTCTTATTTTAAACACATGGAAACTGCAGTACAGAGAAAGAAAATTACTTGTGTAGGGTCACAGAGCAATTTTGTGGCAGGGCTAAGACCAGAACCCAGCTCCCTTACTCCCAAACCCATGTGCTGGTCCTCAGCTTTTCATTGACCTTTAATTTTAATCACCTTCTAAGAAAGTCTGTTGGCCTCTTGCAGTTGACTTTCATGGGAGTAATGCCAGGTATCAAATGAAGTCACTGAGAATATCAATGCAAAAGAACCCAATATTAGATGCAAAGAAAGAACTGATGGAAGGGAAGAAAATAGATTTTACAAAAAAAGGAATAAGTTCTAGTGCTGCTTCCATAATATCATTCCCCCTTTAATTTGTGCCTGGTCAAAATTAAAAAAAAAAAATAGATTGCTAATATTAATAGATGAAATGAATCTTGAATTTTATAATAGTGGAGGAAATGAAAGGACCAAAGTAATATTGTGTTGTTAACTGAGATTTTAATAATGATTCTGTCCTCAGTTGGTGCATTTATTCCACGGAAAGTAAATCATTAATGAAGAGGAGGGAAAAACAGTTTTATGGTGATGGATTTTTAAAAGAAAAGTTTAATTTGCTTAACTTCTGAAAACTCTGAAATATGCCTGGAGCTCTAAAACTAAAAGACAAACATCTCAAAACCAGTCCACAAAGATGGGGTTTAGCTGAGGGGCTAACTCTGCCTGGGCTAGGATAGAGCAATGTTCATGGCTCCTCTCTGAGAGAGCTGAGGTGAGTGGAAGAGGTAAGTTAGAGATACTGGTTTTGGTGGAGGAAGGAAGGTAGATTAGAGATTTTGGTCTTGATGAAGGAAGGAAGGTTTGCAGGTTTGCTGTTGGTTGGTTGCATTCTCACAGCTATTTCCAAATGGCTTTGGGAGAGCAGTAAGGACATCATCCTCACCCTAAACCAAAGGAGATCTAACTGGGTTCATCCTATGGTTTCTATGGACTTTTGCAGGATCTGCTTCCACCATGTCCTCTGCAGGGGATGGGTGGACTCAAAGGACTCTCAGTGCTATGAAGGTGTTTGACTTCCCAGGTGAAGAGCAAGCCCACGAAGGCTAGTGTGTCCAGTGGTGGCTCTCGACCTACTGACCGCTATCTTCAGCCACCTCCGAGGAGTCCCAAAAAAGGGCTCCCTGAGCAGCAGCCCATTTCACACCAAGCCCCCTGGTTCAAAATGTTGAGCATGGGGAGGATCACAGTCTCACAGGGGTGGAGAAGAAAAACATCTCTGTCGCTGGGATTTGGTGCCTCAGAAAAAGCAGATATGGAACATATGTGTCTGAGTGTGCATGAAAGAGATGGGGGAAAAGACAGAATTCCCCTGATTCCTTAATGAGCATAGCACCCCAACAATGAATGTAGAAATTTGCAAATTAAACGACATTTTTGTATTCAAACTATCAAATCAATAAAGAGACATAAACATTAAACAACATTATATGAGAGCCTGGAGTGTCACCACAAAAATTAGGACTATGTAATTAAAAGTACAATGCAATTTGGTTTTATATCGTTCTTCATTCAAATCAACAAATCTTATTACTTGCCCAAAAATGTAAAGCAGGCTGCAAACTAATTCAGAAGATGAAGACAGAGTGGCTATTGAAAAACCTATGTTTCTTGGTCCTTTAGATCTGGCAGCAGTCATAATTTAATATTTTAACTACTGTAATAGTTTATACTGCTGAAGAAAAGTGCATTAATTACTAAGGGAAACCTAAAAAAAAAATCTAATTAAGAAGAATAAAATCATTCTTCTTGACTGGGAAAAATAAAACTATGTAAAGGGAAATGAAGGGCGAAAAAACTGAAGACACACAACTATTAATAAATGCGGTCTGCGCAGGGTAGAAAACACGCTTCTGCAGTTGCTGGGGGATGTGGATTTGAATCTGGGTGGAGATCACGGTTTGCTGTGGCTAAAGCTCTTCTCCAGTATCGCACCCATTGGCAGCACCTTCTAATTAGCTGCAGCCCGGGAGGCTGAGTTTGCTCTGAGTTCAGCTCAACATGTCCGTGCAGAGCCGGCCCCACTGGCTGTGTCTGAAACAACAGGCCAGGAGGATGAGATTGCACTGCATTTCTGGATGTGGTATGGGTACCGAAGTGATGATCTTGCCATCCTTCCTAAAATGTCACAGAGGACACATACAAGAATGCAGTCCTGTGTCCCAAACCATGCAATGCGTCGTGCCTGGGGATGCCATAGGGATAAAGCTCCATGGGCAGATGTGAATCTGCTCTTCAACCAGCTGCAGCCCTTTAAAGTAGTTTTAAAGGAACTTTCCTGTGTGAAATATCCACAGCCCCAGCTAAGGTCATCTTTTGACTTTATCCCCAGGTAGCTGCTCTAAGGGAGTGCCTGCACCCCCATCGTGTGCCTTCACAGGATCCCCAGGGATGCGGGGCTGCTTTGGAAGCAGGTGCATCTTGTATCGGCCAGAAACAGCAGACAAAAATGTTAGGAGATGTTTGACTGAGTTTTTTTTCAGATGTGAAACTGGATGGGACCGTGTGTGGTTTTATCATTGCCAGGACTGGTTTCTGGGACTGTGATGTTGAGCTTTCACCCCAATTTGGAATAAGGGCGTGTTTATTCCCTGAGCATTTTCATGATGGGAAAACTATTTTCTGCCCAGTTTTACTGGCCTCATTCCCAAAGACCCCGCTGATGTCGAAATGTCTATGGATGTTGAAAAGAAGAGAGAGGATGTCATAGGGTCAACAGCTACACTAAGTGTTTAGACAATTACATGCAGTTTCATTACTTCAGCTGATATTGGTAGTATTAATGGCTTTTCAAGCCAGAAGTTATCCTTTGATCACTTATATTTACTTCACATGTAAAACAGACTACAGCAATTTGTCCAGTTATCTTGTACTGAATCCAGTAACTCGTACATCATTAATATCTCCAAATATGAAAAATTAGTAGTATAAATTTTGCACAGCCCTTCCAGGATTACAAATCTTCATCAAAGGCAAGAGGAATTGTCTGAGGAATAAGGACTTCAAGATTTGATGAGTGCATGCTGTGCCAGAGAGGGAGAAACTAAGTGAAATCTTTGCAACCAGTGATGCTTTTACAAATACGTGCTTGCACAGAAAGCCGGCAAAAGGGCCCTGCACCACCTTGGCTATATTTTGCTGGTACTGCTGACACCCAGAATTGCACAGCTCTATGCTCAAAGGTAAGCACGTTCTCCTTTCCAGCCTCCACCTGCAGGAAACAAGGCTACAAAACAATAAGCATAGGCAGGGATTGTTTGAAGCGGGGGTTGATTGACTGGGGGTTATTTTGCAGCACAGAAACCATCTGAGCGGCAATGCCTTTTGATTAGCAAGGAATTTTTATGTTGAACCTTGTAAAATGCAAGGATTACTCATGATGGGTATCACATAGACCATATGTAAGATATCGACACGAGGGTTGCAGAAGCAGCCTTTAGTTATAAAACATAGAATAAGCAAAGATTAAATTCACCCTCTGAGGGAAAGATTAGAAGGGGTTTTTATGTGGTACCATCTGAAGGCTGTTGTATTGGGACATGCCATACTGTACATGCTCTGCTAATCCAGGATCCATAGACATCAGAACTTTGTATAGTCTAGCCCGAGCTCCTGCACAACCAGGCACCCAGGTCGGATGCAAGCCCAATGCGCAGCTCACATCCTGCACTTTGAGCCATGTGGCCATGACTTAGGTGGGCTTGGAGTCTAGGGACACATGGGAGGTCCTGGGGCTGAGGGCTGTTGGTCAGAGGTGGTATGTTTTAGCTACCCGAGTGTGGGACTGCCACTCTGCTCTGGCATCCCTCAACCCAGCCGTAACTCTCTTTGCACTACAGGATATAGGGCAAGCTGCTCCAGCAAATCCCTGAGATGCACAGAGAGCATCAGGGCAGGGGAAGGTCATGAGGGCAGTGGTGGGATTAGACTCTCCTCATCTTCATTATTTACGGAGTAGACTTCTAAATGCAAGCTGTCACATGGGGCTTTCCAGGCAATGAGAAGAAATAAGTGTTTTTATTATGCAATTCATCTGCTCTGTTTTAACCATCTACTTTAGGAAGAGATGAATCACCTTAGACTCCATTGACTGTATTGACTGGCTCTCCACTGACTAGCAAGCGAGCCACGGGTGACTAGCTCAAGAGCAGATTTCTGGTTTAGTTGGGCAAATCTACCAAGTGCTTCATGCCCATAGTATAAGACTTGGCTGCTCCGAGCAGCTCAGACTGTGGCATTTCAGTCAATAACTTCTGCGGCAAGTACAGTATTTTTGGAGAAGTGACACTCATCAAGAGGAGTTTTCAATGTAAGTAGGTAAAAGAAGTAGCTGGTGGGAAACAAAGGTGCCCCGTGATAGGCACCTCCTGCTCCTGCACCATGTCCCTCAAGCCCTGCGTCTCTTTTGTAGCAGGTTTCCATGTCTTCACAGAGATTACTTCAGGTATGAATTAATTATACTGATGATTAGTTCATGATGATTGCTGTCATCTCTCTCGCTCCAAACTGAAGGGATTCTGCTGAAGCCATATCTCATCCCCCTGTGGCTACTGCTGCTCTTTATCCTCAGTGCAGCCACTTCTGAGACAGTGTTGGGTCATCAGGAGGGAAACTGGCTGGGTCATCAAGACAGCTTAAAAGAAAAAACCCCCCATCAGCCTGTAGGAGTGAATGCCATTAAAAGCAAAACCCAGCCTACACGTGTAAGAGCGGCAGCCTCTACAATGTGGTGTACGTCCACACACTTAGCCCGTTGTTGCAGAAACTCCGTCTCCCTTCGGCTGTGATCACTCTCGACTGTTTGCAGTCTGTGTGCGTGACGTGCGTGGAATATTACTATGAAAATGTGCATTCTTGTTAATAGGTATAGTTTAGGATGATTGTTAGCAGAGCATAAGGCCTTATTGATTGAAAGTGGCATATGGCAAGGATGTATAATGATTCACTTTGGCTGCTAGTTTGAAATCCTATTCACGGATGAAAAAAACCCCACTCTTCTTTGCAGTCAGGCTTCATTCTTTCTGCAGTGTGTTTTTCAAACCAGGCTATTTTACAAATGATCCGTAGGAGAGATTTCCTGCTCTCCTGGGTGTGTGCTCAAAGCTCTTTTCAGTCCTGCAAGGGCAGGTCACAGGAACAAAAGCTGAAGTTATCATACGCCTCCCTTTGAGAGAAAGGTTGGTTGTCTTGCAGCCCTCTCTCCTCTAAAATTCTTTTTCAGGGCATTTAGTGTTTATGAAAGGTGGTGGACTTGAAAACTTAATGCAGGGTAAGTGCCAGGGAGAGGTACAGCCTGAGTAATGTCCCTTTTCCAGCATTGCACCTCAGTGCCTGGTGAGAGAGTGCATGAATCCCCACCTGCGGCAACCGCCTCATGGAAACGGTTTCGACGTTTTTAACCAATCGCATTTTTGAAAGACGAAGCTGACAGTGCTCCAGCAAGCTGCAGGAAAGGTAAGCACTTCTCTGGATCCAGCTCCTCTTCACCAGGGGGCGGAAAATGCATGTTCCTACATGGCATTAGCAAATACAGAGTAATTAACCTGAGGTGAAATCCCAGAGAAGGCAAAGTATTAATACATGTGAACTGACAGAGATAAGCCCTGAGGACCTCATCTGTCTTCCATGTGTGTTAGCAGGTCCAAGCAAAGCTTGAGGTGTCTCACCTGGTTTGCCATGTGTAGACTGATGAGGTAAGCACAGACCTTGCGGCTGGGTAAAGGTGACACCTCGTGAGTCCTGAATGCCCCACCCCCACCCCACAACATCAATGGTACTTCAGATAACTGATGGAGGGAGAGAGTATGATCTCTGCCCATTCCTCTAGCCCTGCAAACCTCCCTGACCTTTATCTGGCTGATTTAATAGCATGATGTTCGGCGATATCTGGACACTTCTCTTGGTAACAGCACCACCACGAAGGATACAGATGGCTCTCCCCTCACTACTGGAGGTACAGCCCAGCAAAAAGAGCGAAGCCTTCATACATGTGTCTTCTGGGAACCAATGCTTTCTAGGAATCACGTACAAAGAATTAAGTAACCCATTTGATTACCATCCGGAAGCCCTGGGATTGCTACATGATCTTGCGCGCTTCTTTTTTCCAGGAAGATAGTTCTTCAAGATGGTCTCGAGGATTTGCCTGTGGTAGGCAAAGCAGGGCTCCCTTGAATAAAATAACTCTAAACAAGAAAACAAACGGAATGCCTTTCATTGTACCTGTCACCAGTTTATTTACTCCGTGGCGTCTTTCTGCCATAAAAGTCTTGAGTGATTTCAGCATGCTAAAACATCTGCACTCATTTTCAGAAAATAGCAACAACCACCAGTGTATGAACTCACTATTTTCTCTGAATGCCTATTGTTCAGTGTACGACCCTTATTGTTTCTCATCTCCTGTGAGTGCTTTACAATGAAATCCACTTTATTTACAATGGAAAGCAAAATATGTTGGAGCAAGACAATCGAGTATAAGCCTTCAGTCAATAACGGCTTATTTTTGTGCATGCTTAAATGTAGTCATTTCTCGCATTCATTGAATTCGGTGGCAAAATTCCCATTTGGAGGTGTCTGTTCAGTCCTGTGCCAGATCCTGGGCTCCTGTTAAGCGTAAGCTGATATGCTTTACCATGCACCTTCTAAAACTAGATCCAGCATGCGCAGACCATCTTTTCACAGGCTCCATAAGGCATCCTGCAGCAAGCCCTCACAGTTTAAGACCTTGTGTCAGGACAATACTTAAACATCGCTCAACTGGTTCGTTGATTAGGAGGTTTAGTAAGAGATTGAGCTGTTGACAGGTGAATCATCTCTGTCCTACAGTGTCTCAGTCTTTACTCTTGGTTTGTGGCCAACATCAACTCCCACTGAAGGCCTTTCTTATATAGTTTTGCAGTGAATGCTTTACATGGGGTCATCTCATCTCAGAGGTAAACACCGAAAAGCTGAAGCATGCTATTAAGCTTCTTAAAACATTAGAAAGACAATCATTTTGACAGAATAGATGTTAATCACACTTATATAAAAGCTTTTCATCTTCAAAGCATTTAACCAACATTAATTACATGTAATTGGCTTTTCCACGTACGTCATGCAAAACACACCTTTCATGTCACTTGTCACTGCTATCTTAGCTGGAATTACTGAGGGAAAGCTGTGCCTCTTCAGTGCAACACAGCTTCCCGAAGCCACCCGAAGCCTCATCTTGCAAATCACAAAGGGCAGCGTATAAAACAGCAGTTGCACAGAATATAGACACCTCAGCTGAACTGAGAGTTCTCTGGGAAAACAAAAACTCGCCCTCCCACTGGGGTGCCTGCAAAGTTGGAAGGGTCTCCATTTCCCTGGCAAAAGCTTCCGAGGACACTCTTTGAAATTTTGCTGTTCACCATGCCTGGGACATCCCTGTCTTCACTAAGCCCATCCAGGTCCCATAGCCACACTCTGGTGTTCACAAGCACTGCTGCTTGCCCAAAATGGCCGGGATGCCCTAGCCAGAAGGCAAGGTACTCTCTGGACTCCAGTGGCACTGCATTTGAAAAGCTACAGAGAAGAGAGATGGGACCACATTTTCCATAGTAACCTCAGCTTCAAGCACTTTTACCCAAGAAGCTGAAAACTTGGGTCCATTCCCTACCTATGTCTGAGGTCTGAGACCCTGATCTGCCATCGCTCTGTCATGGTTTTCTTGCATAATGTTTTCATTGAAACAAATGCTGCATTCAGCCACAAGTAACTTGAAAAAGTTAAGATTTTTATTCCAATTTTCAGCATATGTGAGACAAAATGAGATTTCTTGCCCAGTTGAACTGTCAGGATTCAGCTAGAAAATATGAGTTCCGTGTGTCCTTGGAAGAGCTGGCTAGTATTCAGGTTCCCTAGTGCTCAGGGCTGAAAGGAAAGGATTTTGGAAGCTTTAGTCACCCAAAAAATTTCCACCAAAAAGACTAAAGAAAATTGCCGAGAAAAGAAAAAAAAAATATTGTAAACAGGGACTAGATCACAGGGAATGTTTTCTGGAGGTGAGCACTGGATGGAGGATAAGGTTCACAACAGGTAAGGAACCAAACCCAAGCACTATCTGTGATCAATGGCACCACCCAGGTCAGAACCATAGGACCTTTCCTAGCAATCAGAGATTGGTGAAGGTCCTCATAGGTGAGGTGTCTTCACTCAGTTTGTCTGTCTTTCAGAAGGCGATATCGAAGGCGGTATTATGCTTGTTTTCATATTGAATGTATCACCATTTACAAGCTGATTATCTGTGTTCATATACATGGCTGATAGAGCTAAAAAATGTGCTCTTAGTTCATAAATGGATGAAAGCTCCACCTGGCATTCCTGCATTGTGTTGAAGTAAATAAAGGTGCTTTCCTAAAAGCCCAGGAAATTAATAACTTTTATTCTTAACCCTCAACGTTTTTTCGTAACTCTAGATGGCTGCAAGGGTCAGAGACTCAGTTTCCCACAGAGCTGTTTCACTCTGGGATAGTAAGTTGCAAACCTCTTGAACAGTCTTGCACATTGGAAGACTCTCCATCCTTCATTAGCATGCATTAGAGAGAGGGAGACCTGTGGGGCATGGTCAGGATGAGCAGAAAACAGTCATGCTGTGCAAAAGGGAATTCCAAGAGCCCAGGGACCTAACCCCAAATCATAGGGATGCAGATTTTTAGAGAAGCATTCAAGTGGTACGTTTCAGCGCAAGCCATAATTGTGCTCATAAATCAACAAGATCCTTTAAAAATCCCACACAGTGTCACCTGCCCTCGGTAGCTAGAGTGGCTGTGTATTTTGCAGACATCTTCACAATTCCTCTCTCAAGATTACAATTCATTGTAGTGGTAACACAGTTCTGTCAGACTACTCCCACCCTTCAAGTTAAGTAAATGGTTAAGTGCTTTATTGGTTCAGAGCTGGAAGACTCTCCACCTTGCAGGATTGAGCCCTGTAATCTATTCGTATTTCCTTTTCAACTTCTGCAAGTAACCCCAAACAGGCTGGGAACACTAAGTGCAAAGTTACAGGAGATGACTGTGGCAATTTCTGAATGACAAGAGCATTTAAAAGAAATGTCAAGAGTCTGTGGGCTCCAAGCTTTTATGTTTCAAGGAGAAACAAGAAGAAAGGAGGGACAATAAATCAAACGCAACAGCTTAGCATGCTCCATCTCTGAGAGTTAACCTCTTGAAAGCCATGTCCCCGACACAGCATGGGCCACACTCCTTTGATCGGGTCCATTATTTTCTGCAGAGCGATGGAAGCAGCAGGGTGGGCTCATCCTTGCATGCCCAGGGGCCATGTATACCACACTTTGTTTGACATATGCTATGCATTTATAGGGTAACATCAAACATGAGCTGATTTATAATTTTTAATCAAAAAAGGATTATAACCTAATAAAATCCTAATAACATGTACTGTCTGGAGGTTATGTGATGTAGTCATATGATATACTGGTAGCCTTGCTCTCCTGAGCCTGGAAGATGGGGTAAAGTTTTTACTTGTCACTGAGCTGTTCCTTGGAAATGCTTAAATGGATCCAGACCCCTCTAAGCACCATGATGCGAACGGTCATCCCCTTGGACGGAGCCTTTCCTGCTCTTACAGGTTTTGAAGTGCCTAGACAGAAACACACTGGGAAGCTTGTATATGTATCTCCTCTCACTTTCAAAGGCTGAACATTGCTCGTTCATTATTAACAGCTAATTATTGGCAGTTAGCTAGTTGAATCTAAGCATTAAACATATCAAACACACCATCGATGATAGTCAGAGCCTTAAGGAGCCCTGAACAATAAACTGCAAGAGGCTAAGGGTTGGTTTGTAAGGGCCCATCATTTTCTGAAGTTAAAAAATTACGACCCCACAAAGGAAGACTTAACCCTTTCTACTGGATTTCCTGGGTTTTGGTTCTCCCACTCAGATAGACAGGTATTATCGTGAGGAATCTGCAAGTATGCCAGACCTGCCAATCATCAAAGAGGATTTCTGAGTCTTCTGTTCCCAAAGAATGATCATCTTTCCTCCAATCCATACTCTGCCTCCCAGGAAAAGGCTGTTCTGAAAGAACATTTACTTCCCAGGAGACCTAATTAACATTAGAAGACTAATGGAGGCAAAGAGTCAAGAATTTTTAAAAAGTTCTTTGACTGCGGTGCCATTTTTAAAGCTTCTCCTCCCTGCTCTTTGTTTGCCACAATAGCTAAAACACCGCAGTGGGGATGTGGTAGGGGTCAAGAGGTCCAAGGTATTTTCAAGCTAGTTTTAACTACCTTGCTCTCGCATCATGATTTCCTGCCACGTTCACACCAATCTGTTTGGGTATTTTTAGCCTCCTCCTGTAGTTGTCTTCTAGCCAAGAATGTTCTCTGTGTATGTGCGCACATGCATGGCCTGATGAGGCTCAATGGTGGTCAATGAGCAAGACCTCAACAGAAACTCCTAGTCTTGCTGCATTTTTCCTGCTACTGGAGAATAATGTCACTTGGGATCCTGACCCAAGCCATAGCAATCTCGAAAGGGATATGGAGGTATTCATTTATGCACCGGTTTACTAACTAAGGAAAGATTTTCAAACCAATCAGACAATCAAGTCTATGTCAGTAGAGTTGCTCTCACTCACGTGTTGAGAGTGTGGAGAGAACATTTCTCAGAGGTGTTCCACTTACAACTCTCTGGTTTGGGAATTTTTTCCAGGACAGCTGTGATCTTGAAGATACATACCTGGAAAGGGAACTCTCTGGGCTTTTTTCCACTAGGCTGCAGTTAAAACACCTAGTTTCTGCAGGGGTCAGATGAAGCAAGCTGACAGACTGCAGCTGCAATCTTTTGTAGTACTCACTAACAGGGCTTTGCGATAGGTCTTAGACATGGACATAGAACATGGAAATCCAGACACTTTTGTCTTAATCCATTGCTTTTCAAAGCATGCTGAAGTACTGCTCCTTCCACCACTGTTTGTGGAAAAAGAGCACGCAAAGTGTCTTCTCTCTCCCTGGCTCAGAGGAAACGGTTGCCTTTAATTTTTATTGTACTAGCATTGACTGGTTTACTATAATAAAAGCATCTGCCCGGTATTTCCAAACTCCTCTCCTGGGAAATAATAGCTGTGCTTTCACAGTCTCATTGAAATTCAGGATGAAACGGGGTGTCTGCCTTCTCACCTCGGCCCAGACACCCGCACCATATCTTTCCTTCCGCAGTTCGAAAACATCTTCTGCTCTTCATTTCTCAACTTGTCAGAGCATTAAGGCACTGGTATAAAAGCAGTAAATGCAGCCAGGACGCTGTTCCTAACAGCCCGGTGAGGAACCAGGCTGTTCGCAGAAGATGTTCGATCCGAACGCATTTCCTGGGAGAGGGGGATGACTGTGTGAACAAACAAAAGCTCAGCCAGCTTCTCGAAAGAGAAAGTTTTCTGAAACCACAGTGAGATTTATACAAAACCCTGCCAAAAGAAACAGATTTCCAGGAACAGGACTTGTTGGACCTGACAGAACCCACCCAAAATTCCACCAATTATAAAATTGCTGTAATTAAAAAGTAAAAGTAAAAAAAAAAAAAAAAAAAAAAAATTAAATCCCAGCGGTAAGTAAAGCACAACTACAAAACAAAGAAATGAGAAGCAGAGAAATGTGCCCACTTCAGACACAGCTCTACACACTGCAGTCATTCCCTTTCTCCAGCAGCTTTCTGGTATGAATAAACCAGAGTTTGGAGCACAGGTAATTCACATATCCAAGTCAGCTTTTAATTCTGATTAGCTCTCAATTAGCACAACTCAACCCTAACCCCGATCCAAAAGAATGAATATTACTAATGGATGCTTTCAATAGGCAGCTTCCTCATCTCCTTCTTTCCCTCCAGCCAGTCTTTGCTGTATGTGCACCATCAGACTGTGACCTTAATAGGTAGCTTGATAAGTCTGTCTATTACAACCACAATCTTTGCCAAACCTGGAGGCTTTCAAGCCTAAAATGGTGAGCTGCCACAGTTTGGATTAGACACCAGAGGCTGTCTGGATAGAGCAGGAATAGATCTTTTCTCTGGAAATGAGATGGCAAGGGAGTCATGCAACACACACCTATGGCTTCTACCATCCAGCTTGCTGATTCAGCCTCTTAGAGGCATTACACAGCCGTTCTTTCGGGGAGCTGGAGCTAGAGAGGCAGTTCTAGGCTGCAAAATGATTGCTGCGATCCTTCTCAGTGAGATGCAGCAAGCTGGGAATTTCTCATGGAGGTTGGATCTGCAACTGCTGACAGCCTTGGGAAAAACACCCGCAAGAGTTAATGCCACAGTGTTGGGTTCATAATCAGAGTCTGCATCTGTATTGCCGCTCTTAAGGAGTATACCTGGTTTTATAAAGGCAAAACACCCATCAAGGACTTCTTTAATTGCCCATAAGCCCTGATCTTTGCAGCTTCAATTTTATAAAATCTATTCAGCTCTTACTGCCTTAAACCATCTGAGGCTACAGAATTGTCCCCAGTTTTTTAAAGCCCTAATTTTTCAGTCGTGTTTTAGAGTGTCCTGAGACTTTTTTGAAAAATGAGATTTCAGTCTTGCTAATAAAGAAGAGTAATAATTAGAAAATCTCTTTCTCAGTGCAGATTTTATAACTCCACAGATACCATGGTATTAACATTCTGTTTGTCCACCTGTTAGAAGAAACAGATCTGAAGAGTCATAACTCTAAAACAGTGGGTGACAATTTAATGAAAAATTGAGCTCTGCATTTAATTTCCTTTTAAGTTCAGTTGAGCATTCTGCAAGATCAAAGGGGCTTTGTGGTTTGCAAATGATCTATGATATCAGAGAAACAGATTACAACCCAGGCGCAGTTTGGCATTTAAGTAAGTATCCACTTTTAATACCAATGTTTAAAGTAGGCTAATGGCACTAAAGCACAAGCATCATTTCCTAAGATACAAGTCTATAATCCAGTTTAATATATCAGTTGAACGGTCAAAGCACATTTGTGAATTTATTTTGATGGTTTGGCCCCGTTTGGAAAGTGTCCTGAGACACCATAAAATATGTTTAACAAAACAAGAAGTCCTACCCTAGTTTTTAAGCTTTGGGGGCAGGGACTGCACCTCTGCACTTGCAGAATACCCAGAGGAATGGGGCTCTTGGTACAGCATATGGAGGATAGTCAAGCAACAGCAACACTACATGTCAGTGAGGACTTTCTTCTAGTATGGCTGCTGGAGTTCTGCCTAGAAGGCATCCTGAAGCTGACATCCAGGTTATTCCAGGTTAAAAGGTGTCTCTGTTGTGTTTGGGGTTTTTTTAAGAGTTGCAAATTCCATATTTCCCCTTTCAGAGATGATCATGCTCCAACTTAAACCTGACCAGGTTTTTCCCCTCCGTGGTTCAGGGAAGAGGCTGCTACAGACTCACTTCTCCTGTCGCTTGAACACTCCTTCCTACTTGCTAGCTTAAATTTATGGCCAATTCATTCTTGTTTATTCTTGTGCCAAAGTTGTCCTTCAGGCTAATAGGTCTATCCTCCCCTTGATGTTTACCTCCCTGATATGTTTATAAGCAGCCATTATATACATTTGTCTTTCCCAGGCTGAAGGAGTTGAATTTGTAATCTCCTCTTGCAAAGCAGTTTGTTCGTTTCCCTGATCAGTGGTTCTTCCTGTTTCAATCTGAATTCATCAGTTTTGAACACCAGTGACAGGAATTGTACATGCTGTTCCCGAAGAAGCCTCATCAGCTGCCTGTACAATGGCACTAATACAGCTGTATCTTTGCTAGAAATGTGCCTCTTGGTGATCTCAGAATTGCATTAGTCTGACATGGCGTGACATGACGTTGGTAGCTCAGACATCTCATGATTAACCAATACGTCTATGTCTTTCTACTCTGCAATCTCAGTGAAACCACAGAATTTCTGATTATGGCAGCAATCGATGCAAAATGCAAGGTTGTGCATTCAAGATTTTAGAGTTTCTTTCCGTTTCTGCTATTGCAATCTGTGAGGTCATCCAGGCTTTCCTGAAGGATATCTAGAACCCCTTCAATACTGATAATGCTTCTCAACTTTATTTCTCTGCTACATTTTCTCTTCCCTCCCTTCTACCTTGGTTGTCAAGCTCTATCCTTATCTTTTGCCCCATGGAAGACATTGCTGCTCAGCACAACTGATGGTCATTTCTCCTCAGGCTAGTTCTTTG
The DNA here is from genome assembly GCA_009769605.1 of Bucorvus abyssinicus. NCBI lineage: Eukaryota > Metazoa > Chordata > Aves > Bucerotiformes > Bucorvidae > Bucorvus > Bucorvus abyssinicus. The sequence continues at coordinate 9,229,370 of CM020028.1, read as the reverse complement.
CTCTTCTGATAGTCTGCTGCTCATTCTTGTTTTCTCCAACTAACTCATCATTTTCCATGTGTCATTTCATAAAAACCAAGATGAGATGACTGTTTAGGTTGATGGGAAACACTAGAAGCCCTCTGATCAAAGCTCCAATCAAACTGGGATCAAATTTGGAATTAGATCCATTTTACCAATGCCCACAAGGAGTAGTGGGTTGCACGTCCTTGGTCTAGAATAGAAGTTTTCTGTGAAAACAACAACAAAACATCCCACAGTTCCCTGATTAGAAGAAGATTGGAGATTTTGTTTTCCTTATCACTGGCGAGATGGTTCAGGCAGGACTATCATGGCTGGCTTGGGATGCCATGCAGTTGATGCTACATGTAGTGCTGCTACCTGTAAGGGACAAGTCTGGTATTTTCAAACAAACCCAGAGAAACAAACTCAGGAGCTGACATTTAGCTCTTTTGCTTTGGAAGTCTAAATTTACAGTCGTAATGCATTCACATCCTCATTTCTTTTTCTTATATCCCAAAATGAAGGAGGAGCCATGCAACTAGGCATAAAGCTACAGTACTCAGTTGCCAAAAATAGGTATGTGGTAAATGGATGTAGGGATATCCAGGACATCTGGGGCAGGTATGCATGATATAAAAACCTACTTGTGCTCCTCTGCAGCAGGAAGAGGGAGATGCTAGACCATCTCAGATGGCACTAGACATCTATCTTCAGGCAACTGAAGCATGGCCACTACAACCATGAATCACTTGCTTCCTCTGGGTAATGGGAAGAATTTGCTTTGGAGGACCATTATGGGACAAATGAATACAAACCTACCACGAAAGAAAGACTGACATTTCAGAAGCAGCTGAAGACTAAGGATTTGAGGTAATGCAGAAAGATGGTAAGAAAGTGGGGTTCTGGGATCAGGGCAAGGAGAAGGAAGAGTGAGAAAGACCCCGGATTGCATTTCAAGGGCTCCTTTAATGTCATTGACCCCACTGACCTCTTTTAAACTGAGTTCCCCGTTCTGAAGCTGGACAGACTGAGGTCAGCAGCTTTGCCTGGACTGAAGGAGCAGGAGAAGCACAAAGCAAAGTGACTTAGAATAAAGCAAAACACCGAAGTATCAAAACTGGGTCATCAGCTGTATTATAATAGGATAGGTGCTTCAGTTTTCACCTCGTTAATCCAGTTGGCCCACTGGATAAACAACTCCACTTCGCAGTCAATCTTCAAGTAAATATACTCTTAAAACCCAGGGGGTGTTTATCTAATATAGGGTAACTGTCTTAGTGAAGTTAAATTAAATGCTTTTGGGTAAACTTAATTTAGCCTCTTGCTGGAACAGTTTCCTGAATGAGGTGAGGGAAAGGAAATGCTTAACTATTGTTTGGATCAAGGATGGTGACACCAAAGGCAGCTGGAGCTTCTTGCTGGGGACCAATTCCTCCCTTGGAGCTAAGCATGCATTATATGACAAAAAAATATGGGTTATTAGCACTTGGGTGGCACCTTTTAGTAGTAGATCATCAAACTTCCGAGTGTGGTCAGTGTCCCTGATGCCATTTTACATAAGAGGAAACCATGGTGTGGAAAAGAGCACCTAAGGAACCAGTGGTAAAGCTATGAGTACGGCCCAGGGCTCCTCTTCTTCATTCAGAGCTGCAGTGCCAAGCCACCTTGCTTTCCTCAAGCCATGGGAAAAAACTATAATTGCATGAGAGCCGACCTTCTCAGAGGACAGCCCCTCTCATAGACACTGTGTCTCAGGAACAGGTGGCTGGCCACACCAAAACCAACATGCTTCCATCATGCGCTGGACCTTGTCTCAAGCTGTGTCAGGCTGTGTGCAAGGAATACCACATTCTGCACAAAGCCTTATCTGAGCTCCTGCTAGTTAGGAGATGATGTAACCCCTGGAGCTGGAGACTACCTGTTTGCTCCAAATAGTTTGTCCGTGTTCGCTTGCAGTACTGGGTTTTAATTCCTTGCAAGAATGGTCAGTCCGTCTTTGAATCTCATTAAGTCATTGGCCACTACAACATCTATTGAAACTGAGCTCCACAAACGCATCGTGTTTTCCACAGTGGCAATTCTTTTTCCTGCTTTCTACTCATTTTATGCCTTCTGATGGGAGACATGAAAAAAACGCGCGGTGCCAGCCTCCTTTTCACTGTTGCTGATAGCATGTAGAGTTTGGGTGGGACGTTTCGGCAAGGGTGTGTGTCCTTTCCCTTTGGAGCCCAAGTCATGTCCTCAGCCCCAGCAGGATTTCTGGCTCCTTCGCAATGCCCCCAGCTCTCCTGCCACCCTGCCTGGTGTTTTCCCAAGCGGGCTTGGCAGCATCCCCTGCACACAGACTCAGGCACACTCACACCTCTGGGGTTCCTTTTCACCGTTTCACCTCTTTCCCTTGCCACAGCCCTGACAGCACAAGCTTTTATCACAGCCCTTCTTATTTAGCTCCTTTCCACTGTAAACACCACTTATCTTTTCAATCTCTCTCCATATAAGATTTTTTTTCCTCAGGTCTCAAATTATTCTTGTCATCCTTATCTGAACATCCTTTAATTCTCTCGGCAGTGACATATAGCATTCCAGATGAGAGAGAAGCCTTGGGTTTAGACCATGCTGAAATTTACTCCGTCCCATTTCTTACGCATCCTAACCTCTTGTTTTCCTGTTTGACAGAAGCTGTACCCTGAGCTGATAACTTGAGTGAGAAGGGTGCAGCAGCAAAAGGTAGTTAGTACCTCCCTGCTTGGAGTATTGCACAAGGAAAGGAGAGCTCGGAAGGGGAATGCACTTGCAGAAAGCTTGAGAAACAATAAAGCACTTTAGTAAGAGCACTGACCAGCAGAAAATATCTCTGAACCATTATTGCACGCTTATCTCAAGTTCTAAGCCTAAGTCACATCTCAGGTCCTCCAGAGTGGAAGGGACTCCTGCAATTAGTGGCCGCAGAGATAGACACTTGCTAGCCCCCGCAGAGGACTTGTGTAGAGCCAGTGTAAGTCAACATAACTTAGTCTGTTTTGCCTTAATTAATTTTTTTTTGATTAATAGAAGATTTTTTTAAAACCTTTTGAAGTCCCTTTAAATTATCTTGAGATCCCCTGCCATCTATCATCGCAGCAGTCTTACAATAGTGCTGCATCTGCACCTAATAAGTGTACTCAGATTCCTTTCCATTCTTTTTATATGGGTTATTTTACATTCGCCAGCAACGGTTTAACTGAAGGATAACAGGGCAAGGACTCTCACCTTGATCTGGGTTTATATGGTGCCTAACAAAGTAAGACCTTGATCCACAGCTAAGCCCACGAAATAGTACTACTACTAATACTAACTTGTCATGTACCTTCGCGCTGTCCACTCACCTAATTCAGTTGTGACCTTCAGAAATTCTTTATCACCTAGTCTGGACACAGGAGTGATGTTAGCTATAAATTTTACCACCTTGCTTGTCCATCCTTTTTCTGTATCGCTCTTTCTTCTCTTTTTATTTGTGACCTCTTGCCTGTTGGTCTTAGATTCCAAGTTGCTTTGGACATGAATGTTCCCTTGTTGAATATATGGTCTAGCACGATATTCATTCTTCCAAAAATAAATACAAATTAATAGTATCTTATCACATGAACCATCCCATTGAAGTTAAGGGAGCTGCTGGTGGGAAAAGGCACAATATAAATAACAGTAGTGGAATCTGTCCCTAAGAGTTCATATTAATTAAAAGTATAACTACACACATTAATAATATACAACTGAAAAGTTAATGCATGTGTAACGTTTAATAACGGCAATACAAAAAGGTGATGTTTGGTTTCTAGCACCCGCATGAAAGCTCAGAGAGTGAATTTAGAAATAACTGTGGCTGTGTGGTTTGTTCTGTAATTAAGATTTGATTAATCCCTAAAGCTCAGTTTAACTTAGATTAGACCTATATTGATTTGAATTTCTTCATAATTACACTCCTAGTACAGCAAACTTACCTGCTCCTCATGATGCTGTTCATAGTGCTAGCAATGGATTTAAGGGGTCTGTCTGATCTTTGACTAGGGTGTCACTAAACATCCTAGAGAAATAGTGTCCCCATCAAGGAAAGACATCCAACCCACTTGGTTATGCATGCCATAATGAAAAGTGACTGATGTGATATGAACAACAACATAATTTCCTCCAGAAGTAGCTTTTCCTCTCTTGGAATGCATGACATGAAATACAAACCAATGTCCATCAAAGCCAATGAGAAGTCTTTCCCCTTAATCACAAACACACAAGGCTTTCGTTGCCAATGAGATGTAACGAGAACTGGAGGAGATAAGGGCACAGCTGTATGAAGGTAAAGTCAACGCTGGGACTTCACAAGGCAGGACTAAACCAAAAATCTGCATGCGGTCTCTGTTGAAAATCTCAGTGGTGGATGGTACCATTCCCATGGGTACCCACATCCTCTCAGTCATTATGAGACCAAGGAATCTTGAGCCTGATTGGAGCAAGCCAAATTTTTCTGTTTCAGCAGAACTGCAGATGATTGTAACGGGTGTCCCCCCCGACCTCAGTACTCATTCAGAATAAACACACCTGGATGCAGATATAGGCTATCCTAAAAAGAAATCGGGAATGGTACAGTGTTTCTGCTAGATTTTACAATGATCATCCCATGATAATATTAGGGAATCACAGAAAGGAACTTTCTTCTAACCCTGACTAAGGACTTGGAGGACAGCCCTGTCCCCAGAGTCTGCAACTGCCTCTAATCTACATCTCAGTAGCAGAGTTTTGGCCTGAGTCTCCTCTCCCATGTCTAACCTTGCTGACTGAGACATAAAGGAGCTCTCCATACACCGTTATTATAGCCTATTCTCTTCCTAAAGTCAAAGACCTTCTGCCTGAACACAAGTTATACTGTTCCTGGACCTATATAATGCCATATTTTCTATTACCTTCACTCATATCAGCTTAGCAAATAAATCCAGAGATGTGTTGAGCTGGAAGGCTACCTGAACCCTCAAAAAATCCTCACACAGCTGCTTGTCCTGCATCTAACAGGCAGCAATTCTTATCCCGCTTCTGAAAGAAACCATCTGTTAAACAACTCCCCAGATACACATCAGCTCTACAGGTGCTCTGGAATTACGATTTCAGTGAACCAATGCAGACAGGCTTAACACACATTATTAGAAGGATTCACAGTGACTCCGTAACATCCAGAGGAATTCTGCTCTCTAGAATTATTTGGCTGAATACGTATTTTTTTGGGACCTGCACACTACCTATTAGCAGCCTATTACCCTAAACAGGCACTTCTAAATAGCCAATTAGCCTTCACAGGGCAGTCAGCATCGTGCCCACAAGAGGATACCTGGAAGGTGAACAACATTTGTGTCACGTGTAAGACTGCCTGGTAGTGGATGACGTCTTGTTACGGCTATTACAGCCGGACCCACCCTTCTGTTGCAGCATGATTTTTTTCTTCTAGTTCCCTCCATGTTTTAAGGGAGGTTTCAGAATGGGGTAGCAAAAGTCAGAGTCGCTGTTCACCCATGGCAACGCAGCTGCTGAGTAGGGATGGCCCAAAGGATCCATCCCCCAAAGTGTAAGGCGGGGAGTTTCAAATGCACCTGCCTGAGACTGCCCCGTCTTTGAAGATGCGGCAATGCTCATCTGTCACTGCAAATGCAAATACGAAACACAAAATAGGAATGCCATGATCCCCCCTGTTTAAGTGTGCTTGGCTTTTCCAACAACAGCATCTCTGCAGGTGGAGGCGGTGGCTTTCTTGCAGGTCACCAGCCCCTAGAAATGGTAAGTGTGGTGTAAACAAGACTCAGGAGGCTGCGTTGTGTGGCTTCCTGAGATCTGGGCTCTCATTTCTGTTACTGTGTGGAAGGAGGACATCTGTGGTAATGAAGAAGACAACTATAGCAGCTTCTTTAATCTTGCTGGTGATTCACCCAGTGGCTCTGCCTCAGAGACAACAGGAGAGACGGTCCTGGGGAAATCATATAGACAATATGTACTGTCTGGGTTATAAAAGAAAAATCCTGGTTACTATAGGTGAGTCAAAGTAGTGTGGACAGTGTAGCTCCATAACTAATGCAGTATACCATGCAGTCTGCTGCTCTAGGTACAAAGGGGAAGGTTACATGTGGGGTAGCACTGATCTCAGCTTGCACCCCAGCACCTTAACCAAGGCAGGCAGAGGGTTAGATCTCCAATAACAGGGCAATTTGTTTTTTATCCCTCTTACTTGGTACCCAGCAGCCATGGTTATGGCGGTATCAACACAAATTGCCTTCCAAGTTCTTCTTAACCTCAAAGGTCTATTGTGTTTGGGAGGATGATTTAAATGCTCCCAGCTCAGTTTATGTAGAGTCCTGTGAGGATCAAAGCATCCAAGCCTACAGAGTTACAGTTTGGATTTCCTCTATTCTGTGGAGCCTGAAAAAGGTGCTGTTAGAAGGTTTTCAGTTTATGGCTCCTGCTGCTTCAGAGGTCTGACTAAAACAAGCTATCCTATACGCAGATGCTGCAGCCATGGTTGCTTTCCCTCACTGATGTGACCTGCAAGGCTCACGATTTCTGCTGCTACTCAGTACAGGGGAAACTGGGGTCTGAAATGGGATATTTATCATTCAGAGAAAAGCAGTGAGACTAGGTCTCCAGATATCTCCAGATTTCACTTGAAGTAAGACAGTTGGCAGAGCTTCCCTAAGAACTGTCATCATGATGTTATATTAAACCCAATCTTTGGTCCATGAGTTTTGATCCTGTTGAGTCTAAGATCCCTTTAGACACTAGCTCTGAAGGTGGTCTTTAAGGCTTGCAACCCTTCCTACTCCATGTGAGCTCTGAAGACCATCCTCTGTAGACTTCAGAAACAAGAGGAACCTCCCCCCTCACTAAAAACACTTGCATACCATCAGCAGAGATCCTGGTCACCTTGACAGTGTGTAAACAGCCAAAGATCCTAACGCCGCATTTTAACAGCACTCCTAAGGCACGTGCACACTTGACACAGACACACAATTGTAGTTAGAGACCTGCAGGAACCTACAGGCAGGAGCATCCTGAAGTTATGAGTAATGTCCTTCCAGAAAGACCCCAAAACTTACACATACTGATCTTCTGTTACACGTTCTGTAAGTCTCAATCACTGGAAAGAGTTTTGCTTATATAGAAGCTCTCTTTGCTTATAGCAGTGCCTGTTATCAGATACTCACCTGAGATATTTCAAGGCCCTTCTTTGGTAGCTTGCCGCTGATACCTGTCACAGGAGAAGTCCAGCCAGGAAGAACAACGGTCCCTTGGGTTGTAGCTAGCTCTCCACCCGCAGAGGCTTTCCTTTGAATAGATTGCCCTGACTGGGCATAGTTATTAACTTTCTGTTCTGTTCAGGGTATTCTCCTGTGTTTTCTCTAATATTTCAGATCAAGTGCCCTGCACTCACCAGAGCAGTTCAGATCAAGAGAGGCATTTTTGCAGAAGCGATGGCACAGTGTCATTCAGCAATTAAAATAGCACTCACAGAAAGAACAAGTTTCCCAGCACACAGTCATGTACCACTATCACAAATATCGACGCTGACCAAAATAGGCTCAGAGGGGGAAAAAGGACAACACAGAAGTTTCATTCCTACTTCTGTCTCCGTGCCTTTTAAGTCATCAAAATGTTATCATAGTGTAATGCATCTGGGAGAACAAATGGATAAAAAAACCATTCCTAGGAAAGCGGGACAAAAAGCATCCAAAATGACAAATTACTAATTTTCTTAATTCGTTTCCTTACTGAGAATTTGGAGCTTTAGAACATGTTCCCATTGGAGATGGGAATGAAGGTAATAAACACTGCCATGTAACCTTGGCTGTTCCCTGCAAACTGCAGTTACCCAGAAGCCCAGTCACCTCACATAAAAGGAAACTATCCACTTTAATTAGCAGAGCAATCAAAAGACTGGAGCGCAGGAAAGCATTTATCACCAAATAGAAAATGAATGATACTTTAAAATTAGAATATGCAGAATTCATAGCCAAAGGCACTCAGGGGAGAAGGAGCTTTGCACCAAACCAGACGGGCATTTTTTTTTGGCTTCAGTCTAATGAACTTTAACAATAGACATCAAATTCTCTCTGGCAGCAAATTTTAGCAATCGATCCGATTTTTTCAGAAATACTAAGCAACTCTCACCAGTGACAGGAGGAGGAGACTGGCGTTTAGAAAACCATTACTAACCTGTATTCAGACCTTAAACCCAGATCTTTAGAATCCAGTTTGCGAAAAAATCTTCACCTATATTTCCAAAATACAGTGCAAATAAGCAGCAGGGACTTTTAGTTTAATTGTCCATATCAATGAAAACTTTATTTTCTCCCACCTACGGCAAAAAATGCTGGGAGAAATCAGGCAACAGTGTATTTCATTATCAGGAGGATGGTCAAAGTTGAACTTGGGAGATGAAAACAATCTTCTCTGGGTCTTCACTGTACGTAATGAAAAAAACTGCAATGCCCAAAAGTCAGGGAAAGGTTATAGATAAAAACACCTTCCTGTCACCTTGGAAGCTCACAAGGGTTTTGAAGTTTAGGAGACTGGAGAATTTTGAAGAAGGTAGGAGGTGCTGTCACTAAGTGGTCAGTCTTCCTAGAGATTGTTAAAATGCAAAATGCAGAGTTTTCCGCTGGGTTCACAAACCTCATCTTGCGAGGAAGCCAAAAGCTGAGAGGACTGAAGTTTAGCTGAGCTGAAATGCTTCCCACCAAGGAAGTTCCATAATTACTGCAAAAAGGCAACAGTAACTCAGCCTCCTCTAGTCTCCCAAGTACAGATGGGATTATTTGATTGTAGGATTTCAAAATGCACAAGCTTCTGTTCATAGGAACCCAAATTACGCAAGTCGTCCTAGGTCTGCAAAGTCAAGATCCCACAAGTTGCGTCCAACAGGAAAGTTGATCTGAATGCTAAGTAAGGCCATAATGACAGATTTACTCCCAGTAGCTATTCAGTCATTTGATGTACAAAGAGTACATACAAAGGGAATGAGACAGGGTGTGGGTCCTGAGAGGGAGACAAATCAGGAAGTCAACCCGTATTCAGCCTATTTGTTTCTGTTTTCTTCAAAGCCTATTTTCTTCTGTTTTCTCCGTTTTAAGGAGATCCGTGATTTTATAGACCCACTGGACTTGCTGTGATCTGCAGACTGTAATTTCTAGGACTAAGATATACAAAAATTGCTTTGGCCAGGGCACATAAGATGGATCGCTGCTGTATTGCTTCAGCTGCGTATTTCTCAGCCATAGCAGTTCCAGGAGTGGTCAAGGGGTATCAGTGCCTCCAGTTACTGCTGAATTCTCTTGATCCTGTTTTTACCAGTAATTATAAGCAGGCGCAATTGTGGCTTAGCTACAACAGATTTGCTGGATCAGGAAGAGGTAATGCAGAACAGCGTAAATAAGAAAACCACAATCCAAAACAAGAAGGTCCTTGTCTGAACCCAGCCTCACTTCACATCTCCACACAACTAAGCAACCCTAATTCCATCTACTTCCAGTTGGTACTTGCCTGTTGCATTTGGTATCCAGGTTGTTCTGTGCTTCAAAGACACAATAACCACCAAGATAATTCTTGAAGCTCTGTGCACTAAAGAATTAAATTTGTCCACAAAGATTTTAGAGGCACTTATTAAAACCTCTCTATTACTCTGCTGTTTGCATAAAAAAAACCCCTCTTAATGCTGAAGCACCCTTGGATGTCATAATAGCAGGGCCAACACAGATACGCATGGAATAATCTAAAACATCCCTTGTTATATCCTGGTGGAACAATGACTTCCTAGGGGCTCAGCAGAAGATTTGAACAACTTCATTCACCTTGCTTAAGAAATGTGTCTCACCTACTATCTGGTAGCAGTCATAACCTAGTGGAGTAGAGAGTGGCATGCCTGGGTCCTGGGTCTTTCACATCAGGTCCAGTGCTACCTGCCAGGAATGGCCTCAGAATTACTCAGGATGGTAAATCCATCACCATTTTTCCATTCATGGTTTCAGTGGAACTAAAGCTGGAGAACGCCTTGTGGATGGTCATATCCTATTGCTGATTTTTATTGTTTCCAGATCTAGATTTAAATGTCACAAGAAATAGAGCTGCCACTGGAAATCATTCCATAGCGTAAGAGATTTGCTTGTTAAGAAATTATCCTGATTTCTAGAAGGCCATTCCTTTGGCCCAGTCTTAGCCCTCTTTAGATAGTCATAAATACTTTGGTGTGGACCTATTGTGTAGTTTGAGATACGTGATCTACTTCTAATTAGTCTGGCTTGACTACACAGCACTGTACAACACCGCATTGGTACACTAGCTTGAATCAAGCTTACGGTACCCACAGGAGAGCGATGGTCTGCCCAAGCTATTTAGAACTCCATCTCAGTTGCAGTCACATCTCCAGATTTCTTAGACATGCTATCCTTCAAAACTTCCACTCTGCCCAAACAGTCTGCAAGGTTATCAGCATCGAGACAATTCAAAGGACATACCTTTGCAGCAAAAGCAGATTGAATTGTAGCTTGAATGTTTCCTACCTCATTGTAAAATGTTGTAAGTATCTCCGTTGCAAGTTCACAGTGATTTGATAATAGCCTGAAACAAAGAGAATAGAGATTCATGAGAGCAATATTTTAAAAGTATATAGGGCAAACACAGTCATGGAACTATCAGGCTGTCTATTTACAGCCTTGAAGGAAACACTGAGCTTCTGCTGGTGGTTTACACACATGGAAAGGAAAAGGGAAAGCCAGTTTGCAGAGAGGGCAGTAGCTGGTACTACAGGCAAGGTTTCAGTTGCCCATATACACAGCTAGCACAGCTCCTGCAATTGCAGGGAACTGTGCTCCTAGGAAGTGGGCACCTCTTGACAGCACTTAGCACCTAGACCTCAAGATGGATCTGTGCAAAGAATTGGATTAGCAGTTGCAGCTAACCCGTATTTACCTTGGAGCCTACTGTTTCTTGCCAGGCCTGGTGATGGAAGACAACTCTGAGAAGCTTATCTGGGATTTCCACTAGAGGTATCAGCAGCTTTAATAAAAAATTGCCACCACCACATTCTCCTTCCAAATTGGCTGCACTAAGTTCTTCTCTGAATATTTTTTCAAGGTACAAGCGACACCCTCTTGGCTCTAAATCTATCCGACCTCATCACCCTCAGGTCCTCCACACTGTCAATCCAGTAGATAGAGCCAAGAGAGTCCAGGGCAGTCTTCACCTCACCCTAATCTTGGTCAGAAAAGTCACTCTATACAAAGGCTTATTTCTCTCTTGCCACGATACATGGTGACTGGGTCAGTTAGACATCTGCGGTGTAGACAACTCCAAAGGTAGTTTGGATTGGCTTCACCTTGAAGTAGATTTAGACAAGTATGGAGTCTGAAGGGATGAGTTCCAGGCATGAGGAAGAAGAGACTTTAATAAAACCAACTCTATGTTTTAAAACCCTGTCATTGTGTTTGCATTTCAACCATGGGTGAAGATTTTGGGCCCCTGTAACATTCTCTTGAGAAAGCTCCAAAGTTGAAACAAGCGATTGATACAGAAAGGAAAAATACATGATTTATTAAAGGTACTCACTCTGCAGGCAGATGTAGTTGGTCAAGAGTGGTGTGGAACCGCTCATTGGCTTCAGCAACTCTAAGACCATTCTGCTCACTCGATCTCACCTAGCTCATAATGTAGGCTATAGACCCTCCCTATGGGAATCGTGCGTCAGACTGTTGACTTCCAGCTGATTTAGAGTGTATTTTCTAGGAACACTTCCAGGCTTGATTTAAAGCTGTCAGATGATGGGGAATTTAGGCAAGTTGTTCCAGGAGCTAAAAATTACTATGTTTAATAGTGTATGTTCATTTTTAGGTTGAATTTTGAGATATTCAACTTGCCATTTCTGTATCTCATCACAAGTTTGACCTCTTCTGTGGGGGGAAATCAACCCTATGCCAAATGCAAGTTGTAAATATATAGCACACCGTACTAATGCTCCTTGTAGCAACTCTCCTCATGAGAGAAAATTTACTCCACTTTGAAAGTGAAATGGCCCATCTTGTACTTACTGAGCCAGGAGAATTAATACACCCTTTACCTCACTGTGCAACATCTTCCCCAGGTAGCCTTTAATCTGCAAGATGAAAGAGCCTTCTAATAGCATATCAGGAGATTCACCTGCACAATGTGATTAAGTCTCACTTAAATTTCTGTTTCTTAAGTTAAACACAATAAACGTTTCTTCTCCTCCTTCCCCCCTTACAGCTGTTGCAGAAGCTATGGGATGTTCCAAATCCCAGAAAACCCTGATCATCTTCTGTCCAAAAGGCGTCTAGTTCTTTCTTCCTCAAGCCAGAAATTGCTAAAGATGTATGTTTTAAGATATACTGCAGACAGGGATTATTATTTTTTTCTGCACTACATAAAATAAGAAGACATGAACAGAATGTCTATTAGGAACCCATCTAATATGAAAGCGTAAAAATCTTCTTGTTGTTAAAGACTTTTATAAGATGTTACAGGATCGCAGGCTATTTACTCTGACATCTCTGTAAAAGTTGCTGAAGCTGCCAACATTAAAAAAACCCAGCAAAAACAGTGTCTTTAGGGACTTCTCCAACGATATTTCTTTATTTATGGCTCCATTTAAAAAATTTAACTCAGCGCATTTGTTTACTTATGATGGGACTGGCTTCTCCCCATCCCACATGCCTTTGTAGGGAAACAAAGGAGTGCTAAGAGCTAGCCCTATAGCAGGCACCCCCGTGGGATGCGTTAGTGCTCCCTCTCCAGCATTTTTCCCATTATGCCCAGGGCAGGGAGAGAGTCACAGCCTGGCGTGTGGGAAGCTGAGAGGAAATTAATTCCTTGGGCTGAGCTGGGGGTCATATCCCGTGCTTGTGACAAGCGAGACAGCATTGAGTGGACCTGTATGGGTAAGGTCCACTTCCAGCATTGGAGGGGCCACAGAGAAATTTCTACGGCAGAAAGAACCACAGTCACAGTCTGAATCCACAAGGGGCGAACACAGACCCTACCAGCACCTCCATCACCCCCAAATTAACACCCTGTTTTCAATATCACCCCACCATACAGATCACTACCACAGCCACAGAGGGATGCCCCTTCTTCTTGCACCCAAGCAGAAAAGGCACAGGCCGTTTGGGGGGAATTAGAGCTAAATTTCAAGTGGCAAGTCAGAAAGGAGCCATTATGGGACAGGGAACAACAGAGATGTGCTCAGTCAGCAGGCAGCAGATCATCAAATCCTGCACCCACTCGGATATCCGCATCAACTAGTCGGCATGGAAAGGACTGACTGCCATCATCATTCAGTGCTTGAAATGTCCAGAGGTGCTCAAACAGAGAAACCCCAAACCCTGTTGTTAGATCTTCCTCTACCTTAATACCCCTGCAGTCTGTGGTAGTAAATGGGTGCACATTTTTTAAATCAAAGACGGGATGAAAAGGTTTCAAATGTGCTGGATTTCTGCCTCGCTGCAGGACTGGATTGTGTTAGAGAAACTTCACAGCACTTTAAAAGGGATTGTGTAAGGGCAGCCATGCCCCTCCAAAAAATAAATGTCTCTCCAGCCCGAGTTTTGTTTCCCCATTGTCTCCCTTCAGCAGCCCAGTAATCCCACTGCTTCGCTGTTTTGCTTTGTCCTATTCAGAAGGAAACCCCTTACACAATGAGACCCCTTTGGCACAGGCAAAACATCAGGGGTGTTGAGCTGTGAAGAGCTGTGTCAGTTGTAAGCCCGGTCAGAAGCAGAACAGGGTTTTTTTGTCCCCAAAATCAGATAGAAAGAGGAGAAAAAAGGAAGGAAAAGGAAAAAAAAAAAAAAAAGAGAGAAGGCGGGGGCCAGAGTAGTATGTGCAGACCTCCTGAAGTCCTGATGATAGCAGGAATGTTCCATTCCCAAATGCCACTTGCGCGTGCAGCTATGTGTAAGAGCAAGGGGAGCTGCAAATCCCACTGTTTGCCTCCATGGGCAGGGTACAACTGGGCTGATGCCTCGCAGGCTCACAAAGCCCCGGGCTCCAGGGACCAGAGGATGCTGAGCTCTGCTGCAGCCTCCCACAGACCCGGACATGCCATCACCAGGGAGAACATCAGCATACGACGCCCTTTTCCCATTCATCCTCACTGGCAGTCCTCTTTGAGGATGTGTTTTTGCCATGCAAGGGCTGAATGTGAAGCTTGAATGTCATCTCAGAGCAACAATGATTTACCACATTGGTATAAGTCTGTCAAGTGGCTTTTACAGAGCAGCAGGCCCCAAGCCAAGGGGCTGGTTTTTTTGTACGTTATTTGTGAATGGCAGAAATTGTCATCCATCTCTCCAGGCGGGTTTCTGAAATGTGCACTGTTCTTTAAATGATGCCTTAGTATGTAATATCCTGGTAGGATGAAGGCTGATTTTATGGTTAAGAATGTCAATTTTCACAGCTGATTGAACTTGTTTAATTGGCAAGCAGTTTACTTGCATTGAAAACCGTATAAACAGACCAACTTATTTAGTGATATTAGAAGAAGAGGGTACTGCATACTCCAAAGCCTTTCAGTTTTTGAAACTGAAAATGAGCTCAGATGACTAAGTTCATTTTGCAGTTTTCCCCCCAATGGCAGATTGATTGTAGTTTATAAAACAAGCCCATGTATCTGGCAGCAGAAGGAATTGCTTAAGATGCTAAGCCACCCTTTCAAAACTTCTCTGTAATTAATTATCAGCTGCATGCAAGTCCATTCTGGTTTTCTTTTTGTTTGTATTATTTTAATGGTGATTATAATGTACATATAATGAGAAAGGCAGCATCTTATAAACATACAAATAAATCTTAAGACTTTAAGCAGGATTAGGCAAGCTTTAAAAAAAACCCACCCTGAAATCCAGATGCATGGAATCACAGAAATCAGCTTTGTTAGTGCTTTCCTAACTCTGAAGCCAATTAAAACATTCGTAGACATGAAGGAACCAGGGTTTATACTGGCACAGATTTCTTCTGCCTCGTCTTGAAAATAGGTGCAACATTCAATCCTATGTCTGTGCTATTAAGAAAAAAAAAAAGAAGAAGTATTTTATTTTGATTCAAGGGAAGGAGGGGATAGAAAGTGGCCAGGGCATGGATATCAAGTCTCCTGCCTCATCAGTGGGTCAAAGTATCCTACCAACAGTTCTGGTCAGTCGAGGAGCTCAGTTTGAAATCTATCCATTAGAGGGCAATGCACTATCCATAGTGATGTCCTGGAGACAGAGAGCACCAGCAGGAGTTTGATAAAGGGGCAACGAGGCCAGAAGTGACAGCTGAAGAGCAAACCCAAGAATTAGGTCTGTGATTTGGGTGGTGCCTGGAAGATGTGCCAGAAGGTGGTTGATGTGAGGCAGAAGTGAACACAGACAAATGGAGGGCGACGTGGAGCACCAAACTCCTGACAACATGTGGCTGATGGGATCTACAGGTTTGTCCTCAAAGGAGGGTAGGCCAGAGGGTTCTTCTTTACAGACCAGTTGTCATCACCCGCTGGGTGACCCTACATGCAATATCCTTAGGCAATGACCACTGGGAACTCAGAGTTCAGATGATAACTGAGATGTCTCTTTAATATCAGAATTCCTTAGAAATTTGAGCTTGCAAAGGGAATCACCATCTGTCTCTGAGAGCTGCAAACACGGTGAAAAAATATATCGTCTATACCAAAGTATGTCCAGGGACATGAGGTTTTTAAGGAGCATGCTTGCCTTCCAGTTTTTGCCCCCAAGGCAACTGCTGAATTTGTTGTCTGAGGCAATCCCTAAGGCTTCCCATAAGGACATCAATTCCCCACCTCCTTCCCACTGTGCTGATGGAGCTACTTCTTTGGAGACCTTCCTAGGAGTCGCCCTGAGGTCAGGGAATCAATCCACCCTGCTATGCCTGGAGAACCACCCTGCCACCCATCCCAGGGTGGACATAGGTCCACAGCCTGGCTCAGACCTCATCCAGGAGATGTCAGCACTGTCCCCACGAGCACCCTCCCCAGGAAGGATTTGGCTGGAGCCTGCAGGACTGCTCTTAGTGGGCAGCTGGGTGTTGGGGCCACCCTGTTTTTCAGAAGACGAGGTTTTGTCCTTGTGAGTGTCAGCATGGCTGAGCCAGTTGGCAGGAAGATCAGAGGATGGACAGCAGCCTGCTGCAGTCTCTGGTACAGGCACAGCCTCGGGAAGTGCTGGCTGGGAGCTAAGGAGTTGCACTGTAGTTCTTGCTTACCGACCACCTTTTTATTGCAAAGAGCTTTGAATGATGGTGCAGAAATTGTTCTGTGAAGAGACAGTGAAGAAGTCACTCGGATATCACTGTGACTGCTGCTTTTGAGAGAAGAGTAATTTGTCTAATATACAATCTGTCATCCTCCATTCGTGCTGAAAAAGTGAGGAGCTGCTGGAAACTAACCACACATATGGTGACATGGCTCCATCATTAGCTTGGGTAGGAGACAAATCTCCCTGCATCTCTTTGGCATGCTCTACTGGAAACACTTATCTCTTGGGCTTGTGTTAAAGACTGGCCAAGACAGACCCTTCTTTCCACCTGCTTTGCCTCACAGGCTGTGTTGTCACCACACAGCCTCCATCAGTAAATAAATGCTTCTCACAACTCAAAGCAACGTATCCATGGGAAAATGAACTGGTTACACTGGGGGCCTATTATGCCCTGTATTTGACAAAGCAAAATGCAATATGTGTTTGTCCATATAAATCAACCATTTCAGCTCCCACTGTAACTCCTCCCTGAACCGAAGCACACCTCTGAAAGTGGCATCTTCTGCGATATTTTTGAGTGTGCAGAAATTGCTTTCGGGATGAGTATGGGTATTTCCTCTGGTTCCTCCTTCACTGCAGTGTTTTTCTAATAGCTGTCTCCAGACAGAGCTCCTCCTGCTTACTGGGATTCCCTCAGGCTGAATTTTGCAGGACCAAGGAGGGCAAGAACTAGTTATTACACTAATAATAATAATTAAATAGCTACTAATTCAATTACCATGACTAATAATGATAATAACTGCTTGCAAATTGTTCTTTCAGGGCCCTCCCTACAGCAACAGAAATTTTATGGTGACTCTTCTGAAGATGCCTAAGGAGTCCTGCGTAAATATTAATAGGAAGAGAGGTCTGGGTCTTCCTACCTGCGTTGAAATGCTCAGCCCCACTGGACAGAGGCTCATACACACCAGTTTTGAGGTGGTGTAACGCCATCAGAGTTATTTCAGATTTACACTGCTGCAGCTGGAAGCAAAGTCAAGCTCTGATCATTTAGCATCGCCTATAAAATAGCGACACATACACCTGACTTACCGCGAGCCTTGGCACCTTCACATCAATATTTACCTCCAGCCCTCCTCACTTTCCGCTGGCATTCAGATGTACGCCAAACCTCTGCTAAATATTTTATTTGTATTGCATGTAGCTGAAACAAGTTTATGTTAGGTGAGAAATGGTGATGTATTTGAACACGCATCATCTACAAGGGCCTTCTGTGCACTGTGGCAGGCGCTGGCTTGGCTCCCCTCCGCCAGCTGCAATCCCAGCTGAGGATGTGATTTCGGTGTGCACAAACTCACTCACATGGTGATCCAATCACATCCATCTGCCAAAGCCAGCAGCAACACTTTAAAAGGATTGTGGCATGCAGACCCCAAAGAGAAACCCCCCAAAAGATGACCTTTTAGGAAGGCTAGTTGGCTGCCATCTCCTTCTGCAACCAACAGGATTTTTCTTCTGAGGTGGACCACAGGAAGACCATGCGAGAGCATGGGACCACTTTGGAGACTAAATGATTTTCAGGACTAAATTCATTATGCTTTTTGGAATAAAGGAGCAGCCAAAATCTGGTAAAATAGCATCATCTTTCCCAAAGCCCAGGAGAGCAGACTGCTTTGCTTGTTGCCTATGAAAACCAGGTCTCGAGTTGTTATCCCTGTTCACAAGTGTACCACAAGGCCCATGGAGCTGGCTTGGCTACCTAAATCGTGGATGAATTTTTATTCCAGTGACACTGAGGCAGATTTCTCTTTATGCTAACCCCTCGTACTTCAGGGTGTCACAGTGCATGGGGAGCACAAAGTCATGCTTTCAGCACCTCTTCCCTCCCAGTCTTACCTGCCACGGTCAGCTAGAGATCATAAATTCACCCCTAATGCCACGATTAGCATACGCTCTTGAAAGAATGTTGTGCTTGTGGCAAGAGTCCCCAAGGGCCAATATCAACAGAGAGATATTTCAGAGCAGAAACTGAAGACCAGGGCTGAGCTTTCAAGCCCGTGCTCCCTCGCTAGGCAGTGGTCTCTGCAGAGATTATTCCTGCCTTTATCAGGAACAGGCGATGCAAAAGGACTGCACATGCTAACTCTGCTTTGACTTACGGTTGGATCACATTTTTGGTGGGGCAGTAAGCAATGGCAGACTTTCAGCTCTCCAGTCCACTAAATCTGGCTGAATAATTGAAAAAAAAACCCCACTAAAAACTAACCTCCCCAACGTTAACTTCATTTTTGTTCTTGCTCTTTTCCTTCGGTTTTCTAAGCTGCTCCTGGCAAAGGGGACCAACTCCCTTGCCAGCTCTGACGAGATAAATTGACAGGATTCCTGCACAAAGCAAGAAGGACAGATGAAGGAGACAACTGTCTAGAAAGCACAGGTAGCAAACAAGTCCCAGTCCTTTGATTTGTGTGTTTGTCTTATCAAAGCAGGGCCCCGTCTTTCAGGGACCTGCACACCTTTTCTCCTAGGAGAAGAGTTAAGCGCCTGCTTATGGGTTTGCAGCGGGGGTACGGTACACTGCAAACCCTCCTGAGCAAGCTTGAAAGAGTATGGGTTTGTCTACTGCTGCTCTGACAAGCCGTTGATCTTACTGAGACTTCTAATGGGATCCAATTGCAACCATAATCATAAATAAGCGAGAAACATAAAATAGGTAACAAAAGCCCCATAAATGTGTTGCCACTTGAAGATTTTGAATTCCTCCCTTGCTCAGCATGGTTCACTGAAATAAATGGAAACAGCAGACCTGCTGAGGAGAAATACTGACATTTTGTGGTGCCTGATTTGTGATGCAATGGGAATTCTGGGGGACAGTGGGGACAAATTTTCACTTTATATTCTGCTCAAATGAGACAAAGATTACAGTTAGGAGTCAAGTACTATCAAATTATTTATTGAATTCTGTTGGGGTGGAGAAGGTATTTGCTCTCTTTTTTCCAGAAAAATAAAGTATTGATTTTAAGGATGGCTTTGATATCAATTAGGCTCAACATGAGAGACAGGCAGTCACTTTGTATAGAGAATTTAATTAAAAGCTCTGTACTTAGTCAGAAGAGTGTTCTAAGAATAAAATTGTTTTCCCCCTTTGGGTCAATTTTCTGTTATGTTTGTATAATGCAATTAAAGAAGGACCCATGCCAAGCAATATTATGCCTGCTATAAAGCTGTCCATACGTAATGATGGGCTCTTCGGACTTCCAATAGATTAACGAGTGTTAGCCGCATTTGGATTTGGTTGACTTTTGTTTCATTGCTACAAGAACACATCCTCACAGGTGCACACCTCTTACAAGGCTCTCCAAGGGCCGGTTAGGCACAAATGAAGAGAAGGGTGATATTCCACAAAGCTCTTTCCTCTTGAAAAATTAAAAGTAACAACTGACTCGACATGAAGCAGTTGAAGTTCATAGGTGGTTACTAATGAGAAGCCCATGTCAGAGCTTGTAACTGAGGTTAGTTTTTAATATAAAAGCACATAAATTAGCAGCTTTTTGGGAAAGAGCTCTGAGGGGCACAAAGCTAATATCTATCTCTCATTTGGGAGCTGTATTGTTAGTACTGGTTCGATGAAAGTCTTGCGCAGAGTTGGATTTCAGCCCAAGACTCCCCATGACTTCAGTGGGTTTTGGAGTGTTGGTTGACTGGTTTTCTCTGTGAAGGAGTTTATGAAGGATCACAGCAACCATCTGGCAAGAGGCTGAACGCAGGCTAAACCAGAGCTGGCCTCAGAGGGTCTGAGGTCTGCAAGTGCTGTAGTCCTGTGACTTCTCTGCAGCCTCCTCTTGGCACTCTGAATATGAACAAATGGATTGTTCCCTTGACTTGCTTCTATGCATGAGAGTTTTGCGGCTCTGGAGATGATTCTGAATAAAGGTTTGAATACAGCTGTTTTCCTGTTTGTACATGCTATTCTGTTCTCAAAAAAACATATTCATTCGGCTGCTTTAACTCCTAATTAGAGATACAACAACTGACCCTTAAGATCCTTTCCAGGTGGGAAAGGATCCATGGGGTATTTGAAGCCCTTCTGATTTTCTGGGAAAGTCGTGGTCCACTACCTTTCCTTTACTGGAGGATGTGCTGCAACTCCAGACTGATTCTGTTGTACACGTGGGGCAGGATACCCAGAAAAACTCAGCCCTGCTCTGAGTCTGTTCCCATTGAAGCTGGCGGGAGACCCTTCATCTGAGCAGAGTTAGAGCAACATTATAGAACAACTGAGAATCCCAGCCGTAACTTTAGAGGAAAAGTGCAAAGCCAAACACACAGAGGAAAGAAGCCAAAAGAAATTGGCATTGTGCAGGATGATTCCTGTCTTATATATTGCAGTGGCGGGTACTAGGGAAAATAAATACATAAGACAGACATGTAAACAGCTAGGAGAATTACTGAGACAGAGACGTGCGTACACAGGGCTGATGCCAAACCTGCTGAAGTCAATGAAAAGCCAGTGCTGTATGACTCCAGAACAGGTTTAGATAATGCAAAGCTGTAAGAGAGAAGGCCCTGCTCAAAGTCAGTCTTCGGCATTCGAGAAGCTTCTCGAAGTTCTTGAGCTGACTACTGAGCCACTCCGAACAATGCATAAACCTCTCTTACCTGCTCCTGCTCTAGCATGGGCAGTCCTCGCATGTCCTCCTAGTAAGACAGAAAGCCCACATGAGGTTCTTACATCATTTAAACCCTCCCTGCATGGTGCACAGCATCCTCTGCACATCCTCCGTGCTGGAGAGGGCGTCACTCGGAGTTTATTATGCATGATAAAGCCGGCATATATTCGCTCTCATGTAATTATCGTTTTTCAGCAAGAAGCTGCGAATCATTCAAAAGCACTCAGGCCTGGCTTCTCATCGGCGCCTGAGATTTCAGGGGCAGCTAGGTAACAAAACACCTTGGGAGCTGTTCACATCTTTTGCCTTCCCCTCCTTCTCTGTCAGGAGTTTTCAGCCTGTGCTACACCAACCCCATTCCCCCGCTGTTACAGCAGTAACAAGTTTCAGGACCCTTTGCACCCATCAAAGAACGTATGGAGGCTGTGACCCCACACGAGACCCCATGTTCCAAGTGATTTCTCACTTGAATGCCATATGGATATGCCAGCACATACAGTCTTTTTTTTTTTTTTCCCTCCAATTTCCATCTGCTGAGAGGGAGCCAGAGTGTAGGGCTTTGCAAGTAGTAGATGAAAATGTTAAAAGCCTGAAAAAAACCCCAATGTTACTCGGGGGACATAAAAATGTTGTTGTTTATTGGTTCTGATTTTTATGTTATACACAAGAAATATGCCTTTCCTTCTCTCCTTGCACCCTGTTCTGCAAATTCTTCAGTTTAGCAGAGGCAGTTGCCTCAGGGACACTCCCAGGCAAACACAATTCCTTTGATTTTTGTGGAGTCCTTCCAAACTTGGCCTTGTTGAGGGATGAAATGTGGCTTCACCAGCTTCCACTGATTTCCCTGGAATCACAAAGCTGGCCTGTTGTCCTGGCTACCCAGAATAACACAAACCTTTCAATTATTAATATTTTGATATTGCTTTTGGGTCACGCAATCATGATTTGCACTCACTTAAATTACTTCGCAAAAGATATAATGTGGACAGCCTGGCATTACAGACCGAGGGTTTCCCATCACAATATGGATCCTGCAGAAGTTTAAACCATGATTTGATGACACACCACGTCTGGCTTTGGGGTCAAAGTGCTGGATCTATAAGACCATGAGGCATGCAGCCTCAATCTGGTAGGGGTTTACTAGTTGTTCAAAACTGTTCACGGATTCACTCCGCATCAGGAATTGTTCTGCCAGATCAAGTGTTCAGTCTTCCCACAACGGAGAGCATAATTTCCATCCTGTCCCATTCCTGCCAGTTCATGGAAGTGCAGATATGTGTTTGCCCATACTCAGGTCTGTAGAGGTGGATGATCTGTCATTGCACAGACCCGACACCAGTGATCATGGAAGTGTGGTTTTAAAATTGTGGCAGCAGAATCCCCCTTCATAAGATGCACTTTCAGCATGTGAAGTTTCAGATATTTTGGAAAAGGAGAGGTGTGGGAGCAGAGGCAGCACCTGAAGGCATTTGCAGCCTTGTGCACTTAGCTGGCCTTAGAAATGAAGGAAAGATGAGCAGATTTCTAATGACAGGCAATATGCTGAGTGAAAAAGTGTGAGATGATCCGCTGCGACCCAGACTGCACTGAAGAGTAAAGATGCCCATTACTTGCAGAAAAGAACAGACTCATTTACCTAATCATCATATGCATTTGAGACAGCAAGAAGGAGGTTGCACGAGACAAAACAGACCAACACAGAAACCCTCCTCTGTGGAATAAAGTTCAGCATTATAAATGGAGAGTTGTGTACAGGCTTTCAGTGCATTTTAGCTGTGCCCTTCAATCAGAGAAACAGCTCAAAGGGAAACATCTCACTACCAGTAATCTTGGGAGCTAGGAATCCCCACAATGATCATCTGGCATTATGGGTTAGTACTAGCTGGCATGTCACACACTGTAGGAAGCAGCACCAACAGCCTCATCATCCCCTTTGCACTGCGACCTGCCTCACCCCTCCTGTTGCCACAGTGCTAACTCCTCACTGCTGAGCTCAGCTTAGCCCAGCTGCATAGAAATGCTCCCTTACACACACGGTTCTAATCCCTCTGGTGGGAGAACCCATCCTTTTTGCTAACTCCTCCACACGTGCAACTCCGCACAACTCATCGTCATAGTGTGGGACCTTCCACGCCAAGGGATAGAGCCGCTGAGACAGCTCGCAACACCCAGGCTGCACCTCTACATCCATTTTACCCAACACTCAGACCCTTTCTGCTCCCTGAGCCTGAAGCAGCACTGATAGTTACCCTCCTTGTGGTAACTGGGGAGCCATCACTGGAAAGGGAAGGCCCATAATGCTCTTTTAAAAGGCACATTTCTACCAGACTCACATGCTAGCCTCTGTATTGCTCCCCCTCTTCCTGCTATCCAGTAAGAAATCCTGCAGAGACAGTGATGGTCCCTGTGTCTCCAAGTCGTGCAGCTCCTGCTGGCAGCAACACCGCATCCAGCATCCAGCAGATCATCCTTCCCAAGCCCTGTACCCACCACCCGTGGTGGGCTCAGCCCTGCTAGCTCTGCCACTACCCCCCTCAGGGTCACACCAACACCTCATCACAACATGAAGCACGGTGCTCATCACATGGCTACAGGATTTTGTTGTCTGAGTCTGGAAGGACCATGTTGGGAAACAGCAGCAGGGCTCTCCTCAGGCCCTGTCCAAGCCCACGCAAGTCACCGGGAGTTCTCCCGTTAAATTAGGACCCCAAGGCGTATGCCTCAGTGGCTGATAACCTTGCAAATGAATTACTTTCCTGTGCTGGTTTTAGAAAGCCCAGCTAGTACAGTTATTTCAAGACACCGCTACAGGCGTGATCTTAACATTTAATTACATAACATTTTAATAAGCGCTCGAGAGCATTTGAATATGTCTCCCACCCTTTCTGATTCTGCCAGGTTTGTTTCTCTTAAAAAAAAATAATTAAGCAAACACTGCAAACCAGACTCTAGTTGTTTCCAGCTACTAAAGATCTTAAATTTCCCCAGTGAGTACAGCCTCTTCGCATCAGACAGATCCTCATTCATTTTAGGAAGAAACCGGGAGGGAGAGAGTGGGGGAGAAGAAAAGACAGAAAGGAAAAAAAAAAAGGCTTATGTTTCAGAGATCACTACAGGCCAAATATTCTCCGGCACCCTGGCTTTTACAGAGAAATCCTTAACAGTATAAAAATGGAAACACTTCAAAGATAAAATAAATAATTTAATAATAGTCTGCTCCTCCAAAGGGTTTTGAACAAGTTTGAGATTTGCCAGTGAATGTTTCCCTTAGGCAATAGGCCAGTGGAAAAAAAGGCACAGTGTGCCTCTTCTTTCGTAAGATGTACTTTGTGTTATTTTATTTCTTGATAAGGTTTAGAAACACTTCTTTCCCCTCTCACCCTCCCTCTGCAAAAATAAGAAAGTTTTGGCTTGGCATTTTTTTTTAAGGAAAGCCAAAGATGGTGCAGATGCAAATGGTCTCTTACATATAACACACACCAAAAAATTCGTTGAAATAGATCCGACCCTATCCAGATTGCATTTTTTTTCCTTTCTGGTGGTTTCACTTGCTATCACATGCTGAGAAGCACCTCAAATACTACAGTGAGGTCTGTTTAAAGGGAGGCCATTCGAAGACCCCAACTGCCTTCTGCATAGGTGAGACTCTACGGTATTTGTAAGCAAGACTCTACTTTATTTATAGGCTTGTAAGGAAAAGGCACAAGACTAAACCGTGGCATTAACGGTTGTAACATTCTTGGTAGGTCAAAGAGGCTGCTATTCTAGTAAAAAAGCCTTTATTTGGCAATCACATGAACACTAGGAAGGACTGAGCTGCATTAGTACCTTCTTCAGATCGGCCTCTCCATGCTACCTGGCTTCATTTCAGTTTATACAGCATTTCTTGTAATTATTGACAAGGAAAAAAAGATGGGAGGCTGCCTTGTTATTTGTTGATGGATGTTGTGCTGGTTTTTACTTGTCTTTACAGGTAAGTCTTGCCTTCAGGAATCCCAGGACCCTGAGACCTGTATTGAAGTATGGAACAAGGATCTGGATAGGGAACATTTTAAAAAGCTGAATATAGAATATACTCATGGGATGCACCCATGAGTGCTGAAGGACCTGGCTGATGGCACTGTGAAGCCACTCTCAATTATTTTTGAAATGTCATGGCAACTGGGATTGATTCCTGAGAATTAGAAGAAAGCAAACGTCTCTATGGTCTTCAGGAAGGGCAAGAAGGAGAATCCGGGGAACTACAGGCCAGTCAGCCTTACTTTTCTCCTTTGGATGATGACAGAGCAAATCTTCCTGGAAGCTTTTTCCAAGCCTGTGAAGGACAAGAAGGTGATTGGGAGTAGTCAGCATGGAATTCTGAAGGGGAGATCATGCCTGACCAACCTGATAGCCTTTTACAATGAGGTACCAGGTACGATGCTGCAGCTGGAGAACAGTGACAAGTGACGTATGCCAGGTGTCCATACTGGGGCTGATACTCTTCAACACTTACACTAATTGCCCAGACAGGTTGACACTCTCAGTAAGTTTGCAGATAATGGAAAACTGGGAGGAGTAGCTGCCATTTAGAGAGACCTCAACAGGCTAAAGAAGGAGACCAACAGGAATCTCGTGAAGTTCAACAGGGGGAAATGCCAGCTCCTGGACCTAGGGAGGGACAGCCTCGCACACCAGTACGTACCGGGGGCCAACCATATTTGGTTGCCCATCTGGAAGGCCTCTTTGCAGGAAAGGCCCAGGTGTCCAAGTCGAACATGAGCCAGCAATGTGCCATTACAGCAAGATAGCCAACAGCCTCCTGAGCTGCATTAGGAGGAGCATTACCAGCACATCGACGGAGCTGATCCGTCCCCTCTGCTTAGCACCACTGAGGCACATCTGGAGTTCTGGGTCCAGTTCTGGGCTCCCCAGTACAAGAAGTACATGGACATAC
Source organism: Bucorvus abyssinicus (assembly GCA_009769605.1). Classification (NCBI taxonomy): domain Eukaryota; kingdom Metazoa; phylum Chordata; class Aves; order Bucerotiformes; family Bucorvidae; genus Bucorvus; species Bucorvus abyssinicus. The sequence continues at coordinate 9,203,502 of CM020028.1, read as the reverse complement.
TGGAGTGAATCCACTGCAGGGCCACAAATATGGTTAAGGTATTGAAGCATACAATGTAAGAGGAGAGGCTGCAAGACCTGGAACTGTTCAGCCTGGAGAAGAGAAGGCTTTGAGGGATCTTATTAATGTGCATGAATACCTAATGGGGGGTGCAAAGAAGATGGAGCCAGATTCTTCTCAGCGCTATCCAGTGACAGGACAACAGGCGATGGGCATAAATTGAAATGCAGACAATTACATTTCAATTAAATAAAATCTTTTCTACAGTGAGGGTGCTCAAACACTGAAACAGGTTGCCCAGAGAGTGTCTAGCATCTCCTTTGGAGATATTAAAAACCCAGCTGAAATAGGTCCTGGGCAACCTGCTCTTGCTGATCCTGCTCTGAGCAGGGTTGCTGGACTAGGTTGTCTCCAGAGGCACCTTCCAGCCTCAAAACCTCAGTGATTCTATGCTGGATGGGGGTACAATGTCTCCATCCATTGCAGAGCACAACTGCCCCACAATGAACGCAGGATCTCTCGTACTGGAAGTGGAGCAGCTGCTTCTGTGGTTTTGGGCATTACAGGCTGTGGTACAGTCTCCAACAATGATAATAAAATCAGTCCTTTCCAATGATTTCACCACCTCTTTATTTTATTCTGTGGTTTTTCCATGTTATCCAAGCTCAGTTGCCTCCGATTGCTTTTGCAGCTCCATTGTCCTCTCTGTGTGAACCTCCTCCCACCCAGCAGCTTTCCTTTCCAAGGTGTACTCGGAGGCACCTGGGAAGTAAGAATCATAAGCCAAATTACAATATACCCAAACTCAAAGGTGATATTTAGGTCAATCCTTTGGCCAAAGGAGTGAGAGTGAGAGGAGATCAGAGCAAAAAAAAGTAATGAGTGGTGAACAGATAAGACATCTCCCTTCCATGGTAATGCTTTCTTCACTTAAGTTTCCGTGGACTCAGCGTTATATTTAGTATTATACACATTGCCTTTGAACAAGATTTTTGCAAATGGGATGCTGACAACCACCTCTGGGTTCTGACTCCTTTCTCAGGGATGCTAACATAGTGCAGGAGGACCTTCCCACCGACAACCAGTCCAGCAGCATCAGAGCAGGAGACCCAAAGGCTTCAGCAATGGCAGCTTTGGGAAGGAAAAGGTTGTATTATAGCAAAAGGAAATGAGAGGGTTGGACTAAGAAATTTGGGTAACTGCTTGACCCTCTTGAACCAGCACAAATCAAGGATTATCTTGTTGCCATCTGGTGAGTTATGTGACCATAAAACTGGTACGAGTGGAGAAACAGGCTCTACATCTTGCTGTCACTGTGTCAGTAAAAAGCATTTTGAGTTATTTCATCTGTGTCACGCTGATATTTACCACCATAACTGCTTCCCTTGACTTTTTTTATTTCAAGTTCACTTTAAGCTGTTCTATACAGATACACAATATTACCTTTAATGTGCAAGATCATCCTCTGGTCAACACATCTTCACCAGGGAGATGATATACAGCTAAAATGAGGAATTCTCACGTCTCTTTTTCCTGTCTTTTCCTTTCTACAAAGCATGGAGATAACATACCGGGGCCCAATCCTTATCTCTGTGCAGCCTTGGCATTGATCTGGATTTACATGGCTATAGCAGAGCAGAATGGAGCTTTCTGTCTGTCTCCTTTTCATGCACACACGTCACGATTCAGGATTTTGTTCTGACTTCAAAGCAAATGCGGTATACAGATTAATACGCTCCACCTCAAAGGAAGTTGTCACCAGGCACACAAAGTGCTGCTTCTTTTATGATAACTCATAATTTATCAAAGAAAATCAAATCAATTTGTTGGTAAAAGAAACGTGTTTCTCATGAATTTAGACAGCACCAAAGGTTTTGATGACAAAGCAGGAGAACACTGTGTTCACCAGACTTAGCATCTAACACTTAGTGGGGAAGAGCACAAAGCTCTTGGGACCTCAGTCCCCAGATGGCAGCTTTGTCCCCTGAAACCACTCGCCCTCTCCTCCCGTCTCTCTTTATAATATGGAAGCAGAGGGCTACTGCTCTTTGTCATATGAAGATCGACAGCCACATGGGGTGTGTGTAAAACACTAGGGCACCCAGGTGCAAATAACTGCTCAAGGCACAGGTCATTGGGAAACTAAGTCAGAAAGTTGATGTACACAAAGTAGATCAGTCTCTGTCCCCGTGCTCCCAAGGAGTTCTCTTTTGCCACAGGCACAAAAATGAAGGGCAATTTCATAATATATCCTAACAACCAGAAGTTGTCCCTCAAAGCTGGGCAGAGATTTTTCTCACTTCCCAGTGTTTCAGATGCAGGGTTTCCATTAGTGACCTCTCTATTCAGTTCAGATTCAAGGAACATTCCTCAAACACAAAACAAACAAAAAGCTGCGAGAAGAATAGGACAGATGACGCCATCAAATGAAAGGAAGAGCGGAGCAGCATCCTACAGCTTGAATAGAAAAGTGATGGCTAAAATAGTCATGTCTAGCACACATCCAGTACCAGGGCTGGATCCCAAGGGACATTGTGTGCAGACATAAAATACAAAGATTGTTACGAACAAGGATTACTTCACCACCTCCTGCAGCCAATTCAGGAGTGAGTAAAAGGTAAGACTTGAAAAATGCTTAGAGAAATTGTAGCACATCTTAGGGCAAGAAGTGATGTATTTATAAGCTAAGAGAACTGAAAGTTCTGGGGCTGGAAGGAAGGTACTGAGTCCCAGCCCCAAGGCAGGTTCAGGTAGATCTTAACTATTCCTGACTTTTTTAAAGCTGTTCTCTAAACTCTCCAGTAATGTAGATGCTGCACCTTCCCCAGGGCAGATCAAGACAGGGATTGCCATGAGGCAGCAGGGAGCAGACCCTCCTATTTTGTGGCAGAAGAGTTTAGCTATACACATGAAAGCTGTCCTGAGCTCCCTGTCCTCAGGGCCCCAGACCATTTCATTTACTAGCACAGATGTAGCTTCCTTGTAATAAAGGCTTTTTATATTTGTAAGCAACCTCCTCACCTTTTTAGTACCATTTATTTGTAGTTCTCATGGATCCTTCTCAGGATGGAGGGGTTGGAGGACCATATACACTGTATAAAAGATGTGGTCAAACACCTTGCTTCAGCATGCGAGTTTTAGAATTTTTCTGTCAGAGGCATCCATCTGAGACACCTGGTACGTTGTTGGCAACACCAGGCAGTATTGCTGGAATCTTGATAAGCTTATGTTTAACAACTGGGCACATTCTTGGAATCTCTGTAATTGAAAGAGTCTGGTTACAGCAACCTAAGAGAAGAAAGGATGATTTTCCCTGCTGGCATGGTTTTATGTCTTTGTATTATTAGTTAATTTTTGAAACTAAGTCAAATGAAATGTGCCCTCTCATGATGCCTTTTTAACATGCTGATATAATTCCTTAAGTACAATATTCATGGCACCAAAATGCTCTTCATCATTAATTACTGTGACAGCGACATAGGCTTTTGTCAAACGCCTTTGCAGCTTAGGGTGCTCAACACTCCTTTTAATCATTCATACTCTCTTCTCTTCAACAGTAATTCCTGCTAAGCTTGTGATGGAGCCTGAACTCAGCGGATGGGCCAGGTTACATCACGAGAGAGCAGAAATACAGAACTCTAGCTCTGAAGCCTGCTCTGGAGACAGACACAATCTGAGAACCTTGTCAGGGTGAGTGCAAACCACATCCTTTTAAATATGTTCTTGCTAATAAGAAGTAACAAGACCAGCTGTAATTTATATGCACTGGTCGGTCATAATTTTCTTTATACAAACAGCCAACATATGCTTTCAGTCTAACATCACCTAGTTCAAAGAAAACAATAAAAAAAGGACAAATGTCGAAGGACCATGAACATCAGCTCAGCAAGTGTGTCTTGTCAGTAGCAGGCAGTGGTCGTGCCAAGGTTTCATTGACAGCTTCTTGCCACATAGGCAGCGATCTCGGAGATGCAGAGGAGTGGTACGCGGAAGGCAAGATGCTGTAATTTCAGCCAGAGCCTGGAGCAGACTCTCTCTCCTTCCGTGATGAAATGATAATCACTACCATGCAGTTCTTAAACTTTAGACAGTAATAATAAGGCCAAGATCGGTTTTGCGCCAAGATCAGTTTTTGTTTGTTTTTAACTTGGAGCGCAAGTCTCCTATTTCTCTTCTGCGAGATCGAGCCTGCTGATTACCTTTCACTTGTCTGGGCTTGGGATTCTCGCCATTCACTTTTTGGTTCCCCGGTGCAAGTTTCTAGTCTGTGATTACTTGTGGCAAGTCTTCCTTCAAAAACGTCCACGTTTACACATAGTGATAATACTGTTTAGATTCTTCCACCTCCTTTTTCTGCTTCATTTCAATGCCCAAGTCTTGCTCAAAGCAGCAAACAACCTGCAGATATGTTAAAAAACCTTTGGTGTTTTGTTCTCCTCCTTTCCTTGTGCTGGTGTTTATTTGCCTTGTGAAAACATTCATCTCTTGACTTTGTCTTTCAACATGTTTAGTAGTGTCTTCCAAATTGCCCTGTGTGAAGGTGGAAGGCATAATCGGTGTCTTATTCATGCTCAGATCTCTCAGAGGGGTGTCTCTCTCCCTCAGCTGAACTAGCTGAAGCTTTAGGAGGCAGGCAGCACCCTGGGGCATAGCAGTGAGGACAGAATGAAATTTCAGCATTGATGTATCTAAGAAGCAAGTAAACCACATGTTTCCCAAATAACACGTGAGAGCTCCATTTTCTTGGGTTTATCTTTGACTGCACCACTGCAAAACGCTACTAGTTCTGCAGGACAAAGGCCAGGAAGTTCAGGAATAGTTACCAAGCATTTCTAATGATGTCAGGACCATCAGTGCGAGCACAGTTTTAAGAAAAAAATGAAGGTGTTGCTATGCCCACCATTTCGGGCTCTGAATTAACAAGCTCTTGAAGTTGCACTAAACTAAACTAGTCCTTCTGAATGTAGTCATTCATGATAAAATGGTTTCCAGACAGAGGTGAAGAATCAGGAGATAAATGTTAAATAGAAGTCATAACATATGTTAACCTATTGCTCTTCCATCTCCACCCTTTCTTGCGTGCAGCCCCTTCACAATTTTTCTTCCTAAAATATATATGCACTTAAGTTACTAGATCAGCTCCTGCCAACTGCACAATGTGATTCTGTATAATAAATACTCAAAAAAATTCCAAAACCAATGTCGAAATATTGAATTTATTCTTTACAGCAATGGCTCTTACACACTTCTTGCACCTCATGTTCTCTATACCCCTTTTTGCCATCTATTTTCTCCTCAGGAAGACACAGTAACAAAACGCATATGAAACACAGAGCATAAAAGTCAAAATCACTGAACAGCTTTTCAACAGCGTGCTCCTCGATCCAAGCTCCAATGCAACAAGGTCATTTGCAGTCCTCAAGCTTCTGAGGTTATTTATGAAGCAACAGCCACTACACTCATTGTACCTCCTGCTCTCAATGGGACTCATCTTTCAGAGCTGTTGAGCAGTTGGGAACAATTACAGAGGATAAACTGAATGAAATATGCGATGCTGTGAATGTGTCAAGATTTCGTCCAGTGGAATTTACATACATGAATAAATATTGAATACTGTTTAGTAATGAGGCTCCTGCATAGCTTCTTATACTGGGCATCCTGCAACTTAAAAATAATTGCTACCTTTATTATCAGTTACCAGCTTTAACAGCAAGCAAAAAGCAGCATCAAGTCTGTGAGGCAAAGAGGGAATTAGGAGATGTATCTCCATTAGCCTGTGTAAATAGTAAAAGCTCCCTCTTAGCCTCTCTTTCGGTAGGGAGAATAAGTGGACTGTAGTTTTCTCCTTGCCTAAATTTAGATTACAATGAACAGAAACATGAGCATGTTGCAGATTAAGATAAATTCCCCCAAGATATTGTTGTAGAATTATGAGGACAAAAAGGATGGATTCCAAAAGTCAACTGAGCAAAGATTCACATAAGAGGAGAGATCTCCAGACGCGCAGTGATTTCACAATCCTGGCTGGGGCCTCAAGGTTCAGGGAGGTTCATATCCACCATGACTCAAGCCCCAAATAACTCTTTTGCTTAGCCAAGAGCTTCCTTGGCTTGCTGGAACCTGGCTAAGTCTCCAGTGGGTACAAACACAACATCTGAACTGGAATCACTCAGACATGTGCCAGGAAAGGCACTAAAACTTTGCCCTCCCCCAAAAGAGCATGTGATTTGTAAGATGGGAAGCCTTGTGGGGTCTCTAAAGCTCACGGCTTTTCAAAGGGTATCATTTTGTTTACAGCTCCTCTTTCAAACTGAAGTGGCAATGGATTGGTTTCCATTTCAGGCTCACTCATGGACACAGGCTTCCCCGACTCCTTCCATCACAGAGAAGGAAGAGGCGGTATAACGCCGTATGAATGTGTTTGGTGTCTTAGCCCAGATTGCTTCCCAGCAGTGCAAGCTTCACAATAACAGGAATAAGAATAATATGTAAAAGAAAAGGACAAAAAAGAATCAGAAAGATTTTATGTTAAAGATCCCATGGTCCCAACTCAGGGCAGTATCGTTTTCTGGGGAAAGCTGGAGAGCATTCCTGATACAAAAGCAGCCAGTCAATGGTGGCCAAGAATGGAATTAAGGAAAATATCCAGTGGGCCAAAGATGGCTTGAAACCAGTTTCTAAAAGAGGTGCGGTCACTTAAAAAGGCAGGGAACTGCTTTTGCTGTTCCTGAGTTCCTAGGACAGCTCTTAAACATTTGAAGAGAACTTTGGCACATGTATAAAGTTAAACAATTGTCTACAAGTTGTCCTAAATGTGGAGCTGTGGGTTCAGTTCAAGGATCTGCCATGCATCTCCTGCACAAAGTGCAAGTACAAGCATTCAACTGAAACTTCAGGGAGCTATGGGAAAAACGTTACTGCTCTTCTCCCATCCCATCCCATCCCATCCCATCCCATCCCATCCCATCCCATCCCATCCCATCCCATCCCATCCCATCCCATCCCATCCCATCCCATCCCATCCCATCCCATCCCATCCCATCCCATCCCATCCATCTCTGCTCCTTTATCTACTGCAGGTTCTTCAGTGCAAGGTTTGTTTCCTATGGTGTGTCTTAACTCTTGCAGGAGCGCTCCTCTTTGCCCACTAACCTTTCCAGTTCCTGAGGACAGGTAGGTAAGCCGGGTGGGTGGGTGTTCTTTCCTGCTTTTCTTTCCTTTTCTTTTATATCATAACATCAGTCATAAGGCTCTGAAAGCCACATTATGTTCTCTTGATCATCTCTTGGCAACTTGTTAAATTAATCAATTGCTATTGTTTGGTCCTGTGATTAGACACAACAAATTGCAAGAGCTGATGAAGAAGCACAGTTGGGTTCCCCTTCCCGCAGTTGCGTTGGTCGGTACAGACCTCACAGGAACACACCAGCACCAGCCTCTGTGCATACACTCACCTCAGCTGGGATGTTTCTGCCCTGACAACAACTCTTGTGGAGATGGTAATTGGAGGGCTTGCAGGTTTTCCAGCCACAGATTGTAATTTATTATGAAACTGGGCTCCCAGAAGCTGACCAGACCACTCCTGGCCCATGAGCTGCTGCCTAGGCAAGATGAAAAACACTCACGTTACAGCTTTGTCTACCAGATGTGCCACCCGCAGGTTTGAATAATGGACATATCGCTTTAGCTTACCACATCGTCTATTGAAGCGGATATCCTAATCAAACCTCTATATAGCAGTTTTCCCATGAGTCACGTAACCCCTTGGTTTACAAAAGTACTTTTTGTCCTTTTTCTTCCCAAATTGAGGGTGGAGGTGAAGGAAATTTTCCCTTTCTCCTGTTCCCACAGGTGGCTATAATGTATAGATAGATATATATAAGATAGAAGCATACATCTACTTTGCTGTGCAACATTCAGCAGCAGTGGAACAGACCTGACCTGATTTTTGGCTCAGTGTTACATGCTGGATCAGTGAGAACTGATGAGGCTCTGGACAGTTTTAAATTGCTCCCACTTTCACAAAGCCAGAGGCAGCAGGAAAAGCACCCAGCCTACCTATTTCACTCATGGGCTGGGAATATTATCAGGTAATTGTTCAGGTTTCAAAAGGAGTTCCTAGCAACCTGTAGGTCTGGGGATTTCTTTCCTTTTTAATGAATGTTTGGTTGGGTAGAATCCAAAGGCAATTTACAGAGAAAAAACTTCCTACTTGCCACAAGCTATTGGCGTTTTCATGTCCTGTTTGTATGTAAGATGGATACTCAGAACTATTTTTTAGGTTTTGAGGGAGAGCCATGCGGTTTAAGAAGTGCAGTTTTCACAGAGGAGGAGTGCTCCACGCTTTCCCAAAATCACCTCTCTAAGGTGTTTTAATTTGCACACCTGGAAATAATAGCATTGAACCTCACTGAAATCATTGTATTTGCAAATCTTGGCTAAGTCTTTGCTTAGCAATTATTTTAATGCCAGCTTCCCCCCCCACCCCTCCGCCTTTTTTTTTTGTTGTTGTTGTTCTGTAATCTTGCACATACAACAACCATCTATGTTAGACTATAGAGACAAAAGATTATATGGGCCACACACTGGATCTTTCACTCTGCATATTTTCTTTCATCTCAGTCTGGTCCAAAACAGGCTTGAAACATATTAACAGGACGGTGTCTCACTCTGCCTGCAGTCTACGCTGTCACTATTCTGGCAACAAGCAGAGTTGTCAATCTGGCACTTTATACCATCCTCAGATGCCACGATTGACAAAGAGATAGACAACAGAATAGCAAAGGCAAACAGAGCTTTCGGAAAACTCCATAAAAGAGTCTGGTGCAATAAACACCTGAAGAAAAGTACAAAGATCAGTGTCTACAGAGCCGTGGTACTGCCTACTCTTCTGTACGGGTCTGAATCATGGGTCATCTACCGCCACCATCTGCGACTCCTTGAACGCTTCCATCAGCGCTGCCTCCGCACAATCCTAAACATCCACTGGACTGACTACGTGACTAATGTTGCTGTCCTTGAACAGGCAGACGTCACCAGTATTGAGGCCATGTTGCTGAAAACGCAGCTGCGTTGGGCAGGGCACGTCTCCAGGATGGCGGATCACCGCCTCCCTAAGATCGTGTTCTATGGTGAACTTGCCACCGGCTGCCGCAAGAGAAGAGCTCCAAAGAGGAGATAGAAGGACTCCCTGAAACAACACCTCAGCCTAGGCCATATTGACCACCATCAGTGGTCCACCCTGGCCTCCAATCGGGAGATTTGGAGACACACCATACATAACGCTGCTGTCTCCTTTGAGAGCACGCGTAGAATCAGTCTCGAGGAGAAAAGACAGCGCAGAAAGAACCGTGCCTCGAGTATACCAACCAAGGAGACCCTCCGGTGTGCTCTTTGCAACCGGTCTTGCCTATCCCGCATTGGCCTTTTCAGCCATCAATGCGCTTGCAATAAGCGTGGGCAAAGCCCTTCCCAAATCTTCGTCTGCGAAGCCAAGCCATGATGATGATACCAGCTCGGAGTACACTTAAAAATGTATAAACAACAGTGAGATAGAGAAACTTCCTTCAGTATTTATTTACCAGATAGATAGGATGGGAGATGCCCCGCTCACTTCAGTAAGCAACATGCATTTTATGACCTTCTTATGACAGTTTTATAGCTATTATGATAGGTTTGCCTTTTTTATTAAATAAAGAAAAGCAGATGTAAAGGGCTAACATTCAAATAACATTTAAAACAGACATAAAGTGACAAAGCTCTTCTGAGTCGAAGTTATGACTGACGTTCTTTGTTGGGGGTAGCAAAAGGATAGAAATGCAAGAAAAAAAGGAAATAACTTTCAACCTTCCACTTAATTATCGGGTACTCTGTCAATTAGTGTCACAATTTGTCATTTTAAGGGTAGGCTGCTAAAGCTTCAGCAACAATTCCTCTCTGAGCATCATGGTGCTGCTGTTGACAACCTCCTCATGCTACAAGTTGTGAGTGCAACTTGGGGTTTTCAGCAGGGAGGATTTGGGTCCAGAGGCTCCCTGGGGTGGAAGGGCTGTTTTTTAATTATAGCACAGAGTTATTGTGCAGTTTTGTAGAGTGGAAAAAGTGAACCATAGTTTGAAACCTCATTTTTATCCCTGACTTCTCTGACAAGTCACTATTCCTGTCCTAAAACGGAGATGAGGATCCCTGGCTGAGAAAGGGTAAAATAAGGATGGCACTAGAGATATTGATAACTCCAGAAAAAGTTACATGATTCATGCAGTTTTCCCTCCTCCCCTGCTTTCATAATTGAATAGTTATGAAATAAAGTGTTCTTTCCCCCTTCTGTACTTGGAACACGGTGATTTATCAACAGAGACAGTCTGAGGCCCAGCAGATAAAATGCAAAGCGTGAACTGAAGTAAATAACTGAAGTTCACAGCACGAACTAAATCATGTTTTATTACCTTTAATATTTCAATTGCTTCTTAGCATGAGAAGCAGAGATCAGGGCGTATTCAGCAACAGTCTAAACTTCCCTGTCCTTTGCATCTCTTTAGCCTTCCTCCTCACTCTGCCAGGGAGCCATCCTTCACCACGTGGAAAAGCAATGATCTAAATTCACCCTCCCCAGGAACCAGCTCTGGGACATGGCAAGTTCAGGATTCCTCACTGAGCATCTCATTAGGGCCTCTAAGTTGTAAACTTAATCACCTTGGGCTGCTTCTGCAGCTGAACGAGACAGGACTCTCCAACAAGTCATTCAGATCTCACATACACCACATGTTTCCCTAGCAGATGCATTTTTCTCTCTGACATGTATGGAGAGCATCTAAAGCACTTTGGCCATCCTACCAACAAGTCTACATGCTTGGCAAGATCAAAAATCATCTTTTCTCCTGCCATTCTCCCAATAGCTTATTAACTAAGATAGCTGTGATTTCCATTTCGAATCTGGTCGACCCTGAAGTTTCTCTCGGTGTTCTAATACATTCTCACCTCTCCAGCAGACCATCTCTAATGTGTTCAGTGCTCTTCAGTAAATCAGCATCTCCTGGATGAGCTGGTTCAGAATGAAGTCTGCAGCTGCATGCAGGCTGAATGGCAGCAGAACTTCTCACCTGACTCTTCCAGAGTCCCTTAAGAGAAATGAAACACACGGGAATTAAAAGCATGCTGGATGAAAAACTGTAGGCTGTAGCTCATTAGCAGAGACCATGACTTGATTATTTGCTACAAGAAAGTAAGCATGGAGCAGTTTGTTGCAGAGTGGAGCACTCTCTCCTCATTCTCATTCATGAATCCTTCGTTTTCGTGTTCTACCACCACCAAGTCAATTATTGGGTTATTTGATCCACAGATAAATAACCATAGGAAATGTGTAATATACTAATTTTCACCTTTTGGCACCTGAAATAGTCACTGCATTTAACTTTGGTATAAGATCTCTGAACAATGTTTTAAGCACTTCTGCTCCGATATTTTCCATTTTTTATCTTTAGGAATTGGTTCAACTCTAGTTCCTAGAAGAAACCGTGTTGGGCAGATTACTTAAAATCATCAGTTTTATAAATTACTTTAAATGACCAAATTTTGGACTAACAGGGAAAAGGGGAGGAGGCTATTATAGCACAATGTATTTGGGAAAATTCTCTGTCTCACAGACTAAAACCTGCGAACTTTAATTCAACTGCTCTCTCAAAAGGCTTTACAATTTCACACACGAGTATATTAGTGGTCTCCAGTGAATGAATATGAGGATGATTCTTTTCAAAGAGTTTCCTGGAAAAATGCCACCGTTGGTTGATACTCTTCTATTCCAGGAATGCTGAGATTTTACACAAAAGATGCAGTGGAGCTATACACACAGAGAAGCGAATGTATTATTCTCAAACCACTCTGCGGCCCCTTTCTCACCATTTTAGGCTTTTTACACAGCCATTCCGATCATCTTTTCATTATCAGACAAATCCTTAAGAATTTCCTCTGGCAACTTACCCACTGCAACAAGAAAATGCTTTCCTTGAGCAAGGACGAATCAACATTAGGTAAAGGCTTCAGGATTTCGCCAAGGCTTTAAAAGGCTGGAGAGTACCAAGCTAAAGCACGTGTGTCTTTGAGCCTCATTCTCCTTTCACCTACCATGCTTAATGTGGTGCTCCTGGTTGTATATCCACCATCCCAAGTAGCAAAGATTGAATCTGTAGAGGTGCCAAGAGTCTGCGAATCCAGCTGAAGCCATTAGATTGGAGCATCTTATCAGCAATCCCAAAATTCAGGTTGTGCCTTTTATTACTTCCTTTTGCTTCCCTGGTTACTAGAAAGGGGATCTTCAGACATGTAGCATCTCCTGCGTTATGCACTGCTCACAACCACAGGCTGGTGCCTTGGTGCTGCTGCCATCTCCTAAACCAGGTGCCCCTAAACCAAGTGCAATGGCTTGGGGTGCATTCCCTTTCATGAACCCTTCATTTTCATGGGCTTGCTTAGTTCAGCAACGAGAGGCAGTCAAAGCTCTCCAGTATCCTCTGCAAAAAGCAGTTTTTCATGTATGCTGGTCGCCTGTGCCTGCTGCCTGCCTCTCAGCACAGGAGGAAGGCAGCAGCGCTGGAGCTGCAGGGGTTGCAATGAGGACCAGGCAGAGGACAGGTGCTGAGTGGGTCTGTCCATCTCCTCCTGTCCATTGTATAGGGATCTACAGACGGGGACTGCATTGCCAGCGACAGATAAACTCTTCTCTTGGAGGATTCCTTTCCATTCACATCAGTGGCTTTTTTTTTTTTTTCCCCCCCTTACAAAATCACGCATCTCCCCAATCTTAAAGTATATTTTCTTCCCAACTCACCTTCCTCCAAGGAAAAAATTATTGCAGCGATGAACAGTTTCCCCAAGCACAGGTATTGCTGACTATCAGAGTACTGGCTGAAAAAATGCATTATGCATTAGGTATTATGTTATTTTATCAATGCTCAGTATCACTTTGCTTCCAATCAGCCAGAGATCCAGCTATTCTTTTGCACTGGGAGCACCAGTAAATATTTGATCTTTTCAATCTGCAGCCAGCCAGCCAAACAAGGACTGACTGTTCCACCAATCGCCTTATTTTCTTATCCCATGCTCTTTGGAGGGATTCTTAAGTCAACAGACTCTCTCTCCCTCCTTCCTTCCCCCTCTCTCCCTCAGATAATGCCTCTCAGCCCTAATTTCACATTGCTGTTAAACTCTATCTCATGACAGAAAATGCCAGCCGCAGATGTTGCCACAACGTCATTACATTGCGTGTGCACGACAAATTCCTCACCAAAGATTTTCAGGGTTGCAATATAACTTATGACAGATGTAAGTAAAGAGTTAAAGCAGGGGGCTGGAAGCTCAGGTGAGCTCTCTGATACACATACAACCCTGGGCACAGACCCTCTGAATTGTTTCTTGGCATGGAGAAACACTCATACCTTTAAGTTGTAGAAGGAGTGGCAATAATGTCCCACAATATAAATTCCCCACAGTACAAATTTAGCAATTAATTCTCCTTTCAGTGGTCAAAAAACTCACCAACTCTAAGATTTTATAAATAAAGAGCTGGAATAAGATTTGAGAGAGGTAGGCTGATTTCTTTTCTTCAGACTTGCATAGTCTTGGGAAACACTTGGGTTTTTCCAGACAGTGCTATCTGATGTGACTAGTGATTTTGAATGTTCCTCTTGACACACGTAGCTTTTCAGAAACTGCTAAACACCTGGAAAGTGAAATCCCTGCCTGGCATCTGCAGGGATTTTACTACAGTAAAAATGAAGAAGTTCACAGCATCCAGGTCTTGCAAAAGCGCCCCCACCACTGCGGCAGCTCTGTCCAGCACAGTATTAAATGCGCTGTGGCATTAGGACCCACGAAGCACCCAGGCTTCAGGTGTACCCATAAATAAAATCACCGCTTCATACACTGGGCTCGTCTGCAGTGACCCACATGTCTGCACCATTCCTGGGGTGATTTTTGGCTTGTGCTCTCTGTCTCTGGTGTGGCTCAGGGATTCATGCACTCTGCTATGGGTAGGAGGCAGTTTGGACACAGCCACCCCAAGGCTGGAAGGAGAAAAGAGAAAAAAGGAGTTTGCTATAGAGGTATATAGAGTATGCCACAGCTCTTGGCTTCAGGGTGAGGGAGCAGTCACTTGTTGAAATCAGCTTCAGCCACGGCTACCATCCACGGACTTGGGCACAGCTTCCGGGAGCCCATGGGGTCCCAACGGGCATCTAGAGGGGCTAGATCAGGGCTTTCTCTTCAGGGTGCTCGTGCGTGACTCAGCAAGTGCTGTAGAGGTCTGGGGCAAGATAATGGTTTTAAGGTCTTAACCTTCTTGGGATGATACTTCAATGTTCACATTTCTGCCATCTCCCTTTTCCCCCTCTATGAATGAACAAACCCCAGTAAATAAATATATAAAACTTCTGTCTGATAATTTTCATCAGGAGACACAAAGTTAAAAAGCTGGGAGATGTTACACGTACAGACAGTTGGTACATTTTTTTTTGCTGTCAGTTCTCTCTGGCAATCAATATTATGAAATGTTATGATTATTATCAAATATCATTATGTTAATTCTGAATCTGTTACAAGTCCAAACTACTGCAGTCGTTACGCTTTGAATAAATGATCTTCTGAGTTTCAAAAAATTTAAAAAAATATGAGACAAAACTCCCTGCCTAGCTGTTAACCAGCAAGGAACATTTAGGTAGGCAGACGGATCTGCTCCTAGTGGTGTTCAGCTTGATAAATTGTGGCTTTCCTCCAAATAGAGGCAGAGTTCAGTATTTCACACCATGACAGGTTCTCTCTGTACTTTGTGGATAAGGTTGCTTGGATCAGGACCAAACTTGCAGTTCTTCACGGAAGGTGGAAGAGTTTCTAAAGGAGCATGTCTTTATTGTGTTATGGTGCTGCTTGTTAGAGGCTGGGCTGAGACCCCAGCCCTATGGTGGCAGGCACTGCATAAACACGGGGGATGAGGCAAGACAGTTAAAGAGTGGTAAGGAAAAAAAAGCTGTGTGGGGAAGCTGGAGGAAGACTGTAGCTGGACTCCTGCTGCCCAGTCCTGTGCTCTGTATCCAGTGGACCAGGGTGTTTCGTAAAACAGCTTCTCAGACTTCCATAGCAATCCTTGCAAGGGAGACAAGAATATGCCAAGTTGTCTGAGCAGCTACAGTTTTCAAGATCAGGAGTATCTGACCATGGGAATTTTAGGAAACCATCAAGAGCAAAAGCTGCTCTCCCAAAGGTGCATTTATTCACCCTTAGGGATTTGGAGCTTCAGGAGGTTGTTCCTGCAGCCCTCCAACTCACCTGGATTTAGTTTCACACTTGAAGCTCAGCTGCTTTTTCTCAGGAGGGTGGTGGAACCCAAGGGCTGCTGGTGCGTTCCACAGCTGATTTATGGCTTTGCGGCGCAGAAGCCAGGTGCAGACTTGCCAGGGGGTTAAGGGTCTGCCCGTCCCCCATTACAGGGCTTGCTGCAGCCAGCCCTCTCTGGCCATGTGAGGCAGGAACGCACTCACAGCCTCCTTGCAGATCTCTGCTGCATCCACTGCTCATGAGCTGGATGAATCTCGTGGTTTCCTGCTACGTGCATGCCAACACAGGAAAAACACAGAGGGTAGAGCTGAGATTCGCTGCGAGTTTGGGGTTTGCAAGAATGCCAGATTTAGAGACTCTCCAAAGGGCAGGTGGAGGGCGAAGGCACAAAGGTTAAACGAACAAAAATAAGAGTGGTTGCACTAAACCCTACAAACAAAAGCCACCCAGCTCTGATGTGCATGCATGAGGATTGCTTCCCAGGATTAAAAAATAGACACTCTGCTATTTCAGAGGACTAAATAGAGCCACTCCTGCTCTTCTCAGCTCAGATGCTAACAAAATTAATGGCAGCATTTTTTTTGTTTGTTTTTTTGGGGGGAGCGGGGGCAGTCATTCATTAGGCTCTTTTCCATGCTCCCTGAACCTTCATACACACAAGCTGAAATCCTCCCTGCAATCGTGACTACAGTCAGGTTTTGCTTCTCTCCGGGCTGGTGTGAGATTATAATGCTTCTCAAGGTGTTCCCTTCCTCATAATGAAGCTCCATCTGTTCTACAGATGGTAAAGATCACAAGAACCAGCACTAAATATCTCTCCCCCAGCAAAGAGTTTTTACCTTATGGTAATGTTGCTCTTTGTTTTCCCTGTCTTTCCCAGGAGCAGAGGTGCGTGTTGCAGAGCAGAGGGATTAACCCATTGCCCCAGCTAGTCTACACGGTGGCAGTTGCCTCTGCACAAGCAGGACTTCACAGATTTTGGCTAAGGGGACTTTTCAGGAAACGGTGCACTGGCCATATTTGAATACTCCAGCTACATTTTTCATTCCATCTCCTCTTGACTGCTACCTGTACCAGTCCCAGCTTTGCCCCCAGCAGACAGCTCCCTCCCCTCTCGCTGTCACATACGTTGCTTCACGGGCAAACCGAAATCTGTTGCAGCGAGGACCTGCCACTTGAGACACAAAGGAAATTCAAGAGGTCAGGTCCTAAAAGATGGGGAAGAAATTTGTAGGTGTTAACTGCATGTTCGCTGCCCTAAACATTTCTGCGTGCCTTTGGCTCAGGAATGGAAGCTTTTTTTCAGATACCTGCATGAGAATTTGAGCCTGTAGAGCGCTTGGGGGAGTAGAGCTCCTGGGTATGCTGCCAGCCTCCAAATTTGGCCTTCTCTGGTGTAGCCTCACTGAGCAGCCAGACGTTGAAGCACAGAAAGTGGAGCCATCTTTGATGATCTTGCCCTCCATACATAATCCAAATAATTAAATTCGCTTAGCTAGATAAACAAGTTTTAGTTCTGAAACAGGATAACCACAGTGGATACTTAGACAATCCTCTAAGGGAGCTGGCAATGGACTAACTTCATTTATGTGGTTTAACATTTGCCTAACAGAAAATACTATTGCTTTTCTCTTCTTGACAGGTAGATAATCCTAAGAGGTTTGACTACCACATTAACATCCAAACCACAAATGATGGGTAATCTGAAAAGCTGGATTTTCTGACACACATACACCCTGTACATCTGCTTTTGACATCAGAGCCAGAATTAGTTCTAATGTGTGTTTGTATTAAATATGTGGATTAATGGAACTCAGCAAGAGTGCTGAATGAGCTCTTCCTGTCTCCAGTGGATTTGGACTGCATCTCTTCGTGCAGAAACAGATGTGTAGCTTGTTATACTTTGAGTTTTGCACTTGGAAAAACTCCGGCTTGCCACTAAATCAACAGTTGCTAGTTCAAAAGAAAAGATTCCGAGCATCTATTAGAGCTAAGCAAATCTGGACTGGGGGAGGTGTCAGGGATAAAGTCCTACAAGGAAACATTTTGGGGCTGTTGGCTCAGACGGTAGCCCACCAACAGTGCCATTGCTCAGGGAGAACCGCCCTCTTTCATGCATAGCAAAAGACCAAAGTCCTGGTCCAGGAAGATTTGATGGCGCTGGCAAACCCAAACAATGAAGATATTTTGCTCCAGTGTCCTGGCTCAGTCCCAGCTCAGGTAATTATGACCCTCTTATCTAAATTTCTTCCTCAGATTCCCTGGCATTTAGCAATTTTCTTCCCTTCCTGTCCAAAACAGCAGTTTAATAGTCCAGCTGGTTGCTGAATAGTCACCATCCTTTGAAGGATGGCTAAATGTCTCCTCTGTGCATATGCATATGCAGTTTTCAAGGCACCTTGAGATCTAATGAATTGGGGAAAGGAAAGAAGCAATATGAAAGTGATGGGTTTTGTCTTCTTTTTTATTGGTTTGGGAGCACTGGGAGCACTGTTGGCACAAGATCTTAGAGGCTGAGAACAGGTAAAGCAGCGTTTCCTCAAATTAATAACTATGAAAACAAAGCCGAAATCGCAATGAACTTTTCCTTAAGTAATTCCCTCTAGCAAATGCGTTGCTGAAATAATAGTTTCAGCAAGACTGGGACCCAGATGAATTCTGAGTCCCTGAAAGGATGTGCGTGCCCGTGACTGAAGCGCATAGTGACACACTTCTGGGTATCTGGCCATGGTGTGGAAACCACAGTACAGCGCTGGGCTCCAGCATCACTTGGGTAGAAACTGGAGGTGCTTCAAGCTCTGAACACACAGAGTGGGGCGCCACAAAAGGAGGTCTGGAATTGCATTGGACTGCAGGTGTTGATGCCTGAGTCAGGATCATGGACAAAGTGACAGCAATACCACTCTCTTGACTGTATGTCCAGAGCTGACTGCAGGTCCAGAGTCTGATCTGAGGAGTACCTGCAGATGGGGAAAGGGAGCTGGGAGAAGACCTGGCTTCCAAGCCTTATGCAAAACTGAGCCTCCAGCTCCCTGTTCTTCAGGTTACAGCAAGACTGGTGGTGATGGCCTCCCCTTTTCTGTCTTTTAAATACAGACAAGTGTACAAGAATCACAGGATCAAGCAAGAGGGACTTTGGCTTTGTAGCCCAGAAGTTGGGAGGGACAGATCTGCGCTGTCGTGACTCATTCCCTAAAAATACCTTTGTCTCTCCATTGACTGTGCAGGGAGCCCAGGGTGACCAGCTTGATGTAGATGTGTGCTGTGGAGATGTCTGAAATTAGATGAAGCGAATCCCATCCCTAAAGCCAGCCTGGGTAGGAGGTAGTGTAGGATGGTGCAATGCAAGAGTCTACAAGTGAGCTGGAAGTCTGCACTCCCACTGCCGGCACCGGGAATCTAGTCAACGTGGTCGGCGAAGCCTAGGAAGCGATTTGTCTCACTGTAAAGCAGACTCCTACGTTTGGTCAGTGAATCACTCTCTATACGCCCACATTTCAGCGAGATGGATCCTATCCCTGAAATTAGGAGAGATGAATCTCACCCCTAAGTCTTTTTTCTCCTTTTCGTATCTGCTGCTAAGTTTCCAACGTGCTATAACTCTAAATCAGTTGCTTGAGTTAGCTATTACTTCACTTTTCCTCCATCTCCAACGGAACAGTGATAAACTAACACATTTGGGTGTTTATTTTCTAAATTCCTTTTTCAAACTGAAGTCAAACTCAAAATCTTCCAACTCTTCCTCGGTTTCAGTCAAGTCCTTCAGTATATACATACCTCAGCAGTGCATTCGGACCTTCTTCTTTCTCTGATTTCCATAAAGCTTTTAAAACTCCCTATGACTGCAGAGAGCTCGGCCTGGTTGCTCTCTCAGACTGCAATGGAAATATTCCACATCTTCCCACATTTTTTTCCTTTCCTATCCAGATACTGTGAAACATTGCAAGTAGAGAGATTCTATCAATCCTAGTACCCATGTGATTCTCAAATGACTGCATGTCAGGTGCTTGAATTACAAAACTAATACAGGCTGTGGTTACATTTCGTGTGTAGGTTTTTAAGACGTATGATAATGAATATTAATGGATACTATTTCTCTGGTAAATTATTATTTTCCTAATAGTCAGTACAAATAAAACCACTTGGATATGAAACAGGTTTTTTGATGTCTATATCACAAACACAATGAAGTATTTCCACAAGAAAAGGCACACCTGCTAGTATACACTAGTAGAAATGTAAATATTTGCAACTTTTGCAATAATTAAAGTCAATCCTCCAAGGCTCATCTTGCTGAATCTGAAAACAGAATTTAAGTTCATTAGCTAACAAAGAATTAATGAAGTGGCTCAAAACCAGATAGAATGAAATTAAGCCTCAGAAAACAGTGTGAGAGTCAGGGTCTGCCTTACCAACCTTCAGCTATCTATAAGCAGAAGGCTGCAGGTGAGTTAGTCACTTGACAGTCATTCCTTCATAGTCAATGGAGACAAACAGGCACCTAAGGCACGATTCTGCCATCCATTTTAAGTATCTAATTTAAGACGAAATGAATCATTGGCTCCCTGGACTAGGTCTCCACTGACTGCAGAGGGAGCTGAGGGTGTCTAGCTGAGATTCAGATGGTTAGTCAGATGAACATAAGGTAGTCATGAACATAAGGTATAATAGCCTACCTTAAAAACATGCTTCTGAATAAACGCACTGAAAGGGAGTGTAATGATTTTAAAACAAGGGAAGAATCATAAACTCCAAATTTTGGTTATTTATCCACTTGAGAGACTGTATGACACTCAGTTTCATCCTCCCACTGCCTTTTATTCCACTGCAAGGTTAGAGCAGCTGGAGCTGTACCCTCCTCTGAATTGCTTCTCTTGGCAAGTAACTTCGGTGTGAGGATGGAGTTATAGGTAATGGACAACAACGTCAACTTCCTGAGGATATCAAGAGAAAAATATGTGAAGGAAAGAGAAGGTAGGGCATGGCAAGGGAGAAAAAGGGAAGGGAATGGGAATTTGCCTCTAAATGCCTGCACTTTTCTTCCAAAGTGGAAGTCTTCTTCAGGAAGCAGATGTTATCCCTAAAGAGCTGTGTTTACTGAAACATGCAAAATAAAGGAGTTTTGACAGATCATTTCTGGTCTCCTATGGTGTAGTTGCAGTCAAATCTGTCAATAAGAAGTGGACAGGGGACTTGAGGGAATATCTGCAGACATCCATTCTGAGCAGATCAAAGGGAGCTTTACTGATGAATTTGCTATCCTACTGACTTATTTTTTTAGACATTCTAGACACCTGGAGAAGTGTTGAAATGATGAAAGGGTAAAAAAAAAACCACTAACAACAACATTCTGCTCTTCAAAAAAGGGTAAAACTCATCCTCTTACATCCTCCAAACATAGCTTCTACACCTTTTAAAGTAAGGGAACAAACATTGAAAGAAAAGAAAAAGCTGGAACAGATCCATCAGCACTTCAGTATTTATACATGTTGATTATACTTTTTTAAAACATCTCATTGTCCACCATGTGTTCTCCCCATTCTCTCAGTGTTGTTTCTTTCCATTTCCTTCTTTTTTTGCAGTATCTTTGCTGCATCATCTTCCATTAGACCACAATCTCTTCAAAAGAGGAATCCTCTCTTAGCATTTGTATAAGCAGGAGAGACATCTGTCATGACCAAAGCCCCAAGGTGTTATCATGAGAAAGAAGAAGCAGAAATGGGATGAGAAGTGAAGTTGAACAAAGGAAATTAAGTATCAGACAAACTGGTTTCTTGGGGGTTTTTTGCTGAGTTACAACGTTAAAACCTCTGACGTGTCGCATTTGGATGCTGCGTGTTCACAGCCTGTATCCTTACCTGGCTCAAAGAGATATAGGAAACGACAAGTAAAGTACTCCAGGTTAGCCCGCTGTTTTCCAAATGGATTCAAAAAGCTCAAGTGAACTTGAAAAAATAAAACCAATCTGGCTTTATGAGTAGAGAAGCAGAGCACCGTGATCCCAGTTTAGCACAATACTTAGACACGTGTTCAGATTTAAGCATGTGAGCAGGATCCTGAAATTAATGGGATTAATCAGAGGTTGTGTACACTGGGCAATGCAAGGCATGTCTTGCTTGATGTCCCTGTAAAGTGTTGCAAAGATGAGGCTTTCTGAGGCAAAACATTTTCGTTCTCCTTCAGGCTTCTTTTTGTTGCAGCAAAAAAGAAAAACAATTGCCCTTGACTGGCTCAGACCCTGAAGTGCCTTTCGAAGTCATCACTTCCCTTTGACAGAAGTGTAAATGAGGCCAAGAAAAGCAAAGCCCCAGACCCAGAAAAGACATCTTAATAGCAGATACCCACACATACTAACGGGCACAGTTCTCTGCGGTATCCTAGAGTCGTTTAGGTTGGAAAAGAGCTTTAAGATCATTGAATCCAACCATTAACCCAGCACTGCCAAGTCCACCACTAAATTGTGTCCCTAAGCACCACATCTACACGTCTTTTACACACCTGGCCCTGCTTCATAGGTCTGAGCATTTCTAATTCACATTAATGAGACCCAGACCCTCAAAAATAAGGCAGTTTATAACTATTTTCTCTCAGCAGGGGGTTAAGGCTCTAAATGTAAGCCACCTTCCTTCCCTACTTGGGGTGCTGGGGTATGAGTCCACATGCCCCAGTTAAATGGATTGAAATTGGCCACTTTTCAGGAATACGAATTTCATGAGTCCAAAAAAAAAAAAAAAAAAAAAAAAAAAAAATCCTTGCTCTGAACCTGTTGGTTAGGATACTCAGGCAGGGGTAAGGCGTTTTGGGGTCCTAACCTGCTTTCAGTCCTGAATCTGCACTTGGTATTTAATGGTACTTCATAAAAACACACAATGATTTCATGAACAGGAGCCCAAGCTTCAGTGGCATGGTCCTATTTTTCCAGCTGAATTGTGCAAAAGGAGGAAAAGGAGAGAAGCAATATAAAAGCGATGAAGCAAAGAAGAAAATTCAGCCCTGTTTCTCTGCTGTTGATGAGGAAGATTCAAGGAGTGTGTTCCTTTGGGTTGGTAGAAGAGGATTTCATCGATACATTAGCCTTGGTGTTAATGGCCTGAGACACGCAGCTGAACTTCACACACAGCTCAGTCCTACTGCTGTAAAGCATGAACACAAAGCTTTGATTTTCAGGAAATTGGTAGGCAAAGCTGTGGGAGGCAAAAAAAAAAAAATCCCATCTTGTTTGCTACATCAGTTGGTGGATGTGGTAATGTAAGGGCTGAACTCACCGAAAGCCGTACTGAAAATCGTACAGTCGCTTTTCCCCTAGCTGAGCTCAAGACTGTGTGGTCTGTCCTGTGAAAAGTAGATGAGAAATCCAAAAATAAAACAGCTGACAGTAAGTTGCGATCAGCACACTATACATATGTAAATCGTTGCTGACCCTGAGAAGAGCTGCCTCTGCATTATGATAAGGTCTGAAACCTGATTGAAATTTTTCATAAAGGGCATTATTTTGGAGGTGATCCTTAAATGAGCAGAGCGGCAAAATCATCATTCTCTTTTCTCAATAGTCAGAAAAATGGGTTACTGATGAGAGGGACTTTGACCAAATGAATTTCTTTAGAATTCAGCCACTGGATTTTTCTATTTCTGAGAGTCCTCTTTAATGACAGCATAGTTCTGGGGCACAATTATATAATCGTTATTGCACTGATAATACACAGGCATTTCCTAGTGTTACCGCCACTGCTGCTCTAATCTAGCTGATAAAGGCCTTTCACAATGCAATATTAATAATGCCAGTGTATGCTGGGTGCAGTATTGCATCACTGTCCCTTACTGCATCCCTTTAGCACCAACGGGATGATGGAGCACAACGACACTGGCCATCTTGATGACACATGCATTTTGGCCATTAGTATTTTTGCTTATTAATAAAGAAAACTGAAAGAACAGAAAGTCTTGAAGTTTGTTCCCCCATCGCTGAACTTCAAAAGAGTCTTTTTTATTTTTTTAAGAAGTATGAGGGTTTTCTAGAAATTGGAAGCCAAAATGATTTCTGTTTTGCTGTGAACGTGCCAGGCAGACACCTGGAAGGGCTTCCTCTCTGCTCTACATGTGAACCATGCTCGTGTAGCTTGGAGGAAGAAGGAGAAAGATGGGTGTTCAAAGATGCTCTAGTTATGCTGGTGCCTCTCCATTTCAGCTGCTCAGCAATATTCAGATCAGACCCATCTTCCTAAGATATCTTTCTCCTGACTCCTATTGGTTTAAATATTCAGCTCAACCCCTTCCCTTCTGTTTTCCCAACAACCCTGCCTATCTGAAAGGCTGCAGATATTTCAGTAGCAGCATGCACCCTTGGAAGGAGTATCACAACAACCTTCAAGGCTGCCCTTGCTGTAGCTGTGCTGCTCACCATTCTGTGACAAGAGCCCCTCAATAGCTGTGGATTTTACTTATTTCCTTTCAAACATACGATATATGCAGAGGGATGGGACAGTTTGCACAGGAAAGACTGGTCAAGTTGCAAAGGTCAGTCCACCTCCTCTAATAAGTAATTATTCTTGTTATTTGCACCTTCAGAGTCATCTGGAAAACCCTGAAAAGCCCAGTTTCCATTGTTCTGCTTGCCCGCAGTTCTGCCTGTCTCCTCGCCCAGCAGCTAGATCTGCTGACATCCCTTAACCATGTATTCTCACCTCACTACTAGTAAATCTTATTTCACCGCCCATTAAAAAATTATGCCTCAAATTGTCTTAAGATCTATTCCTCCCAAAGAGCCTCACATCCCATCTCTCTGGATTGGGGCAGATGGAGAAAGGTCATCCCTTTCCATGACCAACCTCAACCACTCTCAACACTGACTCATTGCTCTGAAGAATGGGAGAAGCATATCTTTTACCTCCCTGACCCATCCTAACTGCTAGGTTGGTTTTTTTTTTTTCCCCTGACCCACCTTAACTATTGCCCTTAAAAAACACAGTAGGGGAGGTGGCTGAGAGGGAACAACTCTAGGTGTAAACGGAGAAGGAAACCTCTGTGTCCTCACTCTCAGTCCTGTTCTGGAAATGGTCTTTTGAATGAGCTCTTTCTTCCACCCCAGGATGGTAAGTGTTTCCACATGCTGTCCCTTCGAGTGTTTGTATGCTGTGCTAACTAAGCCATCTTTCCTGAATTAGCTCTGTAACTTTTCCCCACCCTGTCTCCAGGTACATCTCCTTCCTTCCCATTTCTTTCTCCCACCTACAAAGAAAGAACATTCCTGATTTAGTAATCTCCGTGTTTCTGCCTGTGGGAGTGTGTGTAGAGCTCACAAATGGAAAGGACAACTTCAGGACATGAGTACTCTGCTGTTTTTGGGCCAAGACTGCCAGAGGAGAAGGAAGTAAGGTTGCTTTCAGGTTCAGCTGGGGGCAGGCAGGTCTGAATTTATCTCCTTTCACGACAAGAGCTGCAGCATCTGTTGGATACACAGAGCTACCCTTGAACTTTCCAGAAAGAGAGATTGTCCCCAGTCCCTCCTGTCTCCTGCCTTAACTATAAGCAGTCTTGCTTGTCCCCACAAAGGACAGACCAAGCACCAGTGCCTATAAATCCCACCCAAGCTTGCCATGTTGAGATGTTTCAGAAAGACTCTTCGTCTGTGTCTGGCACGTAAAGAGACAGGGAATGCCATGGGTGCTGCCAGCTGACTGACCACATATGACTGACCGCACAACTGGCGGATACATGTCCATACTATGGACCTGTCTTCTCCATTCCATTATTGATGAAGCTTAACCCACATCTGCAGTTCAATTTCTCGCCGGTGTCTATGACCATATAGCACTGAACTGTTACCCAGAAACGTTCAATATTATGGCCACTACTTAACCCTATTTTTGCCAAGCTATTAAAAAAATGTGCAGGAAGAATTGGACACTGCATTGGTTATGGTGAAGAACTCCCTCTGGTAACCCCAGTACAAGCAAACCGTGTTGTAGCTGATGCTGTAAAGAACTAGCTCCAGGCACCTTCAGGGTGAGACCTGTACCTGCCTTCAGACAGGAATTAGACACACAGTCTATGAATTTATACTGGCAATGAGAAGGAAAAACTTCCAAATGACCTGCTCACTGTAAAAAGACTTGAAGAAATTTCAGGTGAAAGCATTTCAAGGTGGGACATAGCTTAGAATTAGTTTTTATAACAACTAGCACTGGGGTAGTAGACATTTAACACCCACAAGAATTTAAAGTTGTTTTATCTGCTGGAAGGAACCTGTACTATTCCACTAGTATGATTGAAACAGATTGAAATTTATAGGATGAAAGAAGCAAGCTACTTGAATTGGATCAAAATCATGTAAAAGTTCGAAAGGATTATACATATAAGACATATAGGAACAGGACATACAAAGATCTGAGTTCTGATGTTTTGTGTCAAACAATCTGAGGCTGGAGTCATGACAGAATTTCTTTTTAAAATCAAATACTTTGTTCACAA
Organism: Bucorvus abyssinicus; assembly: GCA_009769605.1. NCBI lineage: Eukaryota > Metazoa > Chordata > Aves > Bucerotiformes > Bucorvidae > Bucorvus > Bucorvus abyssinicus. Next base: position 9,177,711 of record CM020028.1, on the reverse strand, counting down.
ATGTATCTATAGCTGCTCCATGTAATCCAGTAATATATTCAAGTAACATTAATTTAAGCAGGTTTATAAAAAAGCACTCAACTATTAAAGCTCCAGACAAATCTCCAAATTCTCACCAAATTCATATCCTATTATATAGCATATCTAAGAACATTAGAGTTTCTTTTACCCTGGCTGCAGGTAACTACCCAGACTCTCAATCTGAGACCGATTTATTTATTACCTCCAGTTAGACATATTAAGCCCATTGCTATACTCATTAACAAACAGTGGTTTCCCTGTACGTTACTTCAATGGCCAACTATTTTTATAATTACCTTGCAAATTTTACCTCAAAGTAACACTCTCTCCTGTCTTAAGGTGTTTTAACAAATTCAGCTGTTGGACTTGATCCAAGTGAAAACCCAGTGAAATGGGTGGAAATACTTTGAGGGGCTTCAAGAGGTTTTGGAGCAGCTCCTATGCACATGCCATAATTTGTGCTTAGAGATGTGGTTATTTGTAATCTCATCCACGGATGAACAATGTCGTTGTTAGGGAAGCTAACACTGTCTGCTACTAATCTAAGCCAATGCTTTTCATTAAAATATTATGCTTTCCATTTCTTATAACTCTGCAAACTTTTGGTGGTGTGAGAAAAGGTTTTCCACACTCTTTGCCTCGGGTTGATTCTTTTCTATATAATCAAAAGCAGCCCAGACTTACTGAGAACACTCCTAGGGGAAAAAGGAGGTGAGGGGAAGTCCAGTTTACTAATATTAAAAATTGGTATCCCTATTTTTTTCCAAGAATCCCCATCACCCCTTTCCTTAGGATGAGACACTCCACATTTGGGAGGAAGTGTGGCATTTTTTATAGCATCCTTTCCACTCTATAACTGCTTGTGATTTTTTAATGTGCTATTGTTTCTTGATCTCCCGTTCTGACCTCTGTCTAGAAAAGCATAGATTTTGGGAGAGGCAGAATCCTTTGTTACTTTGCAATTTGTTTATCTAACTGCCATTTTGTATTTTGGTCTGGATGGACCACAGATCCAGCAAGCACCGTGATCCTCATATCCTGGAGGGACAGCACAGGCTACATGGCAGGTAAGGCCATCTTCCTAAAAAGACTGTGAGTGCTATGAAATCCCTTCCTGGGGTGGACTGTATGTTTTAAGAAGCACTCACCTTTCTGCTATTTTGCAAGGTGTTTGTCTACCAAAGCCTGAGGCTGTCATTCCTCTGACTCCACTTGTCTGCCAGAAAGTAAAATCTCTAGGGAGCTGGGATTGACATCACTGCAAAAATAACAACATATTTTCATACCTCTTTGGCTGTGGTCTGGACATCAGCAGGGTACTTTTTTCTGTATACTTTCATGGTAACTCAGCTAGTGTCGCCTTTCCTATATCACATCTTCACATCAATAGTTTTAGACATGACTGCATGCTGTCCTATACCATAGAGTAGCTGGACAGAGAGAGAATTTTGGAAGGCACACTACTTGTTGCAAGCATGGGCAGACATGAGATGACACCTCCATGTTCCCCCGACAGACGCAGGAGGCATAGGGAAAACAAGTAGTGACCAAAGGATGACATTTCACCTCATGTCCCAAATCAGGCAGCAGAAAAACCGGGACCATTTACAGACACGTACTGTGCTGTAGGACTAAGACGGAGAGGCAGATAATTATGGGTCTGCAAGGACCTTGATGCTACTCCAGCTAAAGTGAATCCAGTATCTGAACTAGCTTGTTTGAAAACCAGTTGTCTGTTCATTGCACCACTGTCTCAGGAACAGCATTCAAATGCAAAGGATTACAAAGTTTCAGTGGGATTTTTGCAACTCATATTTTTATCCTGCTGGCAAATGACCACTGAAAAGCTTGAAGGACAAGGATACCATCAATGCCCTAAACAGCACACCTCATCTCCATAGGCTCCACATCCACCTTGCCAAGCTGACAGTCCAAGCAGCACAACTGTATTGTTTCTACTGTACCAATCCATTACTTTGCGAAGTACACAGCAAGTGTGCAGCTCTGTACAAAGCCAAACTATTCCCCGCTGTGTGGTGCTGCATATGTCAAAAGAAAGAAAAAAGAAAGATAAGAGAATTCCACTATAAGTGCAAAAATGTTTATTGTTGTTGCTGTTGCACTGCTCTGCACTCAACGCGAGACAATTCCTCTCTCATTAAGTAGTGATGAATGATGGATATGGCCAGCGGCTAAGACTAGTTCTTAGATTAAATGTTGTGAGAAATGTCTCCCTACCACCAGGCAGGTGAGATCATTTCTTTTTCCCATTATACCAGTTTCTTCTCTCTGTTCCTGAGTAACACAGCATGACTTGATAGTTTCTGCCTCTAAACTATTGACGTATGTTTGCTTTGAGAGGGGCCTCCTAAAGTGTGAAGAATGGGCCAAAGAGCTCCTAACTACTCACAGAGAGTGTGGCTGTTAGGCTGGAGGCTCTGTAGCACTTAACCCTTTGCCAGGTGTTACAGAATTAGGAGACTCCACTTCTGAAGAAGTTGAGAAGGCAGCTTTCCTGCTTTCTCATCTAAAGCTGCAGTCTCTCTCGATCTCTACATATTCTTTGAGTTATCTCGTGTCCCACTCCAGAGCTTATCTTTACATATTTCCAGGTGTAAAGAACCACCTGTAGCAGTACTACACAGTGTCCATCGGAGAGCACTTCTTTACTGAAGGAGTCACTTGGGAGGATTTGGTGGACTGATGTTAAGAAGAACAGAATTTTGTTCCTGGTGCTATTCCCAGTTTATTTTGACCACGAGCAAGGTGCTCCCTCACTGTACTTCTCTGAAAGAATCTTAGAACTATAGAATGCCTTGGGTTGGAAGGGACCTTCAAAGGTCATCTCATCCAACGCCCCTAGGGACATCTCCGACTAGATCAGGTTGCCCTGAGCCCCATCCACCCTGACCTGGAATGTTTCCAGGGATGTGGCATCTACCACCTTTCTGGGCAACCTGGGCCAGTGTTTCACCACCCTCATGGTAAAAAATTTCTTCCTAATACCTTGTTTAAATCTCCCTCTTTTACTTTAAAACCATCACCCCTTGTCCTGTCGCAACAGGCCTTGCTAAAAAGACTCTCCTCATCCTTCTTATATGCTGCCTTTAAATATTTAAAGGCTGCAATAAGGTCTCCCTGGAGCCTTCTCTTCTCCAGACTGAACAACACCAACTCACCCTGTCCTCACAGCAGAGGTGTTCCATCCCTCTGATCATTTTTGTGGCCCTCCTCTGGACCCTCTCCAACAGGTTCATGTCCTTTTTGTGCTGATGAGCTGGACACAGTACTCCAGGTGATGTCTCATCAGAGCAGAGTAGATATTAAATAATACTGGTCCCAGTATGGACCCCTGAGGGACAACATTTGTCATTGATATCCATCTGGACATCAAACCATCAAGCCATTGCCCTCTGGATGTGATCATCCAACCAATTCATTATCCACTGAACAGTCCACCCATTAAATCCATACCTCACCAATTTACAGAGAAGGCTGTTATGGGGGACTGTGTTAAAGTCTTTACAGAAGTCCAGGAAGATGACACCCATAGCTCTTCCCATGTCCACTGATGCAGTCACGTCATTGTAGAAGGCTATGACATTGGTCAGACAGGACTTGCCCTTGATGAAGCCATGCTGGCTGTCTCGAATCACCTCCCTGTCCTCCATGTGCCTTAGCAGAACTTCTAGGAGGATCTGTTCCATGATCTTCCCAGGCACAGACATGAGGCTGACAGGTTGGTAGTTCCCAGAATCCTCCTTTTTACCCTTTTAAAAAATAGGTTAATTTTTTCCCTTTTTGCAGTCAATGCCTTGTTTATTGGGGCCCTGACTCTGCACAGATTTCCTCATGTATCAAGTTTTCATGTGCAAAATTAAGAAAAGCTGTATATTTTTTGAGGATTGAGGCCTTCAGACTGCAAGGGAATGTCTACATTGTTAATCAGAAGAGGTCTAGGAAGGAAGCCAAAGCGCTGGCCCCTAAATCACCCATGCTTACTCCCTGTCTTGGTGGTGGTGTCCAATCAGAGCTTAAGGGATACAAGCCCTAGGAGTCTTTTCTTTTCCACTTTTAGTTGAAAAAAAAAATTCAACAAATCCCATGTGCTATGAGCCCCGCTGCAAGCATCAGCTCACTGCACTTTACCAACAAGCAGAGCTTTTATTCCCATTTCAAGATGAGACAAGGAAAGAGAGAGAGGTATACAAAGACTAATTCGTAAACCTTGGAAACCTAATCTGGATGTGTTAGTGTGGATTGCTCACGAGTGACAAAATGGAGTTGGAGGCGAAAGAACAAATTCTGAAACCCTTATGTTATTTGGAGAAAAAAACAATTCAATTAAAAAATACCTTGCAATCCCTTGGAGAGGGATGTGAGTTGCAGAATTTTGGGTTGCATCTCAAATTCTCCAAGAGTTCCAGGATATTTATTCCTGTCCAGAATTTTGGCTTGGATCATTCAAAGGAAGAGTCAGCCATGAATTTTGGATCTAACTTCAGACTGTGCTATTGTAAATCCAAAAGAACTGGACGTTCTCAACAAGAAATTAATTTTTTTCCTTAAAATGTGATTCACTCAGCATGACTAAGGGCATGTCTACATGGATGGCTGAACAACTTCTTTCCACTCATCCCACCAGCCAGCTCTTTTCCAGGGGTCATGCGGCCACCTTGGCATGGTGATGCACATGGGTTAGTAGGAGTACTCTCAAACAGAGGCCTCATGGTAACTGCTGTGAAGTGAATGGTAGCATTTGCATCCTTTTAGATCTGACCTTAATATTCAGAAGTTAGAGAACTGTCTTTTGAGAATTTAACAAAAAACTTAATCTGGATTATACGTGTGCACATATGTGTTTTCACACACATACAAAAAAACCCTTTCACATATGTTTTGACTCTGATTCTTTAAAATTCCTGCCCATTTGAATGGGGCTTTTCCTACATCTAAGTGCTTTGTTGGATCAGGGCACTGCCAGGAAAGTGGAAAGTATTTCCTATGTTATTCTCATTACACAGCAAAAGGGCTTGTAATTAATATCTACAGTGCATTCCAGCTTATTCAATCTGCAGTAAAAACAAAGCTGTAGTAAAAGTGCCTACATGTTTTTTTTCAGAGTGCTTTACCTATTAGATGCTTAGTAAGTCTCTTTTGTTAACACCAGAAAGATCAGATAAAAAGATAGATGCAAGGTATATACAGAAGTCACCACTACCCATAATCAAAATGTCACTCTTGGAATAGAAACCTTTCAATTTAAGGGGAGAGTAACAATCACTTAAGAAAAAGAGATCTTGGAAAGAAACACATAAAGCTCTTCCCTCCATCTCTAATTCCAGTGTGCATAGGATTATACCAGAAGTGGTGACTGAGTGTCCAAAAATAAACAGAGAACGTCTCTGTGACTTGAGTTAAAGCCATTGCATTTTCCTAGCCAGACATTTCAAAAGTATTTCATTTCCCAGCGCAGTACTTGCGAATCCCATCAAGAGATCACATATTAAGGCACAAACCAATAAACCAATTTTAGTGATTTACAAAAGGATCCAGCTAGCTCAAATCTTGCTTCAAATGAGACCTAAACACTTGAAATACATCAAAAGTCCCAAACAGCCTCTGTATAGCCCAAGTCTGCCTTGCCCTGGAGATGTCTAAGCCTGAAAGATCTCTGGCTGCAGAGCTACGGTCACCAACCATCACCAGACGCCCTTAATCTAGAAGGCGATGGCTGTCCCTTATTTTGCTAGAGATCCAAAGATGTGATTAGGGCTGCAGCAAAGATGGCGGTACAAGGTGGTGAAGGTGTCACCAGCCTCTGGCACATTTCTGTAACAATTAAATGCTCACCCACAGCAGGATGCCGTAGTTTATGTCTGCCCAGTCTAGGGGAGACAAGTCTCCCTTTTTCCTATCTCTGAGAGGTCCTTAACCACTAGGATATAAGGCAGCCTACAGGTGCCTGCTCTTGCACTCTTGCCTTGCAGCTGGGTTATATCTACAGGTAGGAATGCAAAAATTTCCAGGATAGAAAAGAGATTGAAAGATGTTTCCCAAGGACTAGGTAAAAATTGGGGAAAGGAGTGGCCAGAGGTCAAGGGAAAAGAACTAGGCTTCAGGTCCCTGCTGCAGACTTCTTCAGTATTACCCCACTGATGAGTTCAAGAAAATTGCACGGGATTGCCAGGAAGCTGGGCCTGGAGCCCAGTTTTGATTTCCTCTGTCTAAGAGCCCTTACAGTTAGGCTAAAGTTAATTTTTTCCTTTCTCTCTGGCCAGCCCTATGACTCTTCCAGTCCTGGCTGCTCTTTCTGCTAGAAGAGTGATGAAGGCAGAGAGACTCCCAACACTGTAGGGCACAAACTGGGGTGGACAGAAGAGGTGCCATACCCCTCCTGCTGAGCACAGCTTGGAGACCAGGGTCTTCTTCCTGGCAGCATTGTTACTGTCACCACCACAAACCCTGTTTTTTTAGCCTGGCAGACCAGATTCCCTGCTGAGTGGTGGCACCCAGGGTTTACTACTTCCTCCCAGTATTGTCAGGCAAAGAGGCAAAAGCAGATCGAATTGTCTTCTGGACCTGCGTGCAGTCGAGAGAAGGTGTCCTAAGTATGGAGAAAGAAAGCACCAAAATTAGGTAGGCTGGACTCCAGTCTGTAGTTGCTCAGAAGGGTCAGACTCTATTATAAGTAAAGGTACTTAGGTACATTAGACAGTTAGACAATTAGGTACATTATACTTCCGTTCTTCCTCACGATAAGGCACCTAAAATTCCAATGAAATAGCACACAAATCAAGCAGTAAACCTTGGCCGATGACTTTCCACTCTACTATTAAATGCTCATGGAGAAGCCCATCCGCTTCATGTGTGCTCTTCACATAAGAACAGCACAGAGAATGCACACATCAGAGAAGATGTCAACCTGTATTAGGGTCATGTCTTTTATCATTCAAAAGCAGGGAACAGAGAACCTGACTCCCACTGAGGACTAGAAGTCATTTTTCCCAAGCAGGGCAATAGTCTCTGCAAGGTTGCAAGGAAGGACCTAAGTTCCCAAAACATAGCCTAAAACTGAGCAATCTCAATCATAATTATGCGTCATCCGGCATCTTCTTAGTGAGAGAACACCAGGTCCTAAAGGGCTTCTTAGCAAAGAAACTTTATCAATCAACTAGATTCAGCACCTAGAAGTTCAACTTACTTTAAACAGAAAAATGCCCATGTTCCCTTCCTTTCCTAAAAGCTAACTAATGCAGAAATTCAGCAGAATACCAAGGATAAAGAAAGGTCTTCCGTAGATTGTGTTGTCCCAGACAAAATGAGATTTCCTTCTGGAAGAGAATTTTTAGCTGGATATACCACCAGGACTGGTATGGTGACTATGTGACTGGTTTTTTGGTTTTTTTTCATGCGCTGTTCTGAAGGTTTTCTGGCCTTAAAATATATAAAATTTATTCTCAACTTCTGTAGCCACTGAAGGCTCAACAGTCTTATAAAAATCAGGCTACTTATACTTGATTATGGTTAGATTTTAGAGGTCTGCCAGTGAAAACATTGTTCTTCATCTTGAAGCAAGCCCCATAGCATTCCTAGGCTGGACAGTCACGATTTGTGCTTGGTAGGCAAGTAAAATCTTTGAATATTAATTTTCCTTCTTAACTGTAGCATATGCAAATATTTTCCACATTTCCTGCAGAAAAGTATTTAAAACTAATTTTTGAATATTCCATTTATGAAAATGCATTCCGAATTATTTCAAAAGAAAATTGCTGTTTATAAATTTATTCAGTTGCTGCTTATAAATTGATGTGGTTGTTCTCATACCATTTTACGACAACTCATTAGCAGCCGTGGTTCATACCTGTCATATAATGGGGTCACAGCGCAATTACCAAAGTGTGTGGTTTTGTTCGTAAAACTCCCCAAAGCAGTTGTGATTTAATAGTGATGGAGGCATCCTATTTAGCAGCCCATCCTCTTGGAGTTGTAATGAAATAGCTGTGTACTTCGAACAAGGAGAGACGATGAGATTTCAGGGTACTAGTTAGAACAGTGAGTGTTTTCAGTTTCTTAGGAAAGATTCCTGAGTATCACAATAAACGATACTGAAAAGGTATGCTTTCCTTAGTTTAAGCGCATAAATTGTGCTTCTCTCTCCTGATTTATTGGATCTGTTTTCCCCATTGACTGTTATCAAGACAGTCTAAGCATGGGAGACAACTCACCTCGGTGCAAAGAGTTTGAAGACAAAGAAATACTCAGGATATGCTCCTCTGGGTACCAGGTTCCATGTTGCATGGCTGGATTTTTCTTATAGCTCTGCCCACTGGTCTTACCACTGCAATTTGCCCAGCCATGTTTTGACCGCATTATAGCAAAGTCCTAGAAAATGCCTGTGTGGGAAACTGCTGCAGGTTTCTCGACATTCAGATGATTTAGCTGATGCCCACCCTACAATTACTAGGTCAAATTAAATTCTCACTTCCTCAAATCCTTCCTTTACTTCCAGGTTCTCTCCTGTTTAATCTGTTAACTATGACTTCCTCTTTTCAGGAGTGGCAGAATTCAACCGTTGAACAGAAATCCACTGAGGTCACTTCTCTGGGGACAATTAATCTGGTTCCTGAGTTTGGATCTGGTTTGAAACCCGGACAACCACTAACCTGATTGGGAGAGGTAAGATGCAGACGTTGGCCTCGGCCAACATCAGGATGATTGTTTTGGAGATGCATAGCTCTGTGTAAGCCCTGGTCCAGCTCCGATCCTCCCAACAGTTCTGTAGGTCCGTGATCCCGCTTTGATTCTGCCTTTATTCACACACATCTTTGAGGAACATTGCTTCCAATAATATCATCACAATTCCCATATTGGTCGTGATCAGAGACAAGATAGTGAGTTTGTGGACCCTTGAACTTACCCTGTAGGTTTCTACATCACGCTGCAAGCTGCATGCATAATAATACACACAGAGAACACTAAAAGTGTACAGCTACCAATAAAATACAACATTTCTCAGGATTTTTCTCTCATCCTCCCTTCTCTTTTTCCCATTAAAAAAAAGAAAAAGAAAAAGAATTGGCAGCAAAATGAAAATCAAGATTCAGTGTTTATCTTCAGAATCCATATGGTTTAGGTAGCTCCAATGTGACCTTCTACTCAGGTCTGACCTATGAAGAACACAGCTAAATTATGTATAATGGTTTTGTGATGAAATGCAATGCCAATTATAGGAGTGAGATGAGGCCATAAACATACTGCACATAAAAATCAGAGAAGGAACTTAAATCCCAGTCCCAGAACCAAAAGATTAGTGCTCTAACCACTGACTGTAGTCAAAGCTTCCTTCTGGAAATGAAGGTTAAATTTCTTCTTGAATTCCCGCTGTGTGGTCGGAAGAGTAATTTAAATGCTTTCAATAATATGGAGGTTAGAGTTTTCATCCTTTTTCTGTAGGAGGTTTTCTACATTTAGTACAGCATTTTTCAATCAAAATTCAGGCAGTTTACTTGTAAAGCTAAAAATGGATAATGACTTTTCGGTCAATTGCTTTTGACTGTCAATATGAAGCCTGCATTACCATTCCACAATATCATTAAACAATCAATAGCAATTAGTGTCTAGTCAAGCCTGGTGTTTTAATCATTTAAATCAAAATGCCCATGATTGTTATTGTATGTAAATATTTGAAGATGTTTATAGTGGAGATGAATTTTACCCATCTCGCTGAGAGAACTAGAATTAGTGAGAGCGAAGATATTTCCCCTTTTGCTAAAGCTGGGACAAGAAGGAATGGGTTCTTCCCACATCTTGTGTAAAACCCTGCCCTATCAAGGGCAATATGAGTTTGTTGGTTGGTGACCACCATGTTCTGGGGCTGTCAGAACTTTGCTTTACCTATTTTGGAGGGACTCAGGAAACCTGGAAACTGCATAGTCCATTTGAGCCACGGGCTGAATTTGCTCTCCACATCACGGCACAGCAGACCCCTAGGTCTAGGGGTCTAGACAGGCTAGCACAGAAGACCCCTTTGCTCACAGATGTCATCACGGATTATTTCAGACTAAAATAGTTCCAGGACACCACACATGGAACTGGAACTCGGGGCTCTGGTACTGAGGTACTCCATGTCTTGGCTTACAAGGGGCTATTTTTTGTATTCATTCTCCAGAACACGTAACAGAATTTCATATTTAGGGACATTTCACTGATGGTGTTTTGTGCCTGTGGCAGTGATCCTTAAGCAAATGACAGAGCGGCTCTCCCCACTGCTGGCTTTAGCCAGAGCACTCTCAGCTAAGCACAGTGAGCTACATGCAATGCTACCATAAAACTCACTGAGGTCAGGCAGAGGATAAATTTGTCCTCCCTTTCAAAGGGAGCAGACTGAAGCCTCCCAAGCACAGTTGCAGAAGTCAACTATGTGTCCCCCAACCTACCATATCTGTGCTTATAAATATGAGTGAGCAGTTTGTTTGGCCTGATCCATCAGCCACCCTCCTCCACAGAACAACTCCCATTGACTGTGGAAGGGATATGCCATAGCTAGACACCGTTCAAGCTCTCAGGTCCCATTTTGGAAGCCATATGGGAAACAACAGCGGGAGAAGGTGCTTGGAGTTGCCACCATTAAAGTCTCAGATTAAAAAGGCATTGAAAGGGTATTAGCTGGACAAAGAGAATTTTGTAAGAAGAATATAAGGGTCATATTGTTCATGATTTGGGCGTAACAGGACATACTGACAGCTGCAGCATTCAATTAGAGTGATTTATGTCCAAAGATTTTTGGAAACACATAAAAGTCTTTGAATATTCCTGCAAACTAACATGATCACTGCAATCATTAAAAGGCCAAACAGATAAGTAAAATAACAGGGAACACAACAGAAAACAACCCAGGAAAAACATAGATCCCGCTAGCCTATTGCTCAAGCTGGTGTGCAACCAGAGCTGTTCCATGAAGGTGAACCAAGCTGCTACCCCAGGCAGTACATTCATTTTCTGGTTAATATGAGGAATAGGGACTAATAGAGCACTGTGGAAACATTAAAAAAGACCCCTTGTCATACAGCTTAGTTCAGAATATGGAAATATAGAATCTGTTCTCTTTGGATTCAGGTCTCGGACATCTAAATATTTTAAACTTGCTACTTGGCATTTTAAGCCACCACCAGCAGTTCATTGTCCTGGTTACTAATCCAGGCTTCAGTCCAGGAAAGGTTTGGTTGTTCGATGAACAATAAGCTCAGCTAGTCCCAACTGAGTCAATGTGTTCAGGAGGCTAAGTCCTTGCAGGACTGGTGCCTTAGACCTGTGGGACATTTTGTCTGTGTCAGAGCAGTGTCAAATGAAGAGCAGGAGCTTCTGTGCTATCAAAAAAGCTCTAGATAAAATGGTAAGAGAACGCCCAGAAAAAAATTTGCATACATGTCCATATCAGCAAAGTGTTCAGCAGGTTGAGGCAACACATCCCATGGTGAAGTGGTGGCAGAAGGACATGTGTTTGACAACGGAACCCAGTAGAGTCTCTGTGGGTCAGATATTCCTAACGCCATGCAGACACTTTCTAGGGAGAATTTCTGTTGCCGTTTGAGTAAGTGTCCCACTGTTAGAGGTGGCATTGTTGGGAGCAATTAGGTCCTGGCTGCCTGAGAAACCTGGTTTTGCTCTTCTCGGTGTTCTGGGAGGTCTGAAAGACCAATTCTCTGCCTGGTAGGAATGACCAGCGACTATCCAGAAGCATAAAAGGGAACCTCTACAAAATTGGGATTCCCAGCTCTCCCATTACACACAATTTCTCCTAGCTTTGGTAGTTCATGAACAATCAAGTTTTAAATGTTACCATCTTCAGGCTATTTTCTTGTGTAAACCATCAAACTGCAGCCTGAAATAGGTTCAGCAGAACCTATGCAAAATATCAAAGCCAGCCTCCTACACCCTCAAAGTGTTAAGAGCGGAGCCTGCATTCAGAATCTGAGACAAACAAATTTCCAGAATATCATACCAAGGGGAGACGCAGCCCCAAACAGAGAGATTTAGGAAAAAAAGAAAAAGCCATTTTGCATTTGCATAACAACAGCTCGTGTATTCAAGACACCTCTGGGAAACTTCAGCATAGCTGCAAATAGGAACTTTCTTCCTTGAATCTTATGACCCTATTATGTTAATGACTAAACTAACAGTGACATTCATGAGATTCACGGACCAAAGGCAAAAAGAAGACCTGGTTAAAATGTTCTTCCTCCACCTCCCAGGCCCACAAACACTTTTGCCACTTAATTTTTGTTCTCTCCTTCCCCATTCCTCTCCTTCTGTTGCTTTGCAGCAATCCTCCTATTGCTGCAGCTCTGTTGCTCTCTTTCAACTGCGCTTTACCAATTTGACATTTGGGTGTATCAGAAATGAACCTGAAAGTCTGTTGAATTCCTCCCAGAATTAGTTCCCTAATAGACATTTCAGTTAAAATTTTTCATCTGGTTCCAGTCAGTATCCAGGTTTTAAAAAAGACAAGCCAGCAGTACTGGACAATCAGTTCTCAAAGCTAAAGGCTCTCCAATAACATGCCAGCAGAGGAAGAATTTTAATAGAACCCACAGGAATTTAGAGACTACATTTTTTTTTGCTTGTATACTTTTTTTTTCCCCTCTCTTTTTTCTTTTTTTTTTATTTTTGAAAGACAGGTTTTCCGTTCTGGTGAACTCAAGCAACAGGCAATTTCCATTCACCTCTCGAGTTCAGCTGTGCAGACTAATGGCCCAGATGCACATACACTGTTTTATTTTTCAGCAAAGTCACGACCCAGTTACAAGGCTGCCCATAGGGTCATGTCAAAGATGTCCAGCGGTGCTTTCACACTTAATTTTGGGACACCCCTACCTTAAAAAAAACCATAATGCAGCAAGAGTGACATGCGTAGCCACAACCAATTTCCCTGGTCACTCTGCTGAAGAGCTTTATCATTCCTGCAAGTAAACTGGTCCCATGTGGCGTGAGGTCAGGGCCCCGGTAGAGGCTGCTTCCACTGAAAAGCAGGAGGAGGAGGAGACATGAAGATCTCTTAAACCAGAGGAAAGAAAAGATGTAATGAAAGATATTCAACAATTTTCTAATATAAAACAGCGCTGCAAAACTAGAAAAGTGGCTGTGGGAAGCAGTCAGGAATCTGCTCTTTATCCCATCTCAGTACTGCTAAATGGTGAGAAGCTTGGCAGAGGGCCCACTCCTTTACTTATCTTCTAAGTCTAAAACCATGCTGCCTTTTTTTTCCCTCTTAGTTTTGTGCTCAGCGTTGTGCATAGAAGGGAAAACACTGCTTTAGATGTGAAACCGGCAGCAGAGTCTGTGGCGTTTGGGTATTTTATTCCATCAAAATGAGCTTTTCTTCCAAGGTGAAGCGTACAATGTAACATTACTTAATTGCCCACACTGCTTGGTGGATGCTGACATACACTGTAGAAATGTTAACTGTTTTACATTTCAATGCATTCCCTCTCCCAGTCCTTCTACTCTGCCGCTCTGCTAGGATGAATCTGGCCAGCTGCCAGATAGGAAGCTTATTTTTCACTGGTGATCATAACTCTGGCTGGTTGTAGCAAATAACGTAACTGGCGGTGTTAGGAGGTTTATACAGGAAGCCCTGCTGTGCTGCCTTAATTGGGATCACTCTTCTAGCGATGGAGTAAAAAGGTATTAAGTTAAGATAAATGAACTGCTTATTGAGAACTACGAGTGTCTCTCTGCATCAGTTCACAGATAGGGAAAGTGAATGCCACTCCTCTCCTCTTTCTTCCGAGCTCCTCCTTCCATTATCACAGCTCCCCGGCCACGCATTCCTCTCCTCCAGCCTAGCAATGCTGCTTCTACAGCCCCCACCAAGATTACATGCATTTGTCCATCCTAAAGACCGGATGGCATCCTACGGCTGACTCAATTTTCCCTTGTTCTCGGTACCCCGCTGCCCTGACGAAGTCGAACCGCGAGGACTTTTCTCTGGGCTGGAGTCTCATATGCATCTGGCCTCTGGCTCTTTTATAACACGGCTCTCTAGAGGCCCTGGTCACTGCATTGCACGAAACTAAAAACACAAGCCACAGGCCCATGAAAGACAATAAGCATTTACATTGTGTGGCTCTGATGGTGCTACAAGACATAGCAACAAGCCCGAGGTTATCACAACCTGGACCAAATCTTGTCCCTGTATTGTAAGGATGCTGACTTCAGAGACATGCAGGGCACATCCCATAAACCCTTCATGCTCTCATCCCATTGTCTGCTAGGTCCAGGCAAATCGAAGCCAGAGATCTGGCCAATTTACAAGGGCAACTTGAGAAAAACACTTTTACATAAACCCACAAAGGCCAAAACTTAAACAAATATGATGGTCCAGAAACCAGTGCCTACAAGAGATGCTGAAAGCTCTGAGAAGGACCAGCTGAGCTACACTGTGTAAAGAGACAGGTTCTACCCGCAGTAATGCAACGAGTCAGTGATTCCAAATGGTCAGATTTAGGTTAAAAAAAAAAAAAAATTGGAAGAGCTTCTAGGTGCTGATTCACCCCAAGGTCTTTCAATTTTGTTTAAGCAAGGTCCCTCCCACCCTCCTAGCAAGCTCCAGTCTGCACTTGACTGGATCCATGCTGACTCCAGGAGGCAGCATCAGAAACCTTGACTCTTCACCCATGCAGATCATTGTCTCCCGTGGAGCTAGGAAACAGGAAATGAAGAAATCCTGCTGGCATTATTCTTGCAGCAACACATTGCTTCTTCCTTAGATTTGTACTGTTAAGACAAAAGGAGAACAGATCTGATTTGACTGATTTGGGTCTGATCACAAATTCCTTAGGCTTCTATAAATCAGACATCTGGGCCAGAACTTTCTCTTTACAGTGGTCAGACATGAGCTCAAATGGTACAGGGGCTTGGTGGACACCTCTTGGAGGAGATGGATTGCCTTTCCTCCTTCATTTATCTATAAAGGATGGCCAGACTGACTGCTTCAAACTCAAAGTCTGAGTTTGCATCTAAAACTTTCTTTTAGATGCATAAACTAGGCCAGATAAATTTCATCTGAAGCTATACGGGTGTAAATTCTCCTCTCTGTTCACGTACGAACTTGCTTCCCTCAGAGGGGCAGCAGCAGGAGGCTTTCCTACAGGTGACCACTTCTTGCACCTCCATGGGACAGCCAAATCCATTCTGCAGAGCTAGACACAGGCGGAAGAGTTCCTCAGCATGAATCTTCACCCATTTGAATGAAGGAGGAGAGATTCCAGTGACTTTCCTAAGACCAAGATTTGGGAAGCGGCTAAAGACTCAGCCAACATTTCTGAAGGACAAACTGCATACAGCAGAGAATACACGTTATCCACTGTGGCACAGACAGCTCAGTGCTTTCCAAGCTGGCTCTGCTGGTCATGCAAAATGTTGATACTTCTAAAGGAAATTAACTCATTCTTCACGCAAGACAAAGGTCTGACATCTCCCTTCAGTTTTAAAAATACTTAGGATGCGGGCAAGAGCATGTTTCAAACCACGGCAAGAATTCCCTTGCACCTTTCTAGGTGTAATATTTTGGTGTGCTTTCTCTGTTCAAGAGGCATAACTGAAACCTGTCTGATCCAGCTCCCATCTAGCTGTCTCATTTCCTGGAGGCCCCGTGTAGACGTCACTTCGTTCAAAGCGCACCACAGCCATAAACTGGTGTTTTACTGACGCTATTGTCCTTTTGAGACTCGATGGCAATTCAGCATTAGCTTGTTTACAACCAGCCCCACTAGCAACCTGACTGATTTGATAAGCCTCCATTAAGGCTCCTCCTATAAATACCTACAGCTCATCACTGCTTCACCTTTCAGGCCTCATCTGCAGACTCAAGGTCCTCCTTGCTCATACTCCAGTGTTTTGGGTGAGGGGATGAATGGCAGCAGGACACACAGGGTCCATTCCCTGCTCTGCCGGGAACTTGCTTGTGACTTGCTATAACAACACTAGCAGGCACTGGGAAGCAACTCACCAAGATATGGAGGATTTGGATGAAATATCAATCTTGACCCCTTCATGCCAAGAACACTGACAGGACTCGGCTTTGGTCAAGTTGTCTTGATTCATGAGCACTGCGCAGTGCTGCCCATGGGCTCACCCCACATCAGCTCAGTCTGGCTGGATCTGAAGCCTCCTGAAGGAGTAATTCCCTGCTTTTGGCCATGCTTATCCAAGGATTTATGCTGGTGACACAGAGTCTTATGAGAGCAGTGTCTAAAGAAAGAACAAAAAGACAAGCTGCTTGCACTCAGAGCTCCATAGGCGTGATCATTGCCTCCACAGCATTTAGGGAAACTGGTTTTTGTTGACTTTTTTGGTGAATAAATAAAGTAGTAGCAGTCTAGTACCAGGCCCACATTGCTGCTTGTTCATCCTAAAAGAAACAACCTTGCAAGTCCCAAATATTGACCTGCTATGAGGGCAGCAATATCATTTCCTTCTTTAACTGGTTTTGCACTTGGACACAATGGCAGAGAATGACATTGTGAGAGAAGATTTTTCTCCCTTTTTTCACTTCAGAAATCAATACCCATATCCACAGTGGATTTGGGTGGGCTGTCTCCTCGCCAGTGCTCACAGCAGAGACTGGGCACTCCTCCACATGCCACTGCCATGTGGTTGGGAATTGCGGTGCCGTGACAGGGAAGGGCTGAACTCCGTCCTCTGACCCACTGGAGAGATCCAGAGTACTCAGTGACCTCCCCAGCCACATCCACCCACTGCAAGGGGTGAGGAAGAGCTAGAAGCATTCATGGGAATTGTGCCATGAGCAGCAGAGCAGGGGTGGGCAGGGAAGGAGACCTGCATGTCATCGCCACCTGCTTCCACTCTGATGGCACAGTGACAAACTGCGTGGTGACATTCCCGTGCACTGTCTTGACAACCCATCAGCAAGGTGCAAACAGCAAAGTGTTGCATGATAAGGGACCTGGCATAACGGCTTAGGCGAAAGCACAGGTAGGCTGCAGGAAAGCCAGCAGTTCGCACGTATCTCATTAAACATGACAAGGGTGTTACATCCACAAGGCTCAGAAATCTTCATTTTGCCTAAAAAAGAGATACTGAAACCTTTTCCTTTTCAAGGACAAAAATGTCACGGCAATATTTATCCAGGATACATCAGCAACTGCAATATAATGTCTGCAAGTGAACTCTGACCTTTCCATACAACTCCACCGCCCTCCCCTATGCCCTACCCACCTCCTTCAGCCCTTGCATGAGACCACTGTCCTTCTATGCATGACCCCACAGATCCCACCATGGTCCTCATCCCTCACATCCCCCAAAAGACCACCCACCCAGACACCCAACTGCACAACACCACAACTTACCTCCTCCCAGCACTACATACCACCCCATAAACTTCAGCCATCAGATCTGGACTGGGATGGACCAGGAGAGAGGGATGGGATGAGTTACAACTGCTTCCCATATGTACCCCCAAGTTGCCTCTGCTTGGACTTATCCTGCCACAATGTCTCATCTCTACCACTCAGATGGGACCAAGCTGACTGGTCCAGTCATCCCAGCTATGGAGTTTCTTGAAGACATCATATGGTAGATTCCTGCCAGGAATTTAGAAAAGTACTTCAATTAGCCAGGAACTATAATGATGCTTCAGGAAGGGAATGCTTTGAGTTGGTGGTGATTTAGGGACACTAATTTTTTCCCCAGCAAAGAGAAGTAATATATAGTGAGGAAGGCTGTAGAGAAGAGATTTGTTGCAATGAATCCTTTGTACTTTAGACGTGGGAATGGAGAAATTGTGGACTTTCCGCAAGCCGCAATTCCATTTCATACAGCTCATAGACCCATCGGGTTTTGGCGTTATTATGGACTGATGTTTATTTCTCGTCCACCAAATGAGTCCAAAATGCTGATTCAGCCCTTGGAAAAGTTTTCTAACTCCTGCTTCAAAACATAAATAAAAAGCACCTGTCCTGCCCACAACACTTCACCTCACGTTGCCAGTAAATCCTTCCAGAGCAGACATCAGTTCCAGCTTGCATCTCTGGTGATTTTCTCCTCTTTGCAGAGCATTGTCCCAATAGACACTTCTGTCTAGCTGCTTTCCTAGTGAGATTTCCTCAGTGAGATTTGATCTGGTTGTTTATTGAACTTTGTCCAGTGTTTATTATTTAAGGAATTCACAAGATAGATGTGAACACTTTCAGCCTGGCTGTGCTTTGGGTTACCAGGATGATTGTTTAACACGTCCCACCCTCCACAGGGCTACTTGCAAATTAGAAGGATTCCAGTGGTCACCTGTTAACCTCCCTGTATATTAAAGTAAAGCAATTTCTTTCCTTAGTTCCTAAATTTCCACCGAAGCTCTTCAGTCTTGCCCAGGGCCAGGCAACATGCTGGCTGTGAGCAGTCCCATAAAGTCAGCTACTTCTCCTTTTTTGTGATTTTGCTGCTAATATACAGGCTGATCTTTCCCAAATCTGCACCTATTCACTCTCAATTAGCTCAGCTGGTTTATACAAACCTATGCTGTCATCAGGGTTGCTCACACAGTGGTCATCACAGCTATGAATAAAAGGATCCCCGCTCCTTATCTGCTCTTCATGCTGCCAGGACCACATGTCTCATCCTACCCTTCAGCTGCACGAGCACAGGGTGTGGACATTTTCACGTGGCTTCACCAGTGCTTCTTGCACAAGCAGGAGTGAAAGTGCTCTTATCCATGCTTTGGTATGCAGAAATAATCCCATGGCTAAGCACACCAGAATGGCAGCTGTACTACACAGTATGGTTTCCAAGGTTATGTTTGTATTAGTTAGGGTCTGAATGCCAGTCCCAGTGCTCCTTCTCTTCCTTTGGAATCTCCAGGGATGTGGGATTTTACATGGACCTGAAGTAGATATCCTTCAGTCCCATAAGGGGAACTTCCGAACATACCTTTATATGACTGGTGAGGGATCCAGCAAGGGTTGGAAGACACTTAAAGTTTGGCCACCAAGGGCTTATGTCTGGTCACATGATGGAGGAAACAGTAGGTCACGAAGGGAGCATGGCCACTGCCCAGCTCTATTTGGGGCCAAACCCAAAAGTCAGGCTTTGGTGGTCTATTCAGTGTCCTGCTGTCTTTTCAAGGGAATCAATGCTCCATTTTCCTACATATTTCAAGAACTTCATTTCTTGTTCCATTCTAAGCAATGTCTGTGGCATCAGTGAAGAGAAGACTGAAGAAATATCCAACAAAATTGTCACTAAATTGATGGTTTCCTCCATATGATGGCAGGCAGGCATCCTGTACATGACAAGAGATGGAAGCAGACCTGCTGCACAACCTGACATGCGTGTATACATAGGTACTACATGGTGAGGGTTGGGTGCATTTTGGTCACTCTTACGGGGTTCCCCAGGGCGGCTGGGGCTTAACATGGTAGACTGCCAGAGACATCCACATGGTCCACAGCTTCAAGAGGCTGCATAGATATCTCCAGCCCTGTCTTTTTGCAGACACAGCTGCAATCAGTATGTCACAAGAATCTGTAAACAGTAGAAAAAATACAAAATCATGGTGTTTTTTTTTCTATTTCTACAAACCACCTGCTCCCTGTCAGTGCGGAGCACAACCTTTTGTGTAGCAAATCCAATAAACAAAACTGTAAAGCGTCTGTCCTCAACTGGATCCCAGCCCATGACAAAGAGCAAATCTGATCCATGAGAAACAGCTGGGAAGAGCATTCAATACTTGCACTGCGCTTCACAAGCTGTCCGTAGCTTCCTACCAAAACCAACCAGAATTTCTGCTAAACATCAAAGAGGGGGGAAAGAAAAGGTAAAGTAGTTCTGCATCACAGCAATCTTAGGTACTAGAAGTGGAGAACTGGAGACTGCCAGTTTTAATATGACCAAATACTGCAGGTGAGCAGCCCAGCTCTCTTCTTATTAAATTAAAATACAAAATTTCTGAGGACTTTTTTTGAAATTAGGAGAAAAATCCACATAGGCCAACTTCACCTATTTGGCAAAGTGACACCCTCAGCGGACAGAAAGACTTGACTTAGTCTTTTATTCGGAAGAGTTTCAAGTCCTGGTAGGCCAGGAGCTGAGCTTACAGCATTCAGGGCTAGATTTAGGGAGTTGCCATGTCAACACACCTCCACCGTTAGCAAGAACACCTCAGAGACTGGGATGTGAACTAGAAGCCCTATTTTTAAGTCTACATATTCAAATTCAGTGCAACACAAATCTCAGACTCAAATTCCCTTGAAACTGGTGAAACCCTCCCCACTTCACCTAAGGTGGAATTTGGTCCATAATGTTGTGACCACCTTGGCCCGATAAAGTAAAAAAATGTGCTTTCTGCTGGTCGACAGCTAGAACATCCTTCTTCCTTAGAAGAATATCAGCCCATGGAAAAGTAAATTCACTCAGATGTAACATTTCCAAGGAGGTAATTCTTCTCTCTCACTCCCCAAATGGAGGAAAGCTCTTTGCCAGTATGTAATTTCTTTCCTAATCACATTGCAGTGTCACATACCAGTGAGCTAAGGGCTCCCGCAGCAGCATTATTCTCCAGCATATGTGACTTTGTATAACATGTGCTTCGCTCGGCAGTCATCAGCAACAGAGAGCAAGAACATACTTCTTCCTCTATGACATTATTAGGCATTAAGAGCACTATATAGCAGAGCATTTCAGCTTCTTTATTTTCTCCCAGTAAAAGCAGCTTGGCCACCTGGTGTGCTGCACACACAGTTAAATTCCAAATGTAATGTATTTTGTAGCGAAAGAGATTAGAAAGCTGCTGTAATGAATCTCATTACCAGTGTCTTTATATCCTCATCTAGTTGGAAGCAGAGATCATCCAGACCTAGGTACTGTACTTATTTAAAAGAATATCATCTACCTCTCAACTCTGCCATTACAAGACAAATTGTTTCCTTTGGCTTGATGCTCTAGCCATGATTTTCTCAGTCTTAAAACATGTTAGCAGCCAGATTTGCTCGAGAATCGAAGGCCAGATTTCTAAGTGCTTAGCACCACAACTGGGCTAGATTACTTTACAAGTGTTTGATTCCCATTTAGACATCTAAAATAAGAGCCAGATTTTCAGACACGCTCAAAAGCCTCCAAGACCTTCTGAAAAACTGGACATAGTGACATGC
The DNA here is from genome assembly GCA_009769605.1 of Bucorvus abyssinicus. Lineage (NCBI taxonomy): Eukaryota > Metazoa > Chordata > Aves > Bucerotiformes > Bucorvidae > Bucorvus > Bucorvus abyssinicus. The sequence goes on along the minus strand of CM020028.1, from coordinate 9,156,526 downwards.
TAAATTAGTGGAAATTAAAGTAGACAGCATCTCATCATGTTACTTGTTGCAATGATAAACACACACTCTTACTGTTAGATCCGTTTCCAAGCCCCACCCCCCTTTTAAAGGCATTTTTTTTCCTGGTTTATTCAAGCACAGGTCAAGAGTTCCAATTGTGACTTCCATGTTAAACAAAAAATGGTCCAGATTTTCATATCTTCATATGTTCTCAGAAGAAGAAAAATAAGTCAGTTTAAGCTGTATTTGGTCAACACTTCCAAGACAGTTCATGCAGTGTCAGAGAGATATGCCCAGGAAACTTCAACCCAGAAAATGAACATTTAGAACATAATTCCAGATGGTGGGTTACAGTGAAGAGTCCTTTGCATCTCTGACAGCATCCGTTCCTGGTCCACATGTGGGTTATGGCAGACAGGCCCCTCTTCCTGCCTTTCACTTAGACGACTGCTCAAACATATGTAATTACATCAGTTCTTCATGCTATAAGTGCCTCATAAGACTGCAGCTGAAATACAAGAATGACCCCTTCCTTCTGATCCCATTGATGTGCTGTTTCCTGACCACAGACTTTAATAGATGCGGGCCAAAACTGATTTTCCTATCTCAAAAATGTTTCCAAAATTCCAAAAATTTTCATATGAACATGACAGAAAGCCTCTAGATTGAAAATTATGGAGACTCAATCACCAAGGAGTAGATGTGCAGGAGACTCCTTCAATCAGTCCCAGCCAGACTAGGGACTGCTCTAGGCTAAGCCTCAAACTCTGCCAAAGCTGCTCCTCTTTTGTACAAATAACTTAGCATAAATCAGGCAATCAGATAAGATTTACTAGCTATGATTTGGGTGGTCAGAATAAACAGGACATTACGATTCCAGTGAAAGAAACACATTCCCTTCTACTCCTTCCTCAGCTGAACCTTCACATTTGTTGATTTATAAGCATTGGGATTTCACATCGGCCGGCTTCTGATTTGTGCTTCTATTTATCTATTTATCAACTTCAACTTGTCTGATATGACTGTTCTTGTCAGTGCTGTATCACATCTCAATACAGATGAACTCCTTCATTTATTCCAAACTCTTCAGTGCAAATACACAAATTACAAAAGAAAACTAGGAGTCTTCCACAGTGGATCTGCTGACTGGATGGGGGCACGTTCCTTACACATATTCTTTGAAAGGAAGTTCTACCTGTCCTAGAGGTAAGTAATATATTTCAGTGTGAAAATATAGCAGAACAGGATGATAAAATTCATCCTATGATCAAAACTCTGAAAAAAGACCCGGATTCAGTTCCCTGATCTGATGATACAGACTTTCCGTATGACCTTGGGCAAATTATTTAATGTTAGTTCCTCAGATAAGAATAAAGTCACCTCTTTCCTCCCACTCTGTCTGGTGGTATGGAACGGTCTCTTCCTATTTATTACAATGCCAAAAAAATAAATCTAGGACCACAGCCCTACAGTATTAAAGAACAAACTTATTTTAAGGAGAGCAGACAAAGGGAGCCAGCAAAATGTGCATGCACCATTAAGAAAATCCTAGGCATTTCAGGTGACAGTGCCAAATAGTAACAATACTCACATATATATTCTAAAGACAGCTTTCAGGTTTCCTCAATAGCCTGTTCTGCCAAAGCTGGCTCTGTGAGCACCACCCTGCAAGCCCTAAAGGCAAAGATATTCTTTGCAGCTCCTTTAGAGACTAACAAACAGGGACGAGATCTGGATGATGCAAGGAAAAAGCCATGCAAGTAATAATGCCATCATTTACAGATAAGCAGAGAGTGCATTTTATTTTTGAAGCAATGAGGTTTGGTAGGCACAACAAGCTATCCAGTCCCTGCTGCTATCCTTCATCTCTTGCTCCAGTCTATCAGCATTGTAAGTCAGCACATCTGGATGTGAAGCACTCCTCATATGAATGGGCCATTCATCTTCTGACAGTGTGCAGGCAGAGCATGTGAAATGTCGAGAGATTAGACACCGCCAGTGTGAGAGATTCCTCGACGCAATTAAAGTGTGAAGAACACATAAATCACAGAATTAAATTACTCCATCCAAACAGCCGCCACGCATGGCCCCCTCCGCCGAGGCAGAGTGGGCTCAGTGGCATTGTCACCAGCCCCAAATCCAATGGAGGAGCTGGTGTCTGGACCGTGGCATAAGCAGAGATGGAGGTGGCCAGCAGGCAGCCTTTCCTAAAGGGCCGTGATTGAGGAGGCAGTGATGGACTGCTCTGACAGATGAGGCAGACCCAGTGAAATAGCCCAGGGAAGCAGCGTGAGGCACTGAGGCAAGATGAAACAGCGATATTTGAATAAAACTGGTGTCAGAGAGGCGGCCATGCTGATATAATATCAGCAATGAGAGGGAGAACGTAAGAAAAAGTACATGGTAAATTAAGCACCAAGGCTGTTAAAGGTCCAGTTATTTTCCAGCTAGTTGCCTTCTGATTGTTCATTAAAGTACAATATCCAGCCCTGAAAAACAGCTAGTGAAAGTTCACTTATTTTTCCCGTTGGCAAACGGTCACAGGATCTGGAGACAACCTGTCTTCCCAGATCTTGACTCACTGCAGTGGTGCCTTGGTCATTAATATTCATATAAGGCCTAATGGTGCAGAGTTGGGTGTTTGCATTTGTCCTTCCTGGTATTTCCTACACTTGGATGCGGGCAGTGCTCGCATTTTCTGTGGGAGAGGCACAAGACTTGGTACTGTGCTCAAGCCCTCCTTGCTGGAGACAAGATGGGAACGTCAATTTCCAATAAAAACCAAACAAAATAAAACAATGCATTCCTCAGAGCTGTGGACTGAAGAATGACCTCTGAGTCAAAAACACCAGAGGACGAGAGAAAAGAATTGATTTCTGTTTGGTAGCAATCTCATGATTTTTAAGCCAGTCTCTTGATTGTGGCAGTGCCGAGCGTGATGTTTTTAGCAATTTCTGAGTCATCAATCCTGGCTCTCCCGAAAGGAGAAGAAAGGAGAAGCACAAGCAGCAATGTCCTAAAACACAGTGTTTTCAGAAACAAAATAAAAGAGGAGGGTCTGCGGTGTCTTAGGAGGATGCTCATAAAAACTGCTATCTCTTCTTTAGTCCTTACCCCACTCCGTCCCTGTGGAGGCAGTCTTGGCGACAGACCACTTAGCGGGGTGTTAACTCCCCAGCTCCCAGTGCACCATGAGGATGCAGACAGGGAGATGCCAGCTACCTCAGGCTCGGCAGAGGAGTGCTGGGTCCCTCGTGCTGCCCACTTCTGGTACTGGGCTAGCAAATCAAAACCCATCGCCACTGTGGCAGGGCAGATGCAACCCAGGAGCTTATAAGTGAGTCTAAACCCCCTAATGTCTTTCCCCACTCCACCATGAGTAAACTTCTCATCATGGTAAAGCTGACTTTCCTAAACCTGCCAAACTCCTGAAACCCCAGCCGTGGTCTGTACGAGCTGTCCGTAGCTACACCTTGTGCGCAAAGGCTTCAGCAGCTGCATGCCCAGATAGGTGTTAAGGGTGCAGGATGCTCCCCATGCAGGTGGGGTCTCTATCAGCATCCTCAGCAAGGCCCCTCTTGGTGGGGACCTGCCTCGGCTGTGGACAAGAGTGCTGCCCATTTTGTGCCACCACTGAAGGGCTGTGACATCCCCCCACTGCCCTGCTCCCTGTAACGGGGACGAAGCAAAACACAGGAGCTGAGTGTTGGTTCCAAACGCCTGAAATCCACCGCGTGGATGTGTCAAGACACAAGCTCACTGCCTCGCAGCACGTCAGCGGGCGGAATTTCTCTCTCCCTGCAGATATCATTCCATCTCCAGGGATGGCAAGGGGGAGAAACAAGCAGCTAGAGATGCAGGCTGGCTGAAGGCACGCCGCCGGCACCCTGAGCTAGCCTTGAAATACGGGGCACTGCCGTTCTCGTTCGTGCCTGGCAGCAAATCTCTGCCATGTTTGCTCCTGCTCGTCACACTCCCAGGGAGGACTTTTGGGGCAGGGACCTTCTCCCTGGTTGGCGTTGATTCATCTGCTGCGCAGCATTGCGGGGCTGCAGGAGCTGGCAGAAAGCTCCCACACTGATTTTGTCAAGAGCGCTGGGCAATAATGGAACGACACCTCGCCGTGTTTGCAAACAAACACTGCCTCCCTTCCTGTTTAACACCATCTGCCACCCAACCCAATTTCCCTGCCCCCGTCCCTCCCCAAAAATGACAGCCACAGACAACTCCAAAAAGCAGCTGCTAAGATGAACCGCGCTCTTTCGCTCTCGATTTTAAGAGGTGCTGGTGAGGAGGCTGCGGTGCCGCGCTCCCCCTGCGCACACGCAAGCAGACACCTTGCTGCACCCTCACGGCTGAACAACTAACTGGGCTGGGAGTTTATCACTGCTGAAAACACAAACCAGCCCTATGTGAAATCGCTCTCGAGCTCTTCCATTGCGTGGTCTTCTTCCTGACCTCTCTGCCCATTGGTAAGGGCATGCGGACATGGGAATGGAATCAAGAGGGGACTCTGGTTAGCTCCCCATCTCTGACAGCAAATTAGCTCAGCTTCCTTGCATAGGTAGTAATATCTTCCCCCATTAATGCTTGCAGGCTCAAACCCAGGGCTGATCGGGTTATGGCATGCATCTGGCAACCACACAATCACAAACATTTCTGAAGGAATACTGCACCGACTGATTCACTTCCCGGGAACAGATAAAAGTCTTCCAGACCAGCCCAGCTTTTGGGCCAGCCTTTCTTATTTGCTCTCCCTTCAAACAAGAAAAAGGAGTAAAAGGAAATAACTCCATACGTTCAAGGAATATGTTTACTTGAGAAGAATCAGCCTCCTCAGGGCTTCAACCAAGGTGGGGAAAAAAACAATTCCTTGAGGAAAGAGATTGTTTGGTTGAAGAAAATCAACCACCTTGCTCACAGCATTTCAGGTGGGAACCTACTGTCTTCCTTATCACGGAGCTGCAGAAACCAGAAAATGAGGGTGTTCCATCCCATAACATCCTGGATAAGATATTAACACTTCTGTGACATCTTTATTCTATCCCTCTATTGCAACAGTTAACAACCAAGATTGTTAACTATAGCTCACATGCATTAGGTTAAAAATCAGAGGCTCTTTCATGTCACCTATTTCATACCTGTTCTTCGTTGCACACACCTCCTCTCTTTCACGTGGCAGAGGTATCCCCCTTGTCAAGCCAAGGAATTGAGAAGATGCCTCTATCTCGGGCCCAAGCAGCACACCCACACATCTCCTGGCCTCACCTCCTTCATGCAAGAGGGGCCTAAGTTCCAATATCATCTGGTAGACACGCTGTCCTGATACAATCTTAGTCTCAGCCACCACTTAAACAGAAAGTGTGGATGGTCTTACACAGTGCTCATCCTTCGCATGAAAGCGAGTAGTGTGTATTTCAGAGGCTACAGCTTCATCTCCTTCACCTGGGATGGGATAGATTAAGGCCAAATGAGTGTTATCTTCCTGCTCATGAGCAGCTAGGCCAGGCTTACATCAATTGTAACTCAAGGCATAGTTCAAAAGAAACCTATCCAGATCTTTTTCCAAGCTCCCTTTAATCATCTCCTTCCCACCCACTTCTTAGCAGCTCTCTGATACACCATTTGAAGCTGTATTATATTAAAATGCTTGTGCACATTTAAGTCCATCCTTGCTCAGCAAGACTTCAGTAAGTCCACACTCATTACTTTTCAACCTCTACAATCCCTAGGGCTTGTTTCTGCATAGCCACAGCTGTTTTACTCTTTCTGCGATAGCAATGGATGTTGCTGAGGTCACCATGGACATCCCTGCTCTTTTGCATATATAAGTCCCACAGTACAAATTTGTAAATCAGGAGAGGTCATTTCTACATGCTGAGAATCCCAGCGATCCTGGGGAGGGTCAGGAGAAGACGACTCCTTGCAAAAACCTCTGCTGATAGACTTCTCATCTCCTCATCACCTCCATGAAGATTTTAGGCAAAAAAAAAAAGTCCTGGGCATTTGATATAATTCTTGGCTTTTGAGTGTACAATAGCAAGTTCAGTGCATACAGCATGTGTTGTGTCCAAGCTACCCCTTCCCTTTGCTGGGGGAGGAGATATCCTCTCTTTTTTTGTGACTCAATCTCTGCAGTCCCAGCCATTGCCAGAGGGAAGATGTCTACATTAGCCTTCACCTTACAGACTGCTTCCTACATGGAAAAGGATAAAACCCGGCAGAGCAGCTGGCCGGGTGCATTGGTCAGCCAACCTTTAAGTAGGCTGTGATCTGCCAGAAGAATAAAGGACTTCACATCAAGGCAGTGATGGAGATTTTTTATTCCCAGAACAACAACTTGACTTTCTTTCATCAACCAATTTAGTCTTTTCTGCCCTAATCACTGACAAAGACAAGGCCATCTGTCCGTCCTGCAATAGCTTTCATGTTACATACCAAAATGTCACGGGATATGGCACTGATGATCTTTGCAAGGGTCAAAATGAAAGCTTCCCATAACCTCATCGTTCTTTAGATTTCTTACAATTCTTTCTGCCTTTTTCCACTGGTTCTGAGTCACCTCAGGTTTTCATGTGATGACTGTAAAGGAATTTAAATATTGGAGAGCACTCTGATAATAATTTTTAACCAACTTAATTATGTTTCATAAATAAGTTGCCTCCCAGGTGGCTGGGCTATATGAAGGCCACAAGTGACTAGCCATAGCATAAATCCTTTCCTCACTATTGGGTACCCCAGGTACTACACTTCTGGTTTTACAACACTTCTGGTTTTACAAGAGAGCAGATATTTAGTTATGAAGTCCTGCTGCTCTATGTGACTGACTTATCTTCTCTTGCACTTGAGGCCATCGCCTATTCTCAGTGTAGAATCCAGGTTCCCTTTCAGTGATGTTTCATTTGCTCTTTGATGATCACCAAGCCTTCTCACTGCCTGTTTTGCTCTCCTGGTGATCAGATCCTCACTGTGCTCACCTATCCCTGTCTGCAGAGATCACTGCTATGCACCCGCTCCACTCAGCTTTCAACCTGCCCTCGCTCTGCCCTGCCACTTCGTGTCTGAGGGACAGGGTGCTCGTCTCCTCCAGAGATTTGATTCACCGCGGCTGTGTGCGCAATTGCTAGCAGCTATTCCAGCATGAGCCCATCTTCTGCATGAATCCCCATTATTCTCCCTTCTAAATGCCCTAACCCTCTGTGAGTGCCTGCATGTATTTCTACGGAGAAGTAGTCTATCTGTGGGGTCTAGTTTGACATTGCCTTCCAATTCTTGTGAACAACCTCTACCTGACAGGTTTTGGTTTTGGCCTAGGTATCTAGGACTAATACATATTTAATCTCTGCATTTGTGTTTTAGAGAGACAAACCAAGAGACTGTCACCAGAAGGAGTCCTCCAAAGCAAGCACAATCAATGTGGCACTCAGCAGTGGCTTCAGTCCTCTTTTTCCCTTCAGGATATATATTCATTGATGGGTGTTTTATGTGCTTCTGTGGAAGCTGACAAGCAGTTTAACTCCACATTTACACCATAAAGTCTGTCATTGCCTTTTAGCAAGCATATGTAGCTTGTCTCTTCCACCTCATCAAAATCAAAAGCCCCCTGCCCCCTTCTTCTACCTCTGGATGAAACAGTGGATTCGAGAGTTGCCATTGCTTTTTTTGCCTTCTTATCCTATCTTGAGGCATATATAACCCTGGGTTACTACATATGTAGATTTTACTATGAAGGTAACTGCTCTTTCACAGCAGAAAAAAAATCATCTCATTGAGGTTATCCATTTTATAGTTGGTCAGCTCAGTTGTTTTGGGTCTTTCTAAACACCCATCTTCTCAGCATTTCACAGTTTCCTCCTTTGCTGCTGCTAACAGCGGTGTTCTGGGCCAGGTGAAGTTCTCCTCCACCAGCAATCAGCGATGGTTTATGGCACTCGTAATGATGAAATTCCATCTGTCTCACAGCAGAACCCTCAGGAGGTTGCTAATCAAACAACATTCAATTAGCCCCTCCAGCTCTGCCACATATTCAGCTACATCCTCTCCTCATCCTACTGTGAAACTCAAAGGAGCCGACAAAATTGCTTGGCTGTGGTGCACAATACTCTGATACATCTTCTGTAGCTTTTCTAAGCATTTATCTCCTCTTTTCTGAGGTTGTAACAAACTTCTCAAAGGTGAGTAGATTTAATTGCGACAGAAATCAATTTTGCTTGGTGTCTGTTGGTTCTTATCTATAATCTACTCTGAAAGAAAATGGCAGTCCAACTATTCACTATACTGCTGGCAGTCCTCATTTTCTTCATTAAGAACCTCCATTTTCCCCAGAAGTTTCCAGTTGTATAAAGGGACTTCTCAGGTCACAGCAAACTCTTTACTCAAGCTGAGAACCTGCGGCTTTGTTTAACCTGTCGCTTTGTTTAATTTGTTTAACTGCTTTATGAACTCCTACTCACAAAACGGAAAGTAATGTGTCGAGGGGAATTAGGGCTGGATCCTAAAAGCATCAGGCAACCCCGCTTAAACCTTTTCATCTTCGTTAATGCAGTCTTCACTCTTGTCTCCAGAGATATATCACAGTGATTTTAGTAAGGAAACTCGGAAATGAGGGGAGGTAGAATTGAGCCCTTTAGTACCATTGGGGCAGAGGCACATTGATTTTTGGGAACTAGAGCCACACTGTGCCTGAGTAATGGACAGATGACGTGTTATTTAGGATGTCAGTTGAGTGTCTTCTAGGATAATTTGGTTTGAATTAGCAAAAAAGACATTTGTCTGAATTGAAGTAAGTGATGAGGGCTGAAAAGCCAAGGTAAGATCTGGGCTTAGATGATAGAATCTACTCTCTTCCCCACAACACTGTTGGATTTTAACAGGACTTTGTCAAACCCATTAAGTGAACGGGATGGAGCTAACACAATGGAGAGATACACCCTTCCCACCCACCCAGAAAAACCCTACGAGAAATCAGATAACAACAGACTTTGAATAGAAATTTTGAATACAGGTTTGCCAAACCTGCAGATAAAGGTCAGAACTCCCTTGGTAAAAGAGGTGGTTGTTGCTTGTGTGAGATGCAGTCTGAGCTACAGGAAAGGTTTGGGGCTGTCTGTTTTATTTTACTCAAACCTGTTCACCCATCACTAGTTTCAGAGAACGACCTTCCATAACCTACATGCTGGGTTTGGTTTGGAAGCAATGTCCCTTGAAAGGAGCTTCACAAGAAACTTGCCTGTCTTCCATGAAGCAGCTACAACAGCATGGCTCCTGCTGGCAGCGGGAGGTGGGCAAATTGAATTGTGTATCACAAAAACCCCTTATCTTCATCAGCCACTGACCCTGTGTTGCCCAATATTATCAATAAGAGGAAATATCAGAAGAACTACTCAGCCCTGTGTGTCTTGCCTAGACAGCAGACTACTCTTAAATGTTTAGAGGTTAAAGCGTGGGACTTGAGCCCCTTTTTGGTACAGCCTCTCTTTTTACTGCCAGACAAGGATGGACAGATTTAATGAAGCATGGAAGTGGGATCAGGCAGAGCAGGCTCCATCCCGCTCCCCTGCTGAGGGCTACTGTGATCCTGATAAGTGACATGTTTTCTCTGTGGTCCAAGCTATCAGAAAAAAAACAGGCACGATATTTCCTTCCTTGGATGCCTTGTCTTTCATGTTCAGCTTAAAGCTCTCCAGGCAATGGTCTACTTCTTACCTTGTTTTTGCTGTGCTGCCATCGTTGAAGAGCCCTGTCTCACTTCAGCTGTCTAGACATGACCAGAGTGCAAATATTAAGCAGCCCTGACAGGTGAAATCCTGCTTCCATCTTATTTCCTTAGATGTCAGCAAATAATGTCATGGCATCAGGGATGACACACCATGGCCCAACATAACAGAAGTGACACAACATGCTGAAATCAAGACATGACAAAAATTCAAGGCAAGCACACGTCAGCTCCTGAACCTCTTTTCAGTTGGCAGGGAAAGACAGGATCAGACCCTGCAAAAAGAATCACAGGTTACACAAGTTTCACAGCCTCCAATAGATGAACCAGCTGACCCTGCAGCTTAGCTGGGTTTTGCCTTCTTCACTAAACTACTCTGAGAAACACAACAGCACCGGACATCAGGTCGTTAGACAGGAGGAGATATGAAGTGCTTTACTTCTAGGTCACTGTTTCCAGCTGAGTCTTGTGTAGCTCATTAGTAGGTAAGAGCCATTGTGACTTGACAATTGTTGTGAATTGAAACAACAGTAGACTTTGCAGCCACCAGAGAGGTGCAATTGCATGCCTGAGAGAGAACTGCAGGGTGGGACTTATAGACCCTGGTGCCTTCATAGTGAGGTGGTCACGGCTAATCTGCTCTCATAGCTACACAGAGACTCAGAGCTCAGTAGTGCCTCTTGCAAATCTGTCTTGCCCTTCGCCCAGGTCCTCTCTGATGTGCATGCACTCTACAGGGGTGAGGAGCCAGCACAGCAGCTCCCCCACCACTGGGGACCCAGCGACCAGCTGCCTCTGCCTCCCAGGCAGCCCTGTGCTGCTTCTGGAGATGCTATCCCTGCAACACTATCCCCACTGCTGCTGAGGCTGTTTTTCTTCTGCAGATCAATAGGGAACTTTGGGTCTTTCTTATCCTGACTGCACTAAACAAGTGGCACTTCAATACCGCAATGACAGCTTCATGGAATCATAGAATCACAGAATCATCTGGTTGGAAGAGACCTTTAAGATCACCAAGTCCAACCGTTCACCCTGCACTGCCAGGGTCCCTAAACCAAGTCCCTCAGTGCCACATCTACACGGCTTTTGAACACCTCCAGGGATGGGGACTCCACCACCCTCCCTGGGCAGCCTGTTCTAACGCTTCACAACCCTCTCTGTGAAGTTTTTCCTGATATCTAACCTAGATCTCCCCTGGTGCAACTTAAGGCCATTTCCTCTCGTCCTGTCACTTGTTGTATGGGAGAAGAGACCGACCCCCAGCTCTTCCTAAAATACTCTGCGACAGGGCAAAACCCATGAGTTAGACTGGAGTGGGGCAGAGCAATGACACTCAACCAAAGCCCACAGATTTTCTCACAGGTGCTCTGCCTCTGTCCCAGCCCCAGAAATGCAGAGTTTTCGCTGCCAGTGGGTTGTAGCCTTTGCCATGTGCAAAGTGCAAGCAAGTGGTCAAGGCTGAATGGGGTTTCTTGTCCCCTTAATAGGCATCTCAAAAGCTGAAGGTAAGTCCTTATGCATGCAGCAGGCAGGAAAGAAGACTTTCAAGTAGCCTTGCATTTGGAAACCCTCTGCCAAACACAGACTTTCTGTCATAGGAAGCTCCTCCTTGAGAAGAAATGTGCCCGTGACCATTTTGGAGCAATATGACCTTTTTTCATGGAGATATATGCCTCCCTGTCAATGGCTCATAAATGGATGAACAGCTCAGCTCTTTTTAATAGAGTTAGGCACAGGGTAATAATAGACTTGTGCAGCTCTCTCTCTTTGCTTAATTCATCTTTCTACAAATCATTAGCATTGTTGGAATAACTGCTGTCATTAGCTTGGATTCCTCCTCACAGCAGCTAACAGCAGCTAACAGCAGCATTGCGCTGCACCACACATGGAAAATGGGGTTCCCTGCTCCTGTTTGCACAACTGAGACTCAGGGCAGGGCATTTCATTCTCCTGTCAAAGGAGGAAAGGTGCTGAATAAAGCAAACTGAACTCCTTTCCTCCTCCACTGAAGAGCACAGCACAGGGACCAGAGCAGCGGATGCAGACACAGCAGGAGCTCCAGTTAAGGCTCTCAGTTCAGCACAGGTAAGAGCTATGGAAGCCTCTCCTAAGATGCCCCTAACCCATGCAAATGAACTTGTGGTCACACATGCAAGCAGCCAATGCCCTCCTGCTGTCACAATTCCTATGGGGATGATGCTCTACCAACAGATGATCATGAAATTGCTCCATTTGCACTCATGTCATCATTTCTGAGCCAGGAGCCAAGTGCGTATCAGGCTTCAAGGTACAGCATGGCCATAGCAGTGATGATCTTGTACAGCATCAAGCAGGCTTAATGCCAGGTTGATATTCCTTTAGAAGTGTCAGCAGCTGCTGGGAGATGAACAGAGCCTCGCTGCAATGTGGCATGGTGAACTCAGCATTGGTCTGAGTTAAACTCATCCTGGACACAGCCTAGTGCTGGATCAAAGCAGCCTGCCTCCTGGCACTGCTCTGGGCAACCTGCCTGCCTGGCATGGCAGAGGAGCTCTGCTTGCTGCTGCTGCCAGCCTCAGGGACATCATGGGGAAGGAAGCAAAAACCTCCAGGTGCATTTCTTAGCATGTGCATTGTTCAGCAGCAAAACAACCCAACACCCCATTCTATGGTTGCTCATACCCAAAATTATTAAATGAGTCCATGGCAGCGGATGGAGCTCAGCCCTCAAGACAGCTGGGCCTGATCCCGCGGTTGTGATCTGCACGTGTATCTGATTCGCATTGTGGGATCATCCTTTAATTAAATTTACTGTGTTTGGTTTATAAGCACAGTGGTCTGGCCTTGATGACAGCAGTACACAGGAGAGGGTCCACCGCTATTTATACATGTTGGGCCACGATGCGCGCTCTCGTTTTGTGTGCTCAGCTCTAAATGATATCCCTGGGATTACACATGTGCGACTGAGAACAGCGATTGGCCTGGGCTCGAGATCATTGTGTGACTCTTCCAGTAATCTGAAATGGTCATTTCCTAGCAGTCTGTTTGTTTCTGTGTCAAGGGAAATAATCTAATTTGAGCGCTGTAAAATTTGCAATTATTGTGCAACAATTTTAACGAGGCAGAGTGGAGGGGGTGGTGGAATCAGGATAACGTTGGGTTGAATTGATGTGGTGTGAAGGTGAAAGCAAGGCAAAGCTTCTCTCCAGAAAAACTGAAAACAAAGTCTACCACTCCCACAACAGCATTGCCATCTGCAATTAATGAAGGCTCATATGTGACCCCAGTCCTTGCATATGCCATGAGTAGAGTTATGCAGAGATAAGAGACCTGTAAAGCACACGTCTTAAAGGCATCAGTATCCTTGCAGTGCAAGCTCTGCTGGAGTTTGCTGGTCTGACACAAATTTTTCCAGTAAAGTGTCCGAGCCAGATTACATGTATTATCAAACCTGCTCAGGCAACTGTGAGTCAAAGGGTCCCGAGCCAGGTTTGTGCACATTGTGTTCTTTCATAAAAGATCTCCATGGTGATTCCTGTCTCTCCTGCATTCAGCCCATCACAGTATTATAAATTTCCAGTCCAGTAATTCCAGTTTGGTGATGGTGCAGAAGTGAGGCTGTGTTCAGGTCTGTACTCGGGTTGACCCAGAGAGCAGCACCCACCCAGCCATTAGCACCGGCTGTGGTAAGGCACAGTCCTTGGATGTGGGAAGTGGCTGTGTGAGTGTACAGGCTTCCACAGTGGTAGTGTAAATGGATCCCATCCGCATACTCCTTACAGGGAAGTATTCAAAGACCCAGGGGAGATTTTGTCTCTGTGGTCATCCAGTTCCGCTCTGCTCATTGCTCCATGTACAAGAAGACACAAAGTCCTGTTCTGATTTAATTGCAGTGGAGAAACTGCTATGGAGGTGGCAGCGCAGCCCAAAAAGCCCACAGTGCTCCTTTGGAGTAGGAAGGCAACCTGAGATCCCGCTAATGTGGAGGAACAAAACAGACCCACCACATTGAATGGTCCTTCTGACAGGCATCTGGGATGAGAAGCGAGTGGACTGCTGTGTCCTTGAAAAGGCAAGTGCAAGCCGCGAACCTCCGTGTTGGGACACCTGACCAGGGTTTCTCACTGCTGCTGTGTCCAGTGAAAGCAGTGCAGAGGTGATGACTTGGACCAGTGCCTCCAGGAGCTTTGAGGAAGCCAATGCTGCGACACTTGGTCCTATTGCCCTTTGAGAAGTAGTTTTGCTGATTACGTTTTTGAGAACAGAAGAGCTCTGCATTCTTCATTACCATTCCTCTGCTGTGTTAAACATGTCCCATGTGGGCAAGAACCCATGAGCACCAACCAAAAGATCCCAAGGTAAATTCTCTGGGGCATCATTTCTCTTGACAGGATGATTAAGAAAAGGATGGGATTTCTTGCAGAGGGTATTAAATGCTTCTGCTCATGCTTCCCCATAACCTTCTGCTCCTACTCCTGGTGAGAGTCTTCTCTCTGTTCTGGCATTGCCCATGTCTTGCAAACAACTCAAACCAAAAGCATCTTTCTCTAACCATACAAGTTAATTGCTCTCCACTGCCCAGGGATTGTGTTCATGGTGATCATTATCCAGCTCCATCTGTCCCTCTCCAGTATCAGACTAAAGGGGAACCACATCTCGGCCACAATTGCATTTGTGTCTCATTTAAAGCACTCCCCAAGATGACACTCCACCTTTCTATCTGAGCCACTTTATTTCCGTCACACAAGCAGCATTCAAGCTAACGCACAGCGAGAGCCCTAGTGGGAAGTTCTTCAGGAAGAGGTAAGAGCCAATATGTAAAGTGGTTAATGAGCTCGTCACAGACAGCAGTGCATCGGGTTACTGCTACCAGAAGTGGCTGGAGCCCAGCAAACACTCTTCCAGCAGCAAGCACCTTAAAAACTTTCTCTGCTCCAGGGCCAGGAGCACTGAGAGCAGGCAGGGCCAGAGGGAAAATCACATCCTGTAATCCAGAGGCAAACCAGATCACTGAAGCAATTACCCCTAATGCTTAGGGGCATCAGGAGGAGAAACACTCCAGGACCTGTTCCACCTCTGTCTACAGGGTCATGCAGTTCACCTTGGTGCTTATGTGTTCCCTCCCAAAGCAACAGGAATGAAAAAACCAGCCCCAAAGAAGAGGAAAATGGGGCTGTAAAAGATAAAATCAGGTTTGGGAGTAGGAGGATGTAGAGAACCAGAAACAGCTCTCCATTCTTTTGTTAGGCAGTCTAGGTTAAGGTAACAGTATTCCCTTAATAATAACAGGACGGCAAGGACTGTACAACTTCTAATAGATACCATATAGCTCACTGGGTAAATTCAAAAGGCTGCAGGAGAACGGTACTTGGCACTGTGTGTAATTCAGTGATGGCACACTGCACTGCAGGAAACCATGACGTCTTGACCGAGGCTGAGAGCTCAGAAGGATGCAGAAAAGGGAGAAGACATTTAACAGAGTTCAGACTATCCAGACTTGCCAAAAACTTAATTAAGGGACAGATTTTGGAAGTGAGTGGAGTGGAAATGAAAGACATGAACCTGCACCAGACAGGGCACCAGGCAATGTCTAACCAAGGAAACTGAGTTGCAAACGTGGCTAGGAGAAGGGTCAACTGGCTATCAGAGGGCTCTTCGACTGTCCCTACAATACCTAGTGGTGGCCACTGACTGCTGTCCTATGCTGGTAGAGCTTTTTTCACCGTCATTCCCCCATGTGGGTCAGTACATTATAAACCCCAATAATAAAACAGAAGACAGTGCCACTGGGGGTGGTCACAAGAGGTCATGAGCCAGAGGTCAAGTGTCACTTTCAAAAAGAAACCTGGTAAAAAGATCTGGTCCATAGGTTCATGTTTTCATGAACCTGTAGGGTCAGAAGGCTGAGACAAATCATCTATCAGCCCAAAGAATTGTGTGGTGTTGAGATGAAATAGATATGGGAATAGGAGGCTCCTGACATTTTAGGACATTACATTCTCATAAGGAAAACAAACAAAAAAAGAAAGAAAAATGCAAAATACAAAGCAGTCATCTCACCAGCTCCAAGTACTAGAGAAAAAATGCAAGGGAAAAACTTTCCAGGGGCCATGGCTACCCTGAGTGTGATGAAAATGCAAAATTCACAGTAAGTTTTTTTTCCACACTTCAAAACCCACAAGGCCTCTTGACTCCTGCCACCATTCCTCCACTTTACTCACTCAACCTGACCATTTACCCAGTGGTTACAGCACAAGGCTAAACTGTGAACGCATCTGTTGGACCAGTATGAGTAGATAAACCATGTACCTTCATCTTTCCTCAATTTTTTCTCGTCATAAGTAAATATAGCCCAGGAAATGGTCACTGTTCAAAAGGTGGGGAGGGATGGAGCCTGACCTTTTAATGTCATTAATGTGTGATGAACCTAAATCAAGCATTCCAGCTCAGCACCACACTAATTACACTTTATATTTTTGGGGCCTTCAGTCTTGCTCCCCACAGAAACCATAATTCATGGAAACATGTAAGAAATGGACTTGAGGCAAGGAACAAGGACACGACAAATCATGCTAATTTAATTTACTTGGCTAATTACATTTCATATCTCATTCATTTGAGATATACAGATGAGTAAAATTCATATGGACACAGACATTGCAAAGCCAAAAATAAAGTCATGAGCAGTTTTATCTTTGAGTTGTGCAGAAAATGAAAGTGAGAAGAGGAGGGAGAGAATGTGTTAGTTAGCAGATGCTGTAAGGGGACAGGGAAAATACATTTTGTTCCTTCTGTAACGTCTCTGACCTCATCTTTCCCTTTCCACACTATTCTGTGATTATTTTGGTCTCTTAGATCTATTCCTACATTTTCCTGTTCTTGTTTTTGTTTTGCTCCACAATCCAACCTTCTTCAGTAGCAGTGTCCCTGGGTGACATTCTTGTGGCCCATTGAAACACTTTTAGAAGATGACCAGAGGGAGGCATAAATGACTTTGAGTTACTCCAGCTACCAGCCAAATCCATCAGAAGAAGAGCTTCTCTTAATTATACATATGATCCCAAGGATTTCCTACTTTTTTCTTCCTGAAGTGAATAGCATAAAAAGCCCCAAGGATGTGCCAGTTCCATGCCGCCCAGAGCTTCAAATCCTAATTTTATTGCTGTGCTGTATTTTGAGAGCAGCTGGGAATGGTTGAGAATCTGGGCCTCTGTCTTCACACATCCAGATCTGTCTTTAAATCTCGCTTCTTCAAACAATCTCTCCTTACTTTTTTCAGCACCGACAAGTTCCAGGTGCCTCCATCCTCTTCGGTGTCTGTTTCTCATCTTTAGAGTTGTTCTTCCTTTGGAAATGGACTAATCCTCACCTGCAGTCACAGAGAGTAATAAACATGGCTTTAAAATTATGTTCTTCAAAATACCCACCAGTGGCCAGATGTGAAGCTTCACAGATGTAGATTGCAGCATTGGTTCAGCTCCATGAAGGCCTGCACTCTTGCAGAACTACGGAATTGTCACCTGGATGAGTCCCCAGTGCTCGTGACTGTTAAGGAAAGCCTGGATAAGGCAGTGAGAAGTTCACTTGGAGACGTAACCCTGTACTAGCAGATAACAGCATGCCTAAAACCTCATAAGGGCTTCCGCCCCCTCTTTGCCACCAACGATGCCTACCCTCCCATGTCTGACAAGAGAAGTATAGTCTCCTGCCTCCCATTACCTATGCCTGACTTCGATAGATCACATCTTCATGTTTTCTTTATCCCTATATGAATCAAAGGAAACCATCAGCATCCACAGATGATCTACCAGAAAAAAAAAAAAAAAAAAAAAAAGAAGATCTTTGGATCATTCGGTCTAGTCGGGACACTTCATAGCCTAATTATGAGTGTAAGACAGGTTAGCATGGAAGTGAGCATTGAGGTGCTTGTGGCTTCTAAGACCAGAACATAGGTCCTGGGTTGTTTTATTTATGAGCATAGACATAAGCATTACATCTTAAATCATAATGTTTTTTTGCTCTCTGCAGCTCAATCAATCCCATCCAATACTCTTCAGCCACTCAGTGTCCGAGATTACTCACAGCAATGCCTTACGCAGTAACTACTTACACTTGGTTCTGCATCAGAACACTCTAATCAAAAATAGCATATTATTACCAAGTTACCCAAGCAATAGAAGTCAACAAATGAAAGAATTAACTCGCAGGAATGGTCTCAGATCAGTATAGCAAAGATCATAGCTCTCAGAGAAGAGTCACAAATTGTAAATCATCGTCTTTGGCTTGGGCTAACGTTGTTTGGTCCAGCCACGGCACAGCAGCCATCTGAGTGAGACCAGTGTCCAAAGCCTGGCGGGAGAAATCCATGTGACCCAGCGTTAGCACTGGAAGCGTGAACATCTCCATCGGAGCTGAACGGCCTGACTCCTCCGTATCCGCGCAGAGAAGCAGACAAGGTTTTTGCACCATTCAGCTCACCCTAAACCACACCCATTCCTCTATGCTGGCTATAAAGGAAGCCATGGGTGACCAGCACAGCTGGAGATCCCTCCCTCTCTGGGTGAGCTGCACTTCTCTCCCCTGCCTGATCCCCATCAGCACAAGCTCCTCTCCTCTGGTGAAAAACTGCCACAACAGCTGGGGCCACAGATGCTGCCACAGTGGTGGTCGCTCCGAGGTGCCAGCAAGGAAGCGCAAGAAATGCATCCTGCAGTGCCAACCTCTACCTTTCCTCCGACCACTTCACTAACTCTTGTGCCAGGAAAACTCCCCAAAATATGGGATCGATGCCCTCAAGCACACCCTGTAACAAGCACGCTAACATCTATCTTCGGGTAGGTTTGGGTCTGGAAGTTATTTGGCATTTCTCCAGTAGGCTCTTGAACACACAGAATCCACAGACGTATCAAATGTGCCTTTTTCCTGTCCAGGTCTAGCACCATTAAACACACTAAGCAGACTTTCAATACCATCCAAAAGGAAACCATTTCTATGAAACAGGTCCTCACACAGTTTAAGCTGGACCAGACCTGTACTGGACTATATAAATATCATTATTCCTTGTTCCTAAAAAACCAATAAGTGTTGAGAAGCTGAGAACTTTTTAGGTAAAGCCTACAAAGAGGAGGTAAAGCCCGTGCCAGGCAGCACAAGGCACGCTGCCAGGCAGGAGGTGGACATGGTTACAGAAACAGTCTTTTCCAGATCCGGCCTCTGGGACTGGTGAAAAAGGTTTCTGTGAGTGAAGGAGGTTTCCCATACAGGTTACACATCAAAAACAGGCAAATGCAAAGGGAGGCTGAATGCTGCTCTGATCTCACAGTTCAGGTGAATTACAGGTGCAAACTCTGTGGTTCTTTGGTGAAAATGAGGGAAGTCACAATAATCGTCAGCTCTAATTATGCCCCCCTACCCTCATTTATGGAAGAGTTTCAATTTTTCAGCAGAAATTTAGGTGTTCCACAAATTCTTCAGAAATTTGTCATTTTTCATCTGGAAATGCTGCAACGTCTTCTGGAGCTGCCTTTGATTCATTCCATGCTCCTATTGCTATCATCATTACCTACAGACCAACAGGATCACATCCAGTGTGACAAATGTGAGCTACATTTTGGGAACCTTTGTCTGTGGCACGAAAGGACCACACAGCAAGGACCTGGGCCATAGAGGACAGAGGATGAAGTAGACCGCAATTTCCCCAAGTCTCTCCAGTACATTTTCCAAATAAACAGGTTTTTACTTTTCTGTCAGTGTGTTTTTGTGTATGGGTATTTGAAAGCAAGAGACACTTCTCATGTTAAGAAATTAAAGATTTGGGAGACCTCTAAAATGGTCTTTCCTCCCACCACATCCCTTGCACCCTGCTGGAAACACTGAGCTACTGTGTCTGCAAACAACTGCATCCTTATATGCATCGCTCTGTGAAAGGGTAGTTAGAGCTGTTGCCTGCTCCCTGGGTACAGCTCATCGACACAGCCCTGTTTTACTGATATTTAGGAAAAAACAAGACTACAAATGATCAGGTCATACTTGCCAGTAAGCACTTAGGAACTATAATCTGGCTGAACAGTAGAGCCAACCAAGCTACCTTTACAGTATTTCCTTCCTATCATGCATAGTTCAGCCATAGTAAAAAAAAGAAAAAAGGGCATCAAAACATAGCCAAGTTGTAAAATCTGACCATCTGCAGGGTGGCTGGTGGAAAGCCATTTTTACTTTGCCTTGAGAGGCATTTTTCCAAAGCTGTCAAACAGCGATCACCAAAGACCACTGGATTATTTACTAGTCCAACATCTGTCAAGAAATAATTAGGTTGTTAAAGGTAGATTGTTAGTTACTGGCATTAGGTGTCCATTAACATTAATTGAACTCCTCAGAATTATTTAGGAGCAAAGTCTGGCTCCATTGAAGTTAACGGGAGCTTTTCAGTTAACTCTTGACTGACCTGATGGATTTGACTCACGGCAGAGAGAAAAGTGATGGGTTTCTCTTTAAGCCATGTACCCATGAGACATCTGCTATAAGGACATAATCTCAGACAGGCTACACACTGAGGAAGTATTTCAGACAAACCAACCACTTTGGGGTGCTCAGTGAAATCTTATCCATCCCTGAAGAAGTGCTCACCTGGTGTGTCTCTTCTCTGCTTGTAGTGAAAATAGACACTGGGGCATGGAGCTACTTATTTCTAAGTCAGCCTGCACATCCCCACACACACATCAGCACAGGGATCAACACCGTGTTTTAAAGATTTAGTTTAGCGTCTGAAAGAGATCAATGAAATAGTTGGTGGGTAATTAACATTGCTGATATTTATACCATTAAGGATCGAGGGAGAAGCGAAACAAGGGTATGCCACATATTCGCTGATTGGAGATGATTAGGTTTCTGCTGATGTTGATATTTCAGTGTAATAATTTGCCCTCACCATTCCGCCCCTCCATGCAGTCCGCATGGACAGGTTCAACTGGGTCTTCTACCCAGAAAGAGAGGGTCCAGTCTTGCTGTCATGTGCACGAAGAAACAATAGGCAATCCAAATGGAAAACATTAGTTTTGCATTAATACAGACTTCTGGACTTCACTGCTAGGTTAAGAGTTAAACTTTTAGTTATCGGATCCCTTGTGTGATATAAACTATCATTATGAGATACATTTTCTTTCCATTATGCTGTAATAAAACCCTCCTCCTTATAATATAAATATATACATTTCCTCTGAGGCACCCTATTTGCTAAAGAACATCATGGAAATCTAATCTCCTTTTAATCAATAAAACACCAAATGATGTTTCTATTTAATGCAAACTTTGCTTCTTACCATGTAATGAACCTGTTTCTATTAAGAACACAGCCATTAATGGAATAAGTAATGCATTACTACTATTCCACTGCTACAGTCAGGTTTCTCTTAGTATTTCCATTATAAACTCTGCTATTTAAGAGTCTGCAATTTTCTGAGCTGAAGTTTTGCCTATAAAATCCTTTTATACTGCTTGAGGCCTTGGGGTTGGGGGCTTGGGTAGGAAAGAAGGTTGCAGCTGTCGTCATGTGCAGGGGCTCTCTCTTGCTCAGCCACAGACTTACTATATGAGCCCGGCCAAGTCATTTAACCTTTTAGAGCTTCGGTCAATCCAAATGGAAAATGGTCTGAAGAAGAGAGAGGCCTCAGAGGCAAGAGAGATCCAAGTTTAACTACATTTGAAAGGATGGCTCTAGGGAATGATAATGGACTGGAGAGACTTTTGCTTTTGGGACATCAGTACAATTTATTGTAGGTCAGTAATGAAAAGAAAATGGAAGCATGGCGTTTTGCCAAGAATAAGAACTATGGGGAGCCCGCTCAAACCATTTGTAATGGATGGCTATAAGAAGAGATAAACAGCTGTAATTTGGGCCGGAAAATACTTATGATCCAATCTGTGCTTTTGCAGATACTCTTTATTCCTATGTTTTTGTCAAGCTATGAGCGAAGAAAGTTCAGGACCTCTTTCTTCACAAGATGCTCCCTTGGAATATTTTTTTATCCTTATTGGGTTGTGGTTCATCTCAGTCATACTGTTTCTGTTATCTGATAAATGACAGGGCGTTCAAGAAAGGGAACAAGAAACATGTATTAGGAAATTCTGAGACGTAATCACTGGCGCAGAAGTTGAAAGGAATTTGAGGATTAACAAACATTTTGATGAGCAGACAGGAAAATAAAACAAGGGGCCAGACAATTCATAGCTGAATTTCATGCTCACATCCTCACGAATGCTGTTACCTCTGACGCAGAGAGATCAGACTGGGAGATCAGATCTTCCATGAGGGCATGAAGGACATGCCTACAGTGAAAAAAGGTGGCTGTCCCTTGAATGGGTTGGTAACCTGACCTTGCGGGTTGAGGCAGAAATGGTAGAACAGTTTGGATTAAACCTGGTTTAGCAGCTCTAGCTCAAGCTAAAAGGGGAGATAGAGCTCTAGATGCTAACTAGAGCTAATGTCCAAGTTACTTTCCCTTTGCTCTTATTCCAGTCTGAGTGAAGAACTTCTTGTATGGGAGATGCGTGCAAAACAGCTTTGATTCATGAGGAGTCCTGACTGCAGGGGAACTGGCAAGGACATACTGAACTCCTCTTTCTTCTCTCCCTCATCTCTGAACCCTGAGACTGGTTAAAGTTAAATACAGGCCTGGGAATGCCACAGCAGGGGACATCAAAGCTCCAAATTCTCCTAGATAGCTGGGAGACCAGCCTGGAGAATGCTTGTGCAGCACCCCTGAAAAAAGAGATCTTCTTTAACTATTAAGGTAAGGCACTGAGGATCAATAAAGGGTCCTCTTTTATTAATCCAGTAACCAGAGTGTATTTTCTGGGACTTGCTGCCATCTTCAGTTTTCAGGCAAAGCTAAGGCAGGGATGGCAGGGCATTGTGGCCACCGAGTCTGGTGGTGGGGCAATGATTCCCTATTCATGAGACTCAAAACTGTCGTGTCGGTTGTCTATCCACAGGTATAGATCCTGTTTCCTTCATTGTATTCAGTTCACATTTCTGAGTTGTGTTTCACAGGTGTGAGTGTAATTCTGACAGTTTTCCAGACATGGGAGCAAATCTCTAATCTGATTGCTTGACTCAAAGGCATAGATGAGCCCTGTTTCTGAATATGCAGGAGAAAAAATAAGAATCCCTGTCTCCTCTTGACAGCTGGGGGAACATGAAGCATGAATGATGTTTAAGGTCATTGGGGATCCCCACAGGCGAGTCAGGAACCCAAGTTAGCTCTCCTAATTCTGAGAGCCTTCATCATGGGATGGGTCAGGTGGGAGACATGATATGCAACAGTCTGTGATAAAAAAGATGGTTGAAATGTTTCCCGCACCTGAAGCTCCAGGAGGAGGGCCTGGGAGAAGGACCAATCCATACGCAAGGTCCAGTTATCAGCAGTGACTGCTGTGGTGGAGGGGGCAGGGAGGAAAGAGCAGAGGAGAAAATTGGCAGAGAGAGCCATCACATCCGGAGGCTTTATCCTAGCACAGGTAACACATTCTTTATTTCACATTTATTTTCTCTTATGTTAGGGAAGGGGAAAATAGACACGCTTTTTTCTCCTGCTCATTTTCCTGGACCATCTGGTGCTGAAGCAGAGATGACATATCACTGCGAACAAGGGGAAGATGTCACAGTTTTCTCTAATAGCTGTGGGAGGAAAATAATTATTTTAAAAGTATGTAGGCTGTACAGACCATACTTGTTAAGTCAAAGTACCAGGAAACTTATTTCAGACACAAAACGTTTGATATTAAATAGTCGGTAATGCTAGAGATCAGCAGTCCCAGACGTAAATGTCAGGTTTAGTTCTGCTCTTAACACAACCATAACTCAGGCACCACTTCGCTGAAGCCAGTGCACAATCTTCTGGGTTTACTGGATCAAGTGAGAATGAGAAATTATAGACAACTCTGTGCCACAGAATACTTGTACCATGTACATCAGTGATTGCAATCAGGTAGGGAATCGGGTCAGGGTAAGAGGTGAAGCCAATAACGTGACAGGTATCACCTTCTAAGCAATGACAAGAATGTATTGATTGATCCTTTCTGTGTTTCTGTAAAGTCCTCAGGGCGTCTATGTACACTTACAGCTCTAGAGAATTTCATAATAAATAATAATTAAAATTTGAAGCACCAGAAATGTGAAGAGAAATTAAATACCTGTCCTACACAGGCGTTCTCAGAAACATCACTCTCACTGAATAGAAACAAGTGAAATTCGTCATTGTCATTCAGCAGCTTTAGGGGCCTTTTGGAAATATCTTGGAAACTATCTAATTCAGCCGAGAAACTTGCAAGATGCGTGGAACAGCAATTGAAATTCAGGCTTTTTTAAAATCAAATGGAATTATTTGATTCATAAGTAGTCTTCTTTTTTGGAATGAAATGAACATTTCCTCTCCCTCCCCCCAAACAAATCTGTTTCACTGAAATGTTGGCATTTGGAAAATGTTGATAAACTCTAGTTACAATGAGAGCTAGTCAGAGAATGGAAACAGATTTGGTAAATAAGTATAAACAAACCAGCTTGAATTTGATTCCTGGTATTTTGTGGAATTGCTTTGCTTGTTCTTTGTAAACAAGTAGAGCTACGACTTTGGGCATTCAAAAAAGCAAACACAATGCCCAGAATGTTTTCAAATCTGTGCCAGGATAAAACAATAATATTCATTATTCAGTAATGTACAACTCAGTAACATATCATTTTCCCATTTAGAGCATTCTTTTAATCAGATAGCAGCCAATCACCCAGCGGAAGTAATGGACGTGCAGAACAGTTTAAAAATGAAACACCTGACAATCGTTTTCTGAAAAACTTGTTGAACACTGAATATCAAAGACTCGTGGAGTCATTTGGATGATATCTATTTGTAATGATGGCACTCAGATAGAAAAGCGAGAATGCATTCAAACTGTCCCCCTTGCCCATAGATACTTACGGAAATAAACATCACACACTCTACTGTACAGCGTCCCCTTACTCCACGAAAATAAAGATCATCTCAGGGGCATTCCAGACAGCCCATGAGCCTAGCTACATCACAAGAGTAAGTTTTTAAGTGTTGTCAACCCAGAGTTATTTATCAATAATAGTTCAAAGGTATGTTTCGTAACAAAGCAGATACCTAATTCAATAGGACTTTGCTAAAAGTTCTGGAGAGGTCGCAGATAAGACCTCCAGAGGTTTTTGTTTGAAACTCTGTGCTTGGTTCTCTTTTGTAGAAGGGAGCTGCCATATCCAATTGGAAATAAAAGATGTCTATTGCAAACTTAATGCAGTTTTATTGGAACTAAATTCAATCTCTTCGTTTTTGATTCAGTAATGGGTCAGCAAACAGAACTTAAGAGTGCAGCCTCAGACAAGTAATGCTCCTGCGGTCAGAGATGCCACCAGCAGAGGTACACTTTATAAACAAGGAGCACCTGAAAATCTGTTTAGAATATTTAAAAGAATAGTGCTCTTCTCAGCCACACACAGACCTGCAAACATTCACCACAAGCCCAAGCTTCAAACAGAAAATCCATGCCCTAGATAAAGATCACTTCTCTAATGTTATTTTTTCTCCTTCCTCAAATAGGTTATACAGCAAGCTCTCTACCTCGGCTGATTAAAACACACCATGCGTAAGGGAGTGGGAGACACACGCATGGAGTCAGACCCTCGATTTATATAATCTCCATTGACTTCAATGGAATGACACCAATTTATAGCAAGAAAAGGTCTGCCTACAGACTCTTAAGGGATTGATTGGTAACCTATAACACACCGTTTTCAGGGAATAAGGTATTTTTGTGAGAATGATTCTTCCTATGTCTTGACTATGAGACAGAAACTTTGCCAACAGCGGCAGGGGCTACGCTGTGGTATTTATGATACCCAAAAGGAAATACTTTCTATCTGAAATTCTCAATAGTGCTATTTACATGTTTATTGCACAAAATAGCCATTTTTTTTTAGTGACAGAAAACTGCCTATCCATTTTAAAGCATTTTTTTTAAGAAAGGGAACAGTTTCAAAAGTGCAACATAAGAGGTCATTTTTCTCTTCCTTCTCTTGCCTTGGTCGCTGGGAAGAAATACAGTAAAGCAACACTTCAAATAGCAGAGATCATTCACAGCATCTCCATCCACTTTCTATGTCTGCTTTGGCAGGCTGGCTTGTGTCATAACTATCATAAGCTTATTTATAGTTCAGCCGTATTATGAGAGGTCAAGCAAGGAGGAAGAAATTCTGATGAAACCACTAGGGAGTCCAGAGAGGAATATTGTTGCACTGAGGGTGTTTTTTGGTTTGGTTTTGTGGTTCTTTTAACGTACATTTCCCAAATAAAATGCTTTGGAAGTTATTCCTTCCTTGGATTTCTCCTTGTTCCTCCTCTGTGGCTGTTTTGGCAGTGATGCTTTGGAAAAAAGCAAATGCTGAAGCCTCTTCTCAAAGGTTACACGGCAGGTAGCATAATGTTTCTGTTTCGGTGGCTCTTGGTGAGTTAACAGAGATGGTCCTCTGGCTGAGGCACTGGGGACTCAGCCTCAAGAAGTGCTGACATCCTGCTGTCAAGTGTAGCTGCTCTAAAGAACTGCAATTACAGAAGCAATGAGCTGGGAAAATTTATGGGCAGGCTTTTGCTCACCACTGTCCTTGTGACTGGAGGAAGCAGTTGTTACCAGCCCAAAACACAAACTCCGTGCTCTTCTTCCTGCACTCCCAGGAAGGCTGGTCCCAGCCCACCAGCACTGAGGAAGGGGTAGGGTCCATGTTCTCCCCAGGACTGATCCAGTTACTTCTCTTTCTCCTCCAGGACATTTTCCTCCCTCAAGAGGTTGCTTGGGTGCTTAGTAGAGGGGTGGAGAAAGCATAGATGTCCCCCACATTGTATAGAGGGAAATTTAAGGTAGATTGTTGCAGTGAACCTCAAAGGCGCATAGACCCTTTGGGGTAAGAATATGCACGACCTGGGAAATCCAGGCTCTCCTGCCATCCCGCCCTGGCTCTGTCATGAAGCAGAGCTCTCTCTGCAAGATGGAACGAGGAAGATCAAGGACTCCCTCGGGCAACTACAAGACAATATCCAAAGCATTGAGTGAAAGGCGTAGTCAGGGTGCTGCTTCTTCAGCAAGGCAGTAAGGCAGTGGTGGCAGGTCAGAGGCGGTTAATATGTATCTTCTAACTGGGATTGAATAGATTCACTTGGTATATGCAGATACAGATAAGGCTCAATTTTCAATACCGTATGACAGGGTCAACTGGCTGCTGTAGAGATCAAGAGAACAGATCAGCCTTCCAAAAATTCAATATTAATTATTGAATGTTTATGTTTACACGGGGGAATGAATGATCAGAGTTTCTCTCCAAGGCTGTGTATGAATCTTTGTATTTCAAGAACAATATAAATCAGACCTTTTTATTTGTCATCTGTGGGAGATGAAAATTAACATCACAAGCATTATTAATAAGGCATGAAGAACAGAAAGAAGAGAGAAAGCAGAGCAGCGCACTCACTACAAGTTTCTCTCTCTGTATATTAAGAAGATTTATCATGTACCAATTCCCTGCTCTACCCACTTCTTCTTTTCTTTTTTCTCTGGCAAATTAGAGCTTCGATAGCATTCACATGCCACTGATTAATATACCTGCCCCTCAGCCATCAAATTATAGCTCTTTACAAATATTAACAAATTCATCCTCGCAGCAATCCTCGTTTCAAAAGCACTAGATACCAGCTCCATTCTCTGGGGTGGTACTGGGGGAGGCAGACTGAGGTCTCAGGGGTGGGTGAAGGCACAGAATAACAACACACAAGCACTAAAGGAGAGGCTAAAGGATTGGTACAAAGAATGTGCAGAAGAAGGTTATACGGACAAGACCTATTGATCACAACGGTCCTTCTGGCCTTCAGAATCCACTTAATAAAAGTTAACTCTCCCAGGCTTTGGGCCCTTTGGCCATACACCTCAGCCGGTTTCAGAAAGGAAATTATTGTTCTCAGAATTACAGGTAAGGAAAGTGAGCAACTGAGAAATTAGGGCCCCAGACTCAGGGATACTCAAGTGTTTGATTTTAACATGATTTCACCAAAAACTGCAAGTCTGTCAGGTGTGCTGGCCTAACCCTCAGATTTACAGCCCCTTTGCTCAGCCCAAGCACAGAGGCAGTCAGAGACAATGGGAAGGAGGAGGTAGGGGGCTGTCTCCATCCACCTTCATCCCTCTGGGTGGTCAGTGGCTGCAAAGCACAAACCCCAATGCTCACAGGCAAACCCAAACACAGGGAGCTGAGAACAGACATTATGAGCGTATCACTGCCTGTCCAGATAGAGACCTGAATATTTTGGCACAGACACCTGGAGGTGCAGAAGGAAGCCCCCACCCCAGTCACCAAAGCTGCACATGGCTGTTTGGTCCACCTTGGGGACCATCCCTGGGCTGCAGTCACCCTTTTCAGTTCTCAGCACTACAAGACCTGCCTTTGGAAAAAATACATCTTGGCAAAAACCATTGCTGTTGGTGAGGTGTGAAGGCTGGTGAAGTGGTGGTTTCCTTAAACTAGCCTGGAGAAATCACGGTCATTCAATAGTCAGTTTTTCCAATGTTATGTTTTGTTTTAAAATGCCACTTTGCTCTGCCTTCTCTCCACACCCTACAGAAAGTACCACCAAAATAGCTTTTTGGTTTCTGTCCCTCACTGCTTGTACCCCTTGTAACCAGACCAGGTTTGTGTCCAATGCATAGCTGTGTCTCCAGTTATGAAGATAAAATGCCTGTGGCTGCTGAGAAATTCTCTCTCATGCTCTTCACACTATTTACTGTGCAATATTGATACATTACAATATTACACCTAATCATAATTAACAATGATACTTAGCAGCATCTATATGGCTCTTCACACCTTTAAAGTGCTGTGCAAACACTCATTAATTAATCTTTGCTTTGGGGATCCTGTACAGGAGTCTCTTCCACAGGGCAACAAGAGCCAACCCCTGGGAGAAGAGCCGTGCTTGCCGGGGCATGTCAGCTGCCGGGACTGCCTGTGGAGATGGAAACTGCTTCTGCAGGGAAGGTTCAGCTCTCCGCTTCTGGGAGGTACTGAGAGCTGACTTCTGTCACCAGGGGGATGTGAAACCACAGAAACCTGCAGGAATGGGCAATATAGACAAGAGAAGGAGAAATGATGGTGACTCTAGCTGCTTTTACTCCCCAGTGCTGCTCCCTGGCTTGGTGGCAGGAGGCAATCCAATAAAGGTGAGTGTCTTTTCTTGGGTCAGCCCAAATTGTGCATGGTCACAAGCACAGGGTCCCTACAGCTAGCCCAAGGTTGTGGGTGAGGAGGGAGTGGGAGGTGGCTGTGGGGGCATGCAGTGGAAGTGGGGAGGAAAAGGCCACCTACATGGGAGCTGCCACCTGAGCATGTTGCAGCAGCTGCCCCTTCCAGACCTCCTTCACATATCATTCCCCACTGTTCATGTTTGGGCTGTGAGGGATATTTCTCTCCAGTCTGCATTTTGGAGGTGAATGGCAAGTACATTTTTCGCGTCTTGTGCAGCCCATTCAGTGCTGGTATCTCCGCCTGGATGAAATGCGCTTTTTCTCAGCTTTTCACTGTCTTGCTCTGAAATCTCCACTCCCATCCCTCTGCAAAGCTCAGTAACAGCTTGCTTCATCTTCCTACTGTCAGCACTCTGCTTTGACCCTTTAATCAGGGGACTTGGCTTTTATCTGGAAGACATATGCCTTAGGTGTCTTGTATAAGGTGCCACACAAAGCAAATTCAGCCAGGCCTGCCAATAACACATCATCTAACCAGATGGGGATAAACAGACTTGAATTCATTTGCTCAGTTTTCTCTAGTCAGTAGTAGCAACCACCAGAGAAAAGGCTGTTACTAGCTTTGTATAATGTCTCTGGGTACAGGGATTTTGTGTTTTGCATTTGAGGAGAGCTTAGGTCAGCCCCACAGGTTCTTTTGAATAGAGATGGTTGACATCAATAAAATGAGAAGCCTTTTGCCACTTGGCCCTATGACTTTGTAAGTACCAAAAAATGAACGGTGTCACGGAGGTGTTTTTTTTCTAACCCAGTGAAATCTCAGTTGTGGTTTTTTGTGCAATTTGTATAAAACAAGGAGGAAGTCTGAGGTCCCCAGGCACGGATATATGGTTTGTGTTGAATTGTCAATGGGGAAGAGACCAAGTTCATTTTTTTCCTTTGGTGACCTCAGCAAGATAGATATCTAGATCTCATCAGCTGAAGTAAGAGTTATTATTACAGAGCCTGGAGCAGAGCTGACATACTTACAATGAATGAAGCTGTTTCTAGCTTAGCGAATTCAAATGGCCAGGCCAGGGACATGCTTTATACAGCAAGAGAAGAGATACCAGCATTCAGATCAACAAAATGGGTCTCAGCCAGTCAAAAGATCGAAGAAACACTTCTGAGGAGAACTTTTCTTCTGAAAGTGCTATTTGGAATATTGCATAGTGGCATCATCAACTTTTTTCCCCCAATACTGTTTAAAGCCATTATCTTTCTTTGAGATCTCTGCATTAAAAATATCCATTTTTCCCCTTGGGAAATTGAAAGAATGTCAGAACATCCTTAACACATCCTTTCACAGCCAACAGATTTAATCTAGTTTAGAGCAAACAGACACGGAGACAGTTGCCTTTCTGCTAGGGGACATACACTTCACTTAACAAGGCCAGCTTATTCCCTGTAGTACACTCCTTTCCATGGTCACATTTGATATATAATTGTAAGACTTGGACAGTGACATGCTATGGAAGGAGCATGGTCATGGGAAAGCATCCCTCAGAGGTGGGCGGCAAGCCTTGGTATTTATTATTGGATATAGGTGGTCCAGAAGGAGACACCAGCACCCACATTGTGAGGAACTTGTGTTTTAAATAAAGCGAAGTGTACGCGTATTTACTGATGGGGATTACAGGCACACAGAGATTAGGACCCTGATCAGACACCCGCTGAAGTCAACAAGGGGGGGAAAAAAATGCAACCAGCTTAAGTGAGCATATGGCAAGTCACTCCCAGAATCAAGGTCATATGGGAAACATGCAACATCGCTGGTATTTCACACCCCAGGTGAATGCATTAACCCTGCTTGGAAACAGTCATATCTCGTCACAATTCTCAACCTGAATTCAAGAGGAAGGAAGCCTGCGATCACACTCCCTGCCAGCTTCGACGAAAATTGACGGAGTGAAAGAGGTCTCGAAGACCGTGAAAGTTTAGGAGCTTAATTAAAAGCATCATCTGGGCAAATTAAAGGAGAGAGACTGAAATTAGTTCCTCTCCAGACACAGATGCAGGCAGCACCTTGCTGCTGTACATCTGCCTCTGCCCTGCAGGGGCTCTGCAAGGACCTGGAGGCACAACAGGGACAATTCCATCCACCTCCTTTGTCACTGCTCAGAAAAACCACTTGCTCCTAGATGAGACCGTGCAACTGCACATGTATCTGAAGATCTGGAATCCCATCTTCTGGATATTTCAATAGGTATGTGTTAGGGGAAAAATTGTCTATAAATAATACTATGTATGAGTAGCATTTCTGCCTATTTCAAATATGCTAGACACTCCAAAGCCAAAGAAAAAAAAGCCAAGTAGGCCACTATTCTCCTTTACAGACTTGGTTGGTTGGTTGGTTGGTTTTGTTATTGTTCACTCAGGTCTCCATTCAGTCAGACTGTTCACAACAGCCTTTTGAGATGTGCCACAGCACAGTTCAACCTTGGGCCTCCTTAATCTGATACGGCAGAGTGGTGGAAGTAGGCAAGGCCAGATGTTCAAACACTTCCACTCTGGCAACAAGAGGAGCAAACATAGCGAAGAGGTTAAGGGCCAGGAGAAAAGAAATGGAAGAAATGCCACAGCTTTCAGTAAAGGAAAGTAGCAGAGCTCAGAAACAGCATGGAAACAAAATAATGAAGTCAAGGACCTCACATGCTTCTGCTGCAGCTGGAAAACGCTTAAGCCTGAAAGGCGGATTTAGGTCTGTCACAATAACACTATGCATTTCAGATTGATTGAATTATAACTCACAGGTGCTCCTTGCTCCGTGCATTTCATCCTTCTTCCCTCCACGGCGGGCTTTAAACTCCAGCACACAAGACAGATGAAAAAGATTGCTTCCTGGCGTTCTCCTGAACACTGCTAGGTCTCTATCGTATTTATGAACATGTATTTTAACACGTAACGCTCTACGGAGGAAACCCAACTGCCATCGGAGCAGGCTGTTTTGATGGACTGAGCAAACATGATATTTTGGTGACAGGTAATTTTCATACTCAACTGATTAATTCCAGAACACAGGAACAATGGGCTTTTTCAGCTGCTGAATAATGCATGCATGGCAGTGCAACTGGTAAGCGGCAGGGTTCCCGGTTAGCAATAGAAATTCACACACCCATGCTATTTTAATAAGCTATCACTGTTAAAGAAGTCTATTTACGTTATTCATCTCCAACATTTGCACAAACATGTCAACTGGGGAAGCGTGTGGGGGGAGGTAGGAGGGAAAAATGAGGTCATATTCATATACACTTTCTTAGCTGTTTAATTTATATAAGCCTTAAAATTAAGAAAAAAACTTACTTCCAAGGGAAACAAAGCACCATGACCACCACCTGAAACCTGGATAATATGAACACGATGGAAGCAGACCATAGCAGAAGAGAAAAGCCAGGACATATATAGCAAGCTGGGCATAGGCTGCTCTAGAGCTTCGTGAGCCAGAGCCATTGTGGGTTTTGGTCACTGGGTTGCTCCATGGTGCCAGTGGTCCCTTTGGAGCCACCTGGGCCATGTCCTCATCACTGTCTCCCTGTGAACCATCCAAGAGCTCCCAGAGGAATGTGACCTCACAGGTTTACCAGACACTCTGCTGTAATGCGTTGGAGTTTGGGATAGGGACCACCAGTTTGGAGTCTAGGCCTGCTCTGCTTGGGTTACGGATGGGTAGACAGCAAAAGGAAGGAATCAGCTCTTAGTTAAGGGATCAAGTGTCAGACTGACTCTTATAATTTAGGTGTGTTATGAATTAGGTGCTTAATTCCTTCAATAGCCAATGGATATCTAGTCAATGCTGATCATCTGTAGAAGTCTGTTTTTCTTGGTTATACATAGTGTTGATCAGGGGCTAAATTATTTTGCATAAAAGAAGCTCTGGGGTTTACTGGTTGGTTAGTTCCCAGCTGCTGCTCCAGAGGGGTGCAGGTTTCCCAAAGATTTTGGGTAATGTTTGCCAGCCCCAGGGACATATCTTGCATACCAGAAGGCATTTGAAATTACACTAGATCCCTGTGTTTAGACAACTGTATGACATTCGTGACCTCCTTTGACTATAATGGGAATTTGGACAGCTGGACATCTAAATTTGTGTACCTTAATCTGTGAGCCAAATCCCACCCAAAAATGCGGAAGTGTACTCATTTTCACTAGAGCAGATCACAAGAGGCCGGGAAAAAAAGCAGCTTTTATTTTGGCATCCCTTCAGCTGCCAGATTTGCAAGTGTGATCGAAGGCAAGACTGAGTCCCTCTGAATGAGGTGGAGGCTGAGCAGGTGAAGTGTAATCTGCTCCACCATCTCCTCTTGCTCCAACTACTCACTTCAAAAATGGAGATAAGTTGGAGTCTGAAGACAGATCTACAAACCTGGAAGACCCAGACCCAGGATTTCAGTGTGTGTGCAATGGATGTACATGTGCACAGCATGGGAGTCACAACAAACCATGTTCCCATGTGACATTGAAATCCAGCAGACCACCCTCCAGGCAATAGCACTGATGGAAATATGCTAATTGTTCCTTTTTGCCATGTCACTCTGTCTCTTATTTATGTCCCTAGGAATAAGTGCTTTTAAAACAAGGAGCAAACAAGTCTACCCCAACCAGTTAATCTTGTACTTGGCTCCCACTTTATTTTGTCATTTGGGGTTTGGATGCTGGTACAGTCTCATCCCCTACATCTTTGCATCTAAGTTTTCATTTGCATGGTAGGTATTGATGTCATAACATTCATTCTTTTAAATCATACTCCCAAATTTTGTTCCTTCTTAGCTGCCTGGGAGGATTTCCTCTCCCTTTTGGGGAGATGTACTGCTGGAAGACTCTGGGAAGGGACCTTCTTCCTTTTGGAGACTGGGGTTGTTTCCCAAAAGAGCATAGAATTCGTATAAGGATGTGTTTCAGGGCATGACTATTTTACTACATAACAGTCCAATGATTTATATCGTTCTATTGAACGCCTTGAGCTGTTATTTTATTTAATTTGATTTCTTTTGGGTTTGTAAATAGAAAAACAGGGAAGGAAAATATCCCCAAATCTTTGCTATGGGACACTCTGGAGTGTTATTAATGTTCGCGAGAGTTGAGGAGTGCCTAGCTACGGGAGGAAGGAGGTGGAGCCCAGGGACAGCCCCAGCATCACATTGTGCAATGTGTTATTTCAGTCTCTCTGGAGGCCAGTAATTGCGCACGTCAGGAAAACTTTAAGGTAACAAATGTAGAGAGGGTAATGGCTGCATAAGGAGACCAACTGACAGAACACATTGAACTAATTTTCTTTCAACTGTCCCCAAATTTTTGTTCAAAAGTCTTCCCCTTCAGTCTGAGGAGAAGCATGAGAAACTTGCCTGAGGTTTTCTGGAAAACCAAGGGAGGAGGAGGAGAAACAGCGGTCCATTAGAGAACCTTTCTCCCCTTTGTGGCTCTATCATATCCCTCATCCCAATCGTAATTAAACTTTCTGTTGCACCCACTGTGTTTGTCAGTAATGGGAAAATGCAAATAGACATCCTCACACTGCAAGGATTATATTCTGAAAAGTTAAGACCAGGGAGCATTATTCTCCTGTTAGGAACAAGGACTTTTAAAGAGTTATTTGCCAACACTTCCAGCCAGCTTTGTAGCATCTGCTGAAAACGGGGTGTTTACTGTGCTCACACAAAATCTTAAAGGAGCTGATTTTGTCAGCACTGATTTTGATTGTTAGCTGTGAGACAGCGTGGAAGCTTGGCCTGTTCTCAGTAATTTGTCTTCTAATAATCAAACCTAACTTAACCTGCCTCACTTTTTTGAATATCTTATGAGCTCCCACACAGTCTGTAATGGGATTTTCCCCATAGCTCCCTGCAGAACGCTACTCTGCAGTGATTTGGAGGAGCAAAGGAAGCAGGAGCTGAAGGAGAGTGGAAAAGGAAGCTATTTTGAGCACAAAGCCTCTAGGCAGATGTAGCTTGTGGAACTATCACATTCAGCCCGAGTTATTGGAGCAAATCAATACTAATTATTTTAAGGCTGAGCCCCTATGCTGGGGCTTCTCAGACTACTCATGGTGATCTTTTATTGCTTCTTTTGTAAATTCGCAGTGTGAGCCGTTATCGCAGTGTGCAGAGCAAGGATGCTGTAAGGCAAGGGAAGGTCTCACTACTTAGTCTCACCATGCTCCCAAACACCTCTGTACAACCTCTGTCTGCAGCACAGTGCACAAACACTGATAGAGGATTGATTTCATACTACAAGTCTTTGGGGGATGGGAGGACCCCCAAAACTCCCCTCCTTCAAGGATAGCACCATTTTTAGGCTCTTTGCTTTAGGAGACAAGGAGAGGACCTCATGGTCCCTTCAAGCAACCTCAACTACAAATGAGGAATCAAAAGAGCTTGAGATCCACAAACTGAACACCGGTGCCATCTCAAAGCAAGCAAGGAGACTGCATGTTCCTGGATCAATGCAGCTGAGGGCACACTTCACCTTCTCCATACTCCTCCAGTAGAGAACACGCTTTGTCCTCCTCACAAAGGAGACGTTTCCTTGCTCATTGTCAAACTCTTTTACAGGAAACAGCTCATTAGTTACCAGCCATAACTCAATAGACTGGGATCCTATCTGGAGTCCAAACTCTCCCTCCAACCACCGCAATTGTTTACTGTGCCTCCACTGATACTTAAGATGAATTTCAAGCTCATACCTGGCAACCAGCTACCTAAAACTCTCAACCCATTGGCTGCCCAACCCAAAACTGAGAGCTCTCCTGTGATGAAGGCTGATGTTTCCCATCTCAGTACTGCCCAGCACAGCCCCCATAGTGTTTGGTACTTACCCATACCAGGCAGGATCATACCACAAAAGTGATCTGCAGCACCCATCCCACAGTATTTTTTACTGACTCCAGGAACTTCTGTACTTCTGCTGCTGCCTGCTGTTCTTTAAGTAAGAGAAGCTCAGAAAAACAAGTGCTCTGCAGACCCATTTCTGTGAGGGTCCTGTTTACACAAAAATAAGTAATGCAGCTGCATCCCAGAGCCATGCTTAAGAAATCATGTGTATAGCATAGCTGGCTTTTTTGCACGACATAGGTCT
The DNA here is from genome assembly GCA_009769605.1 of Bucorvus abyssinicus. Lineage (NCBI taxonomy): Eukaryota > Metazoa > Chordata > Aves > Bucerotiformes > Bucorvidae > Bucorvus > Bucorvus abyssinicus. The sequence goes on along the minus strand of CM020028.1, from coordinate 9,120,429 downwards.
GGGAAGGGCAAGGGTAGCCCGAAGGTCGACTGTAAAAATCAGTGCAGCGATATCCACCACCATTTAGTTTTCCACTTTACAGGAGGGGTTATAATGTTTTTCTCTTACAGAGGCTCTTCCCAACATTGATTTTATTTTTGTTGATTCAGTGGCTGAGCCAGGAAACATAAAGATTATTTTGTTTTATCCAAAATGAAATATCTGTTTCATTCTCTGGGGTTTTTTATACTTTTTTTGAAGAAAAAAAAAATTAGTTACATTTCCAAGCAAAATACTGATTTGAGATGCGAAGTTTTGGTTTTGCAAACAGCAAGGTGCAAGACTGCAATATTTTCAAAGATGTTTTTCTTTCATTCTTTGGGGGTCAAAAACCTTGAAAATGTGTCATGATTTTGCCAAGTTTCAGGTTAACCAAAAATGACTTGTTTATGGCAAGTGAACTACTGTCTGAGAACTTGCTTCATGTAGCTCCGTTCTCTACTAACCACTTTTTGTCTTTTTAGATTTGAAATTCTTCAGGGAAGAGACTGACTTTCCTTTTGCGCACGGGAGAGCGCTTTGAAGATAAAAATTGTTAGAGCAGTGCTAAGTATTGTATAGCCTCGGAAGAACATGTTATCAGCTTACAAAGCCACTTTGAAAAGTAGCATACACTCAAAGGCACTGACATCTGTCTGTAAAAAGAAAAAAAAAAAAACCCAGAAAGAAGTGTAGGTGGGATTTGCTGTCTGCTATATAACTTTCTCATAGACCTTGACTGCATGAAACATACTGCAAGTAAGGCAGAGTTTTTCACAGTAACAACTGCTCTTGGTGAAACTTGTTTTTAAGGATTCGGTAGTAGCACAGAGAGGCCAAAGCTTTCTGCATTCAGATCCAAAAAAACTCCCTAGGTCACAGCAGCCTGCACAAAGAAAATGATTCAGCAGATCAAGTTTTATTAACTAGCAGCTGATTTTCAGGTGAACCTACCTCCTCTCAGAAATTATATTCTAAGAAGGCTTTTTTTTTCATTTTCCCAGTGAGTATCATCACTGCATCAAACTGAGTCATCAACATAAACAGAGCTTCAGAGCTGCGCACAAACTACGTGAGACCCAACCGTTCTGTATCATCTTTATAAGGGAAAATAACTTGTCACTTCTCCCTTCCTGGCTAGACTGTCTTTCTACAAGCTACAGGGAACTCCAGCGATGTCTGGTATTTCTTCAGTTATGGGTATCATTTTGCTGTTTACTGGATAGCGTGAGACAGGCACTGATGGAAGAACTGGAAATATTTACCCATCTTTCGGAGGAACTGCTCTACCTGCTCCCACTCTGCTATTGCTGACCATGTCTATGCCACAGCCAATTTCATAGACCCACATACCTAGGTTGCTCTGCTTCTAGTCCAGTCAGCACTAGTTTTCAAATTACCAAAAAAAAAAAAAAAAAAAAAAAAAAAATTCTGCTTGTACATCAACGCATTAAAAAAAATACTTTGAGAAGGGTGAGACAGGTACCCAGAGTTGATGGGCTGTATCCATGGACTTATAAACAAGTGTAACTTCTCATTCTTCAGCCTTTGTAGCACAGCACCAAGCTTCCTCTTGAGACCCGAGGGAGCAACTGGGGACTTCCCTGGAGGGCTAGACAACTTTTTAAGGTCCTACAGATGCTTAATGCCTATAGGACTGAAGAGTGGATGGTGAGTTATCCCATGAGATCAGAGATCTGGCTGTCGACAGAGTCAGTCAATGGTTTCAGACCTTGTTATGGTGCCATATGGTGGAAGAGAAACTGTCTGGGGCATCTAGCTCTGCTCCCAAGTCTAGAAACAGTCCTCTGAGCTGATGACCTGCTCTACCATGTAGCAGAATCTCACTTAGCCAAGACAAGTCATGAGTCTGCAGGACTAGAACTCCACAAACCTGATGCCTGGAAGAAAACAGACTCCCTCCTTCCCCCTAACATCCAAGACTCTGATTCTGCAAATTCATCTTCCTATACTGCTTGGGAGCATGTGACAGTCTGACCTTGCAGATTAACCATTGGACTGATAGCTACGGGACAGCTCAGGAAGCCACTGCAGTAAAATGGGAATCTTCTTCCTGAGCCCCGCCTGGCTTCCCTATGCTTCTGGACCACTGTCCTGCATCTCATGTGGATTCATGAAGTTCAGCTGTTCCTCCTACTCTTGAGCAACTTAGGCATCTACTAAGGGGCTGTTCAGCCTAACTGAACTGGAAGACCCTTATACGGCTATTGCAGAAGAGCATCCATCTTCCCCCGCTCCTGCGGGAATGTGGCCTCCTGGCTCAGGTATCCCCCAAATACATTCATGTTTTCACTCCTCATTCCTATTCAAGGATGCCCATAAACACCTTTTCTCTTCACTACAGCACTAGCCAGAGGGTCCAATATGTAGGAGTCACTCTAAAGCTGGCCTTTTCTAGCAGATGTCTCTAAAATTAGCCATGGACAGGCTGTAAATTTGTGCTGAGGCTCTATTGCAGGTGAGAACATGGAGCAACAACTTAAAAGCAGTAGTAGGCAATGAGGTAAACTCTGACCTTGATAGGTGTCTTGATTACACAGGGGTGGCATGCACCAGCCACTGCTCCTCTGCTCTCATGTGCTGCTGGTGGTAATCCTGCGGCTGTGGAGGTCTTTGGGTGTGGAGGAGGAAGGTTTGCAAGAAGGGACCACAAGGCAGAGCTTCCCTCTGCTACAGCATCCAACAGCCTGTGGCTCGTAGTGACCCCAACTGCCTCCTCACCTTTGAAAAGCTCATAAAGAATGGTATAAATTCATCCACATAAAGGAACATAGGGAAATTGGCTGTGAAATAAGGGCAAACACCTCGACCCGTAAGCTCTGGGCCAGATTATAAACAGCAGCCAACCAGTTATTGTTGTTCTTATCATTATTATTATTATTATTTTAGTTTCAAGGTCTCTATTAAAAGCAAACCCATGTTCTGGGGCAAGACAAGAGCTGAACTTGAGCCTGTGAAAGAGATCACCCAGAGGATTTTTTTTCTGATGACCTCATTAGTAAATTTTTGTCTCAGAAGAAAAGACTGAGCATTTGCCCCACCTAGCATGTCCTACCCTCTAGGACCTGATATTGGTTTTCTGCACCTGGAGCAGTAAATTTGCCTAATCCCTGCTTACATTTAACTCGGGACTTGCCAAAGACAGGAGAAGCCTTTGCAGCCTCTCAGAGTCACTCCCTTCTTGCCTTTGCTCAGCAGCAACTTTCAGAGCCATCGCAGTGTCCGTTTAATGACATTAGGTTTTCAGAATATCACTACCTGCAGAGGACAACTGAACTGCCAGCAGCTCTTTTAGTCACCTTCTGACCTTAATGCTTTTTATTCTTCTACCCAGTAACACGCAATTTTCATGGGGTGCTTCCCAACTGAAGAACCCAAAGCACCTTACAGAAGGTCAGTAGCAATATTATAATTTTACCAAAGGAAAACTGCAGCACAGAGAGGATGGAAACCCCAGCCCACATCACCAGAGGACCAGCTAAATGTAGGCAGCTGTGGGCCATAATATTGCCCCTTGATTTGAGCCACCCATACTGCTGCCCCACAGGGTGACCATATGTTCAAGGTTACTGTAGGATGACCCCATGCCCCGGAAGGTATTTTCAGGATGTCTTACATGTTCTTTGGGATATATAGGCACAGATTAGGGGTTTTTTTCTGTTTGTTCAGATCCTATTGCTGCACCACACTGACTCCATGTGGTGCTGGCTTGAGGGATAATTATCCAGGAGGAGGAGGGATTACTGTGATGAACGGTATTCAGAGGGAAAAGATCAGTGAGCTGCCATGTCCACAGCAGACTCATTTCCTTTACTCAGAGCACATGTTCACGAAATTTACTGAGCATTTCCAATTACATGCATTCAGATAGTAAGTGAGGGGAGAGAAATCACAATCGTGAAATGCGCTTTAGCTCCTGTTGGTAGGTAAACTGAGAGTTGTGACAAAGGGTTACTTCTAGCTTGTTCTTGCAATCATAGCCTGTGAGTTTTCATCCCAAATAACTTGAACCCAATGGTCACTTCCCACCAAGTACGAAAGAGATGAAGCATTCTCAAATCTAAGCAATTTCTCCAAGTTTCATAAAAAAAGAGAGTTTTCGTAAAAATAGATGAGAGACCCCCAAGCAGAAGGAAAGGTTGAGACCCCCAACCAAAGGCAGACATGAGAGAAGCCAAATAGAGACACACACACATATGAACACATAGAGCTTTCAATGCCCCAGCTGACGGAAAATCCTGACTTTGTCCTTGTGCCAGAGAATCCCAACATCAGGCACGAATCCTGGAAATGAGGCTGCTTTGATCCTGCCGCAGGCTGCATCGCTGATCTCCTGTGGAATTTGCCTCCTGAGGATGGAACAAAGAAGTCAGATGAATGCAAGGAGGCAGGACAGCAGCAGCCACCTCCCATCATTCTGCCCAAGTCCTCCCTTGCCCCTCTGTGGCTCACCTTGTCATTTACTTGCCATGTCCATACTGCAAACACTGCTTCGCTTAACCCGTGTGACTGCAATGCATGGACTAAAACAGAGATGGCATAGTGGAAAGCACTGAAAGGACTGAGCCTTCCTGTGGTGACACCTCCAGACCCCTTGGAGATGCTAATGAAACATATCCTGCTAAGGGGGGTAATCCCAAGGGCTGCAGAGTTGCTGGGGCCATGAAGTCCATCATTTGGTCCAAGAGAAAAATCAGCTTTTCTTCCAGAAGCTGAGAAAGTGTGCTACACCAGCCAAAAGGAGTGACTTATGGGTCAAAGATCCCATCGTGAACCCCTGTGCTTGCCCCTGATGCAACCTGTGCTCCAATGATGAGATGAGCCATTTGAGATGAGCCAGCATAGAATCAGTGACAGAAACACTTGTAAACTGGCCAGAATTTACTCAGATGACAGAGGAAGAGCCTTAAGCCCTCCTTGTCCCCTTATTTGCACCACTGCACGCTCCCGTGGTGTGGCAACAATCCCATGGACATGACCTGTCCCCATTTCACATTGGAGTTATGTCCATTCCCAGGCTGAGCTGCAGGAATGCAGGGGGGGCAAAGACCTGGAGTGTTTTTCTGCAGCCCCTTCCAACCTCCATGTTGGGAGCTCAAAATATGGCCATGCTCCTCATACTTCCTTTTTCTGTAAAACACCAGGGACTTGCAAAGCTCTGAACAAAATAATAATGAGATCTGCTCTTAGCATGGTATCTTGTGGCAGGCCTGGGAAACCAACCAGGTACTGGCCCATTACGCTCGGTGGTGTGGAAATCCACAGCTGGTGACAGTTTTTGCTGCGAAGAGTTGCAGGAGTGGTTAACGTGATTCCATCTCCGCCTTTCTGCACGCCACTGTCTATCCAGCTGGTGGGCGCTGCTTCTCCCAGCTTACGACTCTTTATTTAGAGAGTCTCTTCTGACATTTTGACTACTACGGCCTGATGCTCACAGGCTGTGCTCAGAGAGGGTGAAATTCAGCTCCTCCGATCGCACCCAGTTTCTCTCTCACACTTTCCTTTCTTCCCTTTCTCTTTCATTTAAAAGAAACTATGAAAAATGTCACTGTTTTCCAGGAAAAGCATGGGTCTGACCAAGGCAAAAGTCAACCCTTTAATTTAAAACAGTTGAGGGGGAGACAATTCAGTGAAGCTGCTCAGCTAATGCACAAACAGTTTGCAATTACAGGAGCAGGCTGGGAAAACAGGACATACCTAGGGAATATTCTTATTAAATAAAGCAGAATTCTGTCACCTTCTTAATCATGAAATATTGATGAAACTGTAAGCAGCCCCTCTGAGGTTTTAGCCTTTGCCCTCTCCTTGTGTGTGTAGGTGTCCACAAAAAGATGAAGGGGAAAAAAAAGCCACCTCAAAACCTACCCCTGGAGCTGCGGAATACTAACCATACCGCTCTGCACCAGTGGATTTTGCTGAGCTTGCACAGACATATGGATCGGAGAAATAAAAATTCTTCACTCGGTACAACCAGAAATTTCTTTTAGCCTGAATGAGTAATGGAGGGATGATTAAATAGAGGTAAGAAAGAAAGGACATACTAAAGGGAGGGCTGCCCCATGAATAAGCAGAAAAAGGACCAGGTGTTGATGCTCCTCCTTACCTTGAACCACTCCACATTTTGGAAGCAGTAGAAGGCTATGGAACTCCAGGTATCCTGGAGTGTTAGGTCTTCTCCTGGCCTTATGAAGTTGTACTCATAGATCTGGTACTTGTTTCTGGGTCAAACAACAGCTCAGAACAGAAAAATAAGCACCAGGGCCTGTCTTCACAAGCCAAACTTCAACCATTCCAGCAGGATATTTGGGTTGTTGAAGCTCTGAGCATCTGTGTTCTCCTTGGGTGAGTCTAGGAGTTCCGGAGAAAGCAGCACCGAAGACACAGCAGCCTGTGAACTCAAGCTGGATGCATTCAATATGCATCAATATCCACATCTAGGGACAGCTGGAGCTGGAATGAGACACCCACAGGTTGCTACAGGTACCTGAGGTGCTACAGCATGAAACTTCATGCCATCTTTGAGGTGCCAAGACCATGTTAGCCACTCAGCAGAAGAGCAAGTAAGCTTTGGGCAGCTGGCTGTCAGCAGGGCGGGTAGTAGCACACCCTTTGCACTGTCTAGATCATGTCTTGGCCCTGCTGGCTTCAGTCATCAAGTTGCTGAGGGGCTTCAGCAACAGGAGCCTAGAAAAGCCCTGAGAGGGAAGAGCCAAGGACTGTGAATAATGTGGGCGAAAACAAGAAGTTTAGGGAAGAAAAATCACAGGCAAATATTCATCCTTTCGCACTTCTCTATGCAGCGAGAAGGGACAGAAACTCTTTTTAAACCAAAATAACCATGCTCCGTTCCACTTCTGTGACTCAGCTCCATGGTCCTACCCAAGACAAATAAATAAAGAAAAATGGGAGGTTCCCAGAGGGAGAGAAGCATTGGGAACCACAGGCAAGAACTGGGAGATCAGTGCATCACCAGTAATGAATCCCCAAAACCAGACAGTTTCCTGAGCATGTTTTTTGTATCTCTTCTGCAAGAGGTGGATGAATGGGGCTGGGAGAGAGAAAAATAGATGGTGAAGAAGGATTGACTACGAGGATTGGCCTGGAATAGTAGTCACTATATGAGGCTATCAGGACTTTCCCAACAAGAAAACATCACAGCTGAGGGGAACTGGAAAAACAACTGGGGCCAGGCTGCCTGAAAAGCAGAGGAAGGAAGGATCAAAGCACTAGAGGAGGAAGGAGGACAAAAACAGGGAGGCTGCAATAGCTTAGAGAGGGAGAGATGCATCAAGCAGCAGGGGAGCTTTCTCTCTGCCCACTGCAGTAATGGGGCCTTTGTTCTACTCCTTTCATGTTCACACACATCCCGGTCCATAAGGGCAGGCGACAGAAGCTGAATCAATCACTCGCTGGTCCCAGCGGAGGGCAGGGCGTGATTGATTTGCTCTCCCTGATGGTTGGCTCTGAAAGGACGCACTCTCATTACAGTTAGTTTCTCAGTCCCCCTCTTTACTCCAGTTCTAAATGCTGCAAATCCTCCTGCCTTCACCACGGGCTGATTCAGTACCATAGTTTCCTTTCAACTGCCTGAGAAAGCTGTAAAAAAAATAAATAAATCCACATTTAAAAAAAAAAAAACCAAAAAAAAAACCCCTAAAAAACCCAACGAAGCATTCCCCTGACTTTAAAATTTGCTGCTGAAACATAAAGCTGAGGCTGTGGCCATAGATGATTTTAGTGCTCCAAATTCCAGTCATGCTTGTCACAGTCCCACAGCCTCTCTCTAATTGTCAGGCACAGCCCTTTGTGTTCCTAATCAGCCCTGCAAAGGCCTCACTTCCCGTGATATGGTGGGCACCCTGGGGTGGCTGCATTTGGGGGCCGACGGGTAAGGCAGCCCTGCCCCTGCTCTTGCATGCTGCGGCTCCTTGCTTCTCCGGGAGAGCCTGGAGGATGGTGGAGAGGATGGAGAGGGGCTCTGGTTACCACAGTGAGTTGGAGATACTCTGCCCAAGGATGAAAGCCAGTAGAGGGAGATGGGTGGCTCTTCGATGCAGATTCAGGAGCAGAGAGAGGACTGTGGCATCCAGCAGCATGTTCAGTCTGCAGTTAGCTCAGGTCAACCAGTATCACCAAAGGGTGAAGCCAGTTCTTCTGACTGAGCTTGTATTGTACTTTCTGCAATGGACAGTGCTGCAAGTCAAGTCTACATCTATGAAGGACAATCCACTTCAAGAAGTTTTTCCCCGCTGCAGTGTGCCTTAACCAACCCACCAATCCTAGCCATGGGTGGATGCGGTACTATTAGCTACCAAGGCCATTACAGCAATAAATAGACAGTTTATCTGAGGCTTTAATTATTCACCATTTTAAATCTTTCCCACCTACACCTCCAGCCACTCTCACGTTTAAGCAAATCATCCACAGCAATGATATGTTCTCCTTTATATGTTGCTCATAGAATCATAAAATCACTCAGGCTGGAAAAGACCCTTAAGGTCATAGAGCAATGAATGATGATGCCCTCCAATCCATCACGTTTCTCACTGAAACCCACCTAATGGGATGCAACTCATCTCTGTACAATGGATTGAACACCGTGGAGAATGTGGCAATTCACAGCCAAACAAACTTGTTTTTAAAAAAGTTACTCACAAAACCAAATCTTCTGCATGGTTTGGTCAGAGGAGAGAGTCTCAGGAAGAAGCTTTCAGGATTAGTTAGTATGACAAGAGTGTTTGGTCTGGGAAAACCTAAGTACTTGCGTACCTAGGAACGGCAAAATAAGGTTGTCATAGTGAGTTTAAAGCATTTTAGAACCACCAGAAACTGCAACAACTCATTTAGACCCAGTTTCTGCTAGTGAATCCTTCTGCTGAGCAGGTGCTTACAACTATCCTGCTCTCTTCTTTGACTGAGGAGTAGGTATCGTACCAGGTCTGTGCCAGTGTGATCTAACTCTGGTGTCCAGGGCAAAGCACTCCTTGGTTTCAGTCCATGATAGGTTAGGTAAGGACTAGCAGAGCCCAGGCTTCCACAGGCAGTTAGCAGCTTAGCTGCTAATTTGGGAATGTCTGAACTTCACCTCCAAGTTTTGGTATTTGTCATGCCTTTTCATTAGTATCCTGTTTTTCCATCTGGAAACTACCACATATCTGTATCACCACATCTTTACAACAAAGCCCAAAGGGTTTTATACTCTCCAGTGAGTGTTCCTAACTGTTCCCAGATATCTTTACCATGTACAGCTGCTTCTGCTAGCTTCTCATGCTGCTCATGTAGGCAATACATTTTCCAGATTCTTTCCACCTTCCACTCCTTTTTACTAGAGATGTGCTCCAACATGAGAACAGATTAAGCTGAAGCAGGGGAAACATTGGAGCCAGGCTGGCTCAATAGTTTTATGGCCGAAGTGTGTTTTGAAATCAGCACAGAACTTTGCACACAAGACAGTATAGCTCTTCAGTTTGTGGTTTTAATAGCAGCATCAAGCTGATGGCATAATTCTCAAGAAGTAAAATTCCTACTTTTATTAAAAAAAAAAAAAAAAAGGATTATATAATAGTATAATGTTAATCAGGATATGATTCTCATTTCATCTTCTATTCTATGACAAAGCCTGGCAAGGGCTGGCCGCTCCCTGAGGGATGGGTATCCCTAAAACAAGAGTGACCTGCAGACATGAAAGGACACAACATACCTACGACACACCATCCTAAACACGGCTGTGAAGTCACTGCTTCCAGATGCAGATTTTCAATTGCCGTAAACAGATCTTTCTGCCCTCTTTCTCTGCCTGCTTAGTTCTGGCTCCAGTACAGCTCCTCAGGTTTTCACTGGTGCAGAACTGGGCTCTCCAGTTCTAGCTCTGCTAGGACTTATGCAGCAGTGAGCAGAAGACATCTGACTGAACATGGCATAGTGCTGCAGGTTGGGTGTCTGAACACCACACATTGGTTATGCTGTTATAGCACTCCTTAGACTTGTATTTCCACCTTGATGTACTAAACTCTTGTGAGGTTAAGCTCACCCAATTTAGGAATACAGATAACCTCAAAAAGTCCCATTTTGGAAGCCTCCATTTCTCGGGAAGCCAATGACAGCACGATGACGTTGCTCTAAATTCACCTCCAGGCAAACTAGGCTTAGTCACTGCCATGAAATTGTTGCCTTTCCTGCCTTGACACTTTTCCCCATTTGACACTTTTCCCTGTGACAGTCATCAGCCTGTGTATAATATAATCAAACGGCTGCTTCTGGCTTCAAGCCGTTGCAGAAAGAAATTTTCACAGCACCCTACATTAAAATGCAACCCTTGTCACGTACCTTCCCACTATGTAACTTTCTGTTCTCTTCCTCCACTCCATGCTTTTGGGTTTAGGGGGTTTGGGGTTGTTTGCAATTTTATTTTTTTTTAGTACTATCATATTATCCCATGTTGCAATTGTAAAACCACATTATGAAGGCAGCAAATATTGAACTAATTTTATCACAGGGCTAGTAATAAAGTTTAAGACCAACTATAATATTGTTGTACACCAGAAATATTGCAACAGAACAGTAATATCCTGTTAAATTCATTTTCCATCCAACACCACAAGATCTGTTGAAAGATGTTAAGGGTGAAGGATTTGTAGATTTTTAATTTTTTTTTTTTTTTTTGCTTTATTTTTGCAAAGCACCATAAATGTTTAAATTTCATAAAAAAATACATCACAAGTTTGGCAGATATCGTTCTGGTGACACATCTAATGCCTTCATCATCTGAACAGCAGTGGATGGCTGGTAGCTACCCTGCAAAGCAAGGTACAGCATTAGAACCAGCTCATGGAAAGGAAGAGGTAGTTTTAATATGGCCCCCATTACTGCAGCATCTTGTGCCCTCATAATACTTCATATATTTCTTCTTAGGCACCCCAGGGAATTAGAGGCAATTATCCTTTTTTTTCTTGGGCAGAGAAATGGGTAAAATGTTAAGCAGCTTGCCCCAGGTGACAGAAAAAGTTTTACGACACTCCATGGTTCTGAATCAGCATCCCTGGTGCAGCGGCTGGGCTACCTGCTCCTCCCACGGGAGGAGCATGCGGATGGTTAAATGTTTTTTCTTGCAATCATCTCTGTCTGAGAACACTGGCCACTTACTACCGCCTCTGAGGAAGGTCTCGTCCACCTATAGAAACACACAGGATTAATTAAAAGCATTCTTTTAAACCAATTAACTTAAACTGGTAGAAACCCTTGTGCAGATACTCTCAGTGGATTTAAACCAATTTTTTCAAATTCAGTTTAACTTGAGGCTCTGCATTTGCCAGCTGTGTCCCCAGCATCTTTCGCATCTTTTCAACTGTTTCTGGTTTTAAGCTAATTTTAATTAAGCTCACGCTCTCTGTGTGGTCAAATCCCAAAGGGTCTGTAGAAAGGCAAGCAGAGACACTAGGAAGACAAGTACAAGTGGGTTCAAGGCAATCCCAGGCACCACAGCACAGCTCTTGGCAAATGCCAGCTCTTTTAAGTTCAGTATATGTGGACAATGAGGCACCAGCCCTGTCCTGATGACTTTAATGGTCTCCACCAAAATTAGTCTAAGACTTTAATGACTGCATTTGTCCATAGATGAGGAAAAGCAAGACAGGAAAGATGAGTGGTGGTGAGCAGCTTGCTACAAAAAATCAACAACAAAGCAGAAGACCCGAAGTCTCCCAATGGTTAGGTCAACATTGCCAGCTCTCCGCCTTCTCCCAGACCAGGGCTAAATGTGGCCTGGCGGCCGTGCTCAAGGCTGAGTTTTTCAAGGTGGTACAGCATGGAAATCAAAATATGTAAAATATGTCTGGCATGGAGTCAGCCCAAAAGGCACAGTATTCATGGGAACTGTCCATGCCTCTAAAGAATCAAAAACCACTGAGAGATGGAAAACTGAAGATTTCATTGACCACTCTTTGATCTAAACGTATTAATCAAGACACCTTGGGAAAATTTTTAAAACAGGTTCTGACCTCATTAAGAACAAATAGGAGGATAAAATACCACTCACTCATGAACCTTTCCTCTTTTTAAAAGATCGTGCAGTGGTTTTTTACTTGTTAATGCATGTGCCAAGCAGGCAGCAGACCAAAGCGCAGAAGACTCCAGTCCTTTCTGAGCTCTAACTCACTCTTTTCCTCCTCTTTATAACTAGTCCAAGGATGCTAATGCTTCCATAGGTTTTCTCTCATGGAATTTAAACCCCCTTCCCTCCTTCTAGCTAACTCTAGACTTTGATTTGTCAATCTTTTATAGAACTCAGAATTGAGATGGTCATGCAATGGCAACTGACTGTCTTTCATTGTTGCAGATCATGTCTCTCAGATTGAGTCCGTGAGGGCAGGAACAAAGGCCCACGGAAATCTGCTGGTCAAAAAACTCAGTATAGCCATACCCTCATATATGGACATTTTTTTTAGCACAAAACAGTAGTAATAACACAACCACTTTCAGACAGGGTCTTTCCCCAGTTACCAAGCATTGTCTTAAGAATGGATCCTCAAAATGTCTTTAAAAATCTGTTCTCCTGCAGATGGCCCTGTACTGGGCCATTATTGCTGTGATTAGAATTAACTTGAGCTTTGGATGTGCACAAGAAACACTCTCCAGGACAGCATTTTGTGCGTGTGTGTACAAACATTAAAGCCACAATCAGCGGCCAATATGCCCCGCTGCCCAAAATAACTTTGCATTTCTCCCTTCACAGGAGCTTCTTTTTAAGTCATAGACAGGCTGAAAGGGAAAAAAAAAAAATCACTTGACATCCACTGTGAGAGGCTTTGCTTTGTTAATTTATTCCCCTAGAAACTAGGAAACTTATGAGGAGGGATAAAATGGGAATGGAAAAGTCTTAAGAACCTGTGAAAAGCTGGAAGAGGAGAATCAGAAAACAAAGTTACAGACACTACCAGAAAACCAGATATCAAGAAGATTTTCAGAGACCAGGTGGCAATATTTTAGTGGAAGGACTTCTCATGGATATTCTCCAACAGCAGCTCTGGAATATGAGAGAGTCTGTGAGGTGGGCAAGCAAATATGAGCCACACAGTAGCTTTGTTGCAAATGCAGAGCAGGAAGGCAGCAGGACTGCTGGGCTGGTGAAATTTTGTAGGAGGCCTCTGGACAGGAGGTGGAGGACTAGGTGCCTTCAACAAAATGTGAGAAGAATCAGGATGTAATGGAAAGACTTCCCTGTGAAGGGATTTCCTGTCATCTTGCATCTTAAAGCACTTTGTAATGCAGTGACAATTGGACATGAAAGGGACCTTCCTGAACTGCTACAGGTTTATGTGCATTCTGCAAAGGTGTAAACAACATAATAAAGGGGACAAGGTTGGAAATAAGTAAGTCCATTTAAATCATCGTCATACCGCTGTCTACTCCTAATAAATAACATTCTTTTCTTTCTTCTTTCTCTATATTTAGTTTTCTACCAGTATAATTCTTTACCTAACTTGTCTTAAACGACCCTTGATTTGCATCCATTTAAGGCAGTAAGACCTTTTATATTATTCCCTACAGTGGAGCAGTGGTGATTTACCCCTGCTGAGAATTTTGATCATGTCCATAAAGGCAAAGTCAATTCAGCTGGAAGGATGGCAATGTGTTACCCTGCAGTGCAGCCCAAGGGAGGTTTAAGAAAGGAAACTGAGAGTGTGAAGCCAGGGCACAGATTATAAGGCCAGAACAGATCAGTATAATCAGTTTTGTTGATCTATTAAATAGGATATATTTCCAGAAACACTCCAAAGTCAGTGGCTCAAGATTACACAGAACAACTGTAGTGGAGCTGGAAAGTGAACCCAAACACACGTGTCCTCCTGCAGCAGGTGTCCTGCAAGGCCACAGTTCAATTCTCTTGGGTGGAAGCAGGCCAGACATTTTATTTATATGTCATTGAGGGACCATTTTCTTTTCCTGTGTCTCACATGACTGGGACCTGGGACCATGCCCTCAAGCAGGCAGCAGAAAAAATCACAGAGTGCAAATTGTTTGAAAAACTCGTGCAGGTGGATAATGCAAAACGCAGCTGAAACCAGTTCTTTGTGAGAAGAAACTGAGAGCAACTTTTCCTGAAAACAGAATCATCGCTTCTGTTGGCATAGCCTATTTCTTCCTCTGTCAGTCCTAAACCCTAATATTCAATGCAAGGAAATGATGCAAAACCATTATCTGGATGGTTAAATTCATGTTGTCCTCTTCTGAGTGATTTATTTCTAAGGTTTCACACTGTCCTACCATCAGACAAGTGCTTTTCAAAATATTTGCTTCTTTCCTCTTTAGTTACCACAATAAAGTTTCTAAATTGTCTTGATAGTATGTCCTCTTCTTCCTTGCCAGCTGCAAACCTATGTTCTTCCCCTTCACTTCTTCCAAACCACATTTTCCATTTGGTGTCTTGCTTTCCTCTGATCATAACTTTGTGTGGACGGTGCCTTGACCCGAGTGGCTTATCAGCTCTGTTTTAAATGGTTTTTAAAAGCCAAAGCTACCTTGCCTGTGGTAGATCATGCACGCAAGCAGAAGAGCTTTTTACAAAGGCAAGAGTGAACTGTTACAAATAAGAAAGAAACCTCCTTATTCAGTCTAAGGTCCTGCATTTCTCACTGGCTCCAGACACTACCATGGAGCAGATGTACCTACACCCCATTTAGTCTCTGTGCTGGGTTTCCTATGCCAAGATCCCACCAGGATAATCTAGAATTTAATTTATCATACATGTTTACCAAGCTGTCTTTGGGGACATCCATAATAATTCCGGTTTTTATCTGTCAGAAGAGGAGGACAAAGGTGCAGCCATGTGAAGAAAGATACATTAGCTGTCAGAAGACAGGTAACACATCTTGCTAACATACTCCGTTCCATTTTCCCCCCAGTAGCTCAGAGCAGTGTTTTCCTTTTAAAAGTATCCTATCACCTCTGACAGATGGATTAAGGTTTAAAAGCATCAATATTTTGGGAAAGTGATACCTGCTAGCAAAGTAGATGTAGGTTTGTCATTCAAGTGGTTTTGTATTTCCTATTAGGTCCTTTTCCTGGAAAGCAGAAACCATTTATTTTAAATTTTATCTACTTGTAGCTGTTTGGGGTTTTTTATCTTCTTTCTTTGTTTTTGGCTTGTTTTGATTTCTTCAGTGGACACCTCATCTGTCAGCAGTGGAGAAAAGCAGGAGTGCTTTTCCTTGGCTATCCTGAATGGCGATCACTGAACTGCTATTGCTCTTTCTCAAAGTAGGATACCAGAAGGTTATTGCAAGAGGAAAGATGAAAAAAAAGGACCAATATCATCCCAGAAGCAGATGTAAAGAGTTCTAACAACTCTTATCCTCTCACAAGAAATACTGAAGCAGTCATGTTGTTTGTATTCCCCGTTGTGCTTCTGATGGGCTGTTTTGCTTATCTGGCATTTTGGTTCAGATGCAGAGGCAGAGACAGTAGGCAGAGACACTGAACTTAGGACTGTCATTATCTGGGTGCCAGATACAGTCACAGAGAAGAGAGAGACACCTCAGGAGAGGGATTCACATCTAAGGAGGGTGAATCATGCTCTCAAGATGCCAGTATTTCTCCATTTCTCAAGATGCTGCTGGCACAAACAGCAGTAAGTCAGTACAATGAGGCTTCTAATTTAGGAGCCTTGGTGAAATGCCTAAAGTTTGATGGATGAATCTAGACTGTGGTGAATCTCCCTCTCATCATATCTACAGCTTGATGGAAAGAAAGATATCAAAGATATTCACCCCTTTGCCACACAGGACCCTTGTGAAGGGAGGTGAAAGCAGCATAAAGGAAACGAGGAATAAAGAGAAGAGAAATGTGGAGATTTCCAAGGGGAAGCGATGAAATCTATCCTGCTATTGCCTTCTGGCTTTGTGAGCTGAGTTGCACAGCTTCTTGTCTATGCCACCTCCACAGCCAGAAGGCTGCTCAAATACAGGATTTGATTCTGGCCCAAAGCTCAGGCAGGAATATAGCTGACAATTTGCACATGGTTTCCATCTGCTCCCCTACTAGTCCTCACCAATAATTCATGCAGCTGAATAGCTGCTGTCCTGGGAAGGACAGGGTTGGGGTGGCCAGTGACTTCAGCCCCAAGGCTCAGGGTGGCTGAATATATTCACTGGAAGGATAGAAAAATATCAGCAACCTCAGTGCAATTCCAGAGAAGACATTTCCCTCCAAGATACTCTGATGTGCAATGTTTTCTTATTCCTGAGTACTAAGTGCAAAGAGTTAAATGAATTGGAACATTTTTTGGGTCAAAATAGTGGTAGGAGGTGGAAAAGCAGAATTAAGTTAGGAAGCCCAGTACTGAGTAGATCAGCATTGTGATCTAATTTGAAGACCCTAACTCCAGGATGTCCTGGCAGCATTCTTTGCATTAGTCTTATTTCAGTGTTGGAAGCTAAGGAGCAATGTCATCGCCCAGATTATTCCACCCTGGCCCTCATTTCAGACCCATCTCTGTGGGACATGGTAGACCCAAGAGCTCTCCACCATCTCCAGCAGAAGGACTGTATAATGGTTCTTTACCGAGATCAGCATCTGGGTTGCTGCTCTCTGTGGCTGTCACTGGACCACTGTCAGCTCTGCCACTTCCTCAGAGGTGCCCCAGCACTGTCTCCAAAGAACTTCCTACCATGTTCCGTCCCACAGAATGATCAGGGGGTTTGTCATCAATGAAACACTTGGCAGAAGCCTTCTCCTGAAGCTGTTCAAGTTTCCCAGCTCAGTCACTCTGGGCTGTGGCTATACAGGCAATGCTGGTGCAGTTCTTCTCTCCATTCATTGCCTAAAGGGCACAGTGGCCTCCCAGCACCCTGATTCCCCATCATCCTGATCTTAGAAGTTCATTTTATCAGGTCCAGAATGCCCAGTTCTTGCACACATTTGAAATACAGGAAAGGGATGGACAACTCATGCTTTTCTTCTTTCTCACTATACAGGCAGAGGGGTCCTTGTGAGTATCAGGATGGCCCATTCAGCATCTACAAGAACCATGAAGCATCTGAGTGTGGCCTGAAGGCAGTCACACCAATTACCCTCTTTATACAAGGGAGAAGCATTTCCAGAGAGCATTCAGTCCACTGAAGTTATAAATCACACTGTGGGGACTCCTGTTATTCTTCATAAAGAAACCCCAGAGCAACCACACTGTGGTGAGACACAAACAGGATGTAAGGAGGGTGCTGATGCCATGGTGACATACTCCACATGTTGAGTACACAACAGGGCATGAGGTTAGTACTGAGGGCAAAGTCCTTGTTTCCGACCTCCCCTTATCAATCGCTTGGAAATCAGGAAGGTTCCAAAGTCATGGCTTGAAAAAGAAAATCCAGTGTCCAGACTGAATGCAGGAGGCAGGTAAGCATCCTGAAGTCCATGTTCAGAGCAACAGAAACTGGAACTCCTAGAGTACAGTTGCTCCAGGAAGGGCTCCCAAGTGCCTCATTTTACCTGTCTCAAACCTGCAGGTGACTATAATTATCGGTGTTGTTTGGCTGCAAGAAACCAAGGAAAACAAGCATTTACAGCGAGTCTGTGCACCACCTACTCCCACTAGTGAGCATTCCCATGAGTAATTCCAGTGAAGCCAAGGAGGCTACGTGTGTGAACAGTGTTGGATTTCCTGGAGAATAAGGTTCACAGCTTGACCCTGAGAAATATTTTAAGCCTCTAAAAGGTCCTCTGCATATCAGTCAATCATTTCTCTGCTCACAGACATGCACATTACTAGTTCTGACTTGCGCATAATGGCTTCCCATTTAGTGTTTCCAGGAATCAAAAATAATGTGTGCACTGCACTGTACCATGTCTGTACACATGCGCAATAGCAAAGCAATACAGGCACCGTAATACACAGTTTGCTAGACACGCCGTAATAAAATCAGGTAGTTTCAGTACCTTTTTGGTTGTGGTTTTTCACCTGAGTGACATCCTGATCTGATTTGTTATATAAACTTCTACAAGGTCATCTAGGAAGTGGTGTTTTACCTAGATTGATGGCACAGTGCAAAGAAGTGTGACTGATCCATGCAATCCCGCCTCAGCCTATTTTTCTCCAGATCTCCAAGGGTTGGAATCTCTCATTTAAAAAAAAATAGAGCCCAGCCCAATTCAAAAGACTGGAGCAGCCAAAGCTGAAGTTCCCACCCTGTCTGTTAATAACTTGCATAAGTTTTTACTGAAACATTCGGAATGTGATGTTAAAATTCTGCGACATGCACATGGTGTGGGAGGAATAGAAATTACATTCAGAGTTTGAGTCTGGAAATTTTTGCCTGAACAGGGAAAAGCAAGGGATGTGTTTAATCAACAGGCTCAAGCATTCCCTTCTTGTAAGACAGAAAAAGACAGCACTTACACTTGCTAACTCCTTAGAAATAACAAGCGAAGAACACAGATCAGATGTCAGCAATGCCCACTGGGGAGAAGAAACACAAAATGGAGTTAGAATTAACATGTCCTTTACACACACGTGTTCTCCGTGCATTGCAGAGCTGTTTGTTCAGTGGTTTCCCTGGGTGCACCCCTGGCCAGATGACCAGTGCCTTATCTCTGCGCCCTGCAGTGCACCCTTCTATGTACCCTATACTTGAGTCACCAGCGGAGCTGGGAGTTTCAGCTGACAGTAGGGTCCTCCAGTGGGAGCAGTTAGATGCCCCTCAAACTCTTAGTAATACAGCAGCATTGTAATGGGTAAGAGGAAGGAAACTGAAGCACTGGGAAGGGGAAATCTTTGGTAAATATCCTTCAGCAAAGCTACAACCTGCAGTCAGGTGTCTGACCAGCAGCCCTGTGCCCCCAGTAGCAGAGATCAGTCAAGCATGGTTGGTCTTTTGTCCTGCCAGGCTGGTGCAACAAGAGCTAGTGAAATGCCCAACTGTATTTTTTTTTACACGCAAACAAAAGAGGCAGAGTAATGAGGAACTAGAAACTTCTTCTCTCCCTCCAACTGGACATCAGGGCAGGATTGAACTTTGTCCCAAGAGCAAATTCCTCTTCACCAGCCACCAGCCACCAGCCACCAGCCATCTCCTTTCCTTCAGTGCTGGGGCTCTCTCTGTCCTCAGGGACCAGGATCCAGACTTTTTCACTGATTCCCAAGCATCACCGTGTTTGTCTATAAAAAGCAGAGCCACCTGCCCTGCCAGGGCTCCCAGGAAGTGCCAAACATTTTCCCTTGCTGATACCTGCTGATACCAGTGCTGTCACCAGTGTGGAGGACCAGGGCTTCTGGGTAGAGGTGTCAGCCCACTTTCATAACAGGCTTTGCCAAATGGAGATAAGAAAATGAGATTGACATTTCCATCACTATTAATCTTCATCTGCAGACTTCTTTAGTGAGATTCTGGAAATATTCATGTCCCATCCACATCAGAAAAAGCTCTTGCATCTCCTCCCCTGCTAGCACCAGTTCCCTGCATCAGACTAGCAAAGCTTGGAGGTTTTGTGCAGCCTGAGCTCCCAGCAGCTGTAACAGACACAGCAACGAAAATAAGAACGTAAGGCGGTGACCTGTAGATAGCAAGCCTTTTCTTTTGCCACTAGAAATAATGTCATTCAAACAAGACTATCCATAGCACAAATGTTCTGGAAAGCGTTCCAAGCACAGGCAGAGCTGGTAGACTTGCGGTTTAAAGGCCACAGGAATCAGTCTGAACATCGCACACAACCCTACCACGATAGATCCAGAAATGCACCACGTGCTCCCTGCATCAAACACTCACATTTTGTGACGGAGCTAGAGCTCTTCTTCTCAACAGGCACCCAATTCTTGATTAATGCGGGTAATTAACTTCATTGCTAAAGGGACTGCTATCCCTTTTGACTGATTTTATACTAATTGTTAATTTTAGGCTACGAATGGTTACTGAACTGACTACTTGCACAAAAAGGGCTTCTCAGAGAGGATGCCTTTCAACTAGGATACAGCATTTTATCAAAGAAAAGAAGAATTTTCTCTCTCAATAGGGAGAAATGAGGTTCTGACTACAGTACTGTCACTCACTGAAATGACGGGTTAAGGATAAGTGTGTATGATTTCAGACTGCAAGATGGTAACGTACATGCAAACCCCTTTCAAATGCCAGAATGTATATTGCCATCTTCTCATCTGAGGAAAAAAACTGGGTTTTGCCATGTAAAAACATAAATACCCATTTTGGGCACCGTGTTCCAATCCCGCGCTGCTTTGAAACTACTTCATTGTGGCTCTTATGGCTTCGGGCCAGCACAGTCAGAGCCCCAAGCCCAGACCTTAGTTTATTAAACCATGCTTTATTTTATTGTTCTGAATCCCAGAAATGTTGTGAGGTAGTCGTGTGAGCACCTTGCATCTTCAAATCAGTGAGACTGTGCCCGCCCTCGTAATCCTGCGCAAAGACGGAAGGTTAATTAAATCCATGTTTGATTTATAAATGTTATCCCTTCTGGGGAGCAGAGTGCAACTCCAGCTAACAGGCAATACTGTGTTTATTTTACTTCTCCACTGGCTGTTCCCTACATGCAGTAGTTTATGGATATAAATAATGTCTTAGAGTAGGGAGCGGTTGTGGTGAAAACTAAGCCCAACTTTTGAACAAGCCATGAAAAAGAGTAACTTGAATCATTCAGTGATTTCTAGGAAGCTGAAGCAATTAATTCTTTCAGGGGTAAAATACAAGGAAAAAAAAAAACACACACACAAAAAAACCCCCAAACCTTCAGTGTCCCACAGTGACAGCAAAATTCAAAAGTATGGTGTTAAAGAAGGCAGAATTCCCCACCAGCATATGAAAACAATGTTTTCATTTAGGCCAGTGGAACTCTGGACTAATTCCATCTGGATCACTGAATTTGGTCTGGATTTACCCCAGGGTAAATGAGAACAGAAGACAATCCTCCCAGGTTTTCTTTTTTGTTTCTTCCCTTTTCTTTCTAAAGAATAATCAGGGCCAGACTCCAAGAAGCCAGTATCAGTACAGCTCCAAGTGATGACCTCTTCATCACCGCTGGTATCTGTGTGGATGTAAATATTTGTGCTCCCTACTGTCTTCCACTTTTGAAATGGCTCCTTTCTAAGAGCAACCCCCCTCCAGCTCAGCTCCTGTAATGTTACCAGCTGCTTGGCAAAGCTCGGCTCTAATCCTCAATAATTGCAAGTATTTGTGATAGGGGAAAAAAAAAAAATCTGAAGTCAGATACACCTAGGTTGTTGTGGGAGTCTTCAGTTCAGACAGCAAAATGTACATGGTAAAATGTATGTCGTTTCTGAGTGAGGGTGTTTAACACTTTAAAGACACCTATTATACAAAATAAATATTAAACCAGATTTGGTTTCACAATCCTGCACTCAAAATGTAACCACCAGTATTTCAGCTCCTGTTAGTAGCTCTACTCCCTTCAGCCCTCATGAATCTGGGAGAACAGATGCTGTTTGCATGTCCCATGCCTGATACAGGGAATCAAAGCAGCCTGGAAGGTTTTTGGGTCAGGGACCATCCTTCCATACTGCACCAGTGGACGATCAGTCTCTACGGCAAGTACTGAAGGGTTGGGCTAACACGAAGTGGTAGGACAATCACACAGTATTTGCTACGTTTTGCAGTGGTGCTGGAGACATGTCTTGAGAGTTCCAGGAAATAATGGCAAGATCACAGATGTTGGGGCTGAGGGATATGTCCCAAAGATGACTACACTTTTTTATTTGGATTAATAATACGAAGGTCGTGAAGCTGCTTTCTATTATCCTGAGTAGAGCTAAATTTTCTTTCTATTTAAACTGTCCTCACTCCATTTACACCCCTATTCAACAGAGCACTTGCAAGCTTAAATTTAAACATGAGCATAAGCCCCATCGACATATCTCCTCTGGCTGCTAAAAGAAGCCCCGAGGCTGCTTTAAAAAACCAGACTGTGCTCACAGTGAATTTGCAGGTGTCAGCTCAGATGCTGCCAGAGCACATTTTCTAAAGGGTGCAATATAGGCATCGTTGTTGGCTTCAGCTGGACTGAAGGAAGCGTTTCAGTGCTGGTATTATTAGGATCCTGAGGAGAGCTAAGAGAGAAAGCCAGGTAAGTAAACTCAGACCTGGCTGGCGCACTTCGCACCCATAAAGGGAACCTTGGTTAGATTCATGCTACAAAGCCAACCCAGCTGCTGCTCAAAATTCAGCCTAATGTTTGCTCTAGGTTCCTACACGCAATATCCCTGTAGCAGTGGTTTATGCTACTGTAAGAAAAGTATTTTAAACACTTTAATGGCCTGCTTTATATCCATCCTCTCCTTCAGTGAGTGCAAATAATTGCTGGTGCTATTTTGTACCCCCAGTTATTTGCAGTTATGGTGCGTGTCATTGACGTGTCTAACTAGCTGATAAGATACGTGGGTGAAATCAGATGCCGTAATTAGAAGTTTAAATGACACGAACTGCACCCACACATAACTGCAAGTGCAAAATTGTATCAGTAACATCTTAGAAGCAACAAAGAGAGGAAGAACTTGGAAATTTGTCCCTGCAAATGTTAATTTGCATGGCAATAATCTTGAGCCTACTTGGCAAATACACTTTCATTACACAAGATTTAAGCCAATTGATTCTAAACAACCTGAGAGTGTTCAGACACTTTGCATTAGACACCACTTCTTGAAAAATTATACTAGTCTGTTGAACTAGGGCAAGGAACTTTTCTCTTCAGTTAGGTAACAAGTAATTCATGTCTTTGTCACTGCCTTTGCTGTGGTTAGAGTAAGCAAGAGTCTTCGCTTGCAGTGACAGAATTTTATAATGATTTCTCAAGACTGTAGTGCAGTGTAAGTGCATTTCCTATTTCATGATAAGCAAATGGTGTGCAACAAATAAGAAGGTTCTTGCTCTGGAGTTTCTCTTGACACCATAATCATATAATATACAATTATATATTCCAGCCTAATGCAAGGCAGAAATTTTAATCTGACACTTCTTCATAGACATTATCTGAAGTTTTGGGAATCTTAGAGGAGTTTTCAGTGTTTTTATTGGTAAGATAGATACGCATTTTCAGGTTAAATCAGAATCATTGGTGTTTCTCTTATTTATCCCCTGTTTTAGCCCCAAGGCTCCATTTAATTATCCCTGTGCACTACGGTATGTGCGACATAACTGGAAGTATTTCCTCAGGCTGTTTGTTAATTCCTCCTCTCTTCTGGCCAAGGGAGACAGACAGAAAAATTGTACCAAGTAAAACTGAACAAGCCAAAAAAAGTACAACAGAAGGGAGCGTAGAAGGATAAAACAAAAATGCTGAGAGATCACATCCTTTCATCTCTGCTCCAGTGTTTTTGCTCAGCAGCACAGCCTTTCCCCTTACTGGGTGAGGGAAGTGCGAGGAGACCATGGCAGAGCAATGCAGCGTGGGCTGCTTGCTGTGCCTTGGTGTGATCCACCTCTCCAGACTTGGAAATTGTGTTTGGTCTGCTGAGAGCAGGAAGGCAGTTTTCAGACAAGGAGCATCATTTTAGCTCTTGAGGGGAGCCAAAATGCAGTGGTGTCTGCTCGAGCCCTCCCCAGCCTCTCCAGAGCTACATTGACCTTTCGCCAACCTGCGCCTGCTTCTGCAGTTGGGTTATTCCCTCATCCAAGTGTCACAAGAGTTTCAAAGCTTCAGGAGATGCCCATCCTGAGTTCAGGAAGTTTTCTTTTCATCAGACCCCATCAAATGTCAGCTGCGTTGACTCAGGAGCAGGCACCTCCTGTGCATTTTGAAGCGGCACAGACCACAGCAGCTTCCTGCTGCGTCTGATTCGGTTCCCCACCTCCCATCTCTACTTCAAATGCTTCGCAGCTGACCCTAAAAGAAACAAGCCAAAATCCCAGCTACCCCAGAAGCAGTCCCTGGAGAGCAGGACTTGCTAATGGCAAACAGCTGCAGTCATTAATGCTATCTCAGGGGATCCAGGCTTTAACAGTGAAGGTCCCAGGTTCAGATCCTGTTGACAGACTGTGAGATTAATACTAATAATCTTGCCTAGCAAAATACAGTGGGGATCACCTTCTCCATGATGCCCTCTTGGCTAGATAAAGAGAACAATGCTCTGGTGGCTTTAAACTTTTTTTTCTCCTACTTTTTCTTCCTTTTTTTGATAGATTTTTCTTTGATAGATTTTTCTTTGAGCATCAGGCACTGAGGCTGTTCATAGACTGACTCTTTCACACCATCTCAATCAAATATCTGTTCTCCATTAGGTATACAGAATTTCCATATGCCCTGGTTGCTTCTGCTGCCATCTTTTGCTCTTGAACTTGTGGTGATGTTGGCTGTATTGTCCAAGCCATCCCTCTCAGCCCCTCATACCTACTAGCTAATAGAGCAGAGGGATCCAAACAGAGATTAAAAAAGGGCAGGTTCCAGAATCAGCCTGGGACCAGTGTATGATGAGCAGCAATCAGCTGTAGCCTTGGACATCCAGGATGCAGAGTAAGGCAGAGTCCACGCTGCTGATATATAACTCAAAAATGGGGCGAGATGATCTCAAACAAAACTGATGAGATGAAAGCTGTTAGATAACAACAGCTGAGTTTGTCAAATGAGATGGAGAGAGCTCTTGACCCAGCCTTCCATGGACATCTGGCTACATGGTGCTACCTTGACAATGCAAATCTTCACCTCCATCCTCCAGGACACGGGAGAGCACAGAGGGGCCATCATATGTACGTAGGGTTTGGTTGTGTTAATAAGGAGGCCATTGCAGCCATGAATAATCTGCTTTCCACAGTTTCCGCCACCCATGTGGTGTGAAAAGCTGGACAAGGATTTGTAAATGAATTGAGCCCAAGAGTAATTACACGTTCCTGCAGATTACTTGGTGCCATAATTGCACTTAGTATTTACCATGTGACCTAAGCCAGAAATAATCATGTATTTACTTTATATTTATATTGTAACGTGCCATGTACTGTAATTATACTGCCACTCCATGGTACTTAACACATCATCAAATGTTCCACAATTATCATGTTAGTAAATAGCACTTACTGAGATTTGTGGCCTATAATTTCAAGCATTATCTGCTAAAGATTTAGAGTAGCAATGTCAAAAAACTAGTTTCTTGACAATGCCATTTCATATAAAACATGTCAAATCCTAGAAAAAATAGAAATCAGTTTTTAAAAATTCAAAATTTGAAAATAGAAAAGAAAACCAAATTTTAAATTAAGGGCTTTTCCACTAGAGTAAAAATAAATTCCTTGAAGTATTCTCTGAATTCTTCTACTTGAGATCGCAGAATATTAAAAGTGAGAACTTTCAAACTTAGGTGATTAAACAAAGCCTGGAGAAAAGGAGGCTGAGGGGAGACCTTATTGTTCTCCACAACTGCCTGAAAGGAGGTTGTAGAGAGGTGGGGGTCGGTCTCTTCTCCCATGTGATAAGTGACAGGACTAGAGGAAATGGCCTTAAGTTGCACCAGGGGAGATCTAGGGTAGATATCAGGAAGAACTTCTTTACAGAGAGGGTCGTGAAGCATTGGAACAGGCTGCCCAGGGAGGTGGTGGAGTCCCCATCCCTGGCAGTGTTTAAAAGCCGTGTGGATGTGGTGCTGAGGGACATGGTTTGGGGACCCTGGCAGTGCAGGGTGAACGGTTGGACTCGATGATCTTAAAGGTCTCTTCCAACCAGATGAATCTGTGATTCTATGATTCTAAATCCTCCTTGAGACTTAAAGAAAAACGTCTTGGAACAAATTAATATCCACTTGACCTCTCATTTAGTTCTGATCCTCTGATCGGCTAAAACCAAACCTTGGGTTTTCTGAATGGACTTATACTTACGTATACATTAGTTCATAGAAGTATGCTGCTTGATTGTGGTCGAGTTACTCGTGTGATTAAAGTCAAGCATCTGCTTAAGTGCTTTGCTGGTCTAAAGCCAAGGTTTAAGTATGGCAGTCTTAAAATGTTGGTCAAAGTAAGCTCATTTAAACAGGAAAGATTTAGAACATTCTCAGATTTTCATGATTCCGCCTTCAACAGGATTTTTGCATATTGTAACACAGATGGATGCCTGGATATCACTCAACTCTTGCAAAAAATCAATCAAGACCCAAGTTTTCCATCTCAGGCCAATCCTCATATTAAATAAACCGCAAAACCTTTAAAGAAGCCACCTCAAGCTTCCTTTCATTGCTGATGTTTTCTTTCTTGGTTTTATTGCAA
This sequence comes from Bucorvus abyssinicus, assembly GCA_009769605.1. Taxonomy (NCBI): domain Eukaryota; kingdom Metazoa; phylum Chordata; class Aves; order Bucerotiformes; family Bucorvidae; genus Bucorvus; species Bucorvus abyssinicus. The sequence continues at coordinate 9,094,192 of CM020028.1, read as the reverse complement.
GCCCCACAGAATGGCTTCTAATGCGGAGATACAAACCTGGAATTGGGAATACCGTCTTTGTTCCTCTGATTCAAGAGCACAGACAAGCCATTATGTTCAAATCAAAAGTTGAAATCCTGGTTGCACACAGGAGTTCTGCTGTAGAACTTTGTGGTGTCCAGGTTATTCCGCCAAAACTTCATCTCATACTTTGGCCTTGATCCGCCCAATATATACAAATGAGCTTAACTTTAAACACTGATAGTACCATTACCTCATTAACTGGGGCTGGATGAATAATTCATAATGCATAATTTATCCAGTGAATCTCACTTCTTTTTGTGTTTGTGAATTGTCTGCAAATAGATTCTTGATTGGACTTTTCATCTAAAATTATTTGCAGGTTTCATTGGTGAATCATAATCAGTCTGCAGATCATTGGAGCGGTACGCTGCGAGCAGTCACAGTTTGCAGCTTACGCTGTGTGGGTTCGCTGTAGGAACGTCAAGGTAACGGCTCCTGTTCCCTCCCTGAAAACCCTTGTGTAACTAACCAACAGCAGGATGAATTTCAAACTGCACATATGAGCGTAAACCTTGGAAATTCACACCCTTGCTGAGCGCTGTTGTCAAACTCAGAATCTCCCTTCCGTGAACGGACAAACAGTGCTACGGAAAAGTAAGTATCAAAGCTGCATATGCATCTGTAATGAGCCTGAGGGCTTGGAAACATGAACAGTTACTGGAGGGCAACAAAATTCAGCCTCACAGCTGAATGGTAGCTGCCCCTGTGAACGATCTCAGGCTGAGGCAAGCTGGATTAACTGAGCCCCTCCTCTGTGGACGGTAAACTAGCAGATTTCCTTGCTCTTGTGTGGGCTAAGAGTTCTCATATGGATGCAAATTAGCAATCACAGGATGAGTTGTTCCTGTGTTCTAGAAGGGTTTTTTTCTACCTAGCTGCCCTATTTGCTCTAGAGAAGATCTCACCCTGGTGAAGTATCTTCTGCAGGGGCACTGCAATTACTTACAAAGTGCTCAGATCCACTGTGTGCATTAAAGCTGGTGGGACAGTAGCCAGTGGGACTAGAAAAAGCCTTGTCAAACTTTCATCACCAATACTGCGCTGGCTTCTATGAGCAGAGACAAGAAGCTGGCCTGCTTTTGATCACCATATCTCCCACCACCACTTTCACTGTACCTAAGTAACCTAACTTTGGTGCGAGAAGTAGCAGAGATTTCCTCTTCCGCTCTCCCTACCCGCTTCAGCAGAGCTCCCTAAGAAAATCCTTCAAACCCGTCAACCCTATAGCAACTTAAGCACTTTCTTGCCATAAACCATGTGCTTACATGCTTTGCTGAGTGGATTTGGTTTGCTAAATTAGGATTTGGTTCTAGGTTGGCAAATTTTGTCTGATTAAATCAATCTTTGCTATAAACTAACATGATAACCCTTCAGAAAACAGAAGCATGTAAGCCTGAAACCGATGTGCTGTAGCCCAGGGCCACGTTCAATATGTAAAGATTAATACAATTTGAAAAAAACCTCTGCTATCATAAAGCCGTCCCCAAAGTGGTCAGATGTGGACTGGACTTTCAAGTACATCATTTTGCAGTGAAAGAGGCAGCGATGAATATGCAGAAGAGGATGGGAGCTGTCAGGCGTGCATAGATGAAACCATGTGACCAGTCACCCCTTTGACCTGCGTATCAGATTTTGAAGGGAAAAGGATGATTTTAAGTGCTGTCTCAGAATACAAAGCAACTGTGTCTACCACCACTTCATGTACTGCTGAACAAAGAGGCGGGTTTTGCAGGAGGAAGATCACAAACTCAGAAAGGATCTCCCAGGCTCAAGATTTGTTCAAACACGAGGGAAAAGATGTCAAAGAAATTTTTGAACGAGTACCTGCCTACGTGTTGCTCCAAAGGGACCATGGGGGACCAGAATTTTGTACTTTTCAGAGGAATAGATGCTGTGATTGTCATCAGCCAAGATAATGGGTTCAGCATCCCAGCTTTGCCATGCCTGTCAGTTTTGGCACAATAGTTTCATAAGAAAAGTGGAAATGGAAAAGACGGCAATGAGAAACTTCTATAACGTTAGGGCAGGTGAGCTCCTGTGGTGATATAATTTTTCCATGCCTGAGGAAATATTTAGTCTTGGCAGGTGCATCATTAGCTGCAATAAACAAGACTGTAGGAAAAGGGTATTGCAGGATTAGCATGGGAACTTATTCCTGGCCTTGATCTGCCATCAGTTTGCAAGAAAACTCTTTTGGAGCTAGATATAGTACCTGCACCGAGCTTCTGAAGAGAAAAGATCTTCCTCTGTGCTCTAGTCCAGGCTAACACACATATTTAAAAGACAAGGGATGTGTAGGTACTGCATTGCTGACTCCTGTGCTGTCAAGTTTTCTTGTCTATCTGCTCCAGCTCGTGAAAGGATGCCTAAAAAGTTACTCTGTGATCCAGAATATCGTCACAAGTTAGACCCACCCTCCCATGGGCAGGCTGCATCTTACCCTTGAGGAAGGAGCTGAACATGAGCCTTCAGCTTGCAGGAGGTTTAATGTATGGAGAAATAGATTAACCCATTTCCTGCAAATCCAGTGACATATTTAGCATAATCTTGTTCACGCCACAAGTAATATGAGCAAATTTCCTGACTCCTTTCATGAATCCTCCTAGTTTTCCAAGCCTACCTGAAAACATTTCCGTGTAATGAGCCCTGAATCCAGGACCTGCAGAGCCACAGGACCGACCCTGGCACTCATAGCAATTCCTCCAGCTGCTAGCTGCACTAGTGTCCTCTTTGCTGGACCAGCCACTGGAGGGGACAAGTATCACATGGTACACAGTGGGACATGTGTCCCAACGACAAGTTCGGGTAATACTGAGCCACTTGCTCTGGCCCATAAATTCTTTCCTGCAGCACAACAGTCTGATGTAATGAACGTTTTATGCAGGCCACGAGCTTAGAGCTTTTGCTGTTATGCATGTGCCATTGATTAGAGTGGTTGCAGATGGTTTTATTTTAGATAATCAAGCTTGCTGAGGTTTGCCAGCATCAGAACAAAGGCATAGTTTCCCCGCTCACTAACCAAATTTGCGGCCAAGACACTTGAATTGATATCAGCTATGATGGATGGTGAGAAAGCACGAAGGGGGAAGAGAACAGCTTGCCCATATACCTCAAGCCAGGTGGCTCATACCTCTGCGCTCCACGTTTTGCCTTCACCTTAGAGGAATTGTATTCCCTTTTACTCCTAAAAGCAGGGAAAAAACCACATTTTTTTTAACAACTCCCATGCTGCCCTCTGTATTATAACAATATACTGAGCTGCAGAATGCGAAGGAGAAAACAACAGCAGTCACAACAACCCACGCAAACACCAAAGCCTCCAGAGCTGGAACTCCTCCTGCGAGACATCCTCTCTGCAGGCTCCAACCCATACTACAGTGCACTGCTTCGCATGTCACTCGACCAGTGCTCTCCTGCCATTCCCACACGGCTGGAAAATCTCTGCAGGCTCCTTCCCTGGGGAAGCAGGCAAGGAAAAAGCAAAACAGTTATATGATGCTATGGTCCACAGAGCCCTTCAAACTAGATTGCTGCTGCATGAAAGCTTTGAAAGATCCCTGTTATTTAACTGTCCTTGTTGCTCTCAAAAGTGCCCAGTTTTATGAGTTGCTTACTAATTTCCAGTCTCAGCGAAGTCAGTAGTGTGGTATACAGCAGCATGCGAAGTCTGGTTGGTTGAGCTTTTGGGGGCTTCTAGGACATTTAGGGTAAGGGTGGTGGAGGGACTGGTGCAGATGGAAATGCTCCTCCCTTTTCTCCACCCATGGATGGAAGCAATGAAAGCATATCTATGGGATGATACCCAGACGACGCCCACCTCTTTCTCCATTGCTGCTCTGAGTATCACCTGTTGGAATAACACAAATGCATCTGCTTCCCAAGGTGTTGCTGGCCCAGACAACAGAAAGGGCTGTGATCTTGCAAACTGCCACTCTGTGGCCTTTGTTTAAAGCTATGTATTGTAACTATAGAACAAGGAGTGAATGTAAAGGGAGAGGGGGAAAGAAAGAAAGGAAGGAAGGAAAGGCGAGAAAGAAAAGAAAGAAAGAAAAGGAAAAGAAAGAAAGAAAGAAAAAGATTGTAAAAGAGAAATCAATAGAAAACATTTAGCAGCTGGGGTGACATAAACAAAGTGCATTTAGAACCACAGACACTTGACTTCAGGGCTGGCAGGGGGAGAGGGTTGTTTTACTTTGTGCTTTGCTTCTTAATATTTTTCAGATTAACAGTTTGCAATTCTCTGCTGAGCTGTAAGGTCTCAGAGGCACTGCCTGCTGGAACGTTTTGATCAGTGAAAGCCAGGGCATTTCCAACAGACAGGTTTATTAACTGATTTACTGACCACATGAATTTTGCGTAGCTGAAACTATTTAGCTGGTCTCTCTCTCTCCCTTTTCCCCACACCTCCAGATTATTAATCATTAGGGAACTTTTCTGCTTTTGCATGAAAACAGCCCCCAGACAGCGCTGCATGGCCTCTAGTCACACACAACATGACAGATCCTCTACCTTGCCAAAAATTTTCTTCTGTAGCAAACCATGATATAGGGCAAATGGGGCTTGTGCCCTGCATGGGAGATGTTTGAAAAGGAGATATAATGCTGTCAAACATACTTTCTGGACCTACTGAAGATTGTTGCTTGTAACTGCTGCCACCTCAGAGAATCACCACGTTGGCTCAAGTGACACAGAGCTACCAACTGTCCTACTATGGCCTCTATTAGAGTTGGAACTGGTTTTACTGTCAAGAGAGGATTCACTCTGCAATTCAACAGCAATGTATGCAAGGCCACCTTAGATATTTGCTTGCCACTTTTTAAAAAAAAAAAAAAAAAAAAGTGCAATGTGCAGAATGAAAACATCATGCTATGTAAAGATTACCCAACCAAAGCCTCTCTCTATTATGTGGACTTAATTTGCCAGCTCAAGAGAAAGATGGTTTCTACAAAGTACACTACCCGAGTTTAATGATGAATTTACTCATTCGAAGGACTTGCTTTATGTTCTTTGCTCTGGAGATAGTTAAAAGAAGAAGATGAAGAAAAAAGGAAAGCTCTGAAAGAAACATTTTCCAAAAAAAAAAAAACACAAACAAAAAAACCAGAACATTTCAATGTTTGAGTGAGAAATCTTCAAAAACTCGCATCTGTTCTCCAGCAAGTCAAACTATGGATAATTTTCCTCTCGGTATTTTGATTTTATGGAGCATTAGCATTTTCACATTTCGAACATTTCTTCTTCTATTATTTTGCATTGCTTGTTGAAGTTCAAAGTTTCCTCAGCACAAACCATCTACCCAAGGACTTCTAGGAACCTAACGTAAACAGATTTAACATATATATACTCATGAGTTCCTGGTAACCATAAGAGATATCATGGTCAGTAAGTTTCATGTGAAAAATAAATGAAAGAAAAACAAAGCCACTCCTTCCCTGAAGGTACTACAGTGAGAATTTGTTGCTGAGTATCATCCATGTTGCCTATATCTCCTCTTTGTGCTTTAGATCCTGAGTCGTTCCTTCCCAGGGAAAGACATACAGAACAGGTCCTACAGTGACACCTTTCCATATATTGCACCAAATAACTCCACAGATAACAAAACTACTGAAGCCAGTTTTCCCACAGATTTGACATCTCTAGAGGCATTCTCTGATGTCTATGGAACCTTTCTCGAGGGAAGGCATTAAGAGAGTTTGAGTTCTGTACTGTCTATTTTAATGAAACTTGTAGGAATGAAATATCTTGAGACCTTTGTCAGATTTGATTGAAATAGGCCAGCAGGCTTAGAAGGTAGCACGGGCATATATACACAGACACAGAAATCATAGAAGTCTTATTTCTCATCATATAAGCCTTATTTCCCACAGAAAATAGGCTACAAATACACATCCTGTCTTTTTTACATGCACACATTTGAAAGATCAGTGACCACTAATTTCATACTCATATTTTTCTCTCTGCATGCAGAAACAAGTGTCCTATACTACATTGACATCCAGTGTCCTGATGGTCTACCAAAAGAAAACTCTTCTCAAGGTATTTTGGCCTCACTAGAGGATGGAGGTTGCTTACTACAGGTCTGTGTTTGCAATATTGGCTAAGTTTGCAAACAGAGGCAACCCGTGGTTTTCATGGTACAGCCAATTGCCTTGCTGTGGAATTATTTTTCTCAAATCAGTTTATACATGTATAGCTCTTGGCACAGATCTTTCAAAAAAAGTGGACCTTACTAAATCACAAGACAAAGGCCTCTTTCAGAGGCTTGTTAAAAGAATGAGACCTGTATGTAAAGTGATATCCTCATTGTGAGTATGTAATGGGATCTCCTTTGCAGTCAAACGGAGACCATTTTCCTCTTAAAGGGACTTTCTCAGAAGTGGGAAAAGTCTTTCGCCAATCAGTGAGCTGTTCAAATCCGAGTCAGAATATCAACACTTGTCAGCACCTGACAGCTATCCAGTTACCTTCTTTGCAAATCCTCCGAGAGATGTTTTCAGCCGTGCTCCTGCTGAACAGACAATCCTATTAACAAAACCTCCTATCCCAGATTTAAAGCCAGGATTCTCCATCCAAACAGCAGCACAACCTAACAGGGCCACGAGGAGCAGCTTATTCCCTCTTCCTTCCGGGTTGTAAAGCCCAGGACAGAGCTAAGGCGCATCGGCAGCCTGGGTTTAGGCTGCCTCTGCACATGCTGTACCTGTTCTGTAGATAAAAAAGGAACTTCAATTTCCAGCGCTGTCAATGCAGTGACTTTTAATCAGTAAACTCCCTTTCTAAGACAGGCAGGAAAAAAGTCCTCATCTGAAAAAAATATCAAATGCATTTTCAGCCAGAAGACATAAATATAACCAGAAAGCCATTTGGAAATGCTTTCATCTGACAACTGACATGCTTAGATCATCTGCAGCCCACCCTGTGCTTTTCTCACTAGAGAAATTAAACACTAGCAGAACTGCTGCTGCTTTGAATACTCCCCTTAAATATTTTCTGGCACAGACTCTCCCAAAGGCAGCAGTGGAAGTCTCACTGCTCAGGACAGGCAAATCTTCCTCTCCTTTTCAGGAGACATGATGCAGTGGATACACTGGGACATGGGTAGAAACAGGATAAAATTTAAAAATTGTGCTTTTCTCGTGGAAAACAACCTACTTGAGAGGGCCTGGAGCTCTTCTCCAGGGTGGGGATCTTTGGTCCTACCTCACTTGTGCACCCGCACTGATTTATTTTGGATCAGTGGCCTATTCTCAATCCCGTTACGCCTCAAATCTCATTTTTTTAAGTCTGTATTTGGAAAGCCTTTCCTTCCAGTGACAACCCTGTCCACATGTCCATGCCACTCTGGACTCTGGAGCTGAGCCCTGATGTGCTCCATAAAGGCTGGGTCCTGCCTGATCACGCTGCGAGACTCTTCAACACAGACAGAGCCTCAGTGCTACGCACAGCTCTCCTTGCTCAGCAAAGGTCTGTTTGTGATGGTAGAACATGATCCTAAGCAAAATCCACCTTTGAAGCCTACGTAGAAATCCTCACCCCTGCAGGAGTGACAGTGACTACAGAATTACATTCCTTGCAGAGGCTCTTGAGTCTGTTCTGGCTTCTTGTTCAAGGTGTAATTTAACATATTCAAACTAAAATGTAATTCTCCGATGAGGGGGTTCGCCCAGTCGCTTGTCACTTCAAGCCCCCATACAAGGCATAAATCAGTGACTTCCAGGAAAACCACAAGCAGTAAGCAGGCAGCTCTGGCTGAGAGGGGCTAAATCCCAAAATTCTCTTGTTTGCTTGGTTCACCAGAGGACAACTTAACAGCCAGGCCATGGTGCAATGTTGAGTCATATCCACACATCGCAGCTGACTGAGGCATATATGCAGCTTTACTCCAAATCTCAGCAAATCCATGCAAAGTCCAAATCCATGGAAAGGTCTTGCTGTTAGGAGTTATCTGAAGCCTGGGTGAGCTTACACAGCTAGTAGTGCTGTTTAGAGCCCTGGATTTTGCAGAGCAGAGAGAAGATGGGTATGCTGGGGGGTGGTGCTGCTCCAGTATCCCTCCCATAGCCCCCTCCAGAGAGCAGAAACTTTCCTGCAACAGAAACATCCACTGGAGAAAGAGTCCTAACTAATAGAACTGCAGATTAGCAATCCTCCATGAATACATCTTTCAGGATTGAAACATTTGTTGAAAGCTGGACCCCAGCCAGAAACAAGCATTTGGTGAGTGCCTAAATTAAGTTAATGCTTGCAGCCATGATAGACTTGGTCTAAAACACCAGGACACAATCAGTCAATTGAGTTACAGCGTCTTAAACTGGCAAGGTAACTAATTGCTTCTTGTTGGGAGTTAAGCACAATAGCTTATGTCTCAGTGAAAAAGGGGTGAGCTAAATTGCAGGGTTTGTAACAGAAATAAGCAAAGAATATACACAAGGATAGCTGTGATATCTCGGCTGACAGGTAGGACCTAGAGAAGCCATTACTACTTTTCGTGTCCCCGTGTGCTATAACCCTATATATATTATGCAAATCCATGTGATCCTTTCATCTAGAAGTGGTTACATTTCATTGGCAGACGCCTTAGTGCAGATGGAGTTGCTGCTGTAAAAATGTCCTATCCTTGATGCCAACATAGATGGGTCATGGCTCAACTACTCGAGGTTGTCCAATCCTCCATCAAAAGCACTGTGGCCAGGGAACACAAATGTAATCCTAATTAAAAAACAACCACCTCCCAAAAAACCCTGCACAGCCAAACTCAGATTCAAATGTATCTGAATATATTTAAGGATAATCTAGTTCAGGAAGGCTGTATGTCAAATGTGGGTTGCTTGCCCATATTCTTCTACCCACGTTTGTATCTTCATACTCTTGTGGTCAGCAGATGGACAGTGTGAACATCAGATTGCACACACAGGCCATGGGAATGCAATTGTGTGCCCAAGTCACATCCAGCCACTTCGTATCAGTATAACTGCCTGTGTACTTCAAAAGGCACACCATTGTTTCTATACAATGAAAATGGTGTGGATACATCGGGTATGATCTAGGTGTCTATTTGTGGCCATCTGGGCTGTTAGCTTATCCTGCTTGGACCTGGTTTCCACAGCAGAGAGGCGTGGATGTCCAGTGGGTCACATCTGCCCAACCCATGAGGACATCTCACAGCTGTCCAAGGACACTTCAAATGGCATGAAAAGTTGCCTAAATATTGTATTTAGGAAACCGAACCATGCCCAAGATGGTCACTGGTAATGCTGTAAAAGCTACGGTTGGGCACACATGTCAGCAGCTGAAGAAGGCGAGTAGTTTTACTACTATTAGCTACATACACCTCAGAGCATCTGGCATGAGAGTATTTTTTTTGTAGATTTTTTTTTCCTTTAAATATTTTAATTCACGAATCTGGCAAAAAGTGTAGTGTGAGGAGGTGACTAGGTGCTGCCAGGTCAGCCATAACCTCCCAGGGAGGGGGGAGAGAAACTGACGGAGCCAAGGGTGAGCGGTCCTGGAAGACATCTTTAGAAAAGTCATCTAATTGCAACCCAAGACCCACCCTCACACAGGTTTGTTTAACCAGATATTGGGCCACCTCAAAGTCAGACATGTTTATCTTACTTCACATTTTGTTTCCAGTGGTTGTTCATGAGTGAGTCTTATCCTGACAGTTTTTCTGTAGTCACACTCCTCTCTTTACTTTTAATGAAAGTTGAGAGTTGGATTTAACTATATGATTCCAGAAGCTGGGAATTCAAGAAAAGTGTGAATAAGTTGACAAGGTGGCTGTGCTGAACTTTGTGTCTCAGCTTTGGACTAGTTCTTCACATCACAAACTTTGTACTCAGGTGTTATACAAGAGCTGAACGAAACACTACCACCAGGAGAGCTGGGCCCATGGGCTACCAAATATGCCCTTGCCTCACACCTGAAGGTGCTTGAAGTCCATCAGTTAAACGCAGAGTACATCAGGTCTTGCAAGCCAGGACTGCATGTCAATTTGGGCTCAACTGGGGTCAGGCAGAAGACAGCCTCACAGTGTCGTGCCACAGAAAAACGTACTGTCTTTCACCAGGGCTCCCTTTGTACACCATTCTGCTTTCTTATATGGAGTTTTCACCCTGTTTCTGGACTATTCCTTCAAGACAACATGTCACCAACCAACCGTAAAGAGCGGAGGAAACACATGTTAAAGAGCACTGTGATGGCTGTCTAGAGATTGGCCACCAACTCCGTCATAATTGTCTGAGCAAGTTATCTCGAATGCCAAGCTTCACAGCTTTCTGGGGTGACTGTGAGCCACACCATCGGCTCTCTGGGGCAAATTCAGGGTAATTGCGAGCCACAGCAGGTAGTGGAGTTACACCAGAGATGGTTCATATTGTCAGTTTCACTTATACACACGGGTTAGAAAAGCCTCAAATAGCGAGAGTTGTGCACTGAAGGCTGTGGTTCACAAGGCAAGGTTTCACAGCTCACGGTGCCAGTTCAACTGCAAAACCTCCTGGTGCTTAAATGCTGAAGTTCACACTCCCTCTCTGGAGGGGACAGAAGGTAATGGTACTCAGCTGTGACTACGACCATGCCAAATACCATTTGCTCATCCAAGATGAGCACAGATGGTCATATTTCCCTCTGTTTATTTTTGCTGAATGGCCTTTTCAGCCTGCCTAGTCTGTGACCTTCTCCTAAAGATGGGTAGATATGGTTTTGCCGGGATGCTGCGTTTCTTCTTTCTTCAGGGGCCAAAATAGAGGCTCTGCTGGTCTCAGCTGTGAGGACATGGGTGGACCGCATAGTCTGTATGTTTTCAGTTCATTCCCTGCAGAAATGCAATTGTAGGAGCAACAAAGGCATCCAGGTACACATGTGGAGAGTGTTGAACTTGCTCCTTCTCAAGTACAGGTTATGCAGACTGTGAATAACAGGACTCATGAGTTTTTGCACTATAATTTAATACATGGCACTTTTCGTCTTCAAAGTAAAACTGCAATCTAATAAAAAAGATATTCTAATCACTACATTTAAACACAAAGTGGAGTAAATCACTAAACAATATTTTTAACACGTCAAACGTAAGAAGAAAGGGAATGAGTGATAATCAAACAGCACCCATCATTTTGGCCACTGATGAAAAGGCATCAGTGTGTGATGAAAAGGGTGTGGTAGACCCCAAGGAGTGTTCGGACTCTGAGGCAGGGAGCTGGTAGATTCTAAGCATCATGAAAGCTCAGCACTGACCACTCCAACAAAACCACTGTGCACTGCACACTGCTGGGAGTTAAGCTCTGCTCTCCCTTTAGTTTTTAAGTAGTTTAATAAGCTGTGGGCTTCAGTATGGTACAGGCATGTCTGCTGAATCTGTTATTGAATAGTTTGAGGCCCTTCTACCACGTCATTCATATACACATAACAGGAGGCACAGCAGATCAGCCTTCACATATTGTACAAAGTAGTAAATGTAAAGAGTGAGAAATGTCCTTTGCCTCAAAAAGCCAGCAATCTAAACAGAAAAGAGAAAAGCAGCATCACCTTCATTTTAAAGAAGGAGGAGAGAGGCACAGAAGGTAGATCTGTGTGATGTCTGTGGGACAAGAATTCCTTTCTTGACTGTTGCCTTTGTCCATGGAGACAGCAAACCCAAAAGAATTGCCTCAGCAATCACTGAAGTTGCTCCCTGGAGCCTTCATCCATCCTACTGGACATGACTGGATGAACTGTCCATGCATATAGCATGCAAATTCGAGGGAATCACCATTAAAAGCATGATCACCAGAGGTCTACAGGAGAGCCAGAGTGAAACTAATCTTCCAGAGCTCGAACATTCTCCAAAATTTCCCCATTTCAGTAGGATTTCAGAGAGCGTAACACCACAATGGGATCTGCCCCACCACATGCCAAGACAAGACCACATGCCACAAGCATTGTATCCCTTTAACGGTTCCTGTTCGTTCTTGATTCCTAACTCCCTGTTTGGAAGAAATGAGATGCTGGTTCCAGGCAAATCTACCTGCTGTGTAAACAATGGCTCTCCCAGGAGATGGAAACAGAGCAATTGACTACAGTCCACATGGTTTGGATGACAACCAAGCAGGATGGTCTCCAGCCACACTGCCTCACTCGTTGCATCACGTGGCTGTTTTACATTGATAGGCAATCTCAGATGATCCCCCCTGGGGGTGTGTTGGCAACATAAATTCCTATCGGCTGTGACACAGTTTGTGAACTTCAGAAGCACAGCCTTTAGCACTTTATTCTGTAGGACAAAACTGCTCAGATAATGCACTGATGGGAGCTGTAAAGAGTGATTAAACAGAGTCCCACAGAGGTCCTGCTCCCTCTCTAGTGGCCACCAGCTCATTGCAAGGACACCCTGAGGCCAAGCTCATTCCAGATTATCTTGTTTGGACAATATAGAGCCGTGCTTCCCATCTCTTTGCAGCCTGGAAACAGTCCTTCCGCTCCACTGAGACATCAGTTGCTCAGATATATACCTCCAGAGGGGTCTGGAGCTCTGGTTTCTTAACTAACTCCTAAGGGTTACACGGCAGTAAAGCCAAAGTACAGGTGAGCCACAGGCATTTTCTGTCCCCAAAGAATTTTACTCCTAAAAAAGCACAGAAAGCAAGCAATTATGAAGACCAAACTTGCTTTGAGAACATTTCCCCTCAATGCAGTCTCTTCATGTGTAGGAGGACCTGGCCTGGACCTCCAGCCTGCCAGACTTTCTCAGGAGATCAGGTGAGAGATTGCTGCCCTGCCTCAATGATCTCTCCCATCTCTTGTCAAAAGATCACACCATGATATTGCAAGTACACCCTCTGTGAGCTTCTAGATCCTCATCAAAACATTTCTGCACAAAACTCATTCAAAGTCAACTGTCTTTAACAGCAACAGACCTAATACTTAGCAGGGAAAGATCCCTCAACAGCTCCTTTTCTCTGGTAGCTCTCCAGAAGGTCTTCCACTTGGTTAGCATAAATGCATTATATCCAGGATGGCTTTGACTTTAATGTTTCATTAATATGAAGGCTGGTGTTGATGATGAATATTTAAGTCCATACCCTATGAGGCCAAACTCCATGCTGATTATATTTAGAATCTCAATTTGCACTATTCTCGGCCATCAAGCTATACGCAACATTTTTTATTTTAAAACCAATGCATCTCAGAGTCATGCAACATCCCTTCAACCATCTTGACACCCACTTGTGAAGATGTTTCCTCTACAAAGCAAAGTTTGCTCTATTGGGAGCACTCTGGGCTCACTGTGGCCAGTTGTAGGAATAATGTCACAAGAAGAACATGCTGCCAGGAACTGCCATGAGGTTCAGTAACCACAATGTCATTCTAGTAACGAACGTGGCTTAAGCTATTGCTTACTGATGATTAACAAGTGTGCCACTGTTACACCACAGCAATCATGCTTGTGCATCACTGTGAAGTGTGCTCCTCACTTGTTGCCCAGGCCAAGGCAGAAAGGAGACGAAATCAGGATGGTTTAACTATTCAAGGTGCACGTCTTTTCGGTGGAAAGGAGAAAGAAAAAACATTGCTTGGTGGCAATGAGTGACACAGGCAGCTTTCTCAGACACAACTGAGTGATTTTATTTTAATGAAATCTTTATCTTTTTGATGATCCACTCAAATTATTGCCAAGGGAAAAAAAAAAAGAAAAGCACTGCTCACTTCAGTCACTAGCCTTCTCTGAAAGGCCCAGCTGAGATGGATGGCAGCACCGAACAGAAAGCTATCAGCCACTTTACCGATGAGCCTTACAAATATTAACCCTATATAAATAAATAAGGTCTTGACTTCACAGAGACTGATCGTTGGAAATAGAGACAAAATTGCTCATTCCACAAGCCCCTGCTTAAAAAAAATATGTGGGTAAGAGAAGAATTTAAAAAAGATTAATGGATGTTGTCACAGCCTTCTCTAATGACAAACAAGGCTGTCAGGCCAGGTCTCTGGCCCAGATCATTCACAGCATAGCCTAGGCTTGGTCTAGGAAAACAAATGCTCACCTGTCATGGCACTGCAGTACTTTCATTCAAGTCCTTATAAGTGCCACTGATTCAGGCACGGGGAGATATTCTCAGCAGTTTTATCATCAACAGCCAAGTTAACTGTGGTTCTCCCTCTCTTTCCAGCACGCTGCACAATCATCCCCCTTCCTGTAACTTACTACCTCCATGTCTCTTCCCCGCCAAGAGGATGAAATGCATGAAAGGGACTGCGCCCTCTTACCTAGCCCTTTCCAAACCGAGGAAGCAGCAGGGACAGATCCAGTCTCGCATGGCTGTGATGGGGGCTGGGTCTACGCCAGAAGCCCATTAGATTAGCAAACATTCCCGTGTGCTCGCTCTGTTGGCTCAGCAGGCAGGGAGTTAGCAGGCATCTACTTTCACAGCATGTTTCTAGTTTGGGGGAAAAAAACATCCACATGTCCCAAGCTATTACATCAAATATAAACGGTGTGAGGGCTTCTGCCATCTTGTTGAGCTCCTCGTTGATTCCCACAGCAGACAGAGAGGAGGGAGGTCAAGCAAGGGTAATGAATGGCTGTAGTGGAAAAAAAATAAAAGAAGTCCATGATTTCCCAGAGGATAAAATAAATGGCGATACTCCGCCAGGTTCTCCATCTTGCTGTTGACTATGCCAGCACAGTGTGCACCTCTTCACAGAAAAACTATCAAAAATAGGACTGGACGGGTTCTTGATCATTCCCCTCCCAAAGATGGGGTCAGTTGCGCTTTCTTTTTGTAGACAATTTGATAAGTTACATAGCCCTTAATACTAAGACCAACACGACTACTATGGCATTACATCGCTACCACAAGATTAAGGTTTGACTTATATTCTCTATTTCTCTGGAGCTATCTGTGGGGTGTCTTCACAGTCAGGTAAGCATTGCTGTACAGTTAGTGTCTGGTAAGAGCAACAGTGGTAAGGACTGGACTATTTTTATTTTAGGTGTAAAATCAGATTCTAGCATTTCAAACAAGAGCCAAAGGAAGGTCCAGGTTCACATAAACGCATCTATACAGGATTAAGGTACGTGAATATGTTGGTACCTTTTGGGTTGTAACACACCTGAAATCCCTTCACTCAAGAAATCCTCCAAGTAGACCTGCAGGAGTTTCAAGACAGTGACCTGGAGGTCATCCCCCTATCTTTTCCCCCTACTGTGACCAACAAAGAGTTAATTGGGCACAGAGGGGAGCAGATGACGCTCCCCATGAGTGGCTTGAAGAGATGTAACCCCATTCTCAGACCTCTCTAGTAAGGACGCTGTCCGATCTACCTTAGGTATAAATCTATAGGTGTGTTCAAGGGTCTGTTTTCACCCCAATAGATACAGGACAACGCATAGTTTATAAACATCCTATTGCATCCTCTTCTGGGAAGCAGGTGGCTAGCACAGGGAGTCACAGCTGTAGTGCCAGGTTCAATATTCCCTGAGTACCTAAATAATCCAAACCCCCAGGACAATATCTATGTGATTTATTTGGTGGATTCTGCCAAATTCCCCTACTGAGAGACAAGGATTTCAGTGGATCCAGAGGAGACTTTTTACTATTCCATTTACAAAAAGGTACATTTTTTTTTAATTGTTAGTTTCTGTGCCACTATGATGCCTGAATGGATTATATTAAAGGCTTGTGATATGTACAAGTACAAATGGGCTTGCTTAAACGGAGCAATACTAATTAAATAATAATGCATCAGTTTGATTCTCATTTAGTGACATGCCTAGCTGTGTTAAGTATTCCCCTGCATACATAATTGTCCTCCTTCATTCCAAAAATTTCAATAATTGGGTTTTATTTGCTCAGGAGTAAAATACGTCCCAGCATCTGTAAAAAATCACCCTCCGTTCATGCCTTGGAGTTTGCCACACCTAAGCTACAAGGGGCTGTCTACAGGAACCCACAAAGATGATTGTGATCCCAAAGTGTTTTACCTCCCAAGTGGGACTGACCTCCTTCCCAGAGATGTTCGTAGTCATCTCATGCTTGGAGCAAAATAGGAAATTTGCATTTAGTCTTTGCCTTGCCCACGACGAACTCCTCTCTCTCTTTCTCTTATTTCTTTGGCTGTTAAACAATAATGATGTACATATATGTCTCTTAGCTCTCTCTTGTCTTCAGCTTACCTTACACAGCAAGACTTTCCAGAATGAGACTCTTCGCAGGCTGGCTAAAACCAGGAGACGGTTATAGTCACCGTGGCCTACAGGTGCGAACCTCGTATGGGTGTACATTGCAGTGTCACCAGGTAATAACAGCAGTGTCTTCTGGATCCATCATTACCTGAAATGTTAGGCAGAATTTACTAAAGTGATACACAATTTGGCATGGAAATCCCTGGGCTTCCTCCAAGCTCGGCTAGTCTAATCATAGCTAGACTTCACATGCAGGTAGGTTCATCAAGTAAATTTTAAACAATAAAAAAAATATACAACATGGCTCATTTTATATTGCCTGATTTTGTTTATAGTCTAAGACAGAAGTGGTCATTTCATACCCATAAATAATTTCATCAATGCTTCTTAGTCCTCGACTACTCTTGCGTGCCTGGAGGGGTTATCAGTTACCCAGATCAGGTCTCAGTTACAGGTCTGACACCTGGAGACCTCCATGCTACTAGCTCATATTCAGGTGGTCTTTGAGAGTTGATGTATATTGCTGATCAGCTAGTCCAGTCAGGGTGGAATTCAGCATACCTTTAGAAAAACTGAGTTTCTAATGTCAGGAAGCAGCCCAGGTTTCTCCCTTGCATGCCTATGCACCTCCAGAGGATGGGCAGCCTAAAACCAGTATCCAGACTGGAGGCCTTGCCATCACAGCTGCTTTTGACTAGAGAGAGACCTGGTTAGCTGTCAAGGCTAGGTTCCTAATTTTCATAAGGCTAAAGTTTGAGTAAGGTTCATCTCACTGACTTGATGCCTTGAAGCCTAGACATGGACATGAAACTCCCACACTGATGTGAAGCCCAGGTGGCTTCTGTCAGATTGGCTTCCCAACTGCAGTACATGCAGGATGAGAGATGCATTCATCTCGGGAGGATGCGTGGAGCCAAGAGCTGCCACCAATGGAGGAAAAGAAAACACCGAGGTTGGGAACCCCAACCTCATGCTTCCCCAGATTCTGTGTCCACACTTTGGGAGTCTTTTACTACAGGCAGAAATTCTGCAAGAATAGACTGGCCTCCTGAGCCACTGAGGCTAAGGCTCGCCTCTCCCACTGCACCTCCTGGGACATGCTCCAGCTGGAACCCAGAAACACAGAGCTCTTCCCAAGGGCAAAAAACAGCAGTGGAAAAGCCCTATATCATCTCCTTCAGAGATTTGCTCCAAAACATGGCCTTGCTGAACAACTTTGCTCACCTTCAGATACAGCCAAGGTCAGCAGGATTCATCTTTAGAGGCCTAATTTTTGGAAGTGCTGATCACCACCATCTCCCATAGGGAACGTGGCTACTCAGCACCTCTAGAAAACAAGCTTCCAGATGCCAACACATAAAGCAGAAGTGAAAAAATACCCAGTCACAGCATCAAACAGTTCCCCCTGGGCCTGCCCTGATGTCTATTACCATTACAGCTCAAGGCTTTGCTCCAGATGAACAGCTGACAGAAAGAGCCCATTACCCCGAGGAAATAGTCCTCTACTGACGTCGTCACTTTATTGAGTTTTGTGTTAGGTATTTTGAAATATTTACCAAGCAGCTTAGATAGATAATAGCATATTTTTTAACTAAACATTGTGGATGGTACAGAGGGAAGGGGTACATCTACAGCTATGGCATCAAACTGCAATGCTGGAAGGCTGGGTGTACCCTGCTCTGCTTCCTGCCCTTCTGGGTGTCCCCTGGGCATGGAGCTTAAGCCTTTCTTGGCTTGATTCACTGTTTTAACTGATGGCCTGGAAAGAGAGGGGTTTTTTTCCCTGGGTCTTGGTGTCTGCTGGCAATCTGCTTCTTCTCTCCACCATCATCATGGTAAGACAGAGGAGCAGAAACAAGTGTTAGAGAAATTTCAGCTTGGCTGATAATATTTTACAGTAACACAATAACAGCCACTCATAAAACAGTCTCTACCCCATAAAATTTACAATGTAAAGCAGACATATAAATGGAACAAAATGGGAATAATATAATGATGCAAACACATGGAGAAGGGGAGCTGTTGACTAAAGCTATCCAGCCATGCATGGGCAGAGGTGAGAATTGATCCCAGCCTGGGAATTTCCCATCCCTGTCCAGTTTTTCTGCAGAAAACCTGCCTCTCCAGCAGCCGTTTTCCAGGAACAGTTATCTGTCTATTGACTGTGATGCTTCCGTATCCAATATAAGCTTCATCTAGCAGAGAGCTGCTATCAGCCAGAAAGGACTTACTTTCTCCAGGATATCCAAGGTCTATATCCATGGCAATTTCAGCCAACTGAGCGTAGACAATAGTCACACTTATCTGAAATGCTGCAACACTGGCAGCTAATGCACACTAAGTTAATCACTGGCATATTTGTAGACTGCCAAGTATATAATAGCGCGATAATGAATTTGTATGGCTGGGCCTATAAAAACTTTGCTTTTTATACTCAGGCATTTTAATTGACACACAAATACATTTTAAAAGAGAAAGCAGGCTTGATGAGGTCAGCTTAAATTCCTTGGTATAATTACCAAGTCCGTTGAACACAAATCTGAAATCATTTAGGTTAAGTTAATAACTTATGCCTTTAGTTTATAAGCACCACATTACATTTCAGGCAGCTCAGATCTTGGCTTTGCTAAAGTGGCCTGGCCTTTAATAAATTCCTCCCCACATTTTTCATGTTATAGTTCTTTTACAATCATGGTTTTCAAATGGCAGTGCAGGTACAGTGTGATTAAATCACCATAAATTAGAAATATATTTTTTTCCTGGCTATAGCACCTTTATTGTAAGTTGTCAACTTTTCTTTCAGTCATAAAGGTTATTTACAGGCATAGATCGGAAATGAAAAATACACCATGTGCCGTCTACAAATGTCCCATGCCAGATCCCTCCTGGAGTAGAATCATATCCAGAGTTTTCCAGGGGATTTGAATCCAAATAAGTATTTTTTACCAACTTGATTAGAATGACCTTCACATTTACCACCTTGACTCTTGGGTTTGCATAGCAAGGATTCGGGAGGCTACAGGATTGGCTTCTGTGAGAAGCTGCTAGAAGCTTTCCCTATGTCAGATAGAGCCAATGACAGCAGACTCCAAGATGGACCTGCCATTGGCCAAGGTCAAGCCCATCAGCAACAGTGGTACTGCCTCTGTGAAAACTTATTTAAGAAAGGGATAAAAACCTATGCAACAGAAACTGCAGCTGGAGAGAGGAGTGAGAACATGTGAGAGAAACAATTCTGCAGATACCAAGGTCAGTAAAGGAAGGAGAGGAGGTGCTTCAGGTGCAGAGATTCCTCTGCAGCCCATGGTGAAGACTATAGTGAGGCAGGTGCTCTCTTACAGCCTGTGGAGGTTAATGGTGGAGTAGATATCCACCTGCAGCCTGTGCAGCCAGAGCACCTCCATGCCAGAGCAGGTGGATGCCTGATGGAAGCTGTGACCCCATGGGAAGCCCACTCTGGAGCAAGCTCCTGGTAGGACCTGCAGACCCATGAAGAGAGGAGTCCACGCTGGAGCAGGTTTGCTGGCAGGACTTGTGACCTCATGGGGGACCCATGCTGGAACGGTCTGTTCCTGAAGGACTGCACCCTGTGGAAGGGACCCACGCTGGAGCAGTTTGTGAAGAACTGTAGCCTGCGGGAAGGACTCACCTTGGAGAA
Source organism: Bucorvus abyssinicus (assembly GCA_009769605.1). Lineage (NCBI taxonomy): Eukaryota > Metazoa > Chordata > Aves > Bucerotiformes > Bucorvidae > Bucorvus > Bucorvus abyssinicus. The sequence goes on along the minus strand of CM020028.1, from coordinate 9,074,309 downwards.
GTTCACATAGGACTGTCTTATGTGGGAGGGACCCCACGCTGGAGCAGGGGGAGAGTGTGAGGAGTCCTCTCTCTGAGGAGGAAGTTGTGGCAGAGACAACATGTGATGAACGTTTTTAAGATTTGCTTTTATTTCTAATTATCCTATTCTGATCTGATTGGTAATAAATTAAACTAATTTCCCCAAGGTGAGTCTGTTTTGCCCATGACGGTAATTCATAGAATCGTTTAGGTTGGAAAAGACCTTTAAGATCACTGAAACCAACAATTAACCCAGCACTGCTGAAAAATCTGCACTGCCAGTTGGTGAGTGATGTCTCCCTGTCCTTATCCCATCCCATGAGCCTTTCATTATATTTTCTCTCCCTGCCCAGCTCAGAAGAGGAAGTGATAGAGCAGCTTTGGTGGGCACCTGGCATCCAGCCAGGGTCAACCCATCACACCTCTGTGGACAGACATATTTTATATAGCTCTGCAGCACAGGGGGACCTCCATGTACAGAATGGTACTCGTTAGATCAGGCTTTCCTGCATCAGACAGGAGAGTTGTTAAAGCTTGTAGGAGGGGGGAAGATGTCCATCACCCATAGTCCAAGCTGACATTAACCACTAGGTCACACATTCTCAGGAGGCTGGTTACCATCTTATGACAAGTAAATAACTCGCCTGCTGCCTACTGCTTGTGCTGCCTTTCAGTTAAACTGGCGCGACACAGGCTGTCCAAAGTGGCCAAGCAATGATGATAATAAATAGTAAGGAGCTTGTCAGAAACCCTCTAACAGGAGAAAAGGCTCTGCTTCTGCCAAGCAGACTGGGGAGAGGCCGGGGGAGGCGGTTTTTGGAAAACTTGCCTAACCAAAGCACTTAGTGTGCAGGTGGCTTTTGGCTTGTCCATTCATCGAATGGGTCATACCTGGTGCTGCTGGACTGAGGACAGACAGGGAAAGCATTCTCCATGCCAGAAAGTGGGAACAAGAAGAAGCTCCTTGGGATAGCAGGAGGCAGCTGCCTCTACACCTCATCTCCCTTCCCCCTGCTCCCTCCTTCCCAGTCTCCCTCTTCTTGTGCAAGTTCATCTTTCCCAAGGATGTCAGAGGATCCCTGTGCACAGTATTAAGATTAGCAGCAAATAATGCCAGAAGGAATTTGCTGAGCCAGCTGGTCTTTTGCACCCTGTAGGATGCACAGAGCAAAGAGGCGTCTGCCACACGTGTAACACAGATGAAGCCAACTTTGCATTCGACAACTGCACCAAACAAAAGATAAAAGCAGTTTCAGCATAATAGATCACTCAAAGGGGCTCCAAATCCACGCTCCTTCTCCTCCCTTTGTACACTCTCTCCAGGTTGCTTAGCAAAAGCTGATTTTTATTTCCAATTAAAGGATTTCAGAGCAGCTTTTATTTATTATTTATTATTATTATTGTGTGACCACTTTGAATCACACTGCTTCATTCTAGTTCTTTAATCTAATCAAAAAACTGCAGCACACACAATTCCTTCCTGTGAAATGTTCCTGGGTCTTGTTTAATGTTTTGCATAGCTGCACTCAGGTTTTTGTTGCATTTTTAACCAGCTCCAGATTCATGCCTGAATCACCACTAGTCCCACCAGTAAAAAGAAGAGGGGAAGAAGAAGTAAAAAACTCCTCTCTAGCCATGTTCCTGGAATCCACTTTTGTCAGAGCTATACCGGTATCACAGAGGAGTCTACAGAGCACTGTCATGTTTAACGTGCACAGGCTGACACTAAGACAGCAGCTTGAAATGCAAAGAGACACAAGTACAGTAATTGCAGCATCTTGTGGCAGTGCTCAAAACGCTGCTGTTCTCCTGACTGCCAGCCAAGAGGAATTTCCCAGGAGGACGTACAGCGAAACCCTCTTCTCGTGAGGCCAGACAAAGTGACATTTCGTTACCAAGCAGTAACAAAGAAAATTCTTTCAATTCTGTGCAATGTGAGCATTCAAATTCCAGCTCAGGGTTTGTGCTGTTTACATTAGGGATGAAATGAGCACCAGGCACTGGAGCACTTGTGGAGTGCTATGGAGATGCTGTTTCCAGAGAAAGGCATTTTTCAGAAGATACCGATGGCAGAGCAATGCCCAAGTCCTACCAAGTGACCTAGGTGAGTTTGGTTCTCCAATCTGATCAGAGCATTTGAAATTCCAGCGGTACTCTCGTGCAGGCTATGTACGCACTCACAGGGCTTGCTGGGCTTGGGTAGCATTTCATTCAAGACTCAAGAAAAGAGTCTGCAGAAATTAGTTAACCCAGCCCCACAGCCGTGGAAGTGGATGAAGTGACCCAAAAAGCAGTGCTTTTAATGGTTTGGAGACCAAAGGACTTTGTGGCTGCTACAGGCAGTAAGGAAACAGCAAAGGCAAGGTGATCTTTGCCCTGGAGCATCCCTCAGTGTGACCAACAAAAGACAGCAGGAGGAAGGAGCACAAGAGGGACTGGTGGACAGAGAGGGTGTCCAAAGAAATGACAGAGGTCGGGATGATGAGAGAGGACGGCTCATTGTTAATCCTGTTGCACAGGACAGGCATTCTGTCAAGCAAAAAGCAGAGAGTTGTCTCACATCGAAAAGGAACGTCGGCAATAAAGAAGTGCTAAAATTGGTCCTGTGCCCTTACCAGTGCATTGCAGGTTGCCACAGGGTATCGCACTCGTTGGAAAGTGCCCCAGTGACTTGGGGGCATCAGTTCCAGGATATTGTCCACGCATCTCAAGTCATATGGAAGCAAAACTCCCACCAGGAGCCTCAGAGAGCAGGTCAGCTTGCTACATTCCTGTGCCCAACTCTCAAACAAGGCTGAAAAACACACCTGCTTCTATTTGAGATTTTTCAAAAGCAAAATCTTACTTCCCACTCCTGCGGTCAGATGAGGAAAAGTATTCTGCATTCAGGTTCCCAGATGAGGACTGCGTCATCAATGTTTAAGCAGTGTTCAGTGGGGAAGGGCACTGCTTTGATGGAGACATGTAAGGTACAGAGCCATGGATGGGGTTTTTGGGTACCAGTCTCAGAGGCCACCTACGTCCCATTTTAGAAGAGGGGCTTGGGTAGCCGGGCTCAGGTTTCAATGGCAATTAGACACCAAATATTTCAGAAATATTTTCCAAAACACTTCAGGTGACAAATTGCATGTTGGGAATGCTAAATGCCCCTAAAAGTCCACCCTTTGTAGTATAAGATAGAGTGCCAATGAAACTGGCTAACTCACAGAATAAACTGGGATGCAGGGATCAGATACAAGAAAAGGCAGCCACATCACGGGTGACGTGTAAGCTTGTGCCTGTGCTTTCATCCCACAGCAAACACAAGGCAATTTGGACAGGCTGAGTTCTTGGCAAAAAAGAGTCTGGCACAAACTCTGTCTTGAGGGGAAGGTGGCCACAACTGCCAGGAGGGAAACGAAACCCTCTAGAACTGAGAAGTGAAAATACAATATTTTTCACAGCTGGAGATATTCTTTTAGAGAGAAAAAAAAAAAAAAGCAACATTTTTTATTTCCATACATTTCTTCCTTAATCCCTTTGTGATCAGAAGAGAGTGGGCTGAATATATTGCAGCAGATTACACTGCCGTTATTTTAGGACCCATCAGAAATACTGTAATTTTCTCGAAGAATCTTGTTATCACAAAATTGCAGCCTAATTTGGCATACTCAGAGGTTTCTGTAGGTCAGATAAGATTTGAGTAAACATTTGAGTCTTTGGCTATATATCTGAACTGTACTTGTCAAGCACTGTTAAAATACAGTTCATGATACAGAGAAGGGTCTCCCCCTGCCTTTTGAAACCTATTTCATATTGTGAAGAGCCCTCCCAAACCTAGGTAATTCATTTCTTTAGAAAAAGATTTCCAGAGGTGCGTTTACAGACAGCTAGAAATGTCTCATGCCAAGACTACATTTAAGTTTTTTACTTTCCATTTCTTTTTTTTTTTTAAAGTTTTTAATGTTCAAAGTGAAGTTTTAGTACAGTTCTTACTATGAGCAAACATTGTGCGAAATGTTCCAAGACTCTCCAAAATCCACAGACTAACCAGGGTTTGTTAAGGCCCAGAAGGCGTCATTTCAATGATCCTCTCATTTGACCTCTTCTATAACCCAGGGCAGATGAACACCTTTGACTCCAACACCTCAAAGCAACAGCCAATTACAAAACTATTCATTTGTTCTGAGACATATGGAGATGTTTCTCCACCAGCTGCCTGAAAACATGCTCAGACAAGGGAGAGAGAGCAACAACAGGATGGGGAGGCCAAACCCTGGGCAAACTGTAGAGGATCCAGCCACTGATTTTAAACTTGGCATCACCGGGGTCTATGAAAACATAATAGTTTAAATTCTTTAAAGGTAGCATCCTGGGCTGAGGTTTTACTCTTCATTGTACAATTTTGTTTATAAGACAAAATCAAATGGAAAACTCAAGAGACAGGAGCTAACAGTGACTTCAACAGTGGTTTTCGAGGTGAGGCTGTCAGAAAAGGGGACAAGCAAATATGGCTTTTTCTGAATTTAGTTCTTCATGTAGGTAGGCTTTAGGCACCTAATACTACTTAATGAAGGACAATGGGTGATATTTCCTATTGAATTTTGCTGTGGTGACTCAAAAAACTGCTGCCCCAAGTATCCACCATGCCAGCCTGTGGGTAATGACGATCCCTCCACATGCTGCCTGTCCTTCCCTCTGCTGCTTTGGTTTACACACAGGCATCTTAGGACAAATCCACTTTCCCTGCACAGCAGAGATATTCAAGCACGATGACATCTGAAATTGCAGCTACAGGGTTTGTCAGAGACCAGCTGTCAGTGATCTATGTTTCACAATGTCCCTTTTCTGCAGCTAAACAGTGTTGCCTCCATTTTATGGGGAGTAGAAGGACAGATGACCACACTGCATAACCCCTACAGTGACCATCCCCTTGCTTCATCATCTCATGACTGCATGTGTAAAAACAAGACCTGTCCTATTCCAAAACTGCTGCTGTGGATATGGGTCCTAAGGTGCTTAGCTCCCTTCGAAATCCATGGGAGAATAGGGTATGAGCTACACAGGGCAAGCAATAAAGTCCAGCAGAGATATTCACTTAGGGTAGAGCCCAAGCCTATAAATTTAAATAACAGTGATTTAAAAAAGAAATTCGTAAAACACCTAGGTTGCAACTGCATTAAACTGAGGAAGTTTTCTCAGCTCTTCCTTGATACGTGTTATACTTCAACCCTTCTGTTATCATAGTTACATCTCAGAGTGGGAACTATCCATCTACTTAATGATGTAAGGCTTGATCCATAGTACAATGAAGGCATGCAGATATATTCCCCAACCTATGATAAGTCATATAGCCAGCAAAAGGCACATAAAGTTATTATCTTATAGGAACTGTTCTTTGTTTTATAACTAATGGGGCCATGCAGAAAATTCCACAAAGAATGCAGGAAAACCATGCTTTCTGCATGTTCTTAACACATCAAAACATATCTATTTCATTAAGAATGAGGAACATTGCCATACTGCATTGAAGGAAAAAAGAAAATCTAATTTTGGGAGCTGAAAGACTACCTGTCTTCTCTCGGGAGACAATACTTCTACAAAACAGAGGAATTCACATAGCCCACAGGTGCTTTTGATGTGTTGCATGTCAGAAGTCTCAATTTTTTTCTTGTAAGACTCCATTCGCACCCAGGAGCAGGAACAGGTCACGTTTATTCTAGACAAAAGCCATTTTAGGGAAATTTGGCCGCTTTGGATATTTTGGAGTTGCCAGAAACAGCTCGAAACCAAAACAGTAGGAAACACAGCCAGAGGATATTTTGACAACTCTTACATATTTTTATTTTAAATAATTGACCAGGGAGTTCAGGTTGCAACGCCATAAATCAGGGGTCAACCTACCAAAGTCAGCTCAGTTTCGCCAGCACTCAAACTCTCACCGATAAGGACGACTCACGGTTACTCCATTTCCACACTCCATTTCCAGGGACTAACAGCCTGTGAATGATGCCAGTCAAAATCATGGTAACAATGCAGAGGGTAAAGCTTGGTGACATTTTCTCAGTTAGTCGGTGTAAGCAAACAAACAAAAATACAAAGAGAGGAAAACAGTCTTGGCACAGATGGGCTCCTTTGCATGTTGCTTTCCACACAGAGCTATTTAATCTTGAGTCAGCACAAGTTAGCAAAGGAGTGACAGGTTGTTACAATTACAAGCTGCTTTGGAAGTATTACTATCAGTGCTGCCGCTATTTATGTTTAGTATTGTTATTGATGCTATTAATACTGCTTGTACAAGCGTTTAATGTTACTGTACCCATGTAAATAACATCTGGATTAACAGTTGAGAGAACAACATGATGTGAAACAGATTGATGGCTGAAGAAGCAGCTTTTACTGGGTCACATTTCTGGGTTACATTCCTGCAGATGTTGTGAATTCATACTACAGGAGTCAACGGGAGGCTTTTCTAAATAAGCACCCCAGGATCTGGCTTGCGAAAGAAGACACGATGTTGTGACTTTCTGGGGGTTTTTTTCAGCCTCTGCAAGGACAGATTTGTTACCAGATCACAGTGGCAGAATTGACCACAGAAACTCTAATCCTCAGTGCTTCTAAATTAGCCACGAGGAAGCATTATCCAAGAATTCAAACCAGACCTCAGTTGGCATCTTGTTTGTATTATTTGTGGTCTCTGACTTAACACCACAAGCCACTCTTTGCCCGACTCCTTTAATCATAATCATAGCTAGGGGCTCAGCAGAGACCCGAGCCTCACAGTACTGAACGCAGAGGAAAAGCTGATACGTGCTCCACAGATTGTGTGTAGTCTAGGTAGATGATAGGAAAAAAGCAGACTGCAATCTAACTTCTCTGTATAGCAACCCCGAGGGGCTTGGATAAATGTTCAATGTAACAGGATTTTCACTGCAATAAAGTTTTTGCAAGTCATTGCCTCAGATGTATGAAGAACCATCCCATTTGATTAGATACTATCACAGTATATGGTTAGAACCACCCTCCAAATCTCTGGGGCTCTTCCCACCAGCTGCCTCCCAAGCAGCCCAGATGCAACAGCCTGGTCTGGCTTTGACGGGGTGTGATAGCATACACAGAAATGCAGCCTGGTCTCCTCTGGGTGACCTGGAGATGTGCTGGGGCACTGGCCATGGAAGATAGAGTTCAGCTGCTTCAGTGCAGGCACCCAATGTCATTTTAGGTGCTGTAGTCTGGCCTGCTCCTACCCCAGGTGAATGCAGGTCTCCCCAAAGTCCTGCATCATAACTATATTTAGGCAATTGAATTCCACTCTAAGGGAAGGAATCAGCGCTCTAGGTTTAAGGATCACTGCATCCTCCATCAAGGTGCCCGGGGCCACACTGACATCAGCATTTTAGTCTGGAGCAGATGTGCACTTTGGAATTGAACCTTCTTATGGTCCTTGCTTACCATGGTTTAATTGACATTACGATACAGGCACAAAGGACTAGAAGGGAATTCCATCTCAACTAAAGAGGCATGGAAGATGCTCTTTGGGTGCACATCTAGTAAAGTCCTACCACTAATGGATATTTAGGAGGGATTCTGGAGTAAAATCCAAAACCACAGTGAGGATTATTTGCCATCTTTATCAAATGCCTCTTTCACAGCTCTGCTCCTCTGAAACTGCACTACATCAGGAGAGTTTATGTTGCCTGTAAAGGCTGCTGAAGTCATAGGTAATGGAAAGCAACAAATACAGCACTGATTTGAGCTGTAGCCAAGTGAGTACACCGCTAGTCCAGAGCCAAAAGGCTGTCTCTGTGCTGCACCCAGCCTGCTGACAGGACATAGATGCTTCCCTAACACATATCCCCTGGCCCAGGTTGCATTACCCATGGGAGTGTCACTATCCTGATTTATTTAGGGTTTATTCAAGGTCAGATGTTCCCAGGGCTGCCTCCCACTGCCCCAAGCCACCAAAGTCTCCCTCACCCCAAACAAAGCCCACAGGAGCTGATCCTACTTATCAAAAAAGCAAAGGTTGCTTTTTTAAAGGTAAAGCTCTCCTTCCTTCCTGGGAATTGCGGACTTTAGAGAAAAGCCTTTCCACATGCTGAATCTTGCATTAATATGTTTTATGTTAATATGTGGATGAAGTTCATCCCTGACCTCTCACTGTGACCAGACATGACAGCAGTCCACTATTTTTGAGCCATGGTGTGGTTTTGGCTGTTGAGTTCCCATGGTGGCTATGAGGACAGGAGATAGAAATGGCCTCATTTAGTCAATATTGAAACTACAATTTTAAAAGAAATTAGGAAAATGCTGAAAAGTTTGCATGTTAAATACATTATACATTTATACATAAACACAGTATGCATTAAGAAAAATCTGATAAAATACAGCTGCTGTATGCAAGTCAGTCTTCAGGCAGGTTTCTTCTGGTAGAAGGAGACAAAATGATCTTTTGCTGCTGAGATTGTAGTAAACAGGGTCTTGTAAAAGTGCATTAAAACTGCTCTGCTCCTTTCATTTATAAATGGGAAGCACAGCCCCAGGTAAGTGCTCTTGGTCACAGGAAGCCTGTGGGAGCTTGGAAGTGAAGCCAGCTTTTTGGAGTTAAAATGCAGTGCCTGAAACCCAGGGCCTCCTTTCATGTCTTTTCTGATCACTTCAAGTTCCACTAAGTGTCCCCTTCTTTATCTATGGAGCATTTATCCCGGCCATGTTTCCAGAGATTGGAAAAGCCTCTGGAGAGGCTTTTTCAAGCAATCAACACTGAGTTAAGCATCTTAACTTCATATGGTGGAGTTGTCCCCATGATCCAAGCTCACCCTTCTATTCTCTGTTGTACATTGACTAGGCTCACTTCAGTGGCAAAAGGTGAAAAACGTGATTTCCAACCACAGTTGCCCAACTTTTATGATATTTTATGTCTGCCACCGAAATACACAGAATTACCCATTTAATTTTACATTACAGGCATTTCAATAGCTATCATCACCAGATTGTGTGATCACCTCATCGGAATTAGCCATTAGAGAGAGGAAGTTGCCTCTTAAAATGTGAAGCCTGGAGGTAGCACAGAAAGCCACCTTACATATTTGAAAAAGGTCAATTTTTAACTTCTCTGGTTTTTAACCCTGTAGCATCAATAGGCAGATTTTACCCACATCAGGGAACAGGACATTCTGGGCCTGACAAGCAATGGGAGATGAACTGCCTGGTTTTGAATGGGCACAAAGCAAGTCCTGAAGCATCCCAGTGAAATATCTAGTCTAGCATATGGTCTGCTACAGCAGCTGCGATCAGGTGCTTTGGAGAAAACCAACCAGTACGAGGTAACCGACACATGCACATGAGCCTAACTCAGCATGTACGAGCTGTGCATTACCAACGACCCAGCAACATAACTCCCTCTGTGTGGACACATCTCCCCATCCAGAAGCAATCAGTTTCTTTAAGACCAGGTATTTCATTTATATTTAAAGGTGACCTTCTTGGTTCTCTGTGGTTTCACTGTGGTTTTCCTGCTTTCAAAGCATTTCTTCCTATTCTTTCAGTTGCTCATTCTGGTGAAGTATTTGGAGCCCGGTGAGATGTGACTGCAATGCCAACAAATTACCCCATAGAGCATCTGGCATTGGCATCAACTAGAGGAATGGGCTGATGCCAGAGCAGACTTATTACCTGGCATCATCTCTTAACCTTTACACGAAGCAGCCACTACCCACAGGATAAAGTTGTATCTCAGGCTGCTGTGAAATGTGGTGCATGTGCTCCAGAGTCTGGAGTACAAAGGAAAAAAAGGCATTTCCCCGTGAGAGTGCAGAGAAGGGAGCCTTGGAAGGAATTTGGGAAGGGCTGCTTGCTCCAACTGCTTAGTTAAGAGGAGGTTATTAGCCATTGAATTTTATAGGGAAGGACTCAGAGAAGAGGAACAAGTAAAAGTCAACCCTGGATGACAGACCTTCCGTGAAACAAAGACTTGTCAAAAATATTAAAATCCTTTGATGTCAGACCAGTTCCTGCAGTGTTGGTTTGGTTTGGTTTGGTTTTTTTTATGGCACCCAAAGAAAGAACTCCTAATTTCAATTATGCCATCAGGTACCTCTGGAGGTACAACTGGTTTATCCACCCTAAGAAAAAACAGCATGATTCCCTCTAACACATATAACATACATCCCACTTGTGGAATTTGGTCATAGATTAATTTTACTCATTTTGGTATGTATTACTCCCTGAGCAAATGAGTTTATCTTGAAAGCCCTACATCTATGGCAACAGAATATTCTGAAATCTGAGTGCTGTGGGTCACTTTGCTTTCTGGAATATGAGTAGTTCGTGTTCCAGGTGATGCACATATGGCTACTCAAACAACTGCATCAACAGATATTAATTGTTTCCACTCCTTAATCTCATTTTTTTTTTCTTTTTTTTTTTTAAAAACACCCATGGGCAAGGATAATAAAGGAAGTGAGAAGGCTGTTCCAAATCCTCTATTCCACTGATGCCGAGAAACAGAGATCTTCCGACATAGCATATTTCAATGTCCTTTGTTTAACCTTCCCCCTTGAAAGATCCGAACAGAGAGTCTTTGTTTTCTGGTGCTTTGTAGGCTAACCTACAGGTTATACTTTGATAAATACCCAACAAGCTAAGGAAACATAAAGGCTTTTCCTTAAGATGCATAGTAGCTATTTTGTCTGACATCTTCTATTCTTGTTAGACATTATCATAAGTATTTAAGAGGCCCTTCTGCCTCTGAAGCTCCTGTTTGCTGTTAGTACAGCATGATAAAGTACCCGGCGCTGGTATTTTATCTGTTCTAGCCACTTAGGACTTCATCGGGTTCTTTAGAATTCACACTTCTGACTCTGTCTCAGGAGAGGAGGCAGCAAGTTTCATCGTTACAAAACAATCACGGCCCTGGGGCTTGACATACACTTTAAAGGAAAAACAGAAACCCAATAGGTGTTATGTCGCAGTGCTCTGGAAGCAGGAGGCTGGTAGCAAATGGCTATTCTGGCATAACGTGAATAAGCACAACCATGTCCATGACTACTATTCCTGATATACAGCAGGGTGTATACATTCCTCTGGTCAGGCTCAGAATACCAACTTAGTGAGTTCATTAGCAGCTACAGACTCCATACTCCAAAGTTAGGACAGTGCTGATACAGGTTGCTACTAAGGCAACCTCCCAGGGAAAGTGTGTTTTAGTGTAGGTTTGAAAAGCAAAGCCATTAATGTCATCACCAGTGACGTACAAAAGACTCTGGAATAGAAATTGGGGTGATAAACCTGTGTGATATCACAGGGAGAGGAATGGCAGCTGTAAGGGCGGCTTGCTCTGTGTACTGTGCTTTGCTTCAGATCTTCACTGGTTTGAGATACTGGGTGCATTTCTCTCCCAGATTATTAAGTGCCCTAAGTGCTTTTCCTCTCATAAGCCTTCCCTCGAGTAACCTTTCTTTTCTGAGGTTAGTCTCTCTACTTCATGAGATCAGCTGCATTTGGATTTCTTCAATGCAGTTTCAGGTGAAACTCAGGACAACAGATAGTCCCCATCAACCTCCAAGTGACCAGGACAAAGACTTCTGCAAACAGCTATAACTACCTCCCTTTCTCCACAGGTAAAAGCGCGCAATGCATTACCTAGTCTAGAAATCAGAAGATATTGTCTACATCTCTCAGGAGAGAGATGACAGAACCATCTTCCAGTAGAAATAGAGGGACAAATGACCTGCATGCCTCCAAGATGAAGTATGGTCCATTTCTGGGAGGAATTTGCATTCCTTCCTGGATAGCTGAGGAGCCAAACATGTCTTTAGTTAGAGAATCTACCTGTTTGAATTTGTTATACTGTCCTTCAATTACCATCAACATTGGTCTTCTCAGGTACCCCAGGCTGCTTGGATCATTGCCATTCAGATTCCCCATGCTCCCCAAGACTAGTTTCAGTCATTATGTGAACATCGTAAGGGCTATTGAAGAGCCAGAGAACATTACAGATCCAAGGGGATGGTTTCATAGCCAGCATGAGCCCATTAAGGGGTGTGTTGCTACCAAAAGCAACACAACAGATCAGACAGATCAGAAAGTGGGGCTGACACGTCACATGGCAGAGCAATTACCGGTGCCAGGGCAAAGGAGGAGGTAAGAAAACATGGCCCAGGATGGTGAAAGGGTGCAGATGCCTATTTTAGCTAGTAGCACAGTCTTCAACATAAGCTGCTCAGGAAACCACACTTTGACAGGACTTTTCTCTCACATGAGATGTGAAAACAGAAGCCCTGACCTCTTGTGGTCATTAAACACCACAAAACCAGTAAACTGCAATTTTCCTAATTCCTTAATCTTCTGCCTGAGCATTTTCTACCATAAATGGTCACACTCAATAGTTGGGTATGTTGGATTCCCACCAGTCACATCTTGTTGAGATGGCACAAACCATACTTATTAGCATTTTGCCAAGCTCTCTGGAAACCTTGTCTGAAAGGTAGTTCTGTCTAACCTACAGTCCAAGCAAACTGCCCTCTACAAATGATGGAGAGCTGCTGGGGCCACATCATCATTTTCAATTTCAGGATTGTTTTACAGACGCTTAACAAACCACACGAGTAATTCATGGCATGTCTGGGACAAGTTAAAAATGAACTTACACTTAAAAGATTCATACCTGCTTGAGGTGCCTGGGGCTGGAACCAAATAAGATATAGTCTTATTGTCCATGGTGAATGATGAATGGTTGTTTTAATGGTAAGGGACTCTTTGGGACAGAATACAAACCAGCAGTGCCAGAGCGCGAGGCTAACACACATCAAGACGCTGCTGTGCTCCCTTGAGAGAAAAAAAATGCTTACACTGGAAGGCTGCTCTACCTGGGCATGTGCAGAGAGAAAGGCCACAAGGCAAAGGGAAGACTACAAGAACCTGTACCACTTCAAGCAGACATACCCCAAGATTTTCTCATGGGCAAAATACACAAGGTTCTTGCCCCTTCCTGTATTTACATTCCCTTCATGTGAGAAGTGCACAGCTAAAATAGCACAAAGCATCATCTGAGCATCTTGCTATGTCTCCTGCAGCCAGAGCAGCCTCCTCAGGGTGAGGTCCCATCATGGGTTATTGCTGAGATAATTATTATTTGTGACAAAGTGGAAAACCATATTTGGTCCCTTCAGGGAGGTGGAATAAGCTGTAGTGGGGAAAGCAAATGCATGCTACATACACAGGAATGCTTTGCGTCAGTGCAGTGCACACACACTGCCTCTTCTCCTCACCCTGCAGCACCAGAGGAGCTGAAACCCCGGAAAGTAACTGGGGTGGTTCTTCTGCAGTAGGTGACTCCAACCAGGATGTAACAATTGTCACCTCTGCAAATGTGTCACCCGCGATGACATCCCACTCACATGTATGGTGTAAGCAGGTCATATAAACCCCACACCCTCAGGAAAACTGAGCTGGCCAAAACAGGAATCAACGAGGGGTTCTGTCAGCATTTACCATCCTGGTTTCATCTGTCCTTCAGCCATTCAGCTTGGTGTTTGTGCAGTGCCACAAGAGGACCTGAGCCAGGATGAGGCCATCTTATGCTCCAGGAACAGCAGAAATAATATTAAAAACACAAAACATGGTGATGTTTAATTCTGCAAACACTGGAAAGAGCCCTGAAGATAGTACATTTCATCATAAAGCTATTAGATAACATATGCACATTTTGGAACCATCTAATTTTATATGTTCCTCATTAAAAGTATTTCCTTCCGCATGCTTTTTCCTCCTAAAGAACCAGAGCACATTTATAACTAAATCTCATTTCAGCTGTTTTCCCTGAGACTAAGCAAAACATGCTGTTACTCGGCACGCTGTGAAGTTTCCCCCCACCAAGCACACAGCGTGGAGGAGCAGGATGCAGGTACACTCTTGCAGCTCTGCACCATGAAGGTTCCCTCCAACACCCAAGCTGCTCATCTTTCCTCTGCACAAGGACCCTCTGCAAATGCATCGTCCCGGCTCAGGCAGAGCCTGACAGAAATACGCACAGGCATTGATTCTTCAAAGCACTTGTTTTTCTCAGCTGTTGTTTCCAAGCATGCACAAAGCTCTCTTTCTTCACAAAAAGAAAAGGCATGTGAAAGAAAGAGGCTCCAGAGCCAGGGCAGTGGCCTCGCTTGTGTTAACGCCTGATTCCCATCCGGCACTTCTCTGCTGTAGTTCTTGAGGAGTTCCATCATTTTATATATGGGGAAACTGAGGCACAGAGGTGGGAAAGGATGGAGTAACAGTCACACAAGTGGGACTGCAATCAGCTGTTCCTCTCACACACCTCCAGTGTAGGTCCAGGCGACTGTATTAAAGGTTTGCCCATTGCAAACATGTCAATGTTGTTAGAAGCCCCTTGAAGCTGGGCCCTGTCACTGGGGAAATAGATCCCTTCACAGGGAAACAACCACAGATCTTCTAAAAACTCTCAATACACAAAAATACATTCCAGTGTTTTGTTTTGGTTTTTTTCCTGACTCCGATAATATTTGGCCAACACAGATCCCCCGAAGTCCTCTTCCACCGTGGGGGTTCATTGCAGGTTTGTATTAAATGTCTTTTGACATCTACAAAACCTGTGAAGTTTTATGCATTTGTGAAGGCCATGTGGTTGCCAGCAAGGAACACAATACCTCACGGGAGTCCTAATTAGTGCCAATTACTTTCCCACTTGAGCTGCCTTGACTCCGAGAGGCACACCATCACTGCAGTGAGGCAGGAGATGCCATTGGGCTGTCTATGTTGGTGTCCACCCTACATCATAAATCCTGAGACAACGCTGAGCCGTGGGAGGTTGTGGGCACCCCAGGACCACAGTTGCACCCTACTGAGAGCTCTTGCAGATCTCTTCTGCCACGCAGGAGGGTCAAAGGAAGGTATCAAACAGTCAAAGGTTGCAGCTTTCATCCGTGCTTTAAAACATGCTGAGGTGCTGTAAAGCTTTCCTCAGTACTGTAGGAAAAGGTAAATAATCAGTCTATGAAGCACAAACGCACCCAAGAAGAGCAGGATGTGTGGCTGTGTGTGCACAGGCACATGCACAATGAGGGAGGAAGAACAGAGAAGCAAGACAAACCTCCCCCCAAAAATTAAAGCAAAGTCCTTTTCTGGGGGGTGGGGAGAAGTGGGACTGATGCTCCGGACAGCCAGTGTGCACAGCATGGGAGAGATGCTCCCACGCATCCAAACCTACTCGACCATTTGCTGCGACATTTTCCTGGCAACAGAAGGGCAGCGCATCAGCATTTCAGCTTCTGCTCTGCAATGCACAGCTCTCACTGGGCTCTCTCTTTCTGAAACATATGATGCACTAATGACGCCACCCAGGGATGACAAGAAGCTTAAGAGCTGACTCTATCCTCTGGACACCTGGCACATTAAACCAAGCAGCAAGCGGCATGTGCCGGCTTGGGAAAAAGCCATTTACCACTTTGGACAGCCACCGGGCCCAACTGTTAATCCAGTGCCTTAATTTCCCCTATTGCTCTTAATATAAGAAGAGAGAAGAAAAAAAAATCCAGGAGGAGGAATTGACTTGGCCATTGAAGCATGTTATTAGATTACTGATTCAAACCTCAGATGATGAGCCGTGATAGGATAGAGCAAAAAAACAGTGAATTAAACCAGGGGAAGATCATGCTATGTCTGATCATTATAGAATAATGATACCCATCCCTAAATCAGCTCAAGCTTTCTTTTCTGAGATTTAAGGATCAAAAGCTGACATAATGGCTGGTCCCAAAGAATGGCGGTGAATGGAATCAAACTGGTGGCTCAGTATTTGAGTCTGTTCTCTTTAACATCTTTATCAATGATCTGGATGAGAGGATCGAGTGCACCCTCAGTAAGTCCACAGATGCCAAGTTAGGCAGATGTGTTGATTTGCTTGAAGGAAGGGAGGCTCCCCCAAGGGATCTGGACAGGCTGGATCAATGGGCCAAGGCCAATAGTATGAAGTTCAACAAGGCCAAGTGCCAGGTCCTGTACTTGGGTCACGAGAATCCCAGGCAATGCTGCAGGCTTGGGGAAACTGCCTGGCGGAAAAAGACCTGGGGGTGTTGGTCAACAGCTTTCTGAATATGTGCTAGCAGTGTGCCCAGGTGGCCAAAAAGGCCAATGGCATCCTGGCTTGTATCACAAATAGTGTAGCCAGTAGGAGTAAGGAAGTGATTGTTCCCCTGTACTTGGCACTGGTGAGGCCACACCTTGAATACTGTGTTCAGTTTTGGGCCCCTCACTACAAGAAGGACATTGAGGTGCTGGCATCTATTCAAAGAAGAGCAACAAAGCTGGTGAAGAGTCTAGAGAGCTTGTCCTATGAGTAGCAGCTGAGGGAACTGGGGGTCTTTAGTCTGGAGGAAAGGAGGCTGACAGGAGACCTTATTGCTCTCTACAACCACCTGACAGGAGGTTGAGTGAGGTGGGGGTCAGTTTCTTCTACCAAGTAACAAGCAATAGGACAAGAGGAAATGGCCTCAGGTTGCACCAAGGGAGGTTGAGGTTTGACATGAGGAAAAATTTGTTCACTGAAAGAGTTGCCAAGCCCTGGAACAGGCTGCCCAGGGAAGTGGTGGTGTCAGCACCCCTGAAGGTATTTAAAAGACACAGATGTCGTGCTTAGGGACACGGTTTAGTGGTGACTTTGCAGTGCATAACCAGTGAGGAGAACCAGCATGGTGAGGTTTTGCCGTACCAAAATGGTTTGCTTCCTCTAATTTGTTAACTGGGGGGGCAAACGTCATGCTGTGACCTGCTTCCGGCACTTGCATTGTCTTTTGCTTCTCTGCATTACCAGTTTTTCTTGGAGGTTAACATGATGTCGTAAAGGGGTTCCCTTCCTGTGTACTACTAAACTGTGTCCCAAAAACGTGCCAGCTACACTCATGCTGTGCCCTGAGTTGGACAGAAAAACACCCTGAAGGTCAGCACTAAGTGGGGAGTCTCTTCGGCTGAAGGCTGTGCCTGGAACAGCCGCGCTCCCTGTCTGGAGAGCACTGCTGGCATCAGTGATGTCACCGCTGCTGACATCATGCCTCTAACAGCGGGCCTAAAGAACCAGTACGACTGTCTGTCTGTCTGTCCAGCTGCTCGAGGCTATTGAAGCTGGCAGTTGCTTTTTGTCTTGAGTTTGTCTCCTTTCCTGCAGCCTTGTGTTGTGGCGTGTGCCATGGCCTGCAGACAGCCGCGGGGTCAGTTTGGCTGCGTTTCTTTGGTGTATCTGGTTACTCTGTTGAAAAACAGCTGCAGCCCGACGGCCAAACACCTGCAGAAAGGTTGATGCTTATGGAGAGCAACCAGCCAGTCAAGATTTACCACATCCTGTGCAGAGCAGGTCATTTTTGGGTGCAGTCCTCTCTCCATTGGTCACACAAACCTTTATGGGCACTGCTGTCAGCACGGCGTGTTTCGGGCCATGTGCTTTCATAGAGAGCAGATGGCATTTCTGAGCAAGCAGGACAGACAAAAGCCTGTCAACGGGGAGCAGCAGAACGGAGCCTTGATGCTGTAGGATGTACAAGGTACATATGTCCATATCTGTTTCCAGGTGCACAGAACACTGAGAGAAAAGAAGGAGCAGTTCACCAGATGCATCACAGCAATAACTACACCATCTCAAAAAGACGTATCATCTCCTTCTGGTGAGTCTGGACTGCTAGTCCCAGGTTTGGCTCTGGTTTTTATAACTCACATCATTGTCACTTCTCAGGGAATTCCCATATTTCCACAGGACAGAACACGGTGCTGGCTTTCCATGATGCAGATCAAGGCTCGGTCCCCCACCTAATCATGAGGATAAAGTAGTCTCAGGGCTCCTGAGCCATGCCACATCCTTGCCCCGCGCAGAGAGAGGGGTATCACACTTGGGCCACGTGTAGAGGGAGGAGTCAGGACAGTTCGTGAGGATTTTGATGATGCTTTGCAGGCTGTATGTGGACCACAGGTCACTTATTGGAGATCTCTCCTGATTTCTGAGATCTCAAAGTGCAGTGTCTGAACTAGCGAGTCAAAAGATGATGTATTTCTTAGTAACAGTGGCTTTAGGTCCTAGAAGACAGGGCATGTTATGTCACTTTACAACAGAAAGACTTCTGCAGACAGGACAGAAATATTGCATGGGTTTGAGGGAGAGGATGAAACCTGTTTGTCAGGGTTGAGGCTGGAGGACAGACAGTGAGGACCTGCACGCTGAAGCAGAGGTTTGGTAAGTCCTTGTTTCAGGAGAGTCTGTCCCTTCACAGAAAGTGCCTGTTGATGCCATGGTCTCCTTGGGGCAGCCCTGAGCTGCAGCTCCCACCTGCTACCTCGCTGGGTTCAGTTGGTGTCTTCTCTTTCAGGTACAGATGTCACTTCTAGGGGCACAGTGGGTGAGTCTCGGTTTAACCAGTGTTTAACCCACTGGTTTACTCCTGCGTACAGTGTAACTGCATGTTGCTTAGAGACAGGGCCTGCACGTGGGAGGAAGTGCGTTCTGGTGGGAACTCTAAAGTTGGTCTCCTTTCAGAGCACAATTACAGAAAAACATGTGGGGAACATCACTCTCACTGACTGGCCAGTGCAGAGTCCAGTCTCACTCACAAGTTGGTTTGTGTTCTTAGAGGAGACCTGCAGCCAGATCGGACACTTTGCTGTTCGTATTTTCCAAATGAATTTGAAAATTGTTCTCTGAGTGGAATGACCTTCAGACCATATCCCTGCTCCTCATGTTCTGAGTAACCTTTTGGCTGTGTCCCTCTTGCTGGCTCAGCAAACATGCTGTAAAGCCCGAGTGTTGGATCTCCCTTGCGTTGTTTGGGCAGAGCAGCATCCAGGCATGCCCTCACTCTCCTGAATCTACTGCACAATGTCCTGATCTTATGTGAAGCTTCTGAAATGGTGTGTTGACAGCTAGAAATTAGCTTTGACTTTGCAACCACTTCACCCAGTTGCAGAAATGGAAGCAGCGTTCTTAGATAAATTAATTTATGAAATGAAGCTCTTTGAGGGTCCACTGGACCGCAGCACCTGTTCGAAGACCTGTTCACAGACTGCCCAAATGAAGGTATTTCAAGCTAGTGTCATAAATCATTCATGCTCTGAACATCTTAAACCAGGGAAAAACAGGTCTATAACAGAGGAGCTAAAGCCCTGTGATAAAACTGTGCTACTGGCCTGTTCCAAAATGCTGCCATTGCCACTGAGCCCAGCTGTGCAGATCCAGCTTAGAAAAACCAGTTTGCTGAAATCGGACAGTTTGCTTTATGCAGGAGCCAGCTGTGAGTGAAGCAGTAGCATGGTTCTTGGGGCATGTATTGGGGTGAAAGGGGAGGAGAAGCCATTTGAAGGGCCGTTTGCAAAAGGCATCTAACAACGTACGGTGTTCCGTGGGGCTGGGTCATTCCCCACTGTGTTTGCAGTAAGCTGTTCACTCTGCCACCTGCACCTCCAGGAGTGCACCTTGAGGTCCCGCCTCACATTCCTTTCCTACTGATCAGCACAGAAACTGCTGCTTTTGCTGCTGCCAGGTCCATTCACAGGCTCAGGGCCCTGGTGCCCGCGCAAGAGATGTCCCGTTCTATAGCAGAGCTGTGGGGGTGACTCTTCAGAGCCTCTGTTGCGTGTTTTGGTGTTTGCCTGGCATCAGTAGAGCTGATGTGTGTAATGACCCATTAAAGGTACTGATCGTGCCTGAAGATCCCGCCCTGTCCTATATGAATCCACCTCTTTCCAAAGAACTGTGGTTTTCAGATGATTCGAATGTGACAGAGACTCTGTGATTCCATCAGTGGAACAGCAAGGAGAGGAGGTGGGTGTTGTTATGGGGATTGAGGACAGAGGAGAAGACTTGGCGATGATCAAACTGTTGTTGTGAGAGTGGCACTGCAGTGCTCTAGAAGACCCCAGAGTGCTGCGTGGGGAGATGGTTGGGGTGATCTCTGTGCTTGTGTGCCCTGGAGCACGTGTGTCCCTGTGTGTGTTGTCCCTAGCTGACTGAAGAAGGGACAGCGCACTGCATGCAGAGCTTGCGTGGTGGTTTGCATGGGGTAGCTGCCTGCCTGCCTTGTGGAGTTCACGGTGTAGGCTGTGGCTCCCCAGAGGTGCTGAGACGTCACACACCAGTCAGTCGAGCATGAAGGAGCAGAGCAAAAAGTGTGGCAGCACTAGCAGTCACCAAGAAGACTGCTGCTCTGCACGTGTGGGTTTGATCAGTGTGTGATAATTCCGGAATCTTGCCGTGATTCCCTTAGACACATGCCACCACTGCAGGAGTCCCATGAAATCAGTGAATAGTAAAGGTGAGGGGATCACCTCACAGTTCAGAGCAGAGCCCCAGGCTCACCTCTGATCCTTGTGATAAAGCCTGACTGATCTAAACCCTTGAACTTCAACAGTGTGAAGACCTGAATTCTTAGATAAATACAAATTCTGGAGCTTGTTATGGACGCATAGAGTTGCCTTTGTATCATTGTTAATTGCTGAATAGCTGAGAGAAAGTGGAACCTGTTTGATAATGGAGATTTTTCCGTATCTATTTTCAGTCACTGCCATTCTATGGGCCTGTTCGTGATCTGCCTTTTGTAGAAAATGGTGGAGTGGCAGTTCTGTGTGGCAAGACAGTGGGTACATCACTAGCTGTTGTCCTGGCATCACACCGGTCTTCCCCAGCAGAGCCGGTGCTCTGTGCTGGGACTAAACCACCGTGGATGTGGTGTGGAGAGCTGGCAGAGGAGGAGAACGTGCAGACATTTGGGGAAAGCGTGTATGGTGAAGCAGGGACTGTGCTGGTGTTATGGACAGCACAAGAGGTTTGAAAAGGAGAAGCTATGAGGAGCAGCAGTGAGCTGAGGGAAGATGGGGAAGAGATGGGGATAAGTCTAGAGTCTGGGCATGGGACAGGAATATGTACAGCCTAGAGACAGGGTGTGACAAAAATGGGAAAGTGGGAACCTGGCTGGGTATCGGTCAGAGGGTAAGGTCAGAGAGTGACCTGAACAGGGGGTTGTGCTGTCAGCCAGAGCATTGTGCAGACAGCAGGAGGGTGGAAAATTTTACAGTGAGGCTTCCAGTACATTTACTTCCCCAATTTTTTATGTGTGGCTAAAATAACAGTGACTCCTCTTACTGCCGAACCACACCAGGCGCCTGAGTCCATCGCTTAGACTCACATCCTGGGAAGATCAACCTGATCTATGATGGCTCCAAAGAAGTTGCCTCAATTCCTGCTTCCAGCCTTCTCCCCTCCCACCCTTCCTGAACTTAGAGGTGGGAGAACGTCACTTCCCACTTTGCCTTTCTGATTGACGGTCTGTGCAGTTGAACTCTCGTGGGGTACAGTGCACAGAGGCTTGAGCTCTCCTCATTTAATTTCACAGGTTGTGCACATGGATGTTGGAGGCAACACAGTGAAACTCAGTGATGGTACCCAGATAGCCTACCACAAGTGTCTGATTGCCACTGCTAGGTTGTTGGGGTTTTTCTCCTTGTTGTTTGTCTTGTGCCAGGCTTTTTATTTCAGTGGCGTTTACCTGACGTGGCAGTTTCTGCAGTCTGTCAGACACTCGTGGAGAAGCTGCGCGAAGGGCAGTTGCACAGACCACCATGCCATGGGGTTTTTCACCTGCCTCACGTCAGCCAGCTTCCCTGAGATTTTTGAAGCTTTTCAGCAAGCAGAATAGCCAGCTCTTGCTCCGGTACCTAACGCCAGAAGTTCTACAGCCCTCCATGCTTCCAGAGGAGCTCGCGTGTAGCATTAGATGTTTTTCCCCTGGGTGCCTGCTCGATCACCAGCTGCTCAAACAGAAGGTCTTTCAGCCAACAAACCCAACAGAAAGAGGGTTCAGAGCATATCGCAACAGTCCAGATTAAAGATAGCTCTGCGTTGTCTGGATAGCCGGTGACACAGCCACGGTGTCACTGGTCTCTCTGTCTCTCCCCTTGTCCTCATGTGGTTCCCTGAGGAACCTGCCCACCATTGAAAGAGCAGGGAAAGATTTATATCAAAGGCTGATGCTGTTCCGAAAGGAAATCTCCAGGTGCTGTTAGTGCTGGAGTGAGGCTGAAAAAATCAGCCACTAGCGCTGTTTTCAGCTTTTTAACTCTCCCGCTGAGTGTCCAGGACAGCCTTGGCATCTGCTTCCCTGCGCTGGTAACCAGGACCCCATCTGAACAGGGTAGAGGCCACTAGACCACTCCTCTGCTTGCCTCAGGCCTGAGAGCTATAATGATGTGTGGGATTATTAGCTCATCTTAGCCCTTGGATTGGCTCAGATTATTTTCTGATGAGCTGGAACTGATATCCGCACTTTGTTGTGGCATTTCTTCACCACCATTCTGTGCCTTGGGACAAAATGAATAAAACCATGGAAGCTGGAAGGTGGTCTTCTGGGTTTCGCTCTTGAGTTGGTTTTCACTGACAAACTCCACCTCTCTAGCAAACATGGGATTTAGATGAGGCACACAACCCTCTCCTTTGTGTAGGTCAGGGAAGGAATCAGAAATAAGCAGCCCTGTGGGATCTCTCCGCTCTGTGCTGGACTTCCCCTAAGGTCTGCTCTGAATTGGCTGTGGCATCCCCATGTGTGCAGCAGTATGTTTGCACCTAGAAATTCCATTGTAACTGCCATCGAAAGTTGAGGGGAAATGCAGGAGTCTGGGGTTGCCTGGGCAGGGAAAAGCTTGCACAGACATTAGGAAGCCAGAGAGTTTTTTCTGTGCAATAGATGATCAGGAGGAAGGAGAAACACGTTTCCCTCTCAAAGGCGGGAAGAGAGTTGCTCTTATTTCAAAGGGAAAAAATGGAGAAACAAATCTTTTGCTGCCATTCCTGTCTGATGATATTTGAGATGGGAATAAATCTTCTTTCAGATTGAGGACTTCAAAAGCCTGGAGAAGATTTCAAGAGAAGTCACGTCCATAATAATTATTGGCGGTGGTTTTCTGGCCTGCGCTCTGGGGAGAAGAGGTGAGTGTGCTTCTGCTGGTGGCTTGTCTTCAGCTGGCCCTTGGTCAGCAGCAACACATCGAACGGGAGCAGCCTGACCTTATAAACGGCTCTTTCATTCCCAAGCTGTGAGTTTTTTCTCAAACCCGTGATTTGCCTGAAATAACCTGAAATAACATCATAATACGTGTGAGTGGTGTTGGCTCTATGGCCACCCTCAAACTATCGCCTCAAAGAGGTGGTGAACAACTGGATTCCTCCTGTCAAGCACCCGCAGCATTTTGAGTAGTGTCTGTGTGGTAGTTTTACTAATATGGGAAGTTTTCTTCAAAATGCCAAGGTTCTACCTTGCAGTCTGCTGCCTTTTCTCCTGGAGTTTGCAGGGCTATGTGACACAGCGGTCAGTCACTTTGTGACCTCTGTGGAAAATCTGGGAGCCAGAACTCCCAGTTTTGGAAATTTCTGTCAAGCTCCTCGCATATAGTAAAGCACACGCTTGTGTCGTGAAGTCCGCGCTGCTGGTCTTGGTCTGTGGGTGGTAAGAATCCTGCTCTTTGCTTTCCTTCCAGCACGAACCGGAGGCCTGGAGGTGATTCAGCTCTTTCCAGAGAACGGCAACACGGGCAAAGTCTTGCCTGAATATCTGAGCAACTGGACCACAAAGACAGTCAGAAGAGGTGAAGGTGCACTTCACGCTCCTCCTCTGCGGGCAGTCGAACTGTGGTCTTTAGGCCTGGGGTTGTCGTGTAGCTCTTTCTTGTTGCTCCAGCCTCGAGTAATTCTCCCCACAGCCTAACACAGTCCCCGCCCCGATCCCCTCCGAGGGCAGGGCTGTGCAGCCCCGTGCCTTCTGTAAGGCCAGTGGCTGTAGAGATTACTGACAAAGTAACCTTTTAAAAAGTAAACTTTAAAAAAAAGTCAGTAAGATCTGAGGTACCTTTTTCCATTTGCTGCATTAAGTATGGAATATATTCCCGAGCGTCGGCAGGAGGAGGAGGGGTAGAGCCGGGAGGGATATCGTGGGGCTGCAGATTGCAGGGTCTGGTACCCACAGGTCTAAGTTACTGTGTTTGCTGGTGGAAGCTGCCTGTCAGACCTGTGGGTCTGACTGTGACAGCGCAATGGGTAATCGAAGGTTCTCAGAGCCTGAAAGTCTGATTGGGGAGTTCTTTCGGATATGACCTTGTCTTCATGTGAGACCTGTACTCTTGATTGCCGTTGAAGTAGCTCTTCCAAACTATTTAGCTGGGTGTCTGTCTCCTCATGCTTTGCTCCAAGCTGGACCAGCACATGCAGCAGAGCTGAGGCGGTCTTGCCCTTGGTTCCTAACCTGGCCCCTGCTCTGTTTGCTCCAAAGATGTCTGAATCAACTGAAATCTGTTTCTCCCCAGCACACAGTTCCATGCCCTGTGTTTGCTTCCAGAGGGTGTTAACATCATGCCTAACTCTGTGGTCAAGTCTGTCTCTGTCAGCAGCAAGCAGCTGGTGATTAAACTCAAAGATGGCCGAAAGGCAACTACAAAAGCAGAGGGCAGGTAAATATTTCAGGGGAATTGAGAGAATGACAATAATGATGCTAAATTCCCGAACAGGTGGAGATGGATCATCTCATGGAGCCTAACGTGAAATTAGCAATGCCAGCGAGGCTGGAGGTGGACTCTGACTTTGGCGGGTTCCATGTGAATGTGGAGCTGCAGGCGCACTCCAACATCTGGGTGGTGAGAGAGTGCACACACAGGGGTTTCCTCCCTGCTGATTGTGCCAATGCAATGGGAGCACAGGGAGTTACGGGGGCTGGTGTACCTCCGTTAGGTGAATACACAGAGTTATGCCTCGATTAGGTGAATGAGGCAAAAAATAGCCATTGTAGTGCAGCTCCTGCGGGGAGCCCCGGAGTCTGCTCCACGTGTCATTGCTGTGGTAACGGCTGTGCGGTTGTTTGAATACTTATTCTGTGTAAGAGGAGTTGGGGTAACGTGAATATAGCACCAATTCCTCTGTTGCATAAGAGTCCTTTCAGTGGGAGTCGAGATTCTGGTTCCTCTGGAAAGACAGACCTGATGCTGTCTTATTTTTCCAAATATCACAAAAAATTCTGAGAAACTCGGACTTGCGTAGCCTGGGGACTGGGAAAAAGTAGTGGTGGTGGTGGTGGTGGTTGGGGATTTTCAGGAAAACTTAGGAGCAGGAGGGAGGGGAGTCAGCAGAACTGTTGCCTTGGACTTCCGGAGGGCAGACTTTAACCTTTTTAGGAGACTGGTAGGCAGAGTCCCTTGGGAGGCAGTCTTGAAGGGCAAAGGGGTCCAGGAAGCCTGGACAATTCTCAAGAAGGAAATCTTCAAAGCCCAGGAGCAGGCTATCCCGGTGAGCCACAAGATGAGCAGGAAGGGCAGAAGACTGGCCTGGCTGAACAGAGAGTTCTGGCTAGAGCTCAAGAAGAAAAAGAAAGTCTATGACCTATAGAAGAAAGGGCAAGTCACTCACGAAAACTACAAGGATTCTGTGAGACTATGCAGGGAGAAGATTAGAAAGGCAAAAGCCAAGCTAGAGCTTAATCTGGCCGCTACCATAAAAGACAATAAAAAAAGTTTCTATAAATACCTTAATAGCAAAAGGAGGGTTAAGGAGACTCTCCATCCCTTGCTAAACGCAATGGGAGAAATAGTGACTATAGATGAAGAGAAGGCTGAGGTACCCAATGCTTTCTTTGCCTCAGTCTTCAATGCTCAGACCAACTCACTGGGTGCATGGCCTCTAGTGCCAGACGGTGGGGATGGAGAGCATTATCAAAGTTCCATCCAAGAGGAAACGGTAAGTGAACTGCTACAAAGCTTAAATGTGCAGAAGTCTATGGGGCCAGATGAGATCCACCCAAGAGTTCTGAGGGAGCTGGCAAGGGTGATCGCCAAGCCACTTTCTATCATCTACCAACAATCTTGGCTAACAGGAGAGGTACCAGCTGACTGGAGATTGGCAAATGTGATGCCGATCTACAAGGCCAGAAGGAGGACTCAGGGAACTACAGGCCTGTCAGTCTGACCTCAGTGCCGGGGAAACTCATGAAGCAGATCATCCTGAGTGTCATCATGCGGCACGTACAGGATGGTCAGGTGATTAGGCCCAGTCAACATGGATTTATGAAGGGAAGGTCCTGTTCAACCAACCTGATCTCCTTCTACAACAAAGTGACCTGTTTAGTAGATGAGGGAAGAGCTGTGGATGTTGTTTACCTGGATTTTAGCAAGGCCTTTGACACAGTTTCACACAACATTCTTCTGCAGAAACTGGCTGCCTATAGCCTGGACAGGTGTACATTTCACTGGATCAAAAACTGCCTGAATGGCCCAGGGAGTGGTGGTGAATGGAGTTAAATCCAGCTGGCGGCCGGTCACTAGTGGTGTTCCTCAGGCGTCAGTATTGGGGCCTGTCCTCTTCAACGTCTTTATCAATGATCTGGATGAGGGGATTGAGTGCACACTCAGCAAGTTCGCAGATAACACTGAGTTGGGAAGAAGTGTTGATCTGCCTGAGGGTCGGGAGGCTCTACAGAGAGATCTGGACAGGCTGGATCGATGGGCTGAGGCCGATTGTATGAAATTCAACAAGACCAAGTGCTGGGTCCTGCACTTGGGCCACAGCAACCCCCTACAATGTTACAAACTTGGGGAAGAGTGGCTGGAGAGCTGCACAGCGGAAAAGGACCTGGGGGTCCTGGTTGACAGTCGATTGAACATGAGCCAGCAGTGTGCCCAAGCAGCCAAGAAAGCTAATGGCATCCTGGCTTGTATCAGAAATAGTGTGGCCAGCAGGAGCAGGGAAGTGATTGTCCCCCTGTACTTGGCACTGGTGAGGCCACACCTTGAGTACTGTGTCCAGTTTTGGGCCTCTCTCTTCAAGAAGGACATTGAGGTGCTGGAGCGGGTTCAGAGAAGGGCAATGAAACTAGTGAAGGGTTTAGAGAACTTGTCTTATGAGGAGCGGCTGAGGGAACTGGGAATGTTTAGTCTGGAGAAGAGGAGGCTCAGGGGAGACCTTATCGCTCTCTACAACTACCTGAAAGGAGGTTGTAGGGAGGTGGGGGTCAGTCTCTTCTCCCATATTATGAATGACAAGACAAGACGAAATGGCTTTAAGTTGCGGCAGGGGTAATTTAGGTGAGATATCAGGAAAAATTTCTTTACGCAGAGGGTCATAAAGCATTGGAACAGGTTGCCCAGGGAGGCAGTGGAGTCCCCATCCCTGGAGGTGTTTAAAAGCCGTGCAGATGTGGTGCTGAGGGACATGGTTTGGGGACCCTGGCAGTGCAGGGTGAACGGTTGGACTCGATGATCTTAAAGGTCTCTTCCAACCAGATGATTCTGTGATTCTATGATTCTATGATTCTATCTTCTGCTCTGTTCTCCTCCCGATGCCTTTCTTGTGTGGGCATTAATTTAAGCTTTTGGTGTCACTGTTCAGCGCTCACTGAACGGTTCTTTCTAAGGCAGGAGATGCCACCTGCTTCTATGATATCAAACTGGGTAGGTGACATGTGGAGCACCATGACCATGCTGCTGTGAGCGGGAGACTTGCTGGAGAAAACATGACAGGAGCTGCGAAGCCCTACTGGCACCAGTCCCTGTTCTGGTGACGTTGTTTTCTTTCTTTGACATTTCTCATTTGGCCGCACTGCAGGAGCTCTGACAAGATTCACCTCGTGAAGGCTCCGTTAGCTGAGCATCATGAAACTTCTTCAGCAAATGCCTCATGCAGCTGCTTGTTCCAGAAGCTCAGGGAAAGGGGAGGCACTGGAGCACTCGATCCTCTGCCTCCACCTCTCTGAGATGGTTCTCCCTCCTGCAGATCCCAGTTTATCCCAGAACAAGCCCCATTCAGCAGCAAAAAGCAGCTCCTTTCCTCAGAGCAGGCTAATTTATGGGCTGCACTTAGCAGCAGCTTTTCAGTTACAGTTATCTGAAGTTCCCAAGCACAATCCGATGGTTTAGTTGTGTTGCACCTTTGCTGAACTGACACTTTAGCAGCAACATGTTGCTGCATGTGTTTTCCAGAGAGAGGTATTGAGACAACAGACAGTTCTGCTGTATCTTTGCAAAGTTCTTTTTAAAACAAAACAAAACCCACAAAAATAAAATCCCAAAGCCTGTTAGCTCAATATCAGAAATAAAAAGTTAGTAGGAGTATAAATATGGAGAAAAGAGTTTTAATACCTTTGAAAGTGGTTAGTTATGACTTGCTGCCATTTACCAAACTCTTACTCTGTATTGCATGATCTCTGGACCCAACAGGTATAGAATAAACTGCTGCGTTTTTTCCCCACATTCAATTTCCCTTATGCCAGCTTAATTTTTGCCTCCCTTTTTCCTAGACATTTCAAAAATATCTGAAGATCAAGCAGCTGAAATTGAAAATGAAAAGGAGAGGATGAAAGAGAGAAAGAGGCAAAAAGAGAAAAGAAGGAAAAACAGAGCTTGAAAAGAATATTTCCAGAATGCAGATGATGGGTATTTTCAGTGCTTATTGGAAAGGTCCTGTTAGGTTGCCTTCTCAGCCCCCATGGCTGCGCTCAGGGAGCACTTACGAGCACAACTTCCCTTTTTCCCTTTATGTGCAGCCCGTCAGACTCAAAGCACTGTATGGAAATGATTCGCATTGCTCTGACTGCAGATTTGGGCCACCACCACTTCTCTAAGTCTTATCAGAAACAAGGATAAAACTTCTTGCTGTGAGTGTCAGCAATAGTCCCTACCTACAAAGCAAACACCAGACGCTAGGATGATGGGCAAATGTCCAAATAAATAAGACAACCTTAATTAAAAGACGTTTTCTCATGAAAAGCTGGAGATTATTAAAAAAGGAATGCTTAGCTGGGGAAAAACCCTCCACACAGTGTACTGTCCTATACCATTAAGACATGCAGAAGTACCTTTAAGTTGCTTGACGGCAAAATTACAGTATGATCTGAGATTAATTTGTCAGAAGCTATCAGTCACTTCAGAAAATTCTGATTTCTGCCTCTTTCCCTGTGTCTGGCAAAGCACTATGTCGAGATGCTGTTCCTATCCCAAACAGCTCTCAAATTTCCAGTTCATCTTAGCAGGACTGGGGGAACCTGGATTCAGGCTGCCCAAAGCCAGCATCTACCCGCCTCTCCGCAGTCCACAGACCTCTCTGCAATGAAAAATGTAGTTTAAAATGTGCAATTTGTTATTTTCTCACCGAAGACAGCTCCCCAGGCTCTCAGAGATCTGTGCTGAAATGGATTTTTTGCTCCAATGGGCTCCATTTTATTTTTTTCCTGTGATTTTGCTCACCTCTGCCAATGCACGTGGTTTTTCACTATAATTATTCAGTATGGTGGGTATGCTGATGGGTACTTTCTGTCTCAGGGCATTTCCTTCCTAATTTGGAGTCAGTCAGGGCCTGAAGACATCAATAAGGCCTGGGGACAGAAATCAAGGTATAAGAAAATTTAGTGCAAGGAAAAACTTCTGGGCTACTACGAACGATGATGTAATGTTGCAAAAATCTCCACCAGCATCTTCAGATGTTCGTGAAGGAATAGTGAGCAATCTAAATGTTGCCTAAGTCACCCGTCACTCCGAAGAGCCCAGTTTACACATTAGAAGTGCACAGATACTGGGAGTGTTGTTAAAAAGTAGGCATTATTCACAGGATAAGAAACAAACCCCTTGAAATACTAAATATTTTTTTACAAGCTTCAGGCTGATATTATACAGACGAGTTACCTTTTAGTGTGATTCAGTGATCAGAGGAGAGGAATGAGAGTCAGGACTTTCCATTTATTCTTCTGTTTATTTACCTTTAAACAAATCCCCGATGGGATCCCTGCTTTCCACAGACATCAAACATCCACAGCTCCAGATTCTATTCAAAGTGCACGTGTTCAGCATCTCCGCAGTGTGGACCTTCTGTCCCTCTGGACATCAAGTTAGTTGGTGCCAAAATAGGGTTAATGCTACTGACCTTCCTCGGTAGATTTTGCACCTCTGTTTGCAGAGCAATTTGAGATCCTCAAATTGGCTGCTCCAGAGATGCAAATATTGCAGTGATCCTCCTAAACTAACCCTGGGATAGTTACTATGCAGAGAGCGCTGCCAGCTGAAAGAGCAAATGTGTCCACAGCCATGGCGTCAGGCAGCCTGGCGGGCAAGTCCGTAACGCAATCAGAAATGGTTTTTTAGCATTGTTTTATCCCCAAATCAATAAAGGAACCCTTTCAAAATTACAGTGGAAGCAGCACAGCCCTTTGCTCTGTCTCTGCACTTACCTCACTCTGTGCCAGTGGAGGCAGGGTCTGCACTCTCATAAACAGGTGACAGAAGAACACAGATTTGATTTGGGCCACAAAATGTCAACTCTAATGGATTCTAAAACCAACAGCAAAAGGGTTCTGGTGTCTTCCGTGGGGCTTGGAAAGTGGAAAAAAATACCAGCAAGTCAAGTGCAGAAATTATGTGAGGACAGGGCTAGGAGTTGTGAGGGGTGTGGAGAGAAAAGGGATGCAGATGGAGAAGGGAGGGGGGATGGACAACAAGAAGTTTTAGACAATTGCTTTTCATTGCCCTAACTAGCAATAAAAACAAATTGGGCAAGCTCCCAAGAATGCTCTTGGACAGTCAGTCACAGATACAGAATTAGGCAGAGGCACTAAGCAAGCGGCAGGATGTTAATTCAAGCTACATTTTTAACAGCCCTGGGTGGATAACTCCCAGCAAAGTATTTCCTAGCTGAAGTTTATACACTTCTCTTATGGGTTTTTTTTTCATTTAACCTTTCCTTGCCACCTGGCCAAATGCAGAATACAGTCATCTCTAAAATTATTCATTACTTGGGATTCTGCACTAGATTTCTTCTGGCACATGTTCAGGATAGATAACATCTCAGCAAAGAGCTTTGTTTAGTCCAAAGCCCCAGACAGCCAGTAAAGCCACTGGTGCTGAGGAAAAGGAAAGCAGATGGGGTGGCAGCTATTTCAGGAGAGAGGGTACCCCCTCTAAGCACCGCTATGCCCTGCCTTGCACGGCTGCTGTGGGGCTGGAGCTTACCTCCTGCCATGAGGCTCACAGGGTGGCTGAAGGAAATTGGGAGGTCTTCAGGAATGGCGATGCAGGGAGGGCAGGTCCACATCAGTGTTACTAAATTCAAATGCCAAGGTCCTAGAATGTGTTCACCCCTTCTTCTAACCTATTCAAACAGACGCTGGAGTGAACAGTAACAGACTTCTTTCTCCGTGCAGTTCATGCCATGCAGGCAGTGGATTGGCTGTGCTAGCCAAGAACTCTCTCCCATATGGATTTGCCCCAAGTCTCACTTTGTGGGTACTCACTCAACAGCATCCTGCTCCTGGTAAGCTTCTAGCAGTGCTCCTGTAATAGTACAGCACACAGACACTGTTGTACTCATACTAATATTTCTTCTCTGCTGTTGGAGAAAGTCTGATCTCAAAATGAGGTTTCTGCTGAGAATAAAAATAGTCACTCCGAATATTCAGCGTTTCTGATTCCACCAACATTCCTGCCATTTAATTTGTTTAAAGGACAATTCAGAGGAAACGAATATGTGGCATGACGGCAGGGAGAGCTATAAAATGCTAAAATCTGAGCTCATATTCAGTAATATTATTCACGTTATTTGCCTGATTCTGCTATTTCAAGTCAAAGGGGAAGTTGTGTTTTTAAAAACAAAGACTTGCACACGCATGGACTGCATCTCCCTTCCTCAGAAGCGCTGCTTGGATCAGACGGGTTCAGCAATCTGCATAAAAATGAAGAGCAGCAATATTGCACTTGCAATTAGGCAAATTTAGCCTTGATGCAAACACAGCCAGCACAATTCCCTGGCTTCAGTGGGAGTTGTAACTCTTTATTCCAGGCTTGTACATGCTTCTAAGTTTGATAGCCTGGAAGTGTTACCGACTTTCTGTTTTTTTAATAGCAGCTTTTGGAAACACTGACTTGCATTTGAGTTTCCAGCTTCTGGGATTTTAGGCAGGCAGCATTTTCAAATGTTAAATCACTGCTATAGTCTGAAACAAAACAGAGAACATCACAGGTTTTTACTTAAGTCAAATGTAAAAACTTAAACACATGTAATAGGAAAGGAAATTTATGCAGCAATGTTTGTATGTGATACAGAACCTTTCCATTCGATTTACTCCTCTGAGTGGGATATGGTGGTTTCTGTGGATTATTGGCAACATTAAAGACACAGCATTAATATTGCATGACCTTTCTTTGGAGAGAATAAACAAACAGAGCATCTGAGCTTCAAGTATCTGTTATTCCTGATTGACTTGTTATAAAAATTCCCTTTTAAAACTGAAATAGTGAAATCAAAGTAATTTTGATGTGAAGGATGCGTGTGCTAACAAAAAATAGATTTCCTGCACAGTGTATACATAAATACAAGAGATTTATCCTAACCTGCTGGTCTCGGGTTTTTTATCTGTACAGTAGTGGCTCGGAATGGGCACTCTATTGTGAATATTAACTGGAGTGGCTAAGGCAGGCCTGGGGCTGATAATTATAATTTGTTCCCCTGGATGATCGAGAAGCCTTACATAGGTCTGCGCAGCACAACTTTAACAGCCCTTCCCGATGCCTAACTAGAAAATCTGTTTCAAAGGGGCTCCATGAATTGTAGGGTACAGTCAATTAACTTGAATATTAATTATCTATAATGAATGTACCCTTCTTCGGGGCTTGAAAAGAAGCAAATTACTTGGAGACGGACTAATTAAGATGATGTAATCTTGACCATGAAGAATAATTCCTTCCTAGTGACAGAAATGATCTAATTGAAGTATCTCATTAATTAATGTCTCATGAAATTGACTGATAAAATGCCTCCACGAATGCCTCCTGAACTCGGGGCCAGCAGAGCATTGTAGCACATACACTCCCGCTCCAGACCCTATCGCTGACAATATAATTAGGCCTTGGAAGCACACTGTGCTCAGAAGGATTTATAACTCTGCAGTGTGGATAATCTACAAATGCAAAGTTAAGACAATGCAGCTTGCCACGGCGAGATTTCTGAAGTCAATGAGGGAAACCATAAATCAGGTATAATCCAATAGATGACAAGTGAATCCCCCTCCCACCGGCTTCGTCAGCCTGCACTGAGACCAGCCCCACAACGTGCCAATAACTCTGTTACCAGGTGCTGGCAGCTCCAAAAGGCTTCTTAAGAGCACCATATCCAAGTGCTGTCTATGTTAGTTCCCTGCTGAATAAAGTCAGATTACAGGCATTTTATTTCCCCTTTTTCACCAGATTAGCACATCTGTGGATTTTAGCTAACAATGTTGTAACGCTCCTGAGAGTGAGGGGCAAGGGAAGGACTCTTCCCCCAGCTACACAGAAGGTCCTGTTTGGGAGATTGCTGTGTGTGATAAGCAAAGCTTTATCAAGAAGAAAGACTTTGAGGTGCTGGAGCATGTCCAAAGAAGAGCAACAAAGCTGGTTGAAGGGTCTAGAGAACAAGTCCTATGAGAAGCGGCTGAGTGAACTGGGTTTGTTTAGCCTGGAGAAAAAGAGGCTCAGGGGAGACCTTATTGCTCTCTACAACTACCTGAAAGGAGGTTGAGTGAGGTGGAGGTCAGTCTCTTCCCCCAGGTAACAACAGGACAAGAGGAAATGGCCTCAAGTTGCTCCAGGGGAGATTTAGGTTGGACATTAGGAAAAACTTCTTTACAGAGAGGGTTGTGAAACATTGGAACAGGCTGCCCAGGGAGGTGGTGGAGTCTCCCCATCCCTGGAGGGATTTTAAAGACATATAGATGTGGTGCTGAGGGACATGGTTTATGGTGATTTGGCATTGCTGGGTTAACAGTTGGACTTCATGATCTTAAAGGTCTTTTCCAATCAAAACAATTCTGTGATTCTGTGATTCAATGTATAAGAGACCATCAATAGAAAGATCAACACTCAGGACCAAGCTTAGTGACTTTTTGGAAATTAAACCTATCCTTGAAGAATAGGATTCCTATCATTGAGGAGTTGCAGGAGGTGCTTGCATGATTCGTCCATGCAAGCAGAAGGTGTTCACTGGGACTTTGTAGTGAGGGAGATTTCACACCTGCAAGTGGCCATGGCCTTACTGGCACATCTCAGTGGGATGAAGGACCCCACAGTGCCCATTGCAGCTGGGCTCTTGTGACCCACACCCCACAACTGCCAAGAGCCATCTCCCACATCAGAAAAGACTGCGCTGAGACATTCGTAATGGAAGCAAGGAGAGATCTCTGCAGTGTTGTTAGCTTTCAGATGTGCAAAGTGCTGAGATACCACATGACAGGTGATATATAAAAGCTCCGGAAAAGTAGAAAAGGTTTAAAGGGGATGTTCTGCACCTCTCCAGCGTGCCTGGACTTGAAATCTCACTTGCCTCACATTAACTTGCCATAAAGCAGAAATAATAACCGGAGCCCCAGGACAGCTCTTCTGACAACCAGTAAATATGCTAAAAACACATTTTGATCACGCTGGAGTTATTTGCACGTTTGGATCTCTGATTCAGGCAGAGTAAATTGGACCTGTAGCTTCTGCTGTTCAGGTGGGCATCTCTCAGCTTATCTTCTTGGAGTTAGTCTGCTTTGAGCAGGTGATCTTCCTTGAAGGCATCCACTTCAGAAGGAGGTAGACCCAAACCTACCCCTGCTCCTGCGAGTGTTTGACTGCATAAAGTGGAATGCAGCCAAAGAGAAATACTGAGAGCATCTCACTCAAGAACAGCTTCTCTTTTAGTGGCTGAAGTCTTCTCCTGGGAGCTGCAGGAGTGGATGCTGGTTTTCTTAGCCTGAAACAATAGCTGCATCCGGGTCTCTAATGTCTTCTGCAAGTCTTCTGAAATATCCACTGGTCTGGAAAGTTGCTGGTCTTTGAGCCCTTTACTTTCTGGACAAATGACTAAACAAAATGCATTCTTCCAGGTTGAAGGGAATGTTTTGATTTATATAAAATGGCGTCTGGGGTTATTTATTTTGGCCAGATAACCTGAAAGAAAATATGATTTGTTTTAATCCAAGTGGTATGTATTTTATTTTGATTGTCAAGCTGAATAAAAAATGCACCTTTGAAAGCTTTGGCAATAGTATTTTTCCAATTTTATCTGTTCTGCACTTAAGTCTTGAGCAAAGACCTCTAAAACTGGAGGAGGTTTCTGGGTTCCAGTAAAATATGATAAGCGGTAATAAATGGTCTGTGGATGGTATAAAGGGAAATTTGAATCTCAGAACTAACAATGATCAATTTACTACAAGCCTGTGGGAGCTAAAAATCGTATAAGGAAACCATAGAAACACAGCAGCCAGGCAGGCAAACAAGATGAAAAGGCCAGTCCAAGGATGCGATATTGTTATTTGTTTATGTCTTTTCTGTTAAAGTGAATTAAATGCCCACAGCTCATAAAAGGTTCATCTACCAGTGCCAGAGCTCCTGAGTATCTCATACTATCCCAGCACTAATTACATTTCATAAAGCTACCAAATATACCATAACTAACATTTATTGGCCAATGAAATGTTGCCGTAAGTTAATAATTACAGATATATGTAGACAATAAAAAGTGGAGCATCAGCCTGGACACAGGATGGGAGATTAAATGCTTCTGCTCTTACTGCGTGTTGCTGAGAGGCTAAATTTAAGACCAGAGGAGATAGTGCCCCAGTGCAGGGATAGAAAAAAAAAACAAAAACACATGACTTTGGGGAGTTATGCAGGAGAGGGATATTTACTGCACCTGTCTGGAATAACCCGAATGCTCTGAGACTATGGATCCTTCTCTGTCTCCGGAAGAAAAGCTCAAATGGAGGTACTGGGACTTCTGCCTTCAGCTGCCTACATTCAAGAAAAAACTCCCACAACCCTGATGCCAGCGGGATTTCCCATTTAGCTGCGAGCACATAACCCCAAACTCTTTTCAGAGCGCTCAGGTCTCTACTATGCACAGCACAAACATATTTTCCCTGCACTCACAGTGCATCCCTGCCACCTCTGCTGGTTATGTGGAGATGGATTGTCTCCTGTCTCGGGACAGATTGGGAGAGGGAAGGAGCTTGGCCAAAGCAGAGCTGCCATTCCTCCTGCGAACACAAAGAAAATGTTAGACTTAGGGCAAATGTTGCCATGAGCCAAACCAGCCTTCAGCCATGCCCTACAGAAACAGAAACCGGCAGGTCACCTACTCTCTGGTGTTTCATCGGGACAAGGATGCATCTGCTTCTCAAACGTCATTCGGGAAAAAGCCCAGGAGTCAGTGGCTGATTGTTGCAATTACTTCTATTTACCCAGATGAATTGGAAGAAGTCTGGTTAAACCAAAAGGAAAGCAGAGGGAGGAATCAGCCTCCTTCTAAGTGTTTTTGTTACTTGGCTGCCAGGACACATCTTCACTCCCGTTGATTCCCATGTAGCCGGTAACCAGATAGTGGGGTTTTTTCACCCTGTAGTGCTTAGAGCTTTATCTGAGCTGGCCTGCTTGGGTACAGATTCTCCCTCTAAGGCTCTTACTTCTTATGTAATGAGATTAAAGCAGACTTAAAAGAGCAGTAAGGAGATGAGGAAGGTCAAAAATGCCATTAACTATAAATAAATGCTCCGTCACTCTGAAGGCACACCATCATCATGGCTCGGCAAACCTCCACCTGGCGGAAGTGGTAGCACTGAGCAGGCTGTGGACATGTTAGCATGGGTGGGGAGGAAGTCTGGGAGAAGAGAGAAAGATCTATAGGGTACTGATAGTGTAGGACGATGTTTCCCTAGTGACTTTCTGCAAGTCTAGTGACTTTCTGCAAGCAGAGACTGTATCTCTGAGTAGCAGGCCAGGCTTGATTTATCATCATGACCCCTATGGTCTTTAAGGTTCTGAATAGAGTAGGTGCATGTTCTGTCCAGCTGCTATCACTAAAGCACTAACAAGGCAAGCTGAATGGTCTATGCCGTGAAAGCATAAAGTGGTGCAAAGCACCATGATGATGCAGCCCCAAAATTTATGGGCATTTTGGGGCTTAGAAGATCACACCCATGAGCCTAGTGACTCAATCACAACACTAAAGAATTACAAGAAACCACCCTATTTTCACCAGTTCTGTCCACTGTTAGAATAGTAGATTGTTCAGAGCTACGTCTAGAGCTGTAGTGATGATGCTGAAGGGTACACCAAGTGGGATCTGCCTTAAAAAATGAACCATTGTACAGTTGTAATCGGACATATGCATATGCCTGTAAGGAGACATATTGGGTATACCTACGCTGTCGCTCTGCCTAAGGCTGGGCCCAGGTGTGCTCTGCCACGTGCCTTGTGGGACACACTCTCTATTGGACAACATGCAAGTCTCAACCCTGTATGTGCGTATCCCTGGAGTTAAGCCATGCAGTTATGTCTGTAAGAGAAATGTAAGAGCAGATCCACCGAGTCCTTCTCTTACACTGTCTTCCAAGGCTTGCAGAGACCAGTGATCTCCCCATTTGCATCTTGTTTTTTTCACACTTGTGGTCATGAGGATTGTTCTGTTTCTGATCGACCGCCCTACCAGAGTCAATGAAGCTACAAGACCTCAGCACTCCTGAAGAAAAGAAAGATGTTGGTCACTGATTTGTATTTCTCTTGCTTATAGCATAGATATATTCATATCTGCTCAGTGGGACAGCTCTGTTATCCACAGCATGTGTCCCATCAGGGGCAGGAGGAAGGGACACAGGGATGACAGAAGGCTTACCCTGATGCACCTTGAGTAGGGTCCCATCCTTTTAATTTCTTACCCCACCACTGCTGAGCCAGGTAAAGTCCCTTCAGAGGCTTCCAGCTCTGTATGCATTTGAATTCCCGAAATGACAGGATTTCCCCTCTTAGAGACTGTTTCGCGGGCTGAGAAATGCGACAGTATAAAGCGTGACCTAATATTCAAACTAAACTCCTCCACCCCCTCAATTTTATCCCATTACTCCTAATTAATCCCCTTTGCAGCAACTGCTCTTCTTCCCTGACATATATAATTGCTGATTGTTGCCATAGGGCTAATTCCCTTTCATGTAGGGTTGGCATAAATTTATTCTATTGGGGTGTCAAAGCTTTTGGGAGGTTAAGTTTTGTCTTATTTCAATTCCATGGGGAAAACATTGTAAAACTATCTAGAAGTTGTCCTGTTAGCAGTGAGAGAACAAAGATGCCCTTGGCCAAGCACTGTCATGGCATAAGAGAGAGGGGATCTTCAGTCTATGCCATGGCACCACTCTGGTGTATCAGCATTCGCTCCTGACCCCTACAATTTGCAGGTCATTTCAGTACCATAAATGATGAAACAAGATGTCAGGCATTGGGGAATATCCTCTGGTGGATGTAAGCACATAACTCCCATTAATGTGAACGGGAGTTGTGCACATGCATTGAGCTGAGGATGTGTTCTCTGGTCTGCAGAGCACACCCGGCAAGTCTGAGTAATCTGTGGTTGATTTTAGTTTCCTCCCCAGAGCTCCTGATGAAGGGGGATGCATGAGAAAGCTGTGGTACAGGCATTAGTATCAAAGCACAGATGGAAGAGCGCTCAATGGGATTATTAGTGCTTACGCAGCACAGGTAATGGATGGTGCCCTGTAGGAATACTTTACATTCAGGAGTCATGAGCCCAGCCCTCCTTTTCAGTGTAAATCAGGAGCGGTCATTAAAGCAAAGGGGAACAAAGCTAAAAACAGAGAAAGACGTTTTTTCTTTCCCTTTTTATGGTCAGGAAAGGCTGTTTTTTGCTCCCTCCTTCATCTGGTTGAGAGCAGCTTGCATTGCCTGCATGCTCTGTGCACTCGCATCGTTTTCTGTTGACAAAACCCACCCTGATCGCTTGTTACCAATCCAGTGCTCACCATCAGTGCTCTGGCAGGATCTAGTCATCACCCACACAGAGAAATGAGAGGCCCATATAGCAAAGAGGGAGAGAACCACTGGAGATGAATCCTCACCTGCGAGGGATGAGTAGTTACAGCAGAGGATGATTGATGTATTGAGCCTACACTGGGACACTCAGGAAAATTAATTCATTTTCTGTTCACACTTTAAGTTAATTTGGATTATTTAATCCACATTAGGCTCCTTTATGCACACTCTCATTCAGAATTAAAGTGTCGCTAATTCAGTTTACAAAGTAAATCAAGCTCAGCAAAATTAATGCTCTGTTAAACTTGAATGAGGGTCTATGAAGAGATTTAATGTGGTTTAATTATCCACTTTACATATCAAAAAAATGCATAAAATGTCACATTAAATTACAAAAACAGTCCCTGGAGCAGGAAGGACTGGAAGCAGAAGCTCATCCTCCCAGAAAAGGGTACTGGATGACAATCACCTTCTCCTTGGCTTCGGGGAACTTCAAATGAAACAGGAAGAGTGGAAGTCTTTGAGCAGCTGGAGTAGACGATGTTGACTTCTCTTCCCTGACCCTCTTCATGACTGTGAGACAACTCTCCAGAGACACTCTCCACGGATCAAAGTCTCCTGGCTGCTAAGAAGTGCTCCAGCCATTAGGTGAGACCACTCACCTGTCTATTTAGGATACAGACTCTGAATATCTGCTCTATGCAGCTCCTGAGGATTTGCACAGCAGGAGAAGAGCATCCAGCAGCTCAGCACTGGAGGATCGAAAAGAGACTTTTGTCTCTAACTTTTTTTAGCTATTTTTGGGAAAGAAGCCATGGCATTTCAGAAGTGGGCTAAAAGATCTCAGAGCCTTTGGCAGAGCTCATCTGGATCTCCTGAAGGATGGTGGTGATTACAGGGAACTGGAAAACAGACAATGTGGAAAGAAGGGAGAGAAAGAGTGGAAAAGCAATTTAACTTCATTTTCTATAAAAATACAAACACAAAAGATGAAGCTGTTTGTAAATATCTAAGAGATACCCAGGAACAC
Source organism: Bucorvus abyssinicus (assembly GCA_009769605.1). Taxonomy (NCBI): domain Eukaryota; kingdom Metazoa; phylum Chordata; class Aves; order Bucerotiformes; family Bucorvidae; genus Bucorvus; species Bucorvus abyssinicus. The sequence goes on along the minus strand of CM020028.1, from coordinate 9,034,442 downwards.
TGAGCAACACTCAAGTTTTAGATTAAATAATTTCTAAACCAATCTGACGCACTTCAGCAGGGTGAATGGCAGAAGAGCAGTAGAGATCATACCTAAACTTCAGCAGCTTCTATCTTTTCATAGCAAGGTACAAAAATACACTCTAGGTGAAACTGCTATCGGAGTATGAAAAACCACCCAGGAAAAAATACGTATTAGTATGGTAGTAATCAGCAGCTCACTTGTGAGAAGGAGGTATATATCAAGAAAAATTCTTCAAGGTTCTGACTGGGATGTCACACTAGAGAATATTTTCCTTAACAATTTGGAAGACAGCATAACCTTTACGTTTACATATTCACACACACCACCACAGAGGGAGGGGCTACCAGCATGCCAGAAAACATGGGGCTAGAGTTCAAAATCATCCTGGCAAAAGATAGAAGTGGTCTGAAAAAATAGGATGCAAATGAGCTTTTGTCTTTAACAAATATCAAGATCAGAGAGGAACAACAACTGCAGGACTACAAGCCAGGAACAACTGACTGGGTGGCAGCTCTGCGGAGAAGGACTTGAGGTTTAGAGTGGATCAGCAGATAGATGAGAATCAACAGGGTTATGCTGAAAACAGCAAACACCATGCTGAGGCACACAAAGAGCACCATCATGTTTGAGATGTGTGAAGAAAGCCTTCTGCTCTGTTTGCTGCTGGTAAAGACTTTACCGGAGAACTTTTTCATGTTTTGGCCACTGCATGTCAGAAGACGTTAGATTAATGGGAAAGAACGAAGAGCAGATACAAATTTAAATGAAAAAAACCCCAGACCACTACTGGAAACACAGAAAACATGCTTTATGTAGACCAAGAACAGGGAAGACCAGAGAAGAGAATATGGAAATGTGGCACCATGGTAGTTTCAAACACATACAAAGCAGCAGCTAAGACAAAGGGGATAAACAACCACAGGCTAGGAGATAGAATCGTGGGCCAGATTGAAATAAAGGGAGTTTAGTGTGGGTAAGAGGACATCTTTCTTATTCAGCAAGTGCCGAGGTAATCTGAAATCATCATCACTGGAGGGTTTTAAAAACATGATAAAAAAAATTTTGTTTGAATTGAAGGGACTTAGCGATTAGGAAGCAGCTTAGATCATTGGTTGGGGTCCCTAACAGGCTTTTTACACCAGAGATTGTTTAGGTTAGCTCCCAGCTTTGGTGGAGCAGTGTGATTTTTGGCCAGATAACTATGTTCCTCTACTTATCAATGTTCCCATATGTAAATGTACAGAAATAAAATTCTCATCCCCTTGAAGGAAAAAAAAAAAGCACCCAGAAAATCTGTCTGATTATGGATCTACTGGGATGGTGCTGACTTCTGAAAACAGGAGCTGATCCACTCTACCATAGGTGGAGACAATGTAGATCAGGGTCCTCCAACTCATTTTGTGTATCTGCAGTAACTGTAGGAGAAAGGCTTTGCAGCCTAAACAATTGCTTGTTTTTAGCCTTAAAGCCTCATTTCCTGGGAGAAAAAGATTGAACAAATATAGTTCCTATAAAAATTCCACCCATTTGCAGCAAGGCAAAACCAGTTTTAAGACCACAGGAGTGTATAGAAGAAAAGGAGTGCAGGCATCACTTTAACATTGAACCTACACCCAACTGCTTCATGCTCAAAGGACGGGAAAAAATTGTGTGTAAACACAATGAAAGGAGGATTGTTTATGTGCCACCCCCATACTAGCAGCCCCGAACTCCGGCTGATTTTGCTTATCATCCATTAAGGGAAACAGCTATAGGTCATCTCTGTGATTACCTAACACTCAGGAGAAGCAATAAAGCTCAGCTGGAGGTGTCACACTGCAGCAAAAAGTAAAGCAAGCCCAACTCTCATTTCTGTTTTTCACTACATTACTTCAGTTAACATAGTGCACTGTTAACATTAACTCCTGGCCATATATTGCTTTATAGATAGACAATCAATACTGCAACTGAAATATGATTTTGTTAAAACGTCTAGGGGGCTATATGCATTTAGCTTTCACGTTATTTTCAGAAAATGAACATCAATATAAAAATAATGAGCCTCATAAAATAAAGCCTAGTTCATGTGGCTGAGCTGGCTAAGAAAGGGGGCAGAGATTTATACTAAAGGCATCACAAAAGAAACAGCTTAGAAGAACATTCAGCATCTCTTTCAACCCCAGTCGAAGGACATTCAAGGCCAGCACTGAAACAGTTTGCCTTTGCTCACTAGGGCATCCACTGGGACGGCCACATTTGGCAGGAACACTTGGAAACACCAGCAAGAGGAAACTGCAGCACAGCCTTTGACAGGAATACAAAATCACCTCTTATTTGGAGACCATCACAAGTCACATGCCTTATTTTTCTAGCTGAGCTGCTTCTGTTTACAACAAAAGTACTCAAGAAGTCCATCAGAGCCCAGCTTGGTTACTGCAGGGCCAGCAAAGAGGATGGGAAAGTCCGTGGAACTGTAAGGCACTGGTACCAGCGGTGTCAATAGATGGAAAGTCCTGCTCCCCCTACGTGAAACAGAGCCTTGCACAGCAGTAAGCATTGTTGTCTTATCATCTACAATTTTTGTTTGATTTTCCCTGGGACAAGACTACTGAGGATAGGGTTGGGGTTAAAACAAGATAGAAAGGAGCATTCCATCACTTTGACAGCCAAGTGATGTAACATGAACCTTCACATGCTGCATCTCAAAAAACAAGGATTGTGGTCATGAAAGTGTGAGTGCCACATGCACAAGACAGTCTATGCTAAACTCCTTAAGACATGAGCTATACATCAAAGCCAGGAGGAATTAGGATACATACATTGAAAATGATGACCTCTCCTTTGCATCCCTATATTTGTCAGGATTTCCTCCCACTACTTTTTTTAAACCTTTCCGAAACGTTCATAGTGAATGAAGAGGTGACAACATTCCAGAAAGTAACATTGAAAGGGAAGCCTGTAAAATGGCTGAATGACAGTAACCTGAATCAAAGCAGACTGGAGACAGGTCCCTTTAGGATCAGATCCCTTTTAATTTATCTAAAGCAAGTCTTCCTCCAACTCCCCCAGCTCTTCTCACAGGATGTCTTCATTCAGAAATGAAGGTACTAAAACATTTCCCTAAGCCATGAACAATCTTCTGTTCATGGTTTTCCCTTTCCAGTCAGGGAAAAGCAATCATCAAATGTGTTCAGTTGAGACATTTCCAAGTTACACCTCTGATATGGCTAACTCTGACCACGTAGTGGTCCTTGGTGTTGGCAGAACAGCAGGAAGCACCACAAGAAGGTCCGCTCGAGATCAGATCTAAATGAGTCTCAGCCCATCAGTGTTCCCCTTAGCAGCAAAACAGAAGTTAAACATGCGCGCATATTGAGAATGAGCAGAAGGTACTTTAGATCAGAAGAGTTTGAAGAAAACTGATCATCTCTCATATATTTTAGATGTTCACCTGAGCTTGATTTTTCTTTTTTCTTTTTTGTGTGTGTGGCTGATAAGAATTTATGGAAACTTATGTTTTCTTCAAATCCAATAAAACATGCTGTGGTATTTCAAAAAACAGTTAATCATTTTGGGTTTTCAATTAGGGATGTGCATAGACTGAACAATTTGCCACCCTAGCCAGGCAGGAGGAGATGATTAAAAACCTTCCCTTTTTGTAGGTGTTGTAGAGCACCAGCTGGTTTCTGCTTGCCTCAGGGAACGTCCTTTCTTCTATCACATGTTGTGTTATGGGTGGACTATGTCATATCAAATCCAATTACCTCATGTCATGTCAGCTCCTGACATAATGCAACAGAACATACTTGTGAGGTGCAGCTCAATGTAGCAGGATGTGTCTGAAATTTTTGAAAGACACAGCATTGCCTGCACCCATAGGCTGGCTTTGGGTGCTAAAGTGCCTCTTGGCAGCTATCTTGCTTGTGTCCTCTGCAGGAGCAAACTCTGACCTCACTACCCAGCTCTCAGTAACTTCTGCATGGACTCAGAAGCTGTTCTGAATAATCAAACATCCTCTCCAAATCCATTTGGAAAGGAATTGTTAAAAGCAAAAGTCCCACCCTGACTTCAAAATTTTCAGTTCACTGTGCAGCTCAGGCACAAGGAGAAACAGTGATGGATACAGAGATAAAGGTGGAGGGAGGCTGCAGAAAGTCTAATGCAAACAGAAGTACGCACAGAGGCATGCATATCTCCTTCCAAATCCAAGCCAAGCAACACCCCAGAGCCTGATTAAATCTGGGAGGCTGGTCTGTCTGTTTAAGATTTGTTTACATGTATCCTTTTCTTTTTTTCATTTGTCCCAGAACGGCAAGCTCCCAGGGAAAGAATTTAATCAGTATCCTCTCTTATTTAAGAGCATGTCTGAAAAGAAACTCCTGAGAGGATGTCAAGACTGCTATCCTTCCCTGCTGTGAGCACAGGGAATGGATTGCCTTTAATCCTCAGTCCTGCTACTCCACAATGTTCTTCACCAGGTGCACAGGCAACGGTGTACGTGAAGATCTGCCTCCCCCTCTTTGCACAAGTTTGCCAGCTCAAAACTCACCCTTTTTTCCAGCTCTGAAATCATAGCTCTGCATGTCCTTTTCCCCCATAAAAAGGTGTTAGACTAAGCAGGGCTGTACAGATCTCAGCCTGGTACCAGGAAGATCTGACTCAACACATACACTCCACTTTTCCCTTTCACCTCCCAGAGCTGGGTCCAGGGTGCAAGTTGCTGCCTACTTCCTAGCTGGAAGGAGTCACTAGATCATTGCTAGCTCAGCTGCATGTAAATTTGGACACCACCAGAGTTTGTGGGACACTGGCAATCTTCATGCAAAGACCTAAGTGATCAGCTATTGGCTCAGGTGAGATTGCAACAGTAGGAGAGTAATACTCAAGGCAAGAGTAGGCTAGAAAAAGGCATGCACCATTTTGGATTAATCAGAGGGTACTTTATCCCTCATCCCTTTAGTATTTTCTTTCCATGGGCTTTAATGTATCTTCTCTGCTAGGATCCCTCTGTTTTGGTCCAGACCAGAGCTGTCTTAATGGCTCCTTCCTCTTTCCCACACCAATTCCCATAAAGTAACTTTTAATCCCCTAAAAGTTACTCTGAAATTTCTGAAGGTTGTTCTGATGGTGTAGGGAGCTGAAGAGAGAGCCCAGAGATGGGAAAATGCCATGGAAGTTCTCCCTTCCAAGCCAGCAACCTTTGCCATGCTTACATGCCTTGCACATCTTACGAAGTCCCTGGGGCACGAGATGCAACTTCACTTCTTTGTGCAGTTTATAACACAACGAGGCCCAGTTGCTTTCGATTTATTCTGCAACACAAATATTAAGTAGTAGCATTATGACCTTTTGTTGATAGCAGCACAAGGGTGATGAGGATTTTGGCACAGGGTGAGCAACATGTCCTGGGAGATTTTTGTTATACCCCTGATGTTTCCCTCACTCTACAAATGGCCAGCTGAAGAAATCTGATCATATTGAAGATCTGGACCCTTATCAAGGAGACTGAGTCTCCCTCCTATATCAGACATACCTTATACATTCATGTCCAATTCTGGCTGGTTTACAGCCACCACTAGCACAGTTCCCCCCCGAACTTAAGGGTCCCAGCAAGGACTCAACTGTGTGATCAAAGCCATCCTCTAAGCTGATGCTGCTGGGTAAAATCTGAGTAGGCAGAAGCTGAGTTGTGCTGAGATCTACAGAGACAAGAGAATGATAGTCCATCCTGGTTAGTGATGCTATTGTGCAAAGGTTAATAACAAATCTTCTCCCCACAGGTAGAACAAAGATATCTAAAGCTTCCGGCACCCTGAATTGTCTTGAGGTGTATCTCAGGTCCCATACACCACGCAAGGCAGTGTTATGCAGATGTTCAAGAAAGAGCTCCTGAAGAGGAACAGTGAGCTTAGCATGAGACTATGAATTAATTAGTTAAGACACTTTGTACAGGTAATGACCTTCTCAATCATTCTTCAAGACACCTGTCTCCCGTCGTTGTCCACACAGGGACATGAAGAAATAGTTTTAGTGCCAAGGTTCACAAAACTTACCATCCCATAAATCACATCCTCTATGGCATAAAATGGATTATTGCAGTTTTAGTAGCTTTGGCCATCAGGCTCCCAAAACAGGGGACTTTATGGGAGAAGATGAACTGAAGGTGCAGCACACAAGAGGTGATTATAGGTTGCCACACATCTAGGGATAACGGTGAGAATACAGTAAGCTCAGAAGATTTACAGATTTGGCCTAATATCCCAAACTCATCTGACCTTGATAATCTTCTGCATTTCCACTATCACTTACGATAAAGGGGACCATGAATTAGACGGAATAGTTTTACACAGCTTTCAGTAGCAAAAGGTACTGTAATTTATGGAGTCTTTTCTGTCTAGTGGAACGGGGAGCGGCAAGACTATGGGTCTTTGACAGGTTCCATATAACATTAAAGCAAACAGTGAGATAATAGAAATCACATTTAACTGCCAATGAAGAAGAGAAGAGCCCAGCAGTTCTTATCTCGGCTTTATTGGTCCCTGTGCAGTGCTGTTAGCTGTTACTGTTGTTGATGCACCCTATGTCCATTCCCATAACTTGTGCTGCATTACTTATCACCCGGATGGGAACGTGAGAGGAATCTAGGTGCATCGGAGGCACAGAATTAAAGCAGTTGGAGAAAGAGCGTCACCGCACACAAGTTCTTGCTGTGTATTAGAGCTGGAGAAAAATGTAGTGATAGGTTTACCTGGAAGGCAGGGTCCCTTGCATTTGACCATGGGTATAAATCTAATCTACACATGTGCTCTCCTTTCAGTGAACTACAAAACTCTATTACAGTTTTCACAAAGAGCCTCCAAATATTCACTTATAGTCGAAATTCCTGGCCTATCAAGAAAGTCATTGAATTATATCCCAACACAGTGTTCAGGCAAGAAGTCTCTAAGGTCCTACATTCAACATGCTCTAGCACACGTATCAAAAATCCCCCGGTGAGCACTGAAGGAGCCATCTCAGAGCCAGAAGCCTTAGCTGGACAATCACATATGTTAAATAGTCCTGCTGAGAAATGGGGTTTGTTCAATTGGGCACAGCACGTCACTAACATGCCCTTGGACATCAGATGGATCCCAAAGGTGATCCAATTGTTGAATTGCCCTGCACATATCAGGCCATGCTGTTCTGGTCAAAGGTAAAAGCAAACCAGGTAAAAAGGGCAGGAGGAAAGAAAGGAGCAACTACATCTGAAACATCAGGATGGAACAGCCCTCTGCTACTGCAGGGTCACAAGAATGACAAGGGCAACTGGAATAAATGCTGAGTCCTCACATAACAAAACCAATCAAACCCACCACATCAGAGTGATCAGCAGGATATTTAGAATGAAGACTATCCCGCCCACGTAAGACAAGGCTAATACCTCTCCACAAGGCCCCTTTAACCTCTACAGCAAGTGGCTTAGTTCAAACAGTAATCTTGCTGATGGTCTCCTGAGGAGTCGCAGCTGATGGAATCATTTCCATTTAGATGCCAAAGCAGCAAAACATCTATGAACTTCATAATCTTGATCATCTTCAGCCCAGGGAGCCAGAGACAATTGTTTCCATTCAAGCAAGAAAAATACTTGAAACACCAACATGGGGAAAAACATTTAACTCTTCAAAATCCCAGTCAATGTCAAAAGGCAGCTGTCATGTTTTGCACACTCTGTTTTCAGAAACAACAGGTTGAAAGGTACTTTTTTTAGTGTAGGAACAACTGGAAGTGCTGAAGCACTGAACCAAGAAAGCTTTATTTTCATGCATACAGGACATGGAGGGAAAAACAAAGGCTGTAACCGTGTGCACTTGACAGACATGGTCATCCCAAGAAGCTCCAATAACCTCCCATGGCATGAAAGCTTTCCGCATGCCCACCTCTCCCCGAGCCATGTGTCCAACTGTGTCCTGGGGCAGGCGCAGCTTTAGTCCCTACAGAAGTCATGTGAAACAAAGTGGTGTTTTGTAGTCCATGCTGTAGATTAGTTCTCATGGCATGTCACATCAGCCATTACTAATGAAGGCACTGAAGGAAGTTTAATTAACTCCGTATTTGGGATCTGGAGGCTTCAGACTTACTAGGGACCCTTCCACCCATGGTCTTCACTCAGCTAAACAGTCCCACTAACATCTCTCACATACAAATGAGAACTAGAGCCACTACATGACCAGCCCCAAAAGTGCAGCCTGGGGCCAGGATTTGAAGCTCAGTCATGCTCCTTCACCGTGGGATACTCCTATCTGCCTGGGTCTCCCTTACTCACAGATGCTACAACCAGACTAGTTCTGCTCGATTTTGAGACTCAATGCCGCACAACAGCATTTGGCTCAAGGATTCAGATTTCTCTGTTAGTGAAGAGCCCAGTGTGAGTCACCACACACACCCAACAGCACAGACCCGGAGTGTCATCATGGGATGTTTTTCCAGACACAGTTGTCAGACAAACCCTTAGAAGCCTAAAGAGTCAATCTGTAGAGCACCTACGTGCACATCTTTGGTATCCAATAAAAGGTCTGACTTGGAAAGGGGCTGAGCCGTCTCAGCTCTCGTCAGCGTTCAAGGCTTTGAAAACTCAAGTGAAAGTTGCAGGGGTGCTTGAATGGCTGGTTTCTGTCTCCAAGTTTGCACTCTTGGGTGCTTAGTTTTAGAACTGGCAGTGGAGTTGGATGCATCAACATCAGGCAGTTCTGCAATATCTCGGCACTTCTTTCTTCTACCCCTACAGCTGGGCCACTGTGCGACTCGTCATTTACCGCTGTGCCCAGGCATCTTGAACCATTACCTCCGGGTTAGCCGGAGTGTACCAGCTCTGTATTGATCCTTTGTCAAATATCATGCACATGGATCTGCAGCTGGTTAAGAAGCATTTCCTCTAAAAGTCAATATTTATTCATTAACAATCTTTTAGCTGGTTAATTGAAAGTGACAGGATGCATTTTGCCTAACAGATTGCATTTTACTGAGTGATTACTAACTTACAGTAAATATGATTGAAAATAAAAAGTTCATTTCTGGTATCGGTTTACAAGAAGTTTGTGCTTCCAACAATTGTACCATAGGAAACTGCTGGGTGTCAATTTATTTTTGTGTGTGTGTGTGTGTGTGTGTGTTTGTGTTTGTGTTTGTGTTCTGAATTGCTGCAACTTAGCCAAGTTTGTCTCTTAATGCTGGGTTTTGGAGCAAAGGGACCTTGTGGGGAAGGTGACAGCAAATTGTGTTAAAGAGTGATTATTCTGCTATTTCACCTTCTGGCTCTTTTTTAAGCAGGATTAGATTTTTTTTCCTCTCTCTCTCTCTCCCTCTGGCATCTCTTATACATTTAAAAACCTAAGCACCTAGGGGTTAATATGCTCCAGATAATAGTATAACAGAGATTTAAAAAACGTCAGACACAGAGAAGTCTGAACACTTCTTGCATTGTGGAAACACTTAGAAATGGGCACAGAAAGGAATAGTAGGTGCAAAGAGATTTCATTCCCTCAGTAACAAAGGCATGCAGCTCGTTAGCATGCTGAGCTCCTGCCTTCTCCTCGGCTCCTCTCACTCTTGCAGGTGAAGAGCACAATCACTTTTGTTCAAACTGTGTATTACAGAGCAGAAGAGAGACTGAAGCCTTCCAGACTGTATTTCCAGCTCAACCAGACTCTTCTGGGGTGTGGGACCTGCTCTGAAGGCCGACACTGTAAAGGGACCCCCATGAAATCGATTGCATTAATCATCCGACAGGGTTATAACCAGTGTGCTGCATTTCCAGACAATTCGATAAGGGAAGGTGCCCCCTCCACCTGCCACCTGCCTTGTAAACTCATCCTCTGTTTTAGACGTCCAGTGGCTTATGTACTGAGGAACAAGAAAGTGTCCAGAGGTTGAGCTCAGGAAACAAATCCGCCAAGGAGGCAGGCACCAGCTGAGAGCCCACTCACCCCCTAGCTGGGAGCAGAGGAGTCCTGTGGCCCAACTCACATGGAAGGGCACAGCGGAGTGCACCCCATCTAGCCTAATTTAAGTATCCAGAACTCTAACTGAGACATATTCACCCTTGGCCTCATTTACAGCCAACAGCGAGACAGGAAGTGATCTCATCCTAAAATAAGCAACTAAGAGAGGTCAGAAGAACCGCCCTCTAGAAAGGGACATTTTTCTCCACCGAGAATATATAAAAGGATGCTGGTGTGACTGTTCCAGTGAAGATAAAAGACACCTGCAATTGCCAACTTTAAACTTAAGTACCTCTAAAGTTTGCCATTGAAACCGTATCTAAAGCAGATTAAATGACTCCTGCATTTAATTGATCAGTTACCCCACTGAAGTCCTTTGAACGTGAGCATGAATTCATCAGGCAGCTCCTGTACAAGGCTGAGCTGCAGAGGTAGAAGCTGACCCCAGCTGATGGAGTGGGCAGATGTAGCTCCGATTACAGGTAGTTAGCAGATCAGCACAACAAAGAGAATTTTACCGAGATATTCCTCAGAGTCAGAGCCATGCTCCTCCATCTCCATCGGAATGGATAATGAACTATGAACATAATCCATGCACAACATTTAAATACCACGCAGAATTGTTATGCAATTTAATTAATAACTACTTTGTGAGGTGGGAGGAAATGAAAAATACACGTGCAACAGCCTTACATTTCAGCAGACGTTGCTTAGGAATCGCTTTTTGACAATTTTACCCACAACAGCAAGTGTGGATGTACCAGGGAACACAAAGGGGTTAGTCCACTACAGGAGACCTTGTCACCTGTTTTCTGGGCAGGTTTCTAGGAGTTTCCTTTCTTCTGAGAGAAAGAACTAGAGAGAGAAGGTTGTGTTACGCAAATCCTAGGAGCATTTTACCCATCCATGTTCACTGCCATATCCCTATCACATGGCCACTAATATCAGGAATGTACCACAACGAGTACTTTCCAAGTATCAGTCCTAAAACCAAGTAACATTTATCAATCAGAGTTTCTTCTTTCTTTATTCAGGTCCTATCAGGTTTCACCATAAATTTCTGTGATTTTTATGGTGTATTTGTCCAAAAGTGGAATTATAAAACCTTTTTTAAATTCTTTTTTTCATTTTAGGCCAATGTTAGATTTCCTCAATGATTTTTTTTTTTTTAATACAATCATAGAACATCTCAAGCTGGAAGGGATCCATAAGTATCATCGTGTCCAATTCCCTGTTCCTCACAGGACTGCCTAGAACTAAACCATATGACTAATAGTGTCATCCAGATGCTCCTTGAAGTATGACAGGCAATGTTTTCATTAGTTGTGGTCTCAAAAGAAAAAAATACATTACTGTCATTCAGTCCAAGGTATCTCTTTTCCTTCTACTCACTTAGACCAGCAGAAAAGAATAATCAGCTCTTCATCTAACTGCAACCCACAGGCAGCCACAGTTCGTATCTACAGTAGAGCTGATGTGTTCACCCTTCATCTAAGAGACCAGCATCCATCAAGCTGCTGCTATAAACGGATGGAGAAAAGAGCTAGATGCTCCTCCCTTGGCATTTTGGGGCCTTACAGAGGAAAAAGAAGATGAAGTATTGGCATGACAAACCTTCAGCACAGCTCTCTCACGACCTTCAGCAATGGGGAGGAACTTACCAGTGTTGTTTATCCAAATCTTTTTGTGAACATTACCACAGCTTATTACCCAGTTCTCTGCTCTTCCACAGACAGCCAGAACATACCTTTGCCCTTTCACCAGCTCTACCCATCTCAAAGCCAATACCCAGAGGTGTTCCCTCCAGGCAGTGAGGAGCATATGTCAGCTTTTGGGGTTGAAATTGTTTGCCTTAGAATTGTTTCCACTGTGTGAATCCTGGAGGTGGACAAAGAAATCCTGCTCCTCTCCTGGGCATTCAGCCCTCTCAATTCACCTCCCATCTTATGATGCTACCTACTATAACACTGGGACAGTAACAGGGATAAATATGTCACTCCTATAACCATTTTATCAGTACTTTTCAATGGTTTTTCTTCAATAATGAGAGGTTCTGTTTCAACATTTTGCTTCCTGAACAATCCCCTTGAAAGCCTGGTAATGCTCATAGTGCAAGGTCCCACATGGACTAATGACCTCACTCAAGGACACTGGTGGCTTGAATAGCTCATCCAGTGTCTTTTAAGGATCAGGAGACAAGAAATGCCATCCTTCCAGCATGACATTACAGGGAGGGGAACAGTATGTTAAAACAGCATGTTGGGCTCAGTGGAGAGTAGTATCGCTGCCAAGTACCACAGCTCAGCCTGGAGACAGACCACTTTTGTTTTAAATCTTGCTGGCTACACTTCCTTCAGGATGATGCAATCCTCAAAGCAAATTAGTGTACACAGGAATCTCCATTGCACTGGAATATGTCATTAGAAATAACTATTTTTAACCGTGTTTTACCAGAGCTATGACAGAGTCAGCGAGTCATCTGAATACAGAGACGTTGCTCGTCTGCAGCAGCTCAAGTGGTGCCAGAAATCCAGACTCTGTGATTAGTCTTTGAGTTTTCGTTGTTCTTTAAATGACCTCAATATGGAAGTGGAAAAAGAAAGGGGGAGGCAGGGAAAGGCTGTTCTGATTTCAGGACACCTTGAGTTGAAGGTTACTGTTATTTTCACCCTGCTTATATTGGTCTCATTGCACAAGAAAGATTTAGCACCACAGCCCTTATTTGAAGAAGTGAGGTTTTATTTTGAAAATCCCTATCTCTCCTCTCACCAATTTCTACAAAAGACACTGCGGATAATCCTGTGTTTAGGACACTAGCACAGAACTTGGAAGACCAGAGTTCAGTTGTCACTGCCTCACATGTCCTTGGTGACTCTTGACAAGGCATTTAGGTTTGTTCTTTAAGACTGATTTCAATGGGAGAATATGTCTGAAGACCTGAGCTTTAGCTGATACTTCAGTTGGTCATCTCTAAATGCCCTCTATTTTCTCTGGCTGCAAAAAGTATAATTACATCATAGTGCAAAAAAAAAGTCATATGATGGTCTTCAACAGGAATCTCAGCAGTCAGGTGAGAAGCAACCCCAATGGGGATGCTAGTGGCTGACGCGGACTTTGAAAGCATCATCATAAGGAAAACAGTAGACATGTGAGTTGTCAGCTGGTGAACGGTGGCAATTCACTCTTGTTCGTGTCTAACAGACCTTCTCTGGAGTTTCCTTAAACAGGACAAACTGCTGCTCCAGCAAGCAGCCAAAAAGGCTGTTTTTCCTCCTAACATTGGTTACTCTCTCTAAAGAGAGAAGAGGAGTCATCATATCCAAAGGAAATTAGAGGGAGGTGGGAATGTGTTGTCAACAGAGCTGTAAGAAATTAGGAAAAACTGCCTGGGGAAACAAGCTGACTTGTATTTCTTCTTAGAAAGGTCATCAAGATTAGGAGTCTTGGGAAGGCTTCATTTAAGTCAGTAGAATAAATTACAAGTGGGAAAATTAATTTGGGCAGCAAGAAATTAAGCATACACAGAAAGAGACCTTGCAGTCAGGCAAAAAGGCTCCAGGAGAGAGATGCTGGTACCATTCACTCTGGTTGCAGGGGTGAGAGAAGTCAAGGGCCAGAAAGGTCTCCGTTATGTGGAATAACAAGGTGCATGCCCTTGCTGCTGGTGCACGCTCTCTCATCCTGCAGACACACAGATTGCTTCAGTGCTTGGAAAGAAACCTGCAGACCAGGGACCAGGGGAAGGCAACCCTGCCCCGTAGTTTGGAGTAGGTGTGCATTGCTTAATTGGACACCACGGATCAAGGTCGGTTGCAAACTGATCTTGCCAAGATATGCAGCAGCATCTGTGGGCAATAAATCTCTCTCCCAGAGTGGGACTACACAAAACTGTTTGGAAGCAAACTGCAGCAAGTTGGTCAAGATATGGGTCTTACCAAAGGCAACTCACTGAAGAACAAACACAGCGAAAGGCCCCCGCACAGGGGAAACATGCTGGTGAAAATATAAACATTTAGCTCAGGAAAGAACTGTCTGCATTGAATTATGGGGCAGGGAGTTGTTTAAAAGTCAGACAGGCCAAAAAAATGCTGTTTGACTTGCTCTTCTTCATCAAACTACTGAAAAAGCCAGAGCTTAGAATGCTGGGCTCGTGACACCTCACAACACAAAGCAGCATCTTGAATGTAATCCTTGCAGATCTAAGCCAAGTGTCTTACACATACTGTTTCTTCGCTGGCAGGAGTCAGTATCCACACATCCCTTTCTTCCTTTCTATCATCCTTAGCTTGAGAATCTCACCCTTCAAATATACTTCACTGAAGTATATTTGTTTCCGGGAAAAACTTGCTTTTGAAAGATGGTTGTTTTGTGAGTGGTAATTTCTTTGGAAGATTCCCATCGAGATCAAATCATAACCGAAGTGGAGAAGAAACTGCATTTTTAAAGCACAGATCCACTATATGCCTTCAAAGTGAACCCCTGAAGACGCATCTTTCTCCTGGGTTTTCTCTGCATGAAGTGAGCCAGGACTGAAGCCTTGGACCAATGCACCGCTGCATGTTACTAAGGCCCCATTTCAGCCTAAGCCTATAGCAGCTACATTATCCTGGGTGGAGCTTAAAGCAGCAAAAAATGTAAGAATAGAAAATGAGCTTAGGTTGCTCCTGATCATTTCCTCAGGGAATTGTCAGTTATAAATAGTGCGTCCCTACCAGGAAATACCAAAGAGGCCTCTTGTCCCCAAGAAGGGCAGAAGCGACCTTCTGCTCATCCCAGGGCAGGACCAGGTTGGTACAGGGTGACTGATAGCAGTGGAGCTGGCTTATACCAGCTCGTGAGCCACAACCACGTGATACTCTAAGAAAAGGTCAGATGACTCCCATCTTTTCATCTTTATGATTTCTAGCACTACCTAAAAAAGAATTTGACACCAAAGAGGTGTGAGACGGCACGTCAGAACAGAGCCTAACTTAAGACAATTTGGGGCTGTTTTCTGCATATTCAGAAAATAAAATAATTTAAAATAAAAAGGAAGAGGGGTTGATCCTGGTCTGTTAAACTGTATAGGTAGCTCTGTTCTGGCAGGGGACTGTAAATCACCCAGCACCCAAGAGCAGTGCAGGGAAAGCACTGGCATCTCAACACCCTTTCCACCACTCAGCAGGATCAAAGAGTCTTATGGTTTGTCACCTTCCATTTCCAGATTCACATACCCAGAGATGAATGGGGTAAGCCTGGCAGAATAAACTAAAGGTCTCCACGTGCACCACAGACTTGATGGCTTCTTCTGAAGAGATGCCAACTCTCTTCTTGGTCAACTTAGTTACAATCTCAAATGCTTTTTGTACTTCGTTGCCACCTATATACGTGGAAAGTGATGCCTATGAGCACGCACAGTTAGAAGCCGACACTAAAAGCCTTTTCCTCCAGGGCTCAGCCATTGCATCACTTCTTTGGCCAGACTCCTACCTGCCTTGCACTCCGGACAGCCCTCACCTCCCTGTAGGCTCAAGGAAGTTGCCAGGCAACAACTCTATGTTCAAAGCAATTGCAGCTCTGATCCAGGAGATCTACAAGGGACCGGGAGCTCTGCCCCCTGTTTCTCAGGGATCCGAGAACCCCAAGTCGTACAGAGCTGGGTGACACGTTTGTTGCCAGTTCCTCCTTGCAAGTCTGCTGCCTGCTACAGAGTGATTAGGAAGACAAAAGAACAAGTACCTTTGTTTAAAAAAAAGAACAAACAGGCAAAACTGTTTGCAAAAGCTACTTTTGTCATGAAAGAGGAACATAATTAAAGGCTTTTTATGTGGCATTAAATACGGAGAGTAAATGAGCACCCTCTGATCGCCAGACTTTTGTGTTTATTTCTCTATTTTCCTATTGCTGGGGGACAAAAGTTGCTTTTCCCAACAAGCAGGGCCTCTCACAATAGCAGGCAATTAGTCAAGCGGCCCAAAAGGATCGAATCTTGTCAAGGGAAACTCATTTATACAGTCAGGTAATTAAGCCACATGATTGCAACTGAACACTGCAGGGGCCTGTTGAGATACAACTGCTTGCTTGTCACATGCCCACGATGTCGTTGAGAAATCACTATTTTCAGACATCCCCTCTCCCCTGCAAGAAAGCAGAAAGTGCAACAAATAACTTTGCGGGAATTGTATGCTGGCTTTGGGGTGGGATGGGGAGACTGGCATTCCCCTGCTACAGGGGAGCGATGCTGCACAGTCCCTGCCTGAGAGGGGGAAAGGATTCGTGTGGCAATGTTCCCCATGATGGCTCTAAGAGTAACTGCCATAACACATCTCACTTTAAGGGACCCTTTCCTGGGAAGATTGTGGGTCTGTTTATAAATATTACCTATAAATAAACCTCATGCTACCCCATGTGAGCTGCCCAAGAGCTATAATTAGGGCTGTGATGAATCCACATTGTTATGGATGCACCGGACACCAAATATAAGGCCTTAAATTTCCACAGATGTCAAATGCAAATGTGGCAGATCAGACACCCTGTCCCATTTGTTGAAAATACACGCCTTATTTACATTGCTCTGGTAGTAATCTCTGTCCCCAAGCCTCTATTATTAACTAACACGAGTTTTCTCGCTGAGCTGCATCGGGTAGCCAAGCAGGAGACAAAGATCTTCAGGGAGGCAGGAATGTCATGGGAGGGCAGGATTAGGATCATGCTTTACTCAGAGAACTATTTTCAAAGCCTGTGGACGTTTAGACTTTTATTATCTCCCTAAGAGCAGCATGGTTTCTCTCTGCCTCTAGACACTGAGGTGTGATCAGCAGCTTTTGCAGCATAATTCCCCTTATGCAGAAAGCATAGGCTGTTTTCTTGTGCTGAAACAGGGACAATACTGTGCATCAATCAGCACTGGTAAAACTCTGTTCCCTCCATGCACAGCTGGTCCACCTCCACTACCTCTGAGCCCACCCTCCAGTCCAGGTCTACCCAGCACCGGTACAGTTTGCACGCAGTCCTGCACCTAACCTCTGCTCCGGAGGGCTCTGGCAGGGGAAGAGCATGGACCCAAAACCCCATCCAAGCAGGCTGGAGAAAGGAAAACCAAGCTCAGCTCTCCCTAAGCACCGTGGAGGTGTTAAACTTAAGCCACCTACCGCTGGTGATACAGACTGAATTTCGAAGGGTTGGGAGTATTATCATGGCTTGTAGTTGCCCATGCATCACCCCACAATGCAGACAGCAGCCCTGGGCTTTGCCTTGAGGCAGAAGTGAGGGTAATTTTGAGCATTTTCTAAGAGCCATCCTGAGCTTTTACCTGCTGACGTCAGGAGCCAAAGCTGCAGCATCAAATGGGGAGTGAGAATTCGTGCTGCAGGCACCTTCCCACTGCGTGCCAAAGAGACTTTTCTCCAGGGTAATTTAAAAACTCAAGGCTGATTATTCTTTGTTTTGGGAACCATCCCAATTAAAATGGTCTATCTGAAACTAAGCTATGAGCTTAAAGCCTTTCCATCTGGGGCCACAGCATGAGATTTTCTTGCAAGCAGAGGTCCCAGGGAAGCGTCCCTGGCCAGGGGAGAGTACTGGTTAGTACGGTTGTAAAGATGGAGAAAGCCAGGGTTTGAACTCGCCTTTGCCTTTGTGTCTGCAAAAGGTCTAACTGCATGCATAAGCACCTTGTTTGCACAGGCAAATTTGGATTTAACATGCATAGCCAGGCTCCATGAAGTAATATTACAGTCAGTATGTACATGCCAACCTCTGAACATTTGTCCTCAAACATCCTTTAGATTCCAGAGTTTATCCATCCAGGAGTCAAAGCAACTTCTCTGCTTGCACTTGTCATGAAGTGCCTCCTCAGCAGAAACGAGGCAGAACCAATTTTGTCCTTTCCTTTTTATTTGGCTGGACTCGGCAAGGCTTAGAGCTGGAAATGCTGGTCATTTGGGAGCTCCGCGCAGCCCTGGAGCCCCGGGATGAAATGCCGCTCTAACAGACACAGAGATGACAACCAAGTAGCCTTGAGAAGCTGACTGAAAACCTGCCTCGCCAGCCCGGGGCTCTGTCCGCAGCTGGAGGTATGCAGGTATTCTGGTGGGACGTGCAGAAATGTAGGGTATCGCGAGCGGTGCAGGCTGGGGGATGGCAGGTCAGGCTGGGGGCGTGGGGAAGGTTCTCTTCACAGCTCATTTTTAAAATCCCTTGTCATGCACAACCACGCTCTTGCTGGGGTAACAAGTCCCCAGAGGCCAGGCCAGGGCAGCAGGTGGATATTCAGGTTAAACCTATCAGCATGTTTTCATAAAGTCTCTACTTCTGTCCTTTATGGTCTCCCCTTTCCTTCCCATAACCTTCCACCTGCTCTCATCATCCTCCATCCTCCTGAGCTCAGGAGGCTATAGTATGTATTTCTTCACCTCCCAGCTGCCTCAAAGAGACAGAGACCAAGAACCCTAAACGCAGCTCAAGTTGCCCTTGTAGTAACACAGCTGAGGCAAAGGCAGCACCCTCGTGGTGGAGGCTGTTGGGTAACCAAAGCAGAGCCCTGGGGACCAGCAGCTGCAGCTCATTGATGAACGGCTATTGACACTGAGACACTGACATCATCAGAACATGTTACTTAGGATATTCAAGCTCCAGCTGACTAGCAATAGGGATGGTAATAGCCCATTCTGAATTGATACAGTCTGTCCAGTCCACGCTAACATAAAGCCAAACTCAATAAAGCTGCTTTCTTCAGCATGACTAAAGCTTGCATCAGGCAAGGTATTAACCACTGAAAAGTAAAACACCCAGGATACACAGGGTAGATAAATCTGACTGGCCTGAGCCATTACATTGAGAGGCTTGGTATGCCGCTCCAGACCTGGCACAGCTTCAGATCCTATCTGGAGACCACAGTCAGCTGAGTGGGCAGACTTAGGCAGCCCAGGAAAGTCCTCACTCCCTGAAGTCAGTAGCACTCCTGCCATTAATGTCAGTGGAGGCAGGATTTCACCCTTCTCCTAAGGGTGGCATAAATTACCAATAAACAGCCATAGGAAACCCATCATATAGATTTATGTTTTCAGCTCCTGGACTCGGGGCAATCCAGCCTCGGGCATCTAGAGATGGTTTGACCTCCATAAAGTGCCACGCACCTCTCCTAGGACAGAGCCTCTCACAGGCCATACTAAAATCAACACCACCCTGAAATTACTAACCACTGTGACCACATTTTCCATAACTGTTCTTGGATCAACTGCCCAATTTGCAGCAAATGATCCAATTCTAGAGGAAACCAGCACATTTTTCTCCTTCCCTTGAAGATCATACAGCCCATGTTCAAACTGCGGCTGGTGGGAGTTTTCGCGTTTAAAAATACACGTCCCCACCCTCTCTCACATACATGCACGGCTTGTACATGATGATCATTTATTAAAACTCTTCACTCGGAGGCGAGTGGCTGTTCCAGACGAATTGTTGCAGGAGAGCTGGCGACGGAGGAGGTGAATGCATACCCACGCCATCGTCAGAGGTGTCTCTGCTGAGCTGTGCATGGCAGGTGGGATTTCTTTCCCTCCTAGGCTCCCATTTCTTGGAGCAGCAGCAGGAGGAACCTCGCTGGGGCCCCATCATGGTCCTTATGTTGTTCCTCCCAGTTGTCGTCTTGTTTGCTCACATTATTCTGCCTCTTAGTTAATGATAAGCTCTGATGCGGTTAAACACTGACACAGCCAGTGCTACTGACTACAGTGATATATTTTTATTATTTCTTTTGTACAGCGCTTCATTTGCAGTGGTTAATATTATACCGGGAATCAGTTTTAAACACACTCTGGGGTCTCTTCTTCCTATTCATTGCATCCCATTAACGCATCCTGAAAGGGATTCTCACATGCATAACTTTCTGTGGTTACTATTTTCTGCCCTTTCTTCCCTTTACCAATCTGCATCTCTCCATCCTGCCAGGATGCCATTGTTGCTATTTGAAACAGCTTTGCTTTGGTCTGTGCTCTGAAGGCCGGACACTGGCCCATCATTTTCCCACCTGCTCGGTTAGTCTCTGCTTGGGACTGAAATCCCTCATTATGTCCTTTACTTCAATGACATGGATCTGCTGGGGAATCAAGGACAAAAATAATAAGCAACCCATGTGGTCCTGACTCTTCAAGTACCAAATCATTGCAGCCTTTGAACTGATCCAGTTGGCCCACTGAAAGTGAGAAACGATGGCTTTGTCTGTACCATTGTGTAGAGGGTGGGCTTGACTTCTCTGTCTTACATCACCAGTCCTGAACTACACAGGTACAAACAGATGCAACTCACATTGACTGAGCCACATCTCTACTCCCAGCTCACCCTGGTATAAGATCTGGGATGGGAGTTTGGGGGTTGAAGGCGTAAGAAATGACGAATGAGGAGAATAGTTTAAGCCATATATATATATATAATATTATAATATATATAAGATATGGGGAGGAAACCAGATTCTGTGCAAGTTCAACATGAATAACCACCAGCTGTGATTCCTCATGCATTCGGCTCCCTCCAGCCTGCACACAGAGGAGATGCAAGTAGGGGCTGCCTCATCTTTATGCCACCTGAACATTAAGATGACAAGGCAATCTCTGACTGCAAGACTAAAGCAGCTTTCCATCCTTTTAGTGTTGCTGGAGCCATTTCAGAGACAGATCTAGGTGCTTGGGTCCAGCCCATTATGTTCAATGGAGCTGCATCCATTTGCGGCAGTGCTACATTTGACTCCTGTAAAACACATCGACATGGGGAATAAATGAGTTTCTATAGGTCTTGGAGTTGTACATAAATGCACAATGATCTCAGATCCATCTGCTTCCCAAGGCCTGAAAGTGAAATCTGCTTCCAGTCTTATGTTTTATGCTTATTGCTGTCATGCTGTTTATACACCCGAATGCTGCACATTCTCGTTTTGTTTAACATAAACAACAACTATGTACCGTCTGCTGAAACTTTGTCAACTGCCTCTTCCTTCTGTCTGGATAATGAAAAGACACAATCTAACAAATGCATCTTATTCTGTTTGCTTCCAGACATAATACATCAAGCCTGAACATAAGAAGTAAGGGGGAAAAATCTGATGGATTTGATTTCAGTAGATGTAATTCAGCTTAGCTTCATGGAAACCAGTAGACCACCACCAAGTAGCATCAGCCAACAACCTAAACCAGTGCCATATCATTTTTAACGCCAACCCAGAGCTTGCCGACATGCCAAGCCAGAGTGGTCCGCTCTCAGGTTTATGCCGCATGTACAGATATTTAATTCACTGGGACAATGTTCACTTTCAAGAAGCTAAAGCAAGACCTACATGTGCAATAGCCTTCCCACATCTGCAGTGTTAGACCTTGCCCTGGTACATGCAGTTGTGGGCTGCATGGACCTTCTCCAGTGTAGAAATATAGGATACTCTGAACCTTTTGGCTATGGGATGTTTGAGGATTTGAATGCACCATGATAGCTATTCTGCCCCATGATACATCCAGTCCACATATCTGCAGTGGCCAACCCCTCTAGGGGAGCTGAAGCTATTGTTCTTCACAGAGTTTCGGTTAAATACAAACATGCTGTGCACTGTGCTGGGCATTCTGCTCCTTGTAATTAGACTTAGTTGTGGTATTTCCTCTCTGAAAGTGAATTTTCTTCTGAATGAATGCTCTTATGGTCAGGATTTGAGAAATGATGTACAGAAAAAAAAACCCAAAGCTATCTGGCTGTCATTTCCTCCTGGACACCAGAAACGCAAGAATGTCAGTTCCATCCAAATGAAATGTCATTGCTGTTCTCTCAACAAAATGGCATCCAGTTCCTCAGCTGAGGCTGCAGAATTTCCATGAAGAATGACAAAAAATACAGAGAATGAGAAAAGAGAGAAAGAAGAGACATTGATAAACTGATTTTAAACTCACAATGTGCACTACTGTTATAAAACATATGTATCATCTTAGCTTCTGTCGTGCTAACTGTGCCAAATGCAGGGGGGAAAAAAAAAAAAAACCACTAAAAAGCTCAGCAGAGCCCCATCCAAAAATACAGAGCCTGAAAACTTTTGATTTGGCTTTTTTTTTTTTGTTTCTTAACTCAAGATAGCTGTGTAGTTGCAACAAAACCAGTTCCCTAAAATTATTTCCACCCCACATTTCCGTGTCTTCCAATGGCTGAAATTTGCAAACATGGATTTATGTAGGTCCCCTCCTTTACTTACCCACAACCTTCTTTCCTGCAGGATTTCCTCTGAAGCTGCCCTCTGTTGTCAACGACCATCTCTTAGGACTCAGATTCCCTCTCCTAGAGCCTGTCCATTGCACTATGCCGTATTCGTGAGTCCCAGCATCCCTAGCCCAAAAATCAGAGCACCCCTGTGACCAGAGATATTCACCCCTGTGACCAGGGATATTCACCTCAAGGACATAAGGATGCTCCCTTGTAGCTGATCATGAGTGAAATACACACCTCTGCTCTTCCTGAGAGTAAGAGTAAACCTGGTGCTCTGCTGCTGCAGCATCCCCAGTACTGCCTCTGTGCACGGATCCCGATTCTCGCTCTGGCAGTGCATTGCACAAACCACTGTCTTTGGCTCTCCACAGCCTCTAGGCAGATTGCAGCAAACCTTAAAACATCCTTAATGTGTGGGAAACAAACAGGAATAGGCTACCAAAATGTTTCAAAAATATAGAAAGACTCAGGTGTGATGGGCAAAGCAACAGCACGGAGATAGAAATAGTAATTAATATAATAATATTATAATCATAGAAATAATAATTACTGCTATTGATACCTACTAAATAACCAGTAAAAAATACAGCATTACACACACTCTTGTCTGAGCTGTTTGATCATTTCATTTCCATTTTTGAATAAAGAAAAGCTTATTTTGCTATTTCAGCTTCTGAAGCAAAATCCAAGACATATGCAGGGATGCCACACACAGAAAATAAAGTGCACACACACACATCCTGCACCAATGACAACCCAACGTTTTCCAAACTGAAAAAAAAAAAAACAGCAGCAACCCATGAGTTTATGCTGATTGTGGGCGAGTTCTCATTTCACTGAGACAACTTTCTGGTGAAGAGGGCTAAATAGTCAGCTGGGAAACTAAAGCCACTAAAAATCAGCTCCCTGAAGGATTCCTGAGGCCCTGGATTTGATTCGTCCATGCAGTTCACTGCTCTGGTGCATCTCTACAAGTCACAAGCTCAAGGCAGGGTTGGAGATTTCAATAATAAGAACAGCAAGAGTAATAAAAACATGGAGTTATAAAGGCGCTAGCAGTTCAGCAGGAATACAAAAACCCTGCTTGGAGAGGAGCGGGGAGGAAAAGGCAAAACAAGGGGTTTGTAGAAAAGTTTCTCTCTGAGTAAGTTATTCCATAAAAGCAGGTTTTTAGCATCTGCCCTGAAGCAGAAAGGACCAGTCAGGTTGTGGGATGAGTCTTGAGCTGGAGTGGAGGATTGATTGGACATCCTGTCTTCTGCCTTCCACGAGAAATGCGTATTCATCTCAAAAGAGGAAAGAAATGTAGCTGGAAGCCAGGAGCCTGACTCTCGGCCCTTCTGCTTCTATTTCCAGGTAGATGTAAGAGCTGACCCTTGTTTTGGCTAGATCTGTGCCTGCTGAGACCACCAGGGAAGCCCGGTGGCCCCTCACACACAGTGTTGACTCAGGCACGCAGGGACAGGCTGACAGCAGGTTTCACGCTGGATGTGCTCACCAGGACGCTCAGGTTTTACAACAACCGGTGCTGGGCACGTTCCCCGTGCCCCGCGTTCTGAGCTCAAAATCAGGAAACGATGAGGTCAGTTCCTGAGACGGCTGCCACGGGGCTGGGAAAGAAGTGGCAATAGCCGAGCTGATGTTATCATAAAAGCTCCTGTTGAAGGCTGTGTTTGCTGGCAGCAGCACTGCTGCATTGCTCATGTCTGGGAGTGTTAGGAATGACAAATTTTCTGCGATGAAAACCCAGCCTGAGCCAACATGCAGAAGCAAGAGAGGGGCTATAGGTCCAGTCTGGCAGCTGATCCACCTGGAGAAGACCTCAACTCAATGCCAGAGCCCACAGAGGCCCTCACATGACAAAACGGAAGCATTTGAGAGGAATGATGCACCGAGACAAAGCAGCCGTGAGATAACAGAGCCCAGCTCACCTTTTCCCTGTGTGTTACAAGGGACAAGAGGCTGACCAAGGTGAGCAGGAGAGCGTGGCGGGAGGAAGGATATGCACTGTGGAGCCACACCAGAGCAAGCAAGCATCTTTATTTGGGGTGAGGCAATCACTGAAAACTGCCTTGTGTTTGTGGCATTTTGTCATAATGATATTTAATTAGGCCAAAGCACGCCTGGTGGTTTGTAGACACGTTCCCCCACCATACAGCTGCTTGAGAACCTCCATCAAGGCAGGGGGGATGCACAAAGGATACTACAACCTCAGGTCACTGTTTCTACCCTAGGTCCCTCCTGTAGGCAACTAAACCCTTGACTACCCACTTGAATACTTGACTGACTAGTCAGAAGTGCTACAAGCACCAAGTGAATAGCCAAAACAGGAGCTTCCTTATGCCTGAGCATTGCCAAGACTCAGAAATATCTTTTTTGTTTGGCTGAAACAAGGATGTAGGTGCCCATTTTAGCTGTGAAAGGCCTCTGTGAATGCGTATCTGTCAGCACAAAGTTTGGGAGCCTTCTAGCTTTTCAAGAAAGTCCTCAGAAAGCTTCATTACACTGAAAATCTCATTAGTCCTTCTGGTCTCATGATGGGGAAAGTGGCACCCTGCGCAGCGCCAAGGTTAACATTATCCTGCAGAACTAGATATGGCTGTGGGGATCAAACATCAATATTCCCAGTGATCCGAATCCAAATCTGGCCAGAGTGGCTGGTTTTGCCTCCAACACAGTAATGCCAGCTTTTCACATCCGTCAGTAGCATCCAGCCTTTTCAAACCAGGATCTTCAGAAACATGAGTCTCTCATTGTCCTCCTGCTGTCCTGAAACGCATCCAGCCACGAACCTCCCAGCACTGGGGAGAACAAACATCATGTTTCTGCAGCCAGCAAAACTGCATCTGCCAACACCAGCCAGGCTGAATCCTGTGCCAAGGGCAGCCACTATCCTGAGGATGGTGGGCTTGAAGACTCTGCTGGGACCTGAGTTTTTTCTAGGCTTCCTGAGAAATTCACTCATAGCAAATCTGGCAGCGCGGGATGGATAACTTGACTCCAGGTGATGGCAATCACTCTCAGGGATCACCACCAGTCCCCAGAGAGCGATAAATTTCAGGCTGCCTTTTTGTTTTCTCTCATCCCTTTTCTGGTATTAGAGATGAAAGGAAGAATCTTCCTCAGTGAAAAAATATATTAAAAACCAAGCCTGATCTCTTTCTCTTGGGCTCACATCTTTCCCATGAGCACATAAACCTCAATCATTCTGACATTTTCATTGATCCCAAAGAAAGGACAAATTAAAAGCTGATCATTAATTCACAGGCTCCCTCTGCCCCTTTCCCATGGAGGAACACTGGCTTATTTATGTCAAATATTCGGTTTGTGCTCCATCCCCAAACGTGCCATTACTCCCTAGAAGTTTAAGAAAACGCCCCAAAATTTGGGGACTTATTTGGAAATTACCTGGAATGCACCAGATCCTGCTGAAGGCCTCCCTTCAACCACCCCATGATCACCATCGCAATGAGTTTCTACTTTTCCAAACATTTAACCCTATGATGCTCCTTCTTGCCAGTTTGGCTCAGTTTTGAATTCACAGCAGGTTTCCAAAGGAGGAGATGAGCCTTAGGACCCTCTGACTCAAGTTTGCCTGCCATAGCCTATTGAGATTTATTTTTCAGTGGATGAGCCATTGGCTTGCAACCACCTTGTGCAAAACAGCTTCCCCACAGCATTAGAGCTGGCAGAGAGATGGCTTGAAAACTGCTTTTGCTCCAAACAATCAGCGGGAGAAGAGATCTCAGCCTAGCTGGGGCTTCAGCAGATATGTGGACATGGAACCACAACTCAAACATCTTCAATAAATCTGTCCAGCAAGTGTGAATCCTGACATAGGACAACATCTCATGCTCCAAAACGTCTTCCTACCTGTAGCCTAACTGCTTCCCAAGTCTTTACCTGGCCAGCAAGGGGGGAAAAAAGCTGGAGTGGGGCAAACTCAAGATTCGTTTGGCCTTGGAGGCTGCATCTGCTTGTGCACACACTCCACCTCCTCAGCACAATGCTGTCTGAGCTCCTCCACCACCAAGATTTCATCTGCCATGAGTTTGACTAATAAACAGCATCATCTCTCCTCTCCAGATTTTGTAATTCTGCTTGTGACTTTGTTTTTGCATGGTTTTCCAGGCAGAAAATATGAGGTGTGTTAAAGACCCCAGAGTAGTAGCAGGAGGAGGTCAAATAAATTAGACAAAATCACAGAGGAAGTCAGAAGAGCAGATAAGAGAGGCCATGGTTCATCTAAGGCATCCCAGCCCTGTGCACTAACTACAGCCATCCCTCTGCTTACATCTCATTTTATCCTCTAAATGCTGGAAGCTGTTTAGTGTCCTTTTTCTTTTTTTAATTTTTTTTTTTTTTTCTGTTCAAATATTTTACAGCTGCACTGAAAAGTGAGCTACAAACAGTAGGGGGGAATCTCTCATGGCCAGAATACAATGAAGCGCGTAAGTGCGAGGGATTGCTCCTTACAATGCTTGAATCAAAGATAAACATGAAAAGAGCTACCTCCTTAGAGCATAGAACAGAGGAAGACACCATTCCCAAGTGGAGCAGTAATGTCTTTAAAAAAAAAAACAAACCAGCCACCTCATAGGTCACAGCAATGTGGGGAAGAATAATTTTCACCCAACAACTCACCTGAATTTCAAATTGAGGCAATTTACAGGCAAACAGCTTTTGAGAACAACATTGGGATTCAGGACTCACTGCAAACAGAGCCCCTCTTCCAAGGACCCCAAAGCACTCCACGGTCTTTGATTAAGGAAATTTCACAACATCCCTAGATGCTGGCTCTAGGACAAGAAAGCTCTTGTCCATAACATGACATCATGCCTGTATTGGGCTGGGACATCACTCCTCAGCACCTGTTCTCCAGCCCAGAGTTGCCTTCCAGAGATGGGGACATGGTGGCAGTCAGCACTGGCTGTATCCTAGGGAAGTGGGCAGACTCAGCCGCAAAAGCAAGGGCTACCTTGGGTGCCTCCTGGCAGACCGTCTTAAGGGCAGGGGGAGAGCTGCATTTTCAGTTGCTTTAGGAAACTGAGCACTCAAAATATTAAAGATCCCTAAAGCATGCAATCTCATGAAATTAAGCGCCATGGAGAAAGAGACAGGCATCCTCAAATCACTAAGGCCAAATATCAAGACTCTCTGATGCCCCTTCAAGGGACCCCATTGGCCCGGTTGAATCTCTACTGTGCCAGCCTGGGGCAACCCCAGCCAAAGCTCCTGCAGCAGCATGGTGCAACATCCAGGAGGGGAGTGCAGGCAGACTTGCAATTCACTTCTATAAGCCCCAGTGGCTCTTCACCTCTGCTGGGATCTGCACCAGCATCCCCAGGCTCCAGGGTAGGCAATGCAGAAGTCACCCTTTAGCCCTTGGGTTGGTGTGAATCTGTTCCCCAAGAGCACGGCTTTAGGAGGGGACTGCAGACCACCACCAGAGCTGCAGGAGGCTGAGGTCTTTTTTCCGCTCAAATTTTCTAGTCAAGTTATCCAAGCAGTGAGACACTGGCATGAGGAAAAGTAAAGCAAGCCTGAGGTGTCTTCAAAATGAATCTCCTCCTCTTCAGTCTGCCTGCAGGGAAGGAGTAACACGTTTCACATGACTGCCTGATAAACCCACACAATGTCCCAAAATACAGGAGTTTTTACTCGTCTGCAGGGAAAAAGAGAAACCAGCATCACAGGGGTTAAACCCCAGGCTGAGATGGACTGGCACCATGCAAAAAACAGTACAGTGTACTGAAAACATCAGGACACTTTTGGATCTCACCTCATTCATTGTCAGCCACCAGCGTGAACTGTTGCCATGTCCAGGGGAGATGGAGAGCTGCCGAACATTTACAGCCCTTTGAGAAAAGCTGCCCACCGCTGACTGGTCCTATACACCGTGACAGGGCTCGGTTGCTGCTTTCAATAATTTTATTCTGCAAATGATGTAAATATGCAGCAATCAGCATGGCAGGGGAGAGGCAGGGACAGGCAGATGCCCAGGACAGACACTGGCGCATGTTCAGCTGCTGCAGGCACAGCCTCAGCAGCACCAGCTCTTGGTGGAGAGAAGGATGTTTTGAGGAGAAAAAAAGGAGTGATCAGAGAGGAAGCAAGCATGAGAAATAAAATGAGCGTGCACAGAAGGACTGAAGCAAAGCAGAGCTCCTTTCACTGGTACTCCCTTAGCACCCAGAGGCAGCCAAAAAGTTGGGGGGAAATGGGTGGTGGTGTCTTTCAGTGACTAATCCTTCGAGGGAGAAAATCAAATCAATGTGTTGCCCAGGGAAAATAGGAGCCCCACCACCAGTGCCACAGTAATTTGATCGTAGGAGGGCTAAGTGAAGAAAATGGTTTTATTTTTCACTTGATTTGAAGACACGTCTTTTTCTGAAAAAGAGGGAGGTCCTCTTAAGTTACATGAATGCTCTCCTCGAGTCCTGTGAAAACCTTCTGTTGGCATCTGTGACCTTGGGTAATGGGTCATTTGGGGTATGTCACAGGCAAGGAGAGCTCCCCTTGCTGGATACGTGCCAGACGTGTTTGAGTGCCCCATGGGACCCTTGTGCTTTACATTTTGAGGCTGAGGAGGCTCAGCCTGCATGGTTGCAGTGCAGTTATTTTGGGCAATTTGTTGTCTTTTTGTGGAAATGCTTGCTCCCGAAGCTGGAGCAGCCTTCACTCTTTGAAACATTCCCAGTCACCACGGCACTTTTTTCTCAGTGCTCTGAACTTGCACATGCTACAATTCACTGTTTATATTTCCTCTGATACGTGGTGGTCGAGGTGAATAACACTCAGGTTTCACCAAGGTGTATAACAGTCATTCTGGATAGCACAAGAAACACGCTGCTTTCAACAAGAGCAAGAAAACACCTGTATATTTTCACCTGCCTCAAACTCCAGCTTTTAAAATACAAGGTAGACAACAAAAGATAACCTTTAGGAGTTCCTGGCCTGCCCAGAAAACAACTCCATTTCCACCTAGTGCCAGCAGAAAGCTGCTTCTGAGGCTCGTTCTTGCAATATGGACAAGTAACCAGCACCAAAACGTGCTAAAAGGGACAAGGTCCAACATGTGGTCAAGAAGGGGTGAAAGTGTTTTGCCTCCAATGTCACTGGACTGATATGAGTCCATGGAAATGGCTGCAAAGATAATTTAAGCCAGCCCACTAGACCACTCATGTCTTACCCCATGCTTCCTCACCTTCAAGAGATATAGAAGGGAAAAAGAGGCAACCCTTAACCCTGGCTAAAACATTAAGCCGCAGCAGGTGGGACTAGCTCCTCGCGTGCCACAAGACTAGCCTTTCACGCAAGGGCTCTGCTGAGTGTTCCATCCCAAGAAGGAATAGATTGACTTTGTGCCCTGTCCACGTGGAAACACCTTGCTGGCATGGAGGGAGCCACTGGGTCAGAAGTGTTCCTATTCTGGCTTGCAATTCAGTTTTGCTTAAGTGGGTCCATTTTAAAGGCATCCTGGGAGTGAGCACGTCACGGGCACATTTTAGATGACGGCAGCATTTTCAAAGAGCACTGGGGAGACTCAGCCACAAAACAGGCATTCACCCAACGTTAAAAGCAAAGCAGCTCCCTAAAGGCAGCTAACGTGGTTGCCGGAGGCCACCCATTCGGGCTGCTCCAGGCGGCCAGGTTCCCAAGAAAACAAGCACAGGGCTAGGGGAGTAGAAAAGATTTTGCATGGTTCATGTGTGAGACACGGCTCAGAAAGGTCAATCGGTTTTGCAGCAGGAGCCAAAGGAGAGGGAAAACTGCAGCTGATTAGGAGGAAGGGGGGAAGGGGAGAAGGAATCTGTGGCCGTGCCATAACCTTTGCAAACAAACTTCACTGTGGTGTGGCAGATGAAAGAGCAACACGCGGCAAGCGGGAACCAGTTCTTAGGCATAGATCTGGAGCCGCTCCAGCAAAATCAAGGAAGTCGCACTGGCACAAGCAGGAGGAGAATCATGCCCTCCTGCTCCCACGCAATATCCCTGGGCCCCCAAACACCATTCCCCCCTCCCAAATAGGAGCAGGTCGCCTGGGCGGTATGCTCAGCATGGCTGAGCACCTCCGGTGTTGGAGAGAGCTGAGCCCCCAGATGCCAGTCCCTGCCCGGGTTTAGGGGGGGACAGCGCATCCACCGATCCACCGCAGGTCTCTTCAACGCGTGTGCACAAGGGGCAGCCGCTCTCCCTGGAAGGGAAGGAGTGGTTGTCCCGCAAGGAGATGAGCAGTGGCACGGACTGCAGCTCGCTGACGACACACTGAGCCACAAGCCACTTTTTACACCCTTTTACAATAAATACTAGCTGGAGGGGGCACTGCTTTTCCCGCTCTCCCGCCAGCAAGGCCTCTTATTGTTTACTCTCCCCAGCAGTCCAGGCGCTCTTGTTAATGTGCTGTGATTGAGTACTTTGGAGAGGACGGGGTTTGGGGTTAGCTCCCGGCTCCCTTTGGAGAGCTGTTTACTCTTTAGTGGTGCCTCTGGCCGGCTGAAGACAGTGCTCCTTCACCCCTGCTGGGTCCATCTGCTTTGTCTGCCTGTTTTCCTGCCGCCACCGGCAGGCAGCTGGCCCGCGCCATTCAGTTAGCTGTTCATCAACCCCTGGAGGAAAAAATAAAATTAACCCTGTAAAGAAGGGGGCTGGGAAGGATGGGGAGGAAGGGGAGAGCAGAGCGGCTCTGCCTACCAATGCCGCTCCCCCTCCACAGCCGCTGGCTTTCCTCCCGCACAGGCAAAGCCTGCAAGGACAGGCATGGTGCAGGACCAAGCCCCAGCTGACATCAGGACACCGTTGGCACCAGGTGAGGATCCGGATGGGATTTTTGTCTTGTTTTGTATTTTTTACCTGGAGCAAACAGTACACAAACAGAAGGTTTTGGTTCTTCTCTAGTCCTTATGTCTCTGCTCCATGGCATGGACAAGACAAGAGGGTTTCAGACCTCATATCTCCTGGTCTTGACAGTGTGCCGTGGGTCTCTGCTGGTTTCCCAGCTCCTGACACCCCTCAGCCACATCTAGCCCAAGCCACCAGAAGGCGTATTACCCATTCTTCCCCAACAAAGAGCCAACACAAGAACATGACAATCAGGCATCATGATCACAGCCATGGGGCTAGATCTGCTTATGCACAGTCACCCTGACTGTGGTTTTGTTATTGTCCTGTCAAAATGTTTCTTGTTGGTTGTAGCCAGTGGTTACTCAGGACCCACATTTGGTCTCAGGGCTCCAAAAGAGGTTTAAGAAGAACTGTGACCAGAGCTGGTGCAAGTCAGGGGGTCACAGTCACAGTCCATGAGAACAGAGATATCCTGACTGACACCTTTCAGCAATCTGGCTCTGCATCCTCCCATAAATCAGACCCTTTGTAGTTCGAATGAGGACCAAGGTGTCTCCATGGTTTGCAGCATCAGTGGACACACCAGTGCTCCCTGTCCCCCCAGGAGTATGTGTTGCCAGCAGCCTCAGAGGTCACCCACCAACCCACGGGGACTCTCTGTGGCAAAGCCAAGGTTCACATGGAGTCACCAGCTACATCCTGACCCTGTGGAGAAGGAAGGAGACATCTGGCATAAAGCTGGAGCAGTGCCTGGAGAGGCCAGCCTCCCGTGAGGAGCCTGACTTTTGGTTATGGTGAGGCACCAGGCTCCAAGTTCGTCTCCCCAGCTACCACAGCCTCTGCTACCAGAGTATCCAAACCCTTTGGTCTATCCCAAAATCCTCTGAGATAGTGTTAATTTCTGCACAGACTGACCTGATTTGGGAAGTATTTAGCCACCAAAAGGCAGAACTGTTAAGAGAGTCAACAGGTTAACGTGCTGGGAGCCTGCAGGCAGTTGCAAACACATACCTGTGTCCACACTCCCACCATGCAAACACAGCACCTGCATGTGTAAGTGTATGTATGCCTGTGTTTCACAT
The DNA here is from genome assembly GCA_009769605.1 of Bucorvus abyssinicus. Taxonomy (NCBI): domain Eukaryota; kingdom Metazoa; phylum Chordata; class Aves; order Bucerotiformes; family Bucorvidae; genus Bucorvus; species Bucorvus abyssinicus. Next base: position 9,002,326 of record CM020028.1, on the reverse strand, counting down.
GCATATGCACACCCCCCATCCACCCACTCCCCCAGCAACACTCTCCAACTGGGGCTTATTCACAAGTTTTCTCCAAAACCCCCCGGCTCCAAGTGGAAACAGGGCTGTTCCTGGTTCTCCTCAGTCCTCCCACAGATCTGCAGGGGTAAACGCGATCTGCTCCTCTTCAGACACAACGCTCCCAGCTAACAGGAAAAGTAAGTGGAACCAGGAGTTAGCTACAGTTGTCAAGTCAATATTATACGCTGTGGAAACCAGCAAAAGCCACTAATCTCCAGGGAAAACTGTAAGCCCACGTGCACACAGACTCCTATGACTAAATAGGTACAGAGGATCTAGCATCCCCCAGAGACCTCCGCTACCAAGCCTGCTTTCTAGGGAGTCTTCAAAGCATCTTTTATTCTCCCTCACGCCACCCACTAAACCCGCCGAACGCAGTGGCTGTAGTCACCGCTCAGTGACACCTTTCCTGTGCAGTGAGCCAGCCCTGGCAGGTGGAGTGGGCAGCGCTCGCCCCGGCAGCGTGGCACTTGGCACAGGTAGAGCAGCTGCCAGGTGTACATCAGTGGGGAATCGCACCTCCAGATCTCACACGTGTGCACGCTGCCTGCTGGAGCCACAACCAAACCCCTTTGCTAAATGTGTGCCCCCTGCCCATGCCATCTCTGCATCTGCAGCCGGGCAAGCGAAGCTGCACCGCCCGTCTGACACAGTTGTCCTTATGTCCCTCTCTCCAGGTGTGCATAGCGCTTTCTGACATTAAAGAGAGGTGCCCCGGTGCCTTCACCAGAAAAGAGATAACCCCCGTTGTTTGAGCCTGCATTTATAACAGTCAAAGTCTCTGTAAATTACAATTACATGGATGTTCTGCCGTTGGTCTGGGTCCGTTAAAGACACTTATTTTTCTTACCCTCATTTCCTCTCTCTTTTTCCAAGTAACAGGCTTTGCTGGTGCTGGTTCCATACTGCTGCCCATTGGAAACGGCTGCAGGTGGGAGAGGCTGAGGATATTCACTCCCAAAAGCCTTTGACTGTACACTGAGGACAGAAAATGCCACCCGCCACCTGATGGGGACTAATTTCCTACTAGGAAAAGCTGGTTGCTAAACATCTGGCCTGTCAGGCTAGCGAGAAGATTTCCAGCAGAGCTGGAGAAGGCAGCAGAATATGCATGTGCTGGACTGGAGAACCTGGCCACAGTTCAGCAGTACCAGGCTGCCCGTGGCGATAGCAACAACACAGAAAACACTGATTTATCCTGAACCTCTGGTTACCAGAATCCTCTGCAAACAGCGTGCTGGGAGCACGACAGCGCCTGTATGGAGGGAAACACACCACCATAATGAGTATTTTGTGCAAGTCGGGATCTCAAGCTGCAGCGGACTGCGGGATTTTAGCCTGGTCCCACCTACCAGGTGCATGTGCCTAGATTTTTCCAGTATTACCCCACAGCTGATATAGTAACAGCCACTCACAGCCTGGCTGCAATGCAATAAACCACCGAGTTGGGGAGGAGGTATTCTGAATTTTCCTTCTTCCTTCTGCAGCCCTTTGAGTGCTAACAACCTAGCAGTGATACCAGTTCTCTTCCAATACGGGATTTGGGATCCTACTCTCACCCTAGGCTCTGACCAGGCTGTTTCTGGGATCCCTGGCCAGTTGTCTGATCCTACACAGCAAAGGGCACCCAAACAGCCAAGGATTTGTGAACACAGATGATGAAACAGCATAGAAAGAAAACGTACCTTTCATATTCTGAGGAGTTTAGCACATTTCCAGAAGTCAGTCCAAAACTTGCCTATGGGACCTTTCACACAAGAGAGCTGGAAGCAGACCTGGATACTGGAAGTCTCCTTTCCTGGGGAAAAGGAGGGAAACTTCCATTTTGAAATGGTTGGGAAGCGTCCAGGGAACAGAAACCCCAGCAGTGATGGGACATACTGGAAAACCACAGGGTAGGGCAGGCTGTGCAGAACCAATAACATCATGGTAGTCTGCATTTTGCAATGCGGCTTCACACTGGGAAATTAATTATCTTGAATTATTTTTTGTAAGCAGTAGGTTGTGATGAGACACTTTAGGCAAGAGGGAAGTTAACAAAGCTCTGTACACAGCCACAGAAGTGAGACAGTGGGAGGACCTCTTGCTGTGGCAGCTCAGCCTTCTGCCCCTAGTTCTTCTGCTAAGGCACAGCATCGTAACAAGACACATAACCTCTGTCCAAACTTCAGAGACTGAACTTTGCTCATTTTTTTGGTACCTGGATGAAACAAAATGAGCTTTTTTAGCAGTCTGACAACAGAGGTTTGGTATTGTCACCATGAAACACGAGAAAAACCATGAGCCAGGTTTGGAAATCATGGAATTGGCTTATTTGGGTTTGTTCTTTTGTTTTGTTTTGGTTGGGTTTGTTGGTTTGTTTGTTTTGTGGGTGGTTGGGTTTTTTTCACATCTGTTTAGAAACAATACACATTCTTCCTGTTCAGCTCCAGTTCCCTGAAATGTCAGGGTCTGGGATTTAAGGAAATTTATCTTTTTCAGCCAGAAGGAATGAGAACTTCTTTTTTTTTCTCATTACTGATTCTTGTGCAGTTGCAGGACACTAAACTCTGGGCTTTGGGATGGGAGAAGGAAGCTCCCAGAGACTTTCATGGGATTCACCATCAAATTAATCAGTGAAATGGATGTTCATTGGCGTGCATATAAATGCACAGCTGACTCATGCTCCCATCATGTGTGTGTGCGTGTCCACTCACGGAGTTCACCTGCCATGCTGCGTGGCTGCATGAGCCAAGAGCATCCACCCAGCTGCAAGTACGCACACAGCATATGTGAAAACTCAGGGTCTGCCTTTCTATTTGTCTGCAGCTCTCATTAAGTGAGGTTATCCCCCTGCCCACTGTGAATTTCTGCTAAGGTTTGGCAGATCTGAGCCTATAGACATGAGCACCCAACCAGGCTGCTCAACAGTTTCAAACACTAGGTGGCAAAAAACTTCTTGTGGCTTTGCTGTAAGACTCGGGGCTGAGTGTCTTCACAACGAACGCATTGGGTTGTGTAAAAAATAAACCCTAAACATTTCTCTGCCTGAGAAAAGCCACGCTGTAGCTGTGTCATTAGGCAGAGCCTGGCTCCTGATGCCAGTTCCTGCCCGTCTAGGGCAGGCAAGACTGGAATCAGACCCTTTATCAAAGAAACGGGCAGTTTTCCCCAAGTCTTGCAGTAAAAAAATGGCCATTGGTTTGCATTAAAAAGAAAATGTAGACTTTGTATGAAGCATTCAGCCACAGAAACATGCTTATGTGGCTCTCAAGATTCCTTTCTTTTTGTCAGAATTCACATGAAAAGCTCTCTCACTGCTTCCCGTGTCAGTGTTAAGTCTTCCAAAATGATTGACATCAAAGGTAGCAAACACTCCCTCCTGACAAAAGCACCCCACCCACCTCCCTCCAGCAGCCCCGCTGACAGGTCCCATTGTGCCTCCCTCCCAAAGCAGCTTCCCAATGAACAAAGACATCAAGGCGCAGGGGCTGGGGCTTGTTGAAGTTGCGGAAGGAAACACAAGCAAAGGAGGAAAGTGAAGCTGAAGGGAAGGGATCAACTGTTGTTGACTTACAAGCATGCTGAGGACCACATGAAAGCAGCTAAAACCTAAATGTTTTCTGCAAATGTACCTGCACAGGCATTTCTGCCTCTGACTATCCACTGCACTGGGCTTCCAATGGCATCGAAATCACAGAGCTAATTGCACTGTAAAAGTAACGGCCTATGAAATTTTTAATGGAGCAGATTGTGCTTATAATTTTTTTCCTCTGAGGTTCAATATACTTCAATATCTTTTCTTTCTTCCAGCATTTGATTCAGGCTGACAGTGGATTTACACAACTGCCTTTCTCCACACCATAAAGCCTGAACAGCAGGACAACATTGGTCCATTGGCAGCTGGATCCAGGCAGCTGAAGGCCACAGCTGGATACTCAAATATTTTGAGGAACATCTAAAAACACATCCTCACCACCAAATCACTGATACATAGATACATGGAACAATCACTTATCACTAGTCAATGAGTTCTGGCATCCCTTTACCACGGCATAGCACAGGGTGAGGACAAGTGGCAGTGGCCCTCACACACAAAGACATGGCTACTGGACTTCTACTCTTTCTCCAGGGAAAATACAACTGGGAGAGCGAAAGGCAGAAAATATTTGAAGACGTAGTGTCAGGGATGGAAGTAAAGCAGCATTTAAGGCAGGATGGGGACAAGTTCTAAAGGCAACAGGGACTGTTGTGCTAGAATGCAATAATAGGAGAACTGGTGGGGGCTAAACTCAAGGGAAGACTGCAGGCACCAGGCACCTTTTAGGTCCAAAGCTGTCACATCTCACAACCACTTCCAAGCCCAAAGCTGAAAAAACCTGCCATTGACAGACGGTTGGTTCATGTCTTGCAGTCGCACCTCTTGAGCAGAAATGGATTGCTCTCTGTTGATGCTGATGTCCAAGAGAACAAGTGACGTCTAGCCACAATCAGATCCTACAGACTCATCTTACCCACCACCGTCTTCATGGAATTGAGGATATAAGCATCCATCTCCTTCTGAAGTTCATCACTCTTGGAGGAACCAGGCATCCCATTGCCTGAGTCCCCTGAGGGACACACTCCATGTTCAGTGCTTGCCTAATGCACGCAGAAGGCAACGAGTCCTGCACAAAGCACAGCACTCAGAGTCACATGAGTACAAAAACATGGCTAATGTAGAAGAAGGAAGAAAATAAGGTGATGTGTTGGAGCTCTGCATATGGAGCAGGGAGACCCAAGCAGCTCAGAGATCCACAGATGTTTTTCATAAGACATCAAAATGAAACATCCTCTGAGCTGTTTCATGTCAATATCCTGAAATTCCTATTCCCTCAGAGGTAACAAAAAGGTCTATTTTCCACACTGCCTCAGAAAATTCCTGGGTGAAAAATTCCGGCTCCAGCCAGTGCTATATATTAGCAGACAGGCTGCGAAGTGTCTACAGACCACAGCTCCACTGGGCTAAGCCCTGCTAGAAGAGATGGGATCCCCCAGTGGAGTGTGTCACAGGAGAGAAAGAGCACAGAGGAAGAGCAAACAGAAGAAGTGGGGGAATATGCCCACACCCAAAATTAACAAGCACCTCAAGGTGCCAAAAATAACTTGATTTCCCAACTGAGCCCACCCTAAAAATGATCCGCCACCGTCTGCACTGAACAAATCATCATCAGATGAAGAAATGACCAGTGTTACAGTGATGCCATCCACTTTCACATCTGCAGAGAGTATCAATTTTAACAGCATTAGAGGGAAGCTTGTGTTGCTAGCTCGCACAAACACACAGACTATTTAGATATATTCTAATAGACAGCTCTGGCCCATGACATTCCTGCAGGTCAGAATTAGAATAAAAGGCAGAGATGTGGCGTGCACCTCTGGTTAGACTGTTGGCTGGCTCGGCGCAGAGGCAGCCTGCAGTTAATCAGCCTTCTTTCTCCACTAACTGTCACTGCAAACAAAGGAATTAGCAGAAGGTCTGTAGGGAGCATTGAGATAATTTGGCTGGCTGAAGAAGGGAGAAAGAAAAGAAAAGCAAAACAAAATTACTGAGAAATTTACTTGCACTGACCTCTCCATAAATATTTAGATATAATCATCATTACCTTGGAGTAAATTAAGTTATAAACAGTCTCCACAATTGTACATGATGAATGCATGTCGGCGTCGGAGAGCACTTTATTGCAAGTTAATGTGGAAACAGAGCACCTCAATCAATCAGGATGCAGAAGTGCTGTCTGATGATATCAGCCCATCTCAACCCATTCACACTGGACACCGTACATTCACTCACCCACCCACACCCACTCCCTGTTTCTTATTATATTAACAAATACCTATCGAACCATGGTAGATGGTAAGACATATGTTTGTGGAGCTGGAATAACAAAGGATGTACAGTACATGTGCTCAGTCATGCTCGTGGTATTATTTATATTATGGTAACATCTACAGCAACTGAGGATATGGCCCCCCTGTGCTGAGCTCTGTATACAAACACAGCCAAAAGCCATCTGGGCAGGATTCATCTGACTAGACGCAGACATCCACACCAGGGATGTTGAGCTAATCACTGTCAGCTCCTTTCACAGCCAGACGAGAGAAATCAGCACTTTCTGAGCACAACTTTCCAGACCTATTTTAGATGTCTAGTTTAAGAAGAGATGAATCATGCCCTGGACTTCTTCAACTGCCTTGGCTCAATCTCTGCAGACCCTTCGGGAGCCCCAGGTGACTACTGCTGAAGTTAGCATCTACGCTACAGATGCCAATTTGATAAGACAAGTCCCATCCACTTCGACCGAGAGACTTGAAGGTTTAGGAAAAGCAGACAACCACATGGAAAGCGAAAGGGAATAATATCTAAGCTGAATTCTTGGATGTGAAACCCATGTAGCCTCCCAGGGCTGATGACTTGGCTGTTGAAAAGGAGAGCAGAAGTGGGAGTGTGTTGCAGAGACTTGTGCTGCTCGCACCTCGCCTACCCCTTCACTTTCAATGTGAAAGCTGGGAGATGAAGATCGTGAGCTTTGACTTCCCTTCAAGCCACAGAGGTTCATTCCCTGCCCCCATCTGGCCTTTCATCTCAAGCACCGTCCCACCCCAAGCTGGGGCAGTTGCAAGTGCATGGCAAGTTATCCAGTGAGCTCTGTCACAGCACTGCCAATTAAGGAGGGGCTTTAGGAATTGGCTTCTTCATGACACCTACAAATCACCCATGCCTTACTACTGCCACCACCCAACCATCCAAAACCTAGACACACGCACACACAAGACTAACAAGGGGTTTCCATGCTGTAAAGAAGGAAGGAAGGTGGTCTAATGAGACAACCGATGATGAAAGTGTTTAAAAAAAAAAAAAAAAGGAGCTTGATCAGAGATTTTATTAAGGCTCATGACTTCAGCAAGGCAGAGAACAAAGACTTTAACTGGAGAGTACGTGTGCCTAAACCTCTGAAGAAAGTCACTGAAATAGGCCCCAATACTGAAAAGCATTGGACCTGAGTCAATTCAAGACAACAGTGCATCATGCTGTGGTAATGGTCTTAGGAAAAACTGTCTTCATCCAGTTTTTCTCTTCAAGGTTTTCTCTTATGGAGAAAACATTGACATGCATTTTCCCATATAAACTGGGATGTCCAGTTCATGGTGATGCCCAGCTTGAATTTACCATTGCAAAACAACAATAATATATGACTCAACAGACGAAAAGTCCCAGACAGCAAATAATTAAAATGCAAACCAAGTGAGCTGAGAAGATCTTTCTCGCAAGCAGGTATTTATAGCAAGAGATGAAAGAGAGACAACGTAGTGCTGACTGTCTCTACCCTGTTACAAGGTGAAATAAAAATACTCCTTTTCTTAGCCTTCTTGGATATAGCTTAAATAGAGTAAAATAAATCTCAGCCTATAGCTGCCTTACTCCCTAAACTATGGGACCTTTCAAAACCAGGTATCAAGATGCCTTTGCCACTTCTGCACCAACCCTTCCAGTTTCTTCTGACAAGACCCCATCTTCTGTCAATGCCGTCCCTCAGTGCTACATCACTGACCCTTAATCCGATAATTACCCGGCCCAGTAAATTATTGCAATTAAGCCCACTTCCCAGCTGCAGCTGGGGACAGCCTCCCGACGGGGCTCCTACTGCCTTGACACAGCCCAGCAGAGCAGTGAAGCCCACTTTGCCAAACAGTATCTCGTCCCTACCGAGCCCTTAGTCTGAAGGGAAAGAAAGAAATCACTAAATCTTTCAACATGAAGATTTCAAGGCGAAGATTTCAAGGCGAAGATTTCTATAGATACCAAAACTCTATTGACAGGCTGAGATCAAGGGCTTTTTAACTGAGTGAAGAACATTAATTAGTAAATCTACTGACATCTAAACACAGCAAGACCTAGGGCTTTGGATTACCATTGTGCAAGGACAAAGCAGCTTTCAAGCTCTAGAGAGCATTTTCCCTTGGCTGCCCTACCCCTAAAATACCAAAAACTATCGCAGCTAATTGTGGAGGTATTTGGATGGTATGGTGGCATTCAGACATTGCTTCTCTTTAGCTGAGGGAAGTGCTCAAAGAAGTCATCAGGGGTAGTTCTCCCTGAAAGGTGAAGAAGTCTGAAAAAAACCACAAGGTGTTGCTAGAAAACAGAAAGATCAAAGTTTAAAGTATTTGGATGGATAAAATGGTTGCGAAGATTATTACTTAACATATAAATTACTCAAATCGCTGCCATCTGTCTGCCTCCATGGCCATATGAAAGAGGAGACCAAAGGCTTAGCTCCCAATACATTAAATCCTAATAAATCCACCCATGTTTTAAGTTGTAATACATGAAGCACTTTTCCTGGAAAAACTGTCTGCAGACCAGCAGTAAGGGCTTTAAAATATGTTTGTTATGGAATCAGAAAAAGAAGGGATCAAACTGCGGTAGCTCAGCAGTGAAGGATTGCTGGAAAAGCAGGAACTAAAAATGTAATAACGGGAAGATGAAGACAGGAGGAAGCAGCTTACCAAAGGGAACGGCCTTGCTGGGGAAAGGCAGCAGAGCTTATGGTCTTGCTCTTTATTAGCTGGGGAAGTCAACACAGGCTTCTGGGGAAAAAAATAGGAAAAGAAATAAAAAGCAGTTTAAGATCAATTTAATGGTTTGAGGGCAGATTCATAGAGGACCTGAGTTGCGTATGGGGATCTCACCTCTATTTTTAACGTTCCCATTGTTTTCCCACGAAATGATGGCTGGGAGGCTGACGAGCACCATATTTCTTCTGTGGCACTCCACATCCTTTGCCATGCATCTGCTGCCCTGACACTCCATGAGATCCCTCCAGCAGCACTCAGCAAATGTCCAAACGATCCTCCATTTGCATGGATCCTGAGCCGCTTTCTAGAGATGTGAGCAGCCCCTTCCCCAGCTGGTCACCGCAGCAGTAGATGACACACCATGGTTTTGCTTATGAGCCACGTTTCCCCACTTGTAGACAATACTTTGGCCAAACCATGGTGTCTTTCTGGAGCAGGGACCGTGCAGGGACATGTTTCCTTATCCCACCATCAATAGGCAGCTTCTGGCCAAGTGCAGCAATGTCCAGTTTACACAGTTTGCCCACATCTGTTCAGGAGAGGCCAGGAGTATCTTAACATGAAACTTGTACAGGGATGTGGATAAGTGGCAGAGGATGTTTGAGCATTTAACTGCCGATGACGGCAACCCGAGAAACTTTAATGGCCTCAAATGGTGAGAAAGCCTTTGCCTTTCACTTTGTAGACCAGAGACAGAGCAGGGCACTTGGCAACGTACTTGCCCATATTTCTTTGCACAGCTACCATACATTAGGCCCCTGGTCCCTGCAAGGTCAGCATTTACAGCTCACAGCAAACAACATGACAGTCCCAGAGTGACACCTGTCCTAGATGTATCTCCTGCAGCAACCCATTTTTGCCTTGGTAAAGTCAAGCCCAAAATTGAATCAAGATACCTCCCAAGTTATGGACAATTCACAGCCTGTGGTGGCATAGAGGCACATCACCAAGACACAATGACATTATTTAATTTAAATTCTTATACAGGGTTTTATTTTCTCTATCAGAAGAACAGACACCGGCATAGCAAAAGGTTCTGCTGGCCTGTTTAGCATAATCTAGAGTTAAAACACCGAGGCAGCATTTCCTACATTGGCTCACTGCTTCAAATCTTACCTGAAATCCTGCATCATGTATGAGACATCTGCGCTACATGCTGGTGGAACAAATCTGTCAGCAGAACGAACATGAAGGGACAAATCCATCCCTGTTGCGACAGCAATGGTGCTAACCCAGGGGACCATTTTTGGCCTGCTAGAGTCAAATGGGATTCAGAGCAAGTAGGTCCCTATATGCATCTTGGAAGACGAATGAATGACTAAAATAGCATTAGTGGAAGCAGGAGTGCCTGTTCAGTATGCTGAGAAACACCGGCTCAACCGCGGCTGTGGCAGTCACACTACGTTTGGATTCAAATTACCACCAATCAGTTATGCCCTATACAAATTCATCCCTTAGTTAAAAAAAAAATTAAAAAAAAAAAAGCCTTCTTAAAACCTATCTTGTGTTATGCCTTCAGGGCAAATTTGCTTTTATGAGCATGAATAATTCATGCATGTTCATTTATTATTAATTAATATTCCATGAACATGCATGGTTTATTCACCCAAACAAAGCACTGCACCCCGCACGCTCTCCCTGCAGCCTGGCATTAGCTACTCACCATAGCCCGGCTGACCAAGGCATTAGATCAGTATCATTTATCACCTCTTTCTCCCCAGAAGCTACTGAGAACATTTTGACCCTTCTCGCTGGTCACTGGTTTTCTCCATTTCCAGAGCTGGAATAGGGCAATTGAATTCTACTGAGCTTAAACATCTGGGAGGGGTTGAAAATGTGGTTGCAAGAGGCAGACAAGAAGAGGAGTCTGACTTTTCTTGGCAGGCTGTGCCAGGCTGCACTCATTTGTATTTTGGAGAAGCAATGCCAGGCATGCTGCAAAATGCTGATCTCCCTAGGTCATTGTGTGGGTCACTGGTCAGTCAGACTGTTGAGGGGACTCATTTCTCATTCACTGCCATGTCATCAACACCCACAGCAGCACTTCCCACATGGAAGTATCTCCTATCAGAGAGACTTCACTGATTATAGCAGAGCCCATGCCAAACACATTTCTTGGCTGTGCCGGCCGTTTGCTGAAAGCACACAGGGATTCCCCAGCAGAGCCAAGAAACTAATGAAAATCTCTTCCATCTCAATAGAGACCCTCATGTGCATTGACTCCAGTGTCAGTCCACACCATGGTGGGGCAGTTGGATTTTTCTTCTCAACACCCATCCTCTGAAGAGCCCACACTTGCTGGATTTGCATCCAGTCCTGTATCTGCCCCCAACACATGAGCAATGCCCGCAGAGCCAACACAAATCACAATCCATCCCCATTCATAGGCAGCTCCAGAGGAACCCCAGCAGAGCCCCCCCAGGCAAGGTAAGACCTGCCACTCATAGGTCTCTGCAACCATCAGTCTAAAGACTAGCAAAGCTCCACATTCTTTTGGGACAGACAGAGCAGGACAGAGCAGGATTTCTCCATAAAAACATCACCCACAACATCATCCTAATCATTATCTCCACCCAGGCCCAGGAGGACTCCAGGTGCAAGCAGTCTCACTTGGGTCAAATCACCATCTGGATCCTCTTTGCTCCTCCAGATGATGCCCACAAAATCCCACACAAGGGTATGTTTAGTCCTTGAATCTTCACCTGGTAGAAGCAGCCCTGTCACAAGGCACTCCTGGATTCTCCATTCATGTCCCAGGTCTCAAAACAACCACCTCACCTGCATCCTCTGTGTTACAGTCATAAAGTTGCAGTACCAAGAGCTGGATTTTCTTTATTTGGGCTAAAACATTGCAATCTCTTTATATGGTCATATGTGAGTCCTGATTTCAAGCACAGGAATGCTGAGAGGAGATAGTAGAAAACTCCCTGTGCCTTAGACACTGGAACAGCTTCAATTCAGGAGATAGCTGAAGCAAACAGAGGAGACACGATTTTGGCATTTACTAAGGGTTGAAGTACAGAGCACAGAGAGGGGGAGAAGAGGGCATCACTTACAGGAGATGTTCACATGGTGCTCGGCTCAACGAGGTACCAACCAGAACGATGACAGTTCCCTTAATATTCCTGAAGTGGCATGAGGAGGAAGAGAGAAATGAAAAGCAACAGTATTTTAAGAGATTTTAAATAACGCCAATCCAAATCACAGGTCTAAAGCCAGATAACCCCATCTTTGGTAGCCTGGAGAGGGGAGTGGAGACCGGGCATGAAGCACGCCATTTGCCTTGTTTCTCTGTAAAGGTTTGAACTAAAGGACTGGGTCCGAATTTCCCCAACCCTGGCATGTTTCAGACCCGGACCTGAAGGGCCTGATTCCACTAAATACCCCGGGCACCCTCCTACTGCCTCAAATTGTTTTACAAATAGAGATAAGTTGAGAAACACTTTGAGAGTTACAGGCAATTTAACACGCAGGGGCTGCTCTGGGAAAACTTAAAACTGTCATAATTCATCCTCCCCTTCCCCCGGTCTAGAAATGAAAGATTAAACCTAGGAAGATTTATTAAACTGACATTTTAATAGAATTTTTAGACTTTCCCTGTTAATAGTTTAAATATAATTGAATTCCATGAAAGGGAGGAATATGGGATCGAGCTGGTGTCCCCCAACAATAAGACTGTTTTAAACACTGGGGCATATCGCTAATACATAACTTAGTCTTATTTGCATGGCCCTTAGAACTGGGAGTAATGAAAACACAAATCTAATTAACAGAGTGAAAGAAATGCCTCCACCAGCAAACTTCATCGCAAGCTCCACTACCACACACCCACCCTCCCCAAGTTACAAGCATGAAACAGATGGCAAGGAGGAGAAAAAAATAAAAGACATCACACATCAGCTCTTGGAGAGGAAGAGAGGAAAAAAAGAGAGAGAAAGCAGAAGGGACAGGATGGATAACTACACTACTTGACGATGCAGCAATTAACTTGCTGAGGGTGGAATAATTCTTGCAGTGCTTCTGTGGTTGGAGCACTCTCCCAACTTAGCTAAGAAGTAGATGTATTGAGTGCAGTGGAGAGTAAACCAGTTTTCATAAATCCCAGCAGGAGTCTGTTTCGCTTTATGAGATTCATGTGAAAAATTGAAAATTCAGGTTTTTCCAAATGCATCTGTAATCAGCAGCCTGAGCTGCACGGGTCCCCAGAGGTAACTGATCACAGCACAAAGTAGGGTTTCACAATCACACTGAGCTTCTCCGCTGCATTTTTAAAGGTTAGACATTAATTCCTGATCAATACAAGGAACAGCAGGCTATCCCCTATCCCACTCCCAGAATTGTCTTACACTATTAACTGAGCCTTGGCTTTGTCCTAGAATTACTTCAAATCACAACTTGGGACAGTAAGACACAGAGTCCCTCCAGACCCAGAGCAGAGAAGAAAGGCCCTCCCCAAAACCTTCTTCCCCTGTGTAGAGGCAAAGCCACCCCATCCTAGTTCTGATTGGAATTTACGTTTTTTCCTAGTCCCCTTCTGGGTTTTCACCCTCTGTTAGCGAAGTTGCTAAAAGGAGCTGCTGGGCTCGGTATGATCCTCCCTCACTGATCAGGAACAAAACCGGCTATAGGTTCACCCAGGTAATTGATGGCTTTTGACTGCCTTACTCAGGAGATATTTCTCTTGCTGGACAGTTGAAGGCAAACAAGGCTTGTTGTGCTTGGCATGGCCCAGGCTGTCATCTGGTTAAAGATGGAGAGCAACAAAGATCTCCAGAGCTCAGCCATTCACCACAGTCCTCCTTCTACTCAGCATTAACACAGCCATGAAACAGAGGACACAATGCATCGTATTCTAAAAGAAACGGGTAAGTTGGACCAGATGAATCACCCCCCAAAATGTCTGTATTTCTGTCTATTGTGGATACATTTGGAGCAAATATTGGAAAGCTTTCTAATTCAGTCCCCAGAGTACATACACACGCGAGCATGGCACATCCATAAACATATATTTCATATTTTGCATATTTCACCAGTTTGAAGCTTCTCCATGTCTAGTTGGACCAGGTAGAAATAAGTCCTTCCAAATTAACCTTCATGTTTGAGTATCCCTCTCTCAATAACTTGCCACACTGAACATATTTTTTCTGGGTTTTCCTGTGCCACCATCATTACAAATTTCATTGACATCCAGACAACTCCCTTGAGTTCTGAAAACAACTCTGTGTGTCCCAAGCATCAAGTTTTCCAGCAGCACTGAAAGGGGGTGGGGGGGTGGGGGGGTGGGGGGTTGTGTGTGTGTGTATGTGAGTCCAGGCTACTCAACAGCCTTCAGTGATCTAAAATTTTCTGGTCTTCTCCACACTTGCACATTGGGCTGTCATTTGCTTTCCATTCACGTGGTAGGTGGCAGCTGCTCTTACGTGAAGACCTAATGCAGTTCCACATGGTCTGGGTCAGTGGCGGGAAGTCTCTGAGTTGGTCAATCAATCAGATTTAGGATCAATTTTTGATTGTTGGTCATACTGACTCCTCCCCTGCCTCTCTTTCCCTCATGGTAACTCTCCTGCAGCTTTGAAGGCTTCAGCTGCTAACTGGAAGAGGTCACTGGACTTCAGGCAGCATTTTGGGGAGGTTTTGGAAATCTTCACAGTTAGGCAGGCCTGGGTTCATTAGCATGCACTCATGGTCTCATATTTTTTACTGCTTCTCTTCAGTGCTCATTTATTCCACTGAAATCAAACACAAGAATTCCCCCAAGGCACCCTCGTCAGATATGAAGTGACTGGGCTACACGACACATTCTATCCAGGTACTGCAGCAGGTACAGGAAGGTTTACAATGGTTTTCAGTGTTGTATCAATTCATTATCAAAGAGAAGTTGACGAATATCCACTTTTGCTGAGTTAGAGGGTCTCCTGATGGTTAATGAGCATGAATGAAACGTTACTCAAATTAGTGGCTGAGAAGGGAATTCTGGAACTGAACTGGAATGTGAAATAGGTTATAAATACAACACGTTTTTAACATCTGTTGATTGTTTCTAGTGTTATGTTTGTGGCAAAAATGTCAGTGTTAAGATTCAATGAGAAGAATGTAAGATGATTCAGTGCTTGTTCTTGAGACCTCTGAACCCCACACCACGCTCAACGTAAGAAAGCAGGAGTGAATCTGGATGAACAAACAGGTCCCTACTCCTGGGTGAAGAAACACAATTTAGGTCCTAGATTGCTAGTTGTTCGCCTGTTCAGGACACCTCAGCGCTGTGTGTGCCTAGCTGGCTGTGCAGAGCTCCTCATAAAATATGAATGATCCTTCCAGATTCGGACGGCGCTGAACTTGCGTTTACTGTATGAACAGTTATAGGTTTGTATTATTATTTATAAGGCTACAGTGTGAGATTTTCTCTAATGCTCAAGAAGTGGCAGCTTCTCCCTTGTCAAGGACAGACAGACAAAAGGGCACAGCAAGACGAAGGCAAACCACAAACAAGAGATGGGCAGACAAGGCAAACTAGATTTTCTGTAAGTTGTACAGGCCATCGAGGTGTTTAAAAACAATTAAAATTGGAATTTTGGGGAACTTTGGGGGCTTGGTAGTACAAGGTACAGTTTGTGTCTTATCCTGCTGGCACAATCCAGTCTGTCTGGGTTCCTGCGCATGGGGTTGTTTGGGGATTTTTTTTTTTCTCCCAGGTTGAAGAATGGTTGATGAAAGCCAGCAGGTAAAACAGGAAAAACCCAATTTCTTTGAAGATAATCTGTGGTGCTCATAGCCGCCCCAAAGGGTCTCTGACACATCACAGGAGAGGAGTGGCAATTTAATATTTGGAGGGCGTGGGTCAATGGTCTTTAAAAATGAAAAGTGAAAACTGTGACAAAAAGAAACCAGAGACAGAATAACCAAAATGTTCCTTTGTGGGAAACAGGCATTGGGATACAGACATACACTCCTCACCTCCGCTGCGGCAGGATGGAGACCTCCCAGGAGGTCTAGGTCTGGTATGAAATGGTGATCATTACAGGTGTTTTAAAATCTGGGTCTGCAAAGCAGCAACCTTACAGCCTTGCAGCCATTCAAAGGGGAGAGGAAAGGTGGGAAGGAAATGTCTTTCCTACCTTCTCCCTGTCCAGTTGTTACTGAACTCCCCATATGAAGTAGAAAAGGTCTGAGGATTATAACAACCCATCAGCAGTAGCCAACAAACTGTGAGCAGAGCAATATACACAGTGAGTTTCAAGCCATGGTGGTGGCATGAGCTTCAGTTTCTCCCTTCTGGGATGATCACCAAACTCATCCCATCTTTACATGAGGACATTTCTCCCCAGCCAGAAATTCTACTCTTCCAACATAAAGTTCCAGCTTCCATGAAGTACTTTCTAACATCCTGCCATAAATTTCTACACAAGCTCTCCATAGGACAGTAACAGGAGCCCTCATTCAAATGAGATCCATCCTCACAAGGTGGGGGAGCGGGGGAAGGTTGTTTGGTTCTTCTGTCATTGGTTTAGATCCAGCACTTCAAGCACAGTCATTGTTTGCAAAAAGGAAAAGCAAACAAAGCCTCTTGCCCACAGATGACAAAAACTTGCACGAGTGGCCCATCCAAGCCACAGTCCAGAGCTTTGGTCAGCAATACGAGAGAGCAAAATACGGTGATCATTTCTAGTTGAGGCACACAACCAAGGAGAACACAATTAGGGCAACACTGCAAGAGAAGAGCAGGACACGCTTCTTCAGAGACAAAAGCATGAAATAGCAGGATGACAGGAGTATTGTCCAGAATTTAAGGGAGGAGAAAGGCAAATAGTACAACATTTTCATATTTTCTGTTGAAGGGTCTGTCTGCCTACCCCAGACAGGCTTTGTGTAGTGTCTGTTCTTGTTTCTTAGATATGAAACCTCAATCATTGCCTGATGTAGAAGCTTTGATCCAATAGATTGGTGCCTTAGGTGGTGCCAGAGTTTACTGTCTCACAAGATAAGGATCACAAAACAAGCCCTTTACCAGAGCAAGCCAGAGGGTAGAAAAATAACAATGCAATCTACTCAGGTCTTAGAGTTCTCCAAGAAGAGAACTACTCAGGTTGTAGAGATCCTCATCAAAATCCAGGGTAGTGAGTTCAAAGTCCTCATTCAAGATCAGAGACACTTCCATAAACAAGGGACAAGAAAAGACAGTAAGAGTTTCTCCACCCAATCTGCATTGCAACTCTCAGGAGTGAAACTCCAGGCTGGTATAAGGAATGACAAGTCATGGTGGGATAATGAAACCTAGAAGTCATGCAGCTTAAGCACAGCCCAGGGATTGGAGGTGCCTAGACATCACACTACCAAGACCAAGAGTCACCTAATTTCTGGAACGAGGACCCAGAACCAAGTTTAAATGACTCTTATCAGGCCCCTGTAGCTCTCATTCATTGCTTGCAAATAAGTGCTACCAGTCACCTCAGCAGCCACCTCTCCATTCTGCAAACCACAGAGGTGGGCTACTATATTTATTATCCCATCACAATTAACCACCTCTGATTAGTTCAACTAATTACTGGGTGCTAGCAATTACTCACTGACAGGCCTCCTTGGAGTCTTTAATAGCTGTTCCCACAAGATCAAACAGGTGAAGGCCAAAGGAAGGAAGCAAAACAACTAAACAAGTGGGAAATGAGGGAAGGAATTAAGAAATCCCCGAACAGAGCCAGGTCCTTTGAGACCCAGAGTAGCAAACAGCCCAGCTAATTAGCATGCCTGTTGCCTTGCTAGCATGCATGGAAATCTTCCCTCCAGCTCTTTTTCATGCAGAAGTTCATGATTTGGGATTCCTCCATAAAACTCGATGCATTTGCACATTCTTGTTTCAAAACTGCAGTGGCCCTTCAAAACACTAAAGCATGTCTGGGTAGTTTTGTTTAGAGGGTGAATTTTGGATCCTAGGCCTCCGAGTTGAGGGATTTTCTTTGCAGCTGAATGAAGTCCTCTGTCAATGGGAGGGATTAGGGGAGAATGGAAACGCTGACAAAACAATAGCTTTAACTGATGGTGAATATGCTTCCTTTGGGTTGTGATCAGTGGCGCAGGGTCTAGTCGGAGGCCTGTAGCTAGCAGTGTTCCCCAGGGGTCATCACTGGGTCTAGTCTGGTTCCACATATTCATCAATGACCTGCAAGAAGGGACAGACAGTACCCTCAACCAGTTCACTGATGATACAAAACTGGGAGCAGTGGCTGACACACCATCAGGCTGTGCTGCCATTCAGCGAGACCTGGACAGGCTGGAGAGCTGGGTGGAGAGGAACCTAATGAAGTTCAACAAGGGCAGGCGTAGAGTCCTGCACCTGGAGAGGAATAACCCCATGCACCAGTACAGGTTAGGGGCTGACTTGCTGGAAAGCAGCTCTGCGGAGAAGGACCTGGGAGTCCTGGTGGTCAGACAAGTTAACCATGAGCCAGCAACGTGCCTTTGTGGCCAAGAAAACCAGTGGATTCCTGGGGTACGTTAAGCAGGTCGAGTGAGTTCTCCTCCCCTTCTACTCCGCCCTGATGAGGCCACATCTGGAACTATGTCCCGTTCTGGGCTCCCCAGTTCAAGAGAGACAGGGAACTACTGGAGAGAGTCCAGCAGAGGGCTACGAAGATGATGAGGGAACTGGAGGGAGCACCTCTCTTACGAGGAAAGGCTGAGAGACCTGGGTCTGTTTAGCCTGGAGAAGACTGAGAGGGCATCTTATCAATGCTTATAAATATCTAAGGATGGGTGTCCAAAGGATGGGACCAAACTCTTTTCAGTAGTGCCCAGTGACAGGACAAGGGGCAATGGGCAGTGGCCACAAACTAGAATATAGGAAGTTCCGGTTAAACATAAGGAAAAACTTCTTTACTCTGAGGGTGGCAGAGCACTGGAACAGGCTGCCTGGAGAGGCTGTGGAGTCTCCTTCTCTGGAGATGGACAAAACCTGCCTGGACGTGATCCTGTGCAACCTGCTCTAGCAGGGGGTTGGACTAGTTGATCTCCAGAGGTCCCCTCCAACCCACACCATTCTGTGATTCTGTGATTCTTTTATGGATCTCAGAGGCAAAAATCCTTAGGAGGATGCTCTACACATTGTAATCGCAACAACATGTTTTCTGTTTCAGATCCTGCCAACAGAACTGAACAGAAAATAAAATGTTAAAGACGCTCACAGAAGTGATCTTGATCTGTATTAAATTCTATAGGATGCAGAAAAAAATCACAGAATTGTATCTGACACTTAGAGAATGCTCTTGCTCCTGTTGCCATTCAATTTTATGGAATTTCCCTGAGCAGGAGAGCATCCAAATAGAATCTTTGTTTTCAGGTGTGTCTTTTTGCATCCGTGGTGGGGTTTTCAGATGGCTGGTCGGGTCAGCTGAGGTGTCAGCACCATCTTTACCTCTGGCTTAGGTCAGTCTTTTTTGAACACACTTGTCCATGGTAGCCAAGGACATGACAGTTTCTTCCTTGTGATGCAGATGTTTGCTTTCACCAGCTGTGAGCTCACTTGGATAAAAGCATGTCTGGTTAAAGGCAGAGCATGAAAGTTTCTGAAGAGTGAAACAGCTCATTCTCCTTTCTCTGCCCCTTCTCCCTCCTGGCTCCCTGCTTGGCTGCATGCTTCACCCCCATGGCTATAGCACTTGGAAGATGTCTGCTTCCAGACATCCTACTCCAAAGCCTTTCATCTTGGGTAACACTGATCTGACAAGTTTTAGGGGAGCGGATTTAAAGGGGTCCATAAAACACTTTGTGTTGGCTTCCAGGTGGCTTTCTAACCAGAAGCCAGCTAGCCACAGACAACACGGCCATGGATCCTAAAGCATACCATTATCCTAGAACCAGCCTCCAAGCACAGCTGAGATCTCACCAGGAGGACTGTAATTCTGGAGAAGCTGCTGGAAAACAGACATTAAGCAGCCTGACACATGATAAGCTTGGTAACAGCCTTATCCCTCCCTTGCTCCGAACCTGATTTTCCAAAATGATGAATGACTGTATTGCAAATACTGGTTTTGCATTAGAAACGAATTGCCCCTCTAACCTGGAAAGATTGGTGCCAATACAGGGGAACGTGTCCAACATTTTGAGCCTAGCTGTGCCACAGATGATGATGGGAGGACTGGAAGGCTGACATGGGACCAGTTATCCGAAGGAGACTGGTGAAAAACAAGACCCCCTGCCACCCCATGGACAACAAGCTTCCTGAGCACAACCCCTTGTTGCCTTGGGGTTGGGCATCAGTGTTGGGTATCTGTGTGGGGTGGGATGAATCCTGCTCAAAGCCAACAAATACAGACAGGATCATCTGCAGACCACAGATGGAAGAAACACCTATCCCACATGCACACAACGTCATAACCCAGCAAGAGTGGTCAGAAGACCTCTCACACCCCGACAAACAGCACCATGCAGGTGCTTTCCCATTTTGAAGAAAAACAAGGGGGGAAGAGGGAGAGGGTACAGCTAAAGCTAAACAGTCCCAAAAAACATTTTACTGCAACAAACCGATTAACGTTTGACTCTGCTATAGAACCCGAACAACGCTGAAGGCTGCAAAATGCCGGCGATGCAGAACAATACAGTCACACAAAGAGCCCTTGCCAAGGCGGGAAGGGCCCCCACGCAGCCCCCCTGCCCTGCCGCCGGGTGTTTCCATGCTCACGCTAGCTACCCAAGCTGAAAAGGTGCAGGAAAGGTGTTTTGTTTCAAAGCAAAATGTTTCTGAACGAAGTGTGTGCTGCAGAAAGGCAGGACACGCAATGGCATTCCCTTGTTACAGGACTTACAAGAGCACTTTGCTCTTGCAGATCAGAAATACACCCCAGGTTCTGCTTTCTGCCCTCCAGGTGCTCTCCACCCAGGCATGAACCCCAACAGGTTCAGCGCAGGGGTTCCCTCCTACCTTGCTCGTGTGGAGGTGGGAAACACATGGGGATCAGAGCAGCTGGTCACACAGCCACCACCTGAACTCAGCTAAGCTATTGCTAGCTATGGTTCTTCTCCATTTCTGCAGGTACATTCAACTGACGCAACTTACATTCTTCTACAGTACCGGAGGAGTTTTCTAGACCTAATGAGATTATCATGTGAACTGGATTAGAGAAAGACTAAGTTTTAACCCACATGCTTCGCTAATAAATTCAACGCTGGAAATCAGCTGAGGTTACAGCAGCCTTGAGCATCTCTAAGGTTAGGTTTGATACTTTTAGTCATACATAAGCAATACTTTTTCCTACAGACAGACATGCATATGACACAGTATTTTCCTTAAAACTCTTTTCATACCTTTTCACTTTATTTTTTTTCTTTCTGCTTGTTTTTTATGATCAGAGCTGCCAGAACATCTCCTTGCAGGAAGGCTTTGGGAAATCTCAAGAGCAACATCTCACAGGGGCGATCCCTGCACAGGTCTTCCAGGCACCTCTGGCAGCAGAGGCAGAGCTGCAGGTGGCCTCCAACATTTGGGATCCAAGGGGAAAGTGCCAGGAGCTGATGCACTGTCATCTCATCCACCTTCGAAAGTACCACGGGTTTTGGTGTCCCAGGCTCAAAGACGAGCAGGGTTGCAATCCAGGAACAGCAAGCCATGGCCTGAGGAAGAGGGGTGCAGGAATTACCAAGAGTGGCTGCTGTCAGAAAATCAACATCAGCAAGGAGCCTCCTGGGTGGGAAAACGTCAGACCACCTTGTCAATCAGAGGGTAACGGCTAACAAAGGCAACTGTCTTGCTAGGTCTTACAGGGGCTTTTTTTTCACCTGCAAGCAGAAATTCTGGCTCTCCCACATTCATGAGGAGACACCTCTTACAAAGCATCCTCCATGCTCCACCGAGCAGGTAGCAACACAACAGCGGTCAGGTCTGACCTACCACTCCAGGTACACCAAAAAGCAACCACCTGCCATCACGGGCAGGTCAAGCAGTGCTGAATGGGGTCCGTTTTCAGGGCTGTGTGCCCGCAGGAGGGAGAGTTTCTATTGTTCAAAGGGAGATGTGCCCCAGGGAAGCCCCACTGCTCCCCTCCAGCAGGCCCAAGGAACAGGTGGCCACAGCATGAATATCTGCGCTGGTCTGGGATGTTTCATATCAAACAGAGATGGAATTAAGGTGCCTGGGTCTGTGACTGCTTTACACGTGAAGACGAAAATGTAACACAGTTTTTGCCTTTATAAGCAATACTTGGCTTATTCTTGTCTCCTTGCAGTGTATTCCTTGTGCTGATAAATATTTATGCTCCGTGATTTTGATTTATACAAGGGGCTTAAATATTGTAAAGCTGGATATAACCAGCGTATAACAACATAAAACAAAGCCCTAGTATGCAGAATGGGATGGACTAAAAAGGCCTGGCTCCTGCAGCAGCCAAATTTTACCCCCAAAATGACCTCTTCCCCCCACAAGGAGTGGCACAAACCAGCAGCTTCCCCCTCTCTGCTTCACAATTGAGATTCCCAAAGCGTGTGTATCAAACAGGAGAGGTGTTTGCAGTATTGCCAAGGTTACTAGAGTGAAAACATTGCAAATGGCATTTGCATGATTGTACTTCCAAATCCTAACTTGTAGCAACAGTGCATTTTAAATGAAGGGGATTTATAACTCAAACCAGAACACTAATCATATTCTGGAGTAATAGGATTTATTTGTTGGTTGGTTGGTGTTTGTGGTTTTTTTAAGCTCAGAGACAACAAGCTATGTTCATGCAAAGGGAGATGGCTGGGCTTAAACTCTACTCCAGCAAGATTTTGACAGGATTAGAAAATAAACACGAATGTACTCCATTTTCAATAGGCAGTTCAGAGTCTGTGTAGTCTTTAATGCTTCCCTGCTACGAGAACATCCTAAATTGCTAAGTAAGTTCAGACAATTGCTATTTTAAATGAAAAACTCAGATTACCACAAAAACGAAGGAGTCATCTGGGGATCAGGAATGGATGTTTAACAGTGCCCAGCTGTTCTCCAGCTATGAAACTCCTTACCCAAAGCACACTGGGCATGTTATGAAGCAATGCTCTGTCCTCCACCAAGACTAGGATTTACAGCCCAATATCTCAACCATCTAAAGCTGGAAGCAGTTGCCATATTCCCCACAACATTGGATTTCTGGGCTTAACTGTTAAGGTCCTGGGGCACCTAACTTAAAGTCACGCAATATTTATGGGGAGAAAGAGCTCATTTAGGTGTCATTTAGGAGGTCCACTAAATCTCATGGCCCATACCCTTACATGGAGTAAATGGATTAAGTCAGGATACAGCAGACAAAGAGCTTGATTTCAACCTCCGTGCCCTGTGCACACCAGACTTAGAGCAACAAATGTGCTCCATGAGGGATCGAAGGTTACCACAAATAGTTCCAACAAATTCCCTAGGGTTTTTTTACACACAAAAAAGAGAACTTTTCCAGACACTTCTGAAATATCTCTGTAAAACACACCAAAAAGCCACCCTCTAGGGCTTGTTTTAATATAACTATTCTCAGTGGTGGTCTGTAAGCTAACCTGTCAGATGTGGAAAACCAGGAGTGCTCATGTGGTCTGTAGCTGCAGCCATCTGAAGAGATGATAAACTTCACCTGACCAGTGAGAACTTCATGTAACACACACTAACCTGGTCACTTAAATTGCATGAGCCTATACTTGCTGGTGACTGAGTTTGAGCTAGTTAAAGGGGTGTCAAGTTTGGCACCTAAAAACAGCACCTAAAATCTCTAGTTGTGCTTGGAAATTTTGGACTTGAGTATGTTGATGCACACACTGATTTTATACAGTGTGTATATATATATGGATGTATAATTTCACACACACATACATTTCTAAATGAAAAAATTAATCTAAAATATGCCACCCTGCAATCTGTCAAATAAAGCTGATATAATAAATATGTCACTTTATTTAACAACTGATGCTGAAGAGAACTAGGCAGAATGAAAGAAATCAAGACAGGGCTTAGTAAAAACACTGAGGAAGGCAGAAATTAAAGCAATCAATCACATTCTCGTGGAACGTCTACACCACTTGAAATAATATTTTATTGTCTGCTATTGATTGGATGCCACCGAACAAAATTGCAAACAATGAATCTGGTGTTATAAACAAGAATCACAATAAGAGTAACTTATTTCAAAGCCTCGGCCACACAACAGTTTGTACTCTGCAGAGCTGGGCGTGGACATCTACTTCTAGTGGACACCTACTTGCTCTACCACCATAACCTAAGAGAACATCCCTGCTCACAAGCAACGGAAAGGTTGGCATGCTAGAGTGCCCAAAATAAGGGCACATTTCCCTTTTGCCCTCCTTCGCATTTTAAGCATGGACATTTAAAGTTTGCAGACTTCGGTAGGACTAGAGAGAAGGGCAAGGACACAAAAGAGAAGTGGCACTGCTTTTTTCAAACTGTGAGTTCTCAGTCCAGGAAGGAGGAGGAGAACACCTTGAATTTCAATACCCTGATACGATCATGAGAAAAAAACCAAGGAAATTATGTTAAATCAGAGAGCAAAGTATGGTCGTGGTAGCCAGTAGCCAGACCCAGGCAACTTTGTGGAAAATGAAAGTAAGTTTCTATGGGCCCTCCAGCAGCAATGGCCCCGAGACTCTTACCAGGTGCTTTCTCCTCACTCAGGTGGGAGGTTTCCACCCTGACCTGTGCAGGGACAAGGGAGAGGGCCAGGACCCAAGCTGAGCCTGATGGAGAGAAAACAGTGCAGGACAAGTCATGAGAGTCTCCATCCTCTCACTGCTAACCAAACCACAGGTTACTCATCAAACACCTCAACTAACACCACCAGGACAACCCGAGAAGCAAGGTGCTGCTGCTCACACTGAGCACTGGCCTGAAGGATTCACCTCCAGAAAGGACGGGTTGCCTCAGTACTTTACAGCAGTGAGGAGTAGGACCCACAGCTGTTTCCCAAGCCCCTCTGAGCTTCGCTTGTTGTAAGGAGCAATGAACATGTGGCAGGTTTTTTTGTGCTGCTGGGGGAAAGTCCTACTTCTTTCTCACCCTTCTAAAGCTCAGAGGATGACAAAACAGAGTGCTACTAACACCTCTAGGAAAATCAAATGAGACAATATTTAGATGAGCCAGCTGTTCCTGATAATACCCAGACTCTAAAACAGAAGTGGGCAAATATGAATGCAAAAGGCTGGATGAAGGAGCAAGCAGCAGCCAGGATGGATTAGAGGAGACATCTCCTCTTCCTGGGTTGTCCTATGATGCCACTGAGTTGTCACACATTAGCCATTTACAGACATGTACAGAGGGCATGAACATGCTTGGCTAAATCCATACATGGTGCAAATTCATTGAGTTCCAGCAGATCTACACAGGGTTCTAATTTAGCTGTGTATAACTGACCACAATCCTAATTGACAGGTTTGGTTACACCTCACATCACTTCTGCTCTAACTTACCCATGTGGCGTGAGAAAGAGGTAACACCCAGACTAAGGTCTGGCTCCAAGGGGGACAGCAGCAGGAGAAAGAAGGAAAACCATCCCTGGACCTGTGCACAATGGCCAGGGGTGGAGCTGGAGGCATTCCCCCACTGAAGAAACATTTCCCCTGCTGGTATGCAGGAATCAGGTTGTTTCTAATTTACCATTACACAGCTTTACCTACCTAGTAGTTTGCTACCCACCTCTGCAATATCCAGTCTCTACTATTACTACAGATTCTATGGAGTGGGAGTCTCTATAGGCATTTGGGGGTAAAAGCTCTGCCTGGTATGTGAGGGAGAGTGTGTTTGTGCATGGGCGGGATTACAGTTTGGGGGAGTTGGAGTTTATAATTATTTTCTCCCATCTGTCTCACATACTTCCCCTTCTCTTGCAGACTCTTCAAATCTCAATTTAGGAGACAATTTCAAATATACAGGGATCAGCAGTGCCAGCCTCACCTTTCTGGGGAGGAAAGATACTTCCAAGGGGCTTTGTTTGTGTGGACGAGAGTCTGGTACACTGGACACATCCATCAACCAGTTCTGAAGGAAAAGCTCTTGTCCTATTGAATTATAGTTACTTCAGAAAGGTCAGCCTAGTCCCTCTCCAGGGCAGGAATGTCCTTGCAGGGCTCGGACTGCGCAATAGTGCCCATGGGCAGATCAATGGATCTTGGTGAATTCATGTTATGGATGCTTTGTGCCCAGAAAGTCCAGCTGAGAGCCCCAGGTTGTAGGAAAAGCTAAGGCAGAAAGAGCAAGTAGTTGAAAACATGCGGAGAGGTTAGTGATGGCTCACTCCCAAAGCTGCAGAGGCTTGGCTCAGCTCTGGCCAACGTCTTGGTCTGGCCAACGTCTTGATTGATGCCTTTGATGAAGGGTCAAGAATGTGCTTGTGAAATGCATGGTAGGACCAAGCCCAAAAGGGGTGCAAGTGCTTGAGAGGAGAGGAGCAGAATTCAGACAGACCGCAACCTGAAATGCAAGTATCTGAAAGAAGCAAGAAGGAAATCCAGAGAGGCGATTTCAATCTCCTGCCTCCAGGAAGGACAGGTCCAGAGCACAAGTACCAGAGGTTTATGGTCAGAGGTGCAGGGAAAAGGGCCAAAAAAAGCCAGCAATGAGAGCAGAATCCCATCAAAGCTGTGGGATGTGCTGACTGGAGGGGGTACGCAAGGAGGCACATGAACCTGCCATAGCAAGGGGTGGGGGATAACTCCCAACCTTCCTGCTGCAGGGGCTGAGGGCGGCTGCCTTCATCCCAGCCTCTGGGCTCCCCATTCAAGACCAGGGACGCTTCTTGCTACCAGGTGAAGGCACATCCCACGATCAACCAAATTTGCTGTTTGGCCACTGCTGAATTTCAAGAAGCAGCGCGGGCTTTGGGACCAAGTCAGCCTGTGCAGACCAGGACACCACACGTCCATGGCAAGGATTTTGGGGTGGTCAGTGCTCCGCCACCCGGTTAGCAGCGAGGCTGTGCGCATAGCACGAGTATCTGAAGGGATGTAAGAAGCCATGAAGACACAGAAAGCCAAATCTCTCCAAACACGTGCGAGGGCAGGCAGCGGCGCCGAGGAAAGCAATCTGGCACCCTCTAGTGTGATGCTCTGAGAAAAGCTCATCCGTCCCGCACCCTTCACCATACCTCAGACAAATCTTTCCTCATCACCACACAGGCCATCCGTGCCCACAGACCCAGTCTCATCAGCCCCCTTTAATTGCCAACCACTGTAGCAAGACATGAAACTCATTAGCGCAAGCAGCAACGTGTCACCGTGAGCCTGGTGGGCCATTTGCATCTCAAGACGTTCAGCATCTGCGAGCCTCATCTGCAGAAGACACGCAGCCTGGCGAGCTTTCAAAGAGATTTTCAAAGATTTGGGGACCAGGCGTGTCTGAAACCGCAGAATTGCCAATGCCGGGACGCTGGGGCCACCGTCACATGCAGCACCATGTGTGGGGAATCGAGCATGAAGGCAGACGTGTCCCAGGACACGTGCTGGGAAATGAGGTATGTTGCTGTTTGACAGCATTAAGCGGTGAGAGAACAGATTCAGGTGACTACGTGACATCTAGGCTGGGACATTTGTATTACGAGAGTCTGAATTACACACACAAAAAAAACAACCAAGGACCAACCAGGGTCTCCCAGACCAACCCGTCCCTCACGGTGCAGGCACAGTAACAGCTGCCCAAGAACATTTCACCTTTTACAACTTGGCTTTCAAGCCACTGGAAGAAAACACAACTTTTTTCCCTTCCCAATCACCTTCACTGTCCTCCAGTGAACTTTTGGGTAACGTAGGCTGTGTCATCGGAGCAGCGCTGCTCCACGAATAGTAAACAGGCGCCCGTATATTTCTCAGGATGACAGTTCACATTATCACTGAACCCGAGGAGGCAACACAGAGCACAGGCAGGAGGAAACAAAACACCCCCAAGCCAGAGAGCACCATCCCCTCCCAGGGCCCGGGACCACTTCCACAAACACTACCGGACAGAACTTCCTTCTCTCCCATGGCTTTGCAAACCAAAGGGTTTTGGGGTCAAATCATGCAGAGTCCTGGGACAGCAGTTGGTGGCCTGACCTTCAGCACCTGGAATGGTGAAGGCGGGAGGGCTGTCCCAGCAATGACTGCCAACTCTGTCAGCCATCAGAGACAGAACAGGGCCAAGCCCCCAAATGCCATAACAGACGTTGCAACAGGTACTGCAAACACATGAAAGTTAGTGTCCGTGCCGACTCCAGAGCAGCCTTTGTGCCACTGAAGGTCACCCCTTCTCATCACTTCATTGCTGGCATTTTTACATGTCGGGTGTTCCTATGAACTGCATAGAAAAGGGTGGGTTTTGTTTGGTTTAGGGCAAGCTTGTGACACCAAACAGTTCTCTATCTTCAACCCTTCTACCATGCTCTTCCTTGTCCTGTTAAACCAATACCAAAGGACTCTGCTCGGGTAGGGAGCAACCCAGGGACGTGTGTCTCCGGCATCACCTCCTACATCCCCATCCCCCTCCTTCAGGTCCTGTGCTCCACTGCATCAGCCAGGTATTTCCCATGAAAACCAGCAGAAACGCAAGCCATCGATCTGGCTCAGCTCTGGCGAAAGCTGGATCCAATTTTACAAAACCCATCTTGCAGGCAAGTTCATCTCCTATAAATAAACACAAAACCTGGGACGTTTGCCTAGCCCCTGCAACAAAAGGATTTTTGCTACACAGCTTAAATTTTTATTGCCAGTTGGTGTAAGAGAGGGAAAAACACAAACTCACAGACTGAGCCAGGATCTACACAAGCTTTTGCAGGCAGATTAGCCAGTGTATTCTCTTAATGACCTATAAAATACCTCTTGCACGTCATTCTAAATTGCGTGGTCATTTTGTGATGTGGACACATGTTCACAGAAGACTAAGCTGAGACCATCCATGAAACAGATTGCTCTCAATTGATATATGCATTCTAAAAAGAGTGATTTTTCTCCCTTAAAGAGGTAGGATTCCTTCTTAAAATCAACTTTTATTTTCAAACTATAGACTCACCACTGAACCCGGTGAGCTGAAGGTATCACAGAGGTGACTCACACCATAATCAAGACATTAGAGTTATGACCAGATCATCAGACCCCATCAGGAGCAGCTTTTTTTTTTTTTTTTTTTTTTGGAGGCAGGGCAGGAGGATCAACATTAAAGCAACTGCCCTACTCTGGCCTTCCACTTGTAAACTGTGGCTTCCTTGATACCTGTGATGCTGTAATCTTCTTGGGAAACCAAAGAAAGATACATCCTTGCGATAGAAACATTACAGGAGCAGGGCTTCATAGGACATCACTTTCAAAACTGGTCTTAGCAAAATGTAATGGGGTAAGTACTGCCCTCCCCACTGAGAACCAGGCTGATGCTGCTCCATACCCTGCCCACCACAGCAGGTACCTAGGGAAGAGCAGCAAAGCAACAGTTCTGAGTGTATAAAACCAGGTTGCTTTTTCTAGTTATGCACTTACAGAAGACACAAAAGGAAGAAAAACAGGGGTCCAAGCATGATACTTCATCTCCATTTGTGCAACAGAGCAACACGGTGCCTGTCCACACCTACAGCTGTTAAGTGCTATCGCAGTAGGAAAACCAATACAATAATACCCAAATCAAATGAGACATCTTTCATCTTCCCCCCACCCTCCCCAGAAGTTTTGAATAAGAACCATTAAATGAAAGCCAGAGGGCAGGTCATTGCTCAAGGTCAATCAATGCATCTTCCTCATGGTCAGTCAAGTTGCATCTGGCGAGGGCTTGGTCACAGGATCTCAGAAAGGTTTGGACAGGAGCTGTGTTGGTGAAAGCAAAATGAAATCAGTGACGACGAGAGCAACAGCCTGAGCTGTTGAAAAACCAGCTATCAACACACTGTCCCTACTGCTAAGC
Source organism: Bucorvus abyssinicus (assembly GCA_009769605.1). Taxonomy (NCBI): domain Eukaryota; kingdom Metazoa; phylum Chordata; class Aves; order Bucerotiformes; family Bucorvidae; genus Bucorvus; species Bucorvus abyssinicus. Next base: position 8,972,802 of record CM020028.1, on the reverse strand, counting down.
TGGGAAAAGAGAGGAGTGCATGAGCAACAGCACATATCTGCGTTTGTGCCATTAGGGGAAAAGCTTCACAGTTAACACATTATTTCTTGTTTTCCAATGATTAATGAAATGGAGATAGAGTTTTCTCAATATCCCTATTACCTTATTTTTCTTGTTCGTTCTTTAGCCATTACTTAGTTCAACTCAAACGTACTGTTAAATGTACTCCCATCAATGCTGGTCAACAAAGCATTTAGGCCCATGCTTAACTGAAAGCAGATAACTAAGGCGCATGCAGTAAAACTCACCCATAACGCCTCGCTTTTTTTCTCTGAATAGGGGCCCTCCATCGTTTTAAAAGCTGTATTTCTTCTCAGCATAAAGCACCACAGCCACAAAAATCAATGCACTATGCTCCATCAGCAAGCATCTGTCACTCAGCTCCCAGCACGGGAAGAGCAAGAAGCACACGCTGAAAACACTCACCCAGTCCCTTTCCTCTAAGAACAGCCAAGAGTAAAAAGATGCATAATTTAGCAGAATGGTTTTATTTGTGTATTGGGTTATTTTAAACGTCAGCTAAGGTTATGTTCTTGTCTTCAGTTGCTGCTGGGTGTTGCTTCAAAGTCATTCTGAGTCACTGCTCTCCATCTTCATCTGCTGATAGGCCCCCAGGTAGTGATAGAAACATAACTTCCCTTGACATGGATAACCTCCAATAAAGGAGCGACTTCCCTTTCGACATGCTGATTAGAATAAACGAGGGGAGGCAGAAGGGAAGAGGAAGGGGACCGTGGCTCCTGAAAGCTAAAGAAAACAGGTCACATCCTGCTCTCTGTTTCTGTGGCATCAGATTCACTTCAAGCTATTTGCAAAGCAGCAAGAAACTCATTAGACTGCTGCCAGGGCTACTGATGGAAATGCAAATCTTCACCTACAATACCTTATTCCTCAGCAAAGGAGCAGAAGGCTGGGGAAAACCAGTACACTGTAGTCTCGGGTCTGAGAGTCCAGCAGACTGAAGTATCATCTCTGTTTTTCAGATGAGAGTCAAAAAAAACCCCAGGGTCTGACTTCACTCAGAGTTTCCAGCACTTGGACCAGCACCGACTTTAAAGAAATTCCTCCAGGTTTCCATGAGCCTGAATTAGGTGAGAATCAGAGCCTGAGTGTCCAGTAAATCAGCCTCAGCCTGGTGCAGTATGAAAGGGCTGTGCTCAGAGGGATACAGTCTGGCTGGCGCTTCACAGGACCAAGGGAAGTCTCCTCCAGAGTCCAAGCTTTTGTTTTGGCCTGACAGAAGACTTGCCAGAGCCACTAATTCTCTCCATTATCTTCCATGGGTTTTGGATTAGGTTGCTTATAGTTAATTCAACTTTGTCTGCCCAAAGAGATACTTTGAGATCATGAGATTGTCTAGCTCGGAAATCACGTAGAAGGTTTTGAGGAAAATCCTACCCTGGTCTTCCAAGGGATCCTGCTGAGACGATGACTATCATTGCACTGGTCCCAGTAAGGCTACCTGTGACTGGATCACACAGCCAGGGCTTCCGCTTGCTAAGAAAGAGCACTAAGACCCCCAACTCGACCCCTCGGTAGGGTCTGCACTCGCTGTCATGTGTGCATTTTCCACCGAGCGCCAAACATTGTCATTTGCACCCATAAAAAGCTGAATTCAGCACTCTTTCCATAAAACGGATCGTGAACTCTTAACAACACTTTCCTCTCCTTGGAATAATAAATTATGAGGACAAATGGCAGAATCATTATCAGTTTCAATATCCAGTCATAAATACTCTTGTAAGAACACTCAAATGATGGTGTTTTATTGCGTTAGATATCACTTGCCATTAATTACAGTATGAAAGTTTGGTACTTTGATGAAAAGCATTTTAGCCAGCTCAGTTATAAATTTAAAACAGTCTTAAAACAAAAGTCACCTCGTTGTGGGGGGGTTTTTTTCTCTATAGATCTGAACACAAAATAGCATTTTAAGCTTGGAATGACACAAAAGCGAGGTTTTAAGAAAGCTCTTTTATTGCACGCACATTCAGCTTTAGCGCACACAGCAAACGAACAGCACCCATGGCTATTTTTTACAATAACATTGTTGGCAGCTGGATTTCACTGCTACAGATACTTCATAGTTCATTTGGTTTATGGGGGTTTTCTTACTGATGATCAAGTGCTGTTGTGAATCAACGTGATCTAGTTTACGTTTCTGCCCTGTTTCTTTTGTTTGGCTCATTTCTCCTTCCGTCTGTCACTGTAACTCACCATTGAAATGCAGCTGGCTCCAGAGCAAGCCTGGCATCAGCAGGAGCTGGTGGGTTCACCCCCTGGCGAATCTGGGATTCACACAAGACATCCCACAGAGGAGCCAATTTCAGCCTAACTTCGGTGAGATGACCCACGGGAGAGAAGCTAAGATCTAAATTTTCAAACAATTGTGGGATCGGTCTTCAAATTTCCAGGTTGAAGGGATTCCGGCTGTAGCAGCTTAAGTTGCTGTTCCTGAGGGTATCAGCCCATGGCACTGATCACAGTTTGCATTCGTTTGCAAAAGGGATTTAAGGGATTAGGCCACCCCGCTCTGGGCATGGTAACCTTACAGCCATGGCAGCCAAATCCCCCAGAGACCAGGATTCAGAGCCTCTGCTCAGGTGAACAGCAGTACGTCTGTTATTAAATCCAGAGGGACTGTACAGGAATGTACAGTCGCAAATCCAGATGCACAGCACCAGCTGTATGGGCTCCCATAGATTTTTAAGTAGATTTGGAGAGGACATTTTGCTTTCCTTTCCCAACCCTCCAGGAGGAATTACGAGTGGCCCAGTATTTAAATTATTCGCATGAGACCTGGGAGACCAAGGTTTGCCTCTTGTTCTGCCACCAAAGGCTCTCACCTTGCCCAAGGAAAAAGGAGAAGCACCCACCTTCTCAGAGGTATGGTGGGAATCTGCTCAAGCTTAAGAAAGCTACACTTGGGATTCAGATTCCCACGACAGTAAATGTATACCTGGTCCCTGCATTCAGCAGTGACTTTTTGTCCTTCATGTGCCTGCAAATGGCCCCCAGGAAGATTTGGTCTGTACCCTTCCTGGAGACCGAGGTAAAAGTGGCCAGCTTGCAGTTTTCTTGGATCCTCCAAGAAGGGCTGGCCAACCCTTCAGCAGCAAATCATCACATTCCCGTTTTCCTTTTTCTGGTGATTTACTTACAGAAATCCTTATTCTTGCCCTTCACACCCCTCAGCAGTTTCATCTCACTTTTGGCTTTTTGAATTTCATCCATGCCGGACCATATCTGAGCTCTGAGCACAAGTGACATTCCCCAGGACTCATCAGCACCTGTAAAAACAGATGTCACTGTCACAAATCAACTGTTGCTTGAAATAGTGACCATTTGCTTTTTGACACAAAAGTGAGAAATTGAAGAAAAACAGTCTAATTGCTCATTTAAGGCAGCCTGTTCTTTCCCTTCTGCTTAGCCAGTTAAAACCTCATTTGACAATCTGAGAGTTTAGCTCCCAGTGCTCTTGCTTAAAATATAACAGATGGCCTCTAATAAGTAAATTGAAAAGTGCAAATAAGGTTAAAACAATTTTTCTTTATTGAATATCATTAACTTCAAGGCTGTCCACTTTAAAATGCTAATTAAACCTCACTTCCTTTTGCAGGGTTCTAGTGAAGAAAGATTGCCGTAGGGTAAATTCCTTTTGTTTGTAGAGGACTAGCCCAGAGAGCAAACCGGGCTATTACACGTCCCAAGCTTAAGAAGCAGAGTTGGAATCTTTCCATTTATTTGTCCCTTCCTTACCAGTTCCTACCTACAAACCAACTACAGTCAAGAAGGAAATTCAGAAGAGGTCACATGTGAAACCCCGCTCCATCCACGTGGCAAACAACAGTTTCTCTAAAGGTCACCAGGCCAAACCAAATGCAGTTTTCAGCACGTGACCCCATGTTACAGCCCTACAAAATGTCAGGCTGCAGGTATGGGGCTCTATATTCCTGGGACCACACACAGAGTATGTGAGGTCCTTCAGCACCTCACCCCCACCTTACTCCTAGTTTCCAGTTCAAATTTATTCTTAGTCCGTATGTGCCACTTGCTTGTTCTTTGCCTTGAATAGCTCTTCCCCTGCTCTTCACCCCCACCCTGAAGGACTTTTACAGAACGACGGTACCGTCTCACAGCTTCCATTTGCTAGGCAAAGCAAGCTAGGCTTTCAGTCTCCTCTCCTAGAACAGCCTTTCCCTTCTCTTGGTCAACATATCAGCCCTCTTCCTCACCTGTTGCAGTTTTAATTCTTCTTTCTTGAGCACTAAAGCAGATATGCAAATGCCACTCACAGGCTGGGTCTTACCAGAGTCTCACAAGGCATCTCAGTTGGAGAGGCACACAGGCAAGCTCAAGGATAACATTTACCTTCTTCATGGCCAGGTCATGCTCACAGTTTCTAGTCATCATGTAAAAAAACCTAACATGTTTCACCCGTTTTACCTCTGCTGAAGGTTGAGCTCCCAGTTCAATACAGGTCCAAGAGGCACCACAACTCAGTCCCCAAAGACAGCCTCATGTTCAACTAAAAGCGATGGGTGCAAAGCATTTGGACAATTTTTTGGACAACAGTCTCAGGACAACAGCACATCATCAAGGGCAGAGAGCTACCTCTGGGGGCTACCTCTGCCTGGTGAGTTTGTCACCACGTCCCAGTTTGCAGACCAGTGTTGGTAGGCTGGAGGAAGGTCAGGGAGGGAGTAGTTTCCACGTCTCCCGCAATCCTAGGCTGCTGTAGAGGAAAAAAGCAAGATGCATCAGGCCAGAAGAAAGGGAGCCTGACTGAGTACCTGAGTCCTCTGACCAAGCAATTTCCAAGTCCAGATCCATTTTCCCTCCCCCTCTACATACATTATTGCTCATCTGAGAAAGTTAATCTACTTTGTCATTTAAAGATTCAGAGTATAAATTACAACATGCAGAACTTGATATAAATTACCTGTCCAGTCTCACCTCAGTGATTTCTCACCTAGACAATCTGGCTGAACATCAGCAACCCTTACCCCAAAATACTCATGCTATGGATAATCCAAGACTGCCTGTCCAGTGACTCTAAGTTACAGCAACGTTTCTGGGCCAAGAGAGAAGGGAAAGATTTTCTTGACATTTACTCTGGCCTTTACAGGAAGCACTTGCCTGTGGTGGCTCATCTCTTTTGCTATGGAAGCCCATGAACGATGAGGGCTGACTACCAAGAGGCAGGGGCAGTTGTTTAACTAGTCCGTTCATAAAGCATGCCAAAACTGTGCACAGCACAGATCAAAATGAAACACCTGTATTCACTGGGCAAACAGCAAAATGAATCTGTGATGAAAGGCTTTTGGGAGAGACTGCCGTGCTGCAACCGTGGCGCGATGGAATCAAACAAAAGACAATGACCATACCTTCTGAGCCAAGAGTCACTCTGAGAAAAAGAAAAAACCACTTTCACAGTAAGGGAGGTCTTGAAATGCAGCTTATTTGCTTCTTCATTCAGTTGAACTGCCTGACTAAATCACATGTTGCATTAGCTGCATCCAATGTCTCCTCTTCTCTCTCGTTCAGTAGGCATTTCTTCTAAGGGACAACATCAGCAGGGACCAGAGTAATTAGGCTGAGAAATGGAAATTTGGAAAAAGGTATCGTCATCTTTCAACAGCAAAGGGTATTTCTGTTATATGCAACTGTCCTCAAGTAGGGCAGGAATCTAGCAAAGAAATGATACCAGGCGTGACAGGGGAATGTCCCATCCTCACCTAACAAGCTATGGCAGCAGTGTGAAGACATCGTCTCAGGAGGCGTAAGCTGTGATATCAAAGTTCTGTGAGAATCCTTTGCTTCTTAGTGTTTTCTGCAACATGTTTTAAGATAGAAGTCCTCAGCAAAGCATCATCTCCATTTCTGCTCTGTTTCTCTGTCTAAGCCATTCTGTTATACAACATGGCTTAGACTATTTTTTACAGAGAATTCCATCTTCCAATACACCAGTATTTTTCATATCTGGAATAGAGTTGAGGTTTCAGGAGGGTAGTGCACACATGTCACTCAAAGAGTAAATATTGTCTCCGAACAGCAAGTTGAACAGACCTTTGTTTTCCTGTGCAATCCTTGTCTAAGTCTTAAGACAGCTGTCTTTCACTGAACCAGGTTACTGAGCTTGCAGGCAGAACACAAATGCCTGAAAGAGTCCAGCTTGAAGGGATAAACACAAACAAGGGCATGCAACAAAAGGACAAAAAGCGAGAATGCAAGTAACAAAGCTCTCGACCTATGTCTGCCAAATAACTCCATGCAGGTGCACAGAGAGGACTGTCTGAAGGGAGGTGGGGAGGTCAGTCTCATGGATTTGACAGTAAAAACAGAGAAGTCCTGGAACAAGAAAACTTTCTAGTTGTACAGTGGTAACTGGGGACAAATCTCATCTCCAAAGTTGAGACCAGCTTTCAATCAAGTCTTCAGGAGTTTTGGCACAAGAAGAAAAATTGGCTTTTTCTGTCCTCTTCTCCACGCCACTGCCTTTCTGCTCAGCAGGGAGAAATGGCTCACTCAAGAGACAAATCACCTGCTCTGTTGTAGACATCTGCCATAAGATGAACAACAGCCAGAAACTCCCCTCCCTCGTGGTCCTCTCCTTTGATTACAAAAGGAGTCCGTATGATAGCAGGCACAGATGTCTACACTGCCCAGGCGAATCCCACACCTGAGTGACCAAAGACTTCTGTGGCTGACAAGATGCTAAAAGAGAGACACCAGACAGATATGTTACAGAGTACTGAGGCACAATACACCAAATAAAAGCAGAGCTAATCACAGCAACTTAAAACGACCATATCCCAAATACCTGCCAGTTGAAGATCTTAGAGCAAGAAACATGCCATGCAGGTAATAACATCCCCAGTGGTTCTAACGGGCAGGGTGGCACACCAGTGGATGAGGTGACTTAGTGAAAATCTGAAATCAGAGATCACAGTAGTATCCACAAGCAGGGATAGCTGCTCCTTCACCTTTACCCCTCAGGGTATGTGCTTCAAGAATGCTGAACGAAATCACTGAGTTCCCACAATAGTCAAGACATTCCCAGAAGTCTGGGACCACCACAAAGGCATCATTTTGTTTGTCAAGGCCAACTTTAAGAAGCAACAGAGGAACAAATAAATCAAAACTGCTCCTGGGACTGGATTTCAGCAGGAGACAAGATCACTCAGGAAAGCATCAAGTCAGAGAGGTTCTTAGTATCTTGCAGAAGTGGAAACAGCTAACAAGGCAAACCTCAAACAAGAAAAGGCCGTATTAGCTGCAAGAAAAGGGAAAAAAAAAGTTCTAGGGGAAAAAATGCATTAAGAAATCTTACATTCTGGTAATGTAAGCTTTGATGACTGAAAGACTAACCACGTGAACCAGCTAACCAAACAGGCTTGACCTAGACTGTAATCAGAGCACAGAAGGTGAGCAGGGGCTCTAGGTGCTCTGAATATCCCAGTCAGAGAAGTCCTACTCACACGCTTCAGAGACACGCTCAGAAAAAAGCAAGTTACCAAAAAAATTCATCCTGAGTTCTTTTTGCACATGACATTGTGATTTTGACCTGCACAAAATAAGTGTAAAGTACTAACAAAGTAGGATCCTTTAGTGCAGATATTATTTTGTACCCAATCTGCACAAGAGTAAAACACTACTAAAATTTCAAGCCACATGGAATCAGGACTACAGCTTCAGAGAAGCTTCTTGAGGAGATGCTCCTCACAGGACAGTGATCCCCTGGAGTCTGAGTGAATGTCCACCCACCTGCTTATCATCCTTAGCCATGTCTGCCACTTTCAGGGGTTGAGACCTCACCAAAATAAAAATCCAAGAGGTTACATGAAAATTCAGTGGCTGAGGAGAAGAAAAATCCAAATTAGCACATTTCTCTAGAGAGAGGGTTATAATTTGGCCCTGTACTCATGACAAGCACCAACAGCAGCCAGTTTAGTTCTCTCAAATTTTACTCTTTTCTTCCCTCAGCCTCTAACCTACACGCAACAGCCTGGGGACCAAGGTAATGAGATAAAACAAATTATTTGTTGAAAGTTCTGCTTCGGCTTTCCATGGCTTTAGATACACATCCTTCACTGCACTGCTCTGTGATCTGTGCTGGTAGCTGCAACTCCAAAGGAAAAGCAAGCTGGAAAACAAAAAAGGTCCCACTGGGATGGCACATGGTGGTATTCAGCTCAATTACTTATTAAAGCACCGACAGAGCATAGACTTTTTTCAGTACATTACCTATTCAATCACAGCTCCAGCTCTCAGACTGATCCCTTAAGAAAAAGCAAACATCTTTCCCTGTTTGTTTCCAGCTGCATCACAAAAGACTTTAAAGACTTCAGGCTGTTTGTCTTTGGGTCATGGTACACCAAGAGCTTGTGGGTGAATCCAGTGCAGCTCTGATTGACTGGTGAGGGCACAGGGCCATCGAGCTAAGGAAGCTGCTTGGACTTTTCCATGTGACTCCATGACACACCTCCAGCCTAGAAGTGGGTTTGCTTGTGCAGGACAGGAGCTGCATGTTAGACAGCGATGAACAACCTCCTTGCAGCAATCAAGTTTGCGGTTTTTTTCCAGGAGATGAGGTAAATTTTCCAGCAGATTAGTCTACACTGGGAATAGCTCAACAGATCCTTAAACACAGAAGCTAACCTTTCGTCTGGACAAGATGGGGATGCCATGTTGCTCACCTTGAAGAACAGTAAGGTCACATACGGATAAGGGTGGGAATCAACCTCCATCAACTATGTGGAGGTAGAAGATATTGGCTGGCGTTTAGATTTCTGGTAGCTAAGATGTTAATTAAGTCAGTAACCTCTCTACTCCAGACAAGAAAAATGTAAGGTAGACAAGCTGGCAAAAAAACCCACATGACTCTGGAAACCAAAGCACACCAGATCCCTGCATCACTGGAGGCTTTTTTAAAAGGATGTGCATGTGAGAGCAAGTAGCCTGTGGTTCCTTGGCAGGCTAATGTGCATTCCTGGAAAGACAAAAAGAAGAGTGCTGCAAGTCTTAGAGCGGCATTTCTTCAAAGGACCTTGGACGGGGAGATTTATTGAGTTTTATTCTATCTGACACTAGTCAGTGAACATGTGCAACTTTGGTGAGCTGGAAAAAAAAGAGCTTGTCTATAAATTCTTATACTCCAGACACCATTCCTCAGAGGCCAGCCCTAATAAACCCATCACCACAGAAATACTATAACTCAGTGGTGCTCAACTCCTGGCCCTTCATAGCCTGTGTTTGAGGCTTTTCTCAGCGACTCCTGCAGCAAGCACACAGCGTATCAGCTACGCTGAGGAAACAGTGTTTTAATGCCGATGAGGGACGCATCAGAGAGCCCCAACCTTCCTACTCAGAGAAGAGCTCAGGCCCAGAAACTAAACCGTCTAGATGACATCCTACTAGCACTTCATGACACTTTATTAGGAACCAGTATATTATCTAGAAATGTTCTAATATGTGCTATGAGCTGGCTTTAACCTTCCTCAGCTGAGTAAGAAATTGACCCTGTCTCCCATTTCACAGGCAAATAAAGCCAAAAAGCTAACATGAGACATCAGTCTTCTCACTGGTAAGCCAAATAAGCTACTCAAGAAATTGTCACCAAAACTTCACAAAGCTAAAACACCTCTCTGAATCCCTTCCTTGTGTGGTTAACCTTGATGTCAAACCAGTTACCAGGCAGAGCTAAAGCCTAATGATGACTGTAATGCTGCTTAAACTAGTAGGCATTGTTTAACTTGCACTAACGAATCCTCCTGCACCTCTCTACTGCCTTGCCCAATGACAAAGCAACTGCTGATAGCGGAGGCCTGTGCGAAGTATTATACGTTTTAGCGCTGTACCTTGGGGCCCAGAATAATAAGCACATAAAAGAGATAGATGTGTATTTGTAATGCCACCTTTTAAAGCAATTGCTTAAAAGAAGCCTGCTTTAAAAATTCGGAAATGTAATTCTTGACCTTCCTGAGTAATCATGCTAATATCAAGAGAAGATAGAATTATTCAGTTGTGAACTAAAAAAGGCACTGTTCATACTTGTAAATGAAACACTTAAACATAAAAGGGAGAGCAAAGGAGGAACATGCCCATTCCCCTGCCACTGCAGAGGTGATTCATGGCAAGGGGTTCCCACCCCCACCGCAGAGATGCAGCAGGGGCAGGGAGAGAGAGTGCTCCTATGCTGCTGTAATGTGGAGAATTTGAATTTGAGTCACCCAGCTCCAGCAGGGACATAATAAAACACTCAACCAAGAGATCCTCTACCCCCTACAATTCCCTTGCTTATACCCTAGGCACATTACGACTTTTACGAGAAGGGAAGAAAGGCTTCAGTCATCTCCATTAAACAAGTCTGCTTTATTCCCAGAAGAAATTTTATCCTAAAGGAAAGATACTGGCACTGCAGAAAGGTGCAGTGAAGTGTTCCCACTCGCACAGGATGTTCATTCCCATTCTGAGACTTGCACACATCTCTGTAGAAAGATCTCCCAGCATGTATTTTCTCTTAAGATTTTCTCAGATAGAGGCTACTTAATCTGGACTAAAACATTTGAAGTGAAAGAATAGCAACAGAGAAAGACAGACACCAGTTCTGCTCAAGATCTCCAAGACAGAAATGGGAGATTGGTGGTATAAAAAAAAAAAAAAATCAATGACCTTCATGCCCTGTTGGGACCAGTGCCCTACTTCTGGAGTCACGCTCAGGATGACACAAAGAATTTCATAGCCATGACACCTGAAGGAGAAAAGGAAAAGAGAACAACCCCAAACAGGGTGCGGATGAACAGAATCTGCTTTCTGGAACAGAAAGGAAACGTGTAAAACTTCCTGCACTTGTTCCCTTATTTTCTTTTTCGCAAAACCGATGTCAAGTAAAACATTGTGCAATGGCGTGTGTATCACATTCAGCCTCTGTGCTTTCCACAATTTATAAACTCCAACCACACAACAGACACTCCATACTGTCATGTAACAAGAATTACCCTTCTCTGAGTATCCCAGGGAGTCTTTAAAGACTTTAATCAGCCTTCACACCACAGATCTCCACATATTAAAGAAAGATGGGATTATGCTGTCTGTTGGTTTCATGTAGGTGAAAATACAAACATTGACAAGTTAGAGATGTACAAAAAGATAGCCTCAAAAGATCTAAGCAGGAGAAGTTGTGGAATTAAGATGCTGTGCTAGATAGGTATGCAGAGGCCAGCGTGCTAAACACGTGGGATCAAAGCTGATAGAGATGGCAGAGTGATTCATGCATACAAGGGACTTGACTCTGTCATCCAGCCACTCCACAACAGCAAGCATGATCTGGAAAGTAAAGAAAGGAAAATGGAAGTCACAAACACACAGAGCGACATGATGCTTTTTTAATCAAGTTTTCAATCACTATGTAATTTTTTCCACCAACACATTTAAACACAGACATTTAAAAATTATTTGTCTACAAAGAGGAACAAAATGATTTAAACAACTCCAGTAAATTCTGAGCAAATCCTTTCTGATCATCTCCTTGGGAGTTCACTCCTCAGCCGACTTATACATTTTGTTTGCTTCTATTTTGCAAGGCAAGAAGAGGATGGGTTGTAGACAATCTTCTGTTCAAGCTCAGCATATCTTTTCAGCAGTGGATGATAGAGCTAAAAAAGAAAAAGGAATAAATATGTCTAGGTTGAAAAATTGGATTTTAAATCACACTGCAGTTAAAAACCATCTTCAGACCTGAAAAATGCAGCATCTTCGTAGGCAGCTGAAGGCTTGGGGTTTTTTTCCTCCCAATTTGCTCACGAAAATTCTGCACAGTCTTCCTTCTTCAAACGTCACAGTCCTGTTTACCCTCTCTTTTACAGCTTAATTTTATGACATGCACAGGTTGTTCTTACCATGCCTGCATTCTTGCTATAAGCAGAAGTCATTACTTCCAGAGGAAGCAGCTCAGCTAAAGTCACCTCTCCCAGTCTGACATGCCCCCTCGATAATGGCTGTCCTAATCACCCAGGCAGAACTCCTGTCCTTGCCTCCCTCCGCTACCTCAGAACAGATCACTGCGTCCGTCCCCTCCTCCTCCAGCGCCTTGCTAATAAACATACTGCCACCCTCCAGCACAGTCAAACACCACCGTCAGAATGGTCCTCCTTGGCCAATATGCTGACCAGGGTCTTCTAAAATACACTTCACACTCCCTCTCCCGCCCCTCTCATATTCCTGCATCTATTTGAGCTTCTTCTCTCCTTCACAACTTTCACAGACGTGACTTCTCCCATCTACCATCTGCTCCATAGCCAGGCAGGCTCCTTGCTCCGTGATCCCAGGCCCAGGGGGACAAATGGAGACCCAACTTCTTTCCACAACTACGCTGAGTATCTAAGTAGCTTTTTTCTATTTCCCTACCTAGAACTCTTCAGGAATTTTTAGATTCAGAATTGTTACAACCATGAAAAGAAGAATCAAGACTCAAATGTTTTCAAAACCCCAGACACGAGCACACGCTATGCTTTTGGATATGGGCGAGATCCATGCTGGGATTTCTTTCATTTGTTACCTTCGGGTTTTTTGTTCCCTTTGCTAACACTCATCACAGGACATACCGCAGAAGATGACCTGCTTCTGTGTGACCAGGTTACATAGCAGAAACCCTGAACAGATCCTAGCCCTACTGCTGGCTCCAGCCCAAAACCTGTACTCCATCCAGATCTTGGAGATACACCTTCTTCCTTATCTCCTCTTTCTGGTTTTCACTGTTCATCTAATAAAATCACTAATTTGACAAAAGACACACGAAGACAGCTTCACTCATTTGCTGGCTTGAGCACAAAGAAGGGACTGCCAGGAGCCAGTGTAGGCTTTGGTACAGGCTCGAGCAGTCCTTAGGAGGATGCCATAAGGTCAAATCCCTGCCACAATAAATCCGAGGGGCCGCCAGTCTCGTCTAAAAGCCCCTTGCACTGATGTTATTCATAATCAGGGCAGTCTCGCTCCTGGCTCCAGGTTCAGAGAGGTTATAGAGCCATAATGAATCATGCCCGGTAAACTGAATTACTGCTCTCATCAATAAGTGAGATCCAGCATTTAAATGCATTTTATTCTTTTCCATAAGATCCACAGCCAACAAACTATGTACATGCATGAAAAATTTGGGAAGAAAATGTTTCAGGAGTAAACTATGAGGCCGTAGAAAGAGACGGGGTTGTTCTTGTGCACTTTTATGTAGAATCCTATGGTAGCCTCAGTGTCTATAACAGTCACACTTTCTCAGATCAAAGAAAAAAAAACATCACACACTTTTCTCATCTATAATAATAAAGAATTGGCGTCTTTTGTTTGCTTCAACTGATGGCAAAGTATCCAGTTTCTGCTTTTCCCCCATCCTGAATGACAGTTTCATTCTGACCAGTGAAACCTGGATTTATCTCCTCATTCGCACTTCCACCTTTCACGATGGCAGGTGAGAGCAACTTAATGGACAAGGTTCGTAGCAGGAGGATGATTCGATCAACTCCTCCCTTGTACCAACCAGATGTTACAGAAGTTCAAGAACATTTCTACAACAGATTTAGTATATCAAGGGGAAGAAAAGAAGGACCATCTACAGCAAAGGGGAAAAGGCACTCTCCGCTAGCCAGGGCATCATCAGGACAGTTTTTAAACCCATCTCACACTGACTGAAAGTTACAGCGTCTTTCACTGATTAAAACTGAACAACTTACTCTTATCTCTGCAACAGATTCATTCACTGACCCCGGGCAAGTCATTTCACATGTCTGTGCCCCAACTCCTCCTCTCCACAGGACAGTGATACTGAGATCCATGGAGATTTGAGCAGATTTATGGGGTTAGAAAATAAAACACACCACTATTATGAAACACCACATGACTCAGCATGGTATTTTTAACTAGACTACATGAGGGCCTTGGGGGCTCAGGGAAGTACATAGATACATTCTTTTCGTGTTCCCAAAGAATATTATTGCTCCCATTTCTGCTAAATATGCACATCAGAGAAACAAAATATTGAACAGGCAACTATGGTTATACTGGGAGTATCAGCATGTCAAACAGAAACAGCTCCTTTGTTCACTGAAGCATCTATAATAAGGCCTTGCTATTTCTTACTTTGCTATTCTGTAAATTTGATAAACTCCAGGTGCTTCTCAGCAAAGATTCAGCATAACAGAGCTGCACTGGTAAGCAAGCTCATGCACTGAGAAAGCAGGCACCACACTATTTACTCAGCAGTATTTTTACAAAATACACAACAGCGCATTTACTAGAAGGCTGGGAAGTATTATTGTTAATACAGCGCTTTAAATAAAAATGTGTCAAAATAAATGAACAACCACATTTACTGATACAGTTTCTTTTCTTGTTTACTGGACTTAAGCACTTAGCTCGCTAATTGAGAAAATTCAGGCGTTTGGAATAAGCTTCTCAGCCATTAGTGTAAATGAATGCTGCATTATGGACCATCTGAAAAAACCGCTAACAAAAAATTAAGACTATTGCTTGTTCATTTGGGGTAAAAAGCAGTGCAGCTCAGAGGGCTAAGGCAAAGTCTTAAAATCCTCTTCCTCCGGGAGTCTGGCTGTAATACCACCAGTTTGGCATGGCTGATCAGCGCAGCAGTACTACAAGCTTTTCACCAGCAGTATGTTACATGCCAGCTTGACACCAGCTGAAGTTTGGGGCCAAAGCAGTGCAGATTCCATGAAGCACGGAGCAAAAAAGCCAAACTGAACTGACTGAGAACATCGCCTGAGCATGTACACAGTTGTGTCTGTGAAAGATGCTTCTCCACAGCTCCTGCAACTGAACCGCCTCTGTGGAACCTCGGGCAACTCCTCCTAAGTGATTCCAGGAGTCTTTATCCTGAGGCAATTATATAGATTTATTTTTATAATTGTGGTCCAAAGGGAATAAAGAACTCTCAATGACGCATAAAAACTCAAGAACATAAATTCCCTCTCTGTCATAACCTCAAACCTAATATATGAGACCATGATATTTAACAAAAGTAATTACATGTATCACAACATGAACCTTATTATGATCCATAATTTAATTGTCCTTGCTACTTTACAGCCTTTTCTCCTGCTTATGTCTACAGCCTACTCCACAACATCAGCAGCACTCTGATGGCTTCATTTACAAACCCTAAACTTCTCCCCTGGGACAATCTGGCCACGCTCCAGCAGTCCCACAAATAACTAAGAAAGTGCTAATGATAAATATTGCATTATAACGGAGAGTAACTTAACCTGCCCTCCCTGGGAAATGCATTCAAATAAATGCTACCTTGCTCTCTAGTCCAGATCAAGTATGTCATCCTCATACTGTATCTCACTACAGCACCAGCCTAGGAACTCAACAGGGCTTTTGCCGTTTACATTGTACCTGCCACGTTCTAAAAGGAAAACAGCCACAAATTATTACTACAAGTGACAAGCCACATGGATCCTTCCATCTCCTGCCATGCTATGTAAGCCAATGATAGGAGCAATTCAAAATTCACAAATTACAAAGATGATGCTGATGATTATCCAATTTTAATCTACCCGAGCACATTTAATCTACCCTGAATAGATTAAAATTAATCAGTCTCTCACAAACACTTGCTACTTTTGATAAGTTCCTTTTTTTTTAAAACCAAACTCAAATTACTCAAAGAGATTTGCTTAAGAAATCTAGAGTTACAGATGTTTTATTTTTAATCATAGCACTTGTTCACCTTTCTTAACACAGAAAGAATACTCATAAAACAGAAAGAATATGACAGTGTCCTGAAATACCCTGAAGACTCCTCCAAGGAACCATACCTCAAACAGTTACTTTATTTACTTCAGATTTTCATTCTGCAAGCCTATCTTAATCAGTTTAATAGGTTAAAAAAAATACTGGCTAGCAAATCATCTTAATCAAAGTCCCATCAATATCTATTATATTTTTGTGGCCGAGTTATTATTACCTACTTTGCACTAAATTACCAACCTAAACCAATTCTACAAAACAACCTCTCCCCTCCAAAACTTAACTCAACAAAAATATCAATAAATAGGTCATTATAACCTTTCTGGGTAACAGGGTCACTTCTATAAATCCACCTACTTACAAGGCAATTCACCAAAGTCAAGAAAACTTCTTTGGTCTACATTTTCCCTTCTTGAATTTTTGCAGGATTAATATATCTCAGTAGAGTCAATAATGCAATCGAAAATTACACATCCAGAGGTAGCGAACTGTGCTACGCCTTCTCCCTACAAAACCCTACAGGACATTATTACAATAAATGTGATGCTGCATCATAGGCACACGGCTTGTGTAAATACAAGTGATCAACTCCAGATCATCATGTTCACTCTCATGCTTTTTTGCTTAATTAACCAGCTAGCCAACCATCTCCGTTTTAACAGATTACTAAAATAGGTATGAATTCCAATGCTGGAATACTCTGTTAACATACATTTATTGCTCTAGAATCTCCTGGTTATTTCTGTCATGGTCAGTGGTTCTGATTAATCTTTTGCCTCAAAGAGGGAGGCTGGGGGGAGTTGGGAGGAGGCTCCAAAGAGGTGAGATGACTCTCTAATTTTTGCTCTTCTGAAAATAGGGAAGAAGGATTCATCAGGTTAACCCACAGATGACTGACTTCACCTAGCCTGGTTGAGTAAGTGACCAAAGACTATCACCATGGTGGTTACCACCAGAATACCTTAGGACCTGTTTGAGTATTAACAGAATTAGAAACAACCTCCAGTGAGGCCCCACACCCTACAATTATACTGTGAAAGCAGGTTCAACTACGGTACTTAGGGTCATAGCCACAGAGAGAGATTTATCCCCGTTGAAATGGTCTCCTCAAGGCAGGATGGTCTGCTACAGGATGAAGTCACATTTTTGCCAGACAAGTTGGAACTTAGGGACTTCAATTTCCACTAACTACTAATTCATCACCCATCACAAGCTCTGTGTTCCTCATCTTGGGACTTTATTCTCTTTTACCTGCCCATCAGTTTAATTGAGCCAGAAGAGCTGTTTTGCCCTGCCCTTCCTTTTTTGAAATCATATTCATTATCACAAAAGATCCCTCAGCAATCAAAGAAACACGTTTTGCATTTTTGGTTCCTGGAAACCCCTATTGCGCGCATAAGCCTTGGCAACGAAGAGAAAGCTACATCAAACTGTCGCATTTGACCTCTGTCTATAGGAGGTTTTCCTCTCTCCAATGATCTAACACATGCTGTCTCCAACCTATACCAGGAAGAAAGGATGAAACCAGAGCAGATTGCTGTGTTATGACCTGTTTTTTCTCCACCCTGCCAAGATTTAGCTGTAGCTGTCCAAAAAATATAGGGAAGTGGTCTGGGAAATTTCACATTGGTTAGCCAGACTCTCTCAGAAGAGCTCCTCAGTGAGACAGAACTTAACCTCAGGATGACTTTGAAGTTTATAAAAAGAACCGTCATTTAAGTGAAAGGCTCTACCCTCAACAGAATGAAATTGGATGGACAGGGAGACGCAGTTCTGTAAAAAACAGAATCAAACTGACTCATCACATTATGAATTTTTACTGCACTGTTCATGCTAATACACTGTATTACTGACAGGCCCCCTGGCTTTCTGCAGTTTCACAGCCGTGAAACTAGCCAGGGAATCCACCATCAACTGCAAAATTATAAGACACAAAGAAAAAAAAAATTGGTGTGGAATACGTAGTTGCAAGAAGATGCTTTTAATGGAATGAAGCTGGTGAGCTAAGCTAAAGCACAGGAATGGTTATTCCTTCACATGCTGTTTGGCTACTACCTTCTCTATCATTCATTCTTATCTATCAGGGCAATAATTCACTGCTGTACATCATCTAAAACCAATAAAAAGATGTGCTATGAGAGCCAGGTCTAACCAAGTGGAAAAGGAGAAGAAAAGTATCGGGAGGGAGATAATTAACTCTTTTAGCTTCCAGGCCATTTTATGCAGACAGTAAAATAGGAAGAGGTAAATGAATTCCCCACTGATATTTCCAGTTAGGTTAGCTTGGCCCCTGCAGGGGTACAAGGTGCTTGCTGCTCTTGCAGAGCCCCTCTGAGTGACAGCTGTAATCCCTGCCCTTGAATTTTATAGCTGAAGCAGCACCAGGGGGTCAAAGGCAGGTCTAGGAGCACTCTCCACCTCCACACAAGCCAGCCTGGCAGCTTTTCAGCAGACAGCACTTTTGGGGGGAACAGGGCAGCAACGTGAGTTTGAATCAGACACCTGAGATCTGCTCCTGAAGTGTATTCCCTGCAGAAGGCTTCAGCTGCAACACACAGGACACAGACCATTGCTGTTAATTATTTTATCTTTGAAAATGAGGGGGAAGGTTGAGTAAATGAGATCAGATCAATCAAGTTTAAATTATTCAATGTCTTAATATTTCTGAAGGGGACTTCTATTCGATTACTAAGCTCCTCCATCTCAGTTAATAATTAAATAATATGCTGGCAGGCACAATGCAGCATGATCATTTCTATTATTACTCATGATGATATCTGGTGCTCTACTACACATGTAGCTCGGAGTTAGTAGTTTTGGCAGATCATTAATTTCCCAGTTTAAATAAAAGCTTTAAAACCTTGTTGCCTGTAGTTAGGGCACATTCAAATCTCATAAATGCAGAGTATAAGGCCGTGTTGATGTAAAAGAAGTTTCTGCACAGCTGAAGACAGATATTCACCTGCGGTTATTTAAACGTGTTCTCTAGGAATCTTGCTTTATTGTATTGTTTATTTATTACTGGACATTATATTTCAGAAGCTGTTGTAAACTAAGGCCTTCGGCATCTGATGGCGAGAGGCGCAGGGTTACACTGAAGGGCCTGAGACAACGATTCTTTCCTTGGTTTTACATGTTTTGGAACCACACAGTTAGCAATAACAACTATTTTTTTTCACTTTATCTATGCAGCCCCATAAAGCACAAGCCTCACCTTCAGATCTGCTGAAATTCCCAGGATGGGCACAGTACCGAAGATCTGTGCCTTCTGAATGCTCCCAGTTGGCACGCTTCCCAACTGGGAGTGACAAGTGAAGATACACCACTGCTGACCACTGTTTAAGATCAGACAGGAAGGATTTTGGGGGACGTTTTCCAAGGGGCCAGAAAGCACCATCACCACGTCTTTCTCCATGCTGCTTGCTGCAAACAACTCAAGACAATTTTGTCAATATTATCAGCTACGACCTGACTGACTTGTATCCAAATTCAACCTATTTTATAACTTCTTCTCTGTCCCTTAAGGAACAGATTTTGCTCTCTCATCACACCCAGTTAGCAAAAATCACTCTCACAGAGCTGAATGGAGTGATCAGATTATTCTATCATTGCAACACTAAAGATCTCCCAAACTCAAATCTATCTTTACAACAAGGAGTAAGAATTGTGTAAGCAAAAGTTCCTTAAATTAATCTATTTTACTAGAAGAATTAGTAAACCACTACATTTTGAATCAGATAGGAAATGAAAAGAAAAATGGTATTCCCAAGCTTGCTCACCTCCTCAGCCCCAGCAGCTGGTGTAACAGCCAATCTCGGCTCCGGTGCTAATTTCACAACATCAGCCAAGGACACATTCGTCTCAGCTACAAGCCCTGCAAAGAGAATCACAATCCTGATCAATGCAAAAAGCACGATGAGGGATGTACCTTGACTCCCTGGCAAATTAATACATTATATTGATCCTGCCTGGTCAGGTCAGCATTCAGGATTGAAGGATAAATGGCAGAAGATCTTACATTCCTACACACTAGCCCTGGAAGTGGGGACTCTGTGATTGAGTTTTTGCCAATCACTCAGTTTGTACCCTGGAGAATACGTAAGCAGCAGAAACGCTACTCAACAATACCAGTAATTATTTATGGTTACAAGAACACAGTAAACAGCAGTGAAAATACGTGGAAGAAAGAGATTGAAGGACAAAATGTGACTAAAAAAAAGGAAAGCAAAAACACTGTCAAGAAAATATGCTACAAATTATTAAACGCATTTATATATAAGGAAGCAGAATAATAAGGGAGTTCTGCTATTACAGCATTTTGTTTTGGAAGTGAATTGCAGCATTTCAGGAGTTCCTTGTACACCTGCTAAGAACCCCAGGCTAACTGTAGAACACCCTACTTGCAGATGTACACTGTAATATTATTAAAGAGCCCTTGCCATCAATATTTCATTTACATTAACAAGTCTTCACTTTTACTCAATTCCTTTGCCTGGCCAAGAGTGAGTCAGCTGAAAGCATCAATCAAATATGCCATTTAGAAACAGACACAACAAGCCCCTGGGGCTTGGCTAGTGGAGCACCTGAGCAAAGGAGTCCCCGCATCAGCATGGCATCTGATATCTTCACTCAACCAAGCCTCGAGATTTTATATGCCAAACTGGCAGAGGGAACACCCATCTTCCATACATAGGAAACAGCTCCACAAACTTTAACGATGGTTCCACATTTCACATGCATTCATGGACAAGGAATTTGCCTGCAGCATTAGATGCTGGGAAGCTTCTGGTGGCTTCTGAAGCAGTAGGCAAAGTTTGAGTTCAGAGAAAAGCAGTTTGGAAACTTGGCCCCCAAGGTGGTAAAATGGCCCCATTGTGGCTTCAAACACACTGATTATCTAACAGTACTGTTACCACCGTCCTGCAAAAGCGTTCTTTGCCTGACGGAACCCTTGTGTCTTTACTGGAAATAAAGAGGAGAGTGTGCTGTGTGCATTAAATACATAGACTCAAGTTTTGGTTGTGCAATTTTCTGTGCTCTTTTCAAATGCAAGAGAGCATAGAGTCTTCAGACACTATAATGTGACAGCAGAATTTGCTTCTAAAATTAAAACTTGGCTGATTTCTTCTGATGGCTGATGTTACCTTTTCCATGCTTGTTGCAATCCCATAATCCTACGTGAACTCATAAAGAAGCTGTCCATATCTTAAGGTCCAAATCCTAGAACTTCTAATTAGAAAAACTGAGGCAAAAAAAGCTGGCCTAAACAACTTCAGAATTTGATACACATTCTTTGATTTGTTTAGCTGTAAAATATTAGAAACTGTTTTAAAATATGTGAATAAAATTTCCTGCTTGGGATTCAACTCTCAAATGGGTGATGACCCACCCTTAATGTACACCTGCATGCATTAATAGATATAATTAACACTTTAAATCTGGGACTTGCACAGTGAGTGATGTAGTACAGCAAGTAAAATGACTGGTCAACCTAAGAGTATCCCAAGATCTATTTGTTTAAAAGAGAAAGAGCATACTCCAGCATAGGGCCCAGGACACCTTGCATATCCTTTGTCTTGGTGTTTAAAAGCTGGAAGTTACAAATAGGTCTAATAACATTTACTTGGCCAGCAGTATGACAGATGCTGTCATCCCTGCCCTCTCTGATCTTCTTTCTAGGATTGATCTTTGGTTTGGTTTGACCATTTCAGCAATCCAGTTTACAGCCTGGTCCACAAGCCACAGGGCAGCAGCCTACACACCAGCACCTTCCCTAGGCTGTATTCTTCCAAGAGCGACACACCTCGGCACAGTAAGGTCCTAGACCTTCCCCTGTCACAGTATGAACTTTCCAGGCCCAATCCCCTGGTTGAGAAGTAGCCACCAGACTTGAATTATTATGTTAATGTTATTCCTAAATGCCTGATAGCATATTAAGAGCAAAAACCCCTCTTTGACTTGAGTGACCTTCCAGTCAGATCCACACAGCTTTATTCTCCCCTCATTTTCAGTGATGTTAATCCCAAGTATTAACCAACTGAAATTAAACGCCCAGACTGCACAAAAGCATCTCCTTACAGTCTTACCGTGAATTGCTCTGTAAGCACTTCCTAAACAAGCAGAGTTGGTGGTATCGATAGTGTACACAGGTGCGTTGAACACATCAGACAGGACCTGAGAAGTATCAGAGCATCGGTTACATATGCCCATGAAAGACAAGGGATAAGCAATGCCCTATCACTGCTTAGGAAGATAAGTAACCACCATACATACATCCCAGCCAAGCATCTCAATACCCACAGAAAGAAGCACCACAGGCACCAATGAGCCCTGAACTTGTCACACAACAGGTATTGGTAAATCTGAGCTAGAGATGTCACGACAGCCAGGAAACAAAGTCCCATGTCTCTCCAGATCTCCTTATTACAAATTCAGAGGAGTCTGGGTTCAGGCATCATCTCTCTCATAAACCCACACAATCAGCCCATGCCAAAGGCTTACATCAGGGCAAGGAGATCGGCTCAGGAACCCACAACTGGGGCCTGTTTTCTTCCAACACATTTATGGGTGAGCCAAGTGGGAAGGAAGAAGAGAGGAACCAGTCCTGGCTCCTCAGTTCTCAACTTTGATAAAATGAAAGCTCCAGCAGTATGAAGGCCTGCTAAGCCTGTCTTCTTCACATCCACCATTCCCATCACATTAGGGTTAGCAGGAAGAATGACACCAGAGCTGGTTACAGTCTCTACGTTTACCAGGAATTTTCTTGTATTCAAGGGATCCTTAGCTATAAAGATATACCAAGATACTTCTCAACTTGGCATCAGCAATATAAAGAAAATTTTACTGGCAAAGAATTTTGTTACAGTGTCCAACAGATACTGAAGTTATTCAACCACACATCGTTCTGCATTGAAATCCACACCAGGCATTCCGCATTCACTGCGTACAAGTGCTCTTCCCCACAGAAAAACAGATACAGAAGAGGAAAGATGAAGACGTATTTTGATAGGGGCACGGGAGGTTCAATAACTCGTTTCCAAAAACATCCGTCTACAAACTCTTTCCGTTTTGGCTTCATCACGTCTAGGATTGCAGGTGCCCCTTAGGCTGAGTAATGCAAGAAGCAGGTAATAATTCAGATTTAACTTGTGCTGTTTTATTACTTTTGCCAAAGGGAACAGTGTATCACCCGATTTACATCCCTACAATTGAGTCTAAAATAAGGCCAGAGTGTCAAGGAATCCAAACCATTTGGATTAGTGATCTGCAACCCCAATCCAGGAATTTACAGCCCTACGGAACATGGGCCCCAGGGCTTCATGAAAGATGCCTAAGAAATTCAATCCATATATGCTATAGAAAAATACAGTATGTGACATTGCTAAAGTATTTTGCCTCTTTCTCCAAAAGCCTGTAAATCAAAACCTTTGAAAATCACCAATTTTCACAATTTTAAACACAATTGGCTCATTGCTAACTAGAATCCAATGAAAGCCTGAGCTTATACGCTTAAAACACTCTCTTCTGGTTAGATATCCAAGTCAGTATTGTCTAACTTCACTTGCAAGCAAGCAATACATGAGCTTTAATGCTAAAGGACAAACGGAAAATTAATCATGGTATCTATTAAAAGCCCTCTGAAAATAAGGTCACAGAGTGCTGCTTCCACTGCCCACTCTGCAGCCAATAGTACCATATTGTTTCAGCACATTCCCCACCTGCTTCTTCATCTCATCCCTAATAGGTATTTCTTGTCTTAAGCTTTAATTGTACGTTCCTTTACACGACAGAGGTCTTTTTTTTTTGCATCTTTGCAGAGCTTCATACAATGCAGTTCTACTCTACACTGAATGCTACTAAGTGCTGTAATACTACAAATAGTAACTACCTTTTGTACCACATGATTATAAAATTTGAATTATTCAAAGTTCATATATTAAGTCATTTGAAACTGTGGTCTCTCTCATTAATAATTTTAAAAGAAACTGTTGGAGGTTTTACTGTTAAAAATACTCCACTGTGTTTCATGTGGTCATTAATCAAGCACTACGTACATTCTAAAAAGCTTCCCAGAATGGTGAAGAAAGCTGCCCTACTATATTTTTTAAGAGATTTTCCTAAGTTGCCTCCTTTGCAGTGTAAAATATAGGAGTTACTGATGTTGATTAATTAAATGATAGTCTTTTGTAGCCCTGGAACAAATTATCCAAAATTGACCACGATAAGGGTGGAAGCTGTTATTCTTCATGCAACTGATATGGTTTCCGAGGTTCTGATTAAATTAAAAAGAAAGATCCAATTAACCAGTGATTGAATTAAGTGGATGACACTGTATTGATCATATTATTTTAAGACACATTCTAATGAGTTTTAAAAGCAGCTGTATTGTTACGCATGAGGAGTAAGCATCACAGCCACCACTCTGCTATCCCCACTATTTTTCAGCTGTGTACGTTGCAGAATTACATGTTATAAGAACATGCAGTTCTCTGCCTTCATTCCACAGCAAGGAGATCTTTCTGGCACCTAAACTGGAAATACAGCTTTAAAAACAAACTCATCTATTAATCCAATCTCTTCTCTGTCGTATTCTTAGTAGAATTACTCCAGCAGGGACCAATGTTTTAAGCAATTAACCTATCAGTTAATTTTCCAACGTCAAGTTCCTAAGCAAAATAACCAAAGTAGATGAAGAGAAGTGACATCTACAGGCAAAACATGCCAAATTTGTTGTGTCCCAATCAGCTGTACAACCAATGGTTACACAAACATGTGGTTTAGATGCCTTAGAAGAGAGAGCTTTCTGCTCTTTGCTCTTCAACCTCCATTTATTCCAGCTCAGGTTTCAAAGAGCAGTGGAGCTTCATTTCATATGACTGTAATTGTCAAAGAGTATGGTGCATAGTGGAGGCTGGCCTCTAGATTCTCTTTAGCTGATGGAAAGGGATTGGCATCCCCAAAACAGTTCACTTTGTGCTGACTAACTTCAGTGCCAGGACTTAGCCCAAGACTAAGACAGGTGCCTTTTGGTGTAAACATCTACCTCCAGGCTCAGTTTCTGCACCTCTAGTCAAAGGGGAGCTTGTCAAGGCAGTCAGTGGAGTACAAAGCACTTCGGCTCACCCGGAGAGAGACATCTACATTTGGGAAGTCAAAATCCAGTTTGTTTTGCACTGTAACTGTCTGGATCTCCCCTCACTATTGCAGGACTGACAGATCGCATACAGACATCGCATCACAGATGACTGGATTCAGGCAAGATGAATCCCAAACCAGCTGTCTAGTTCTGTGCTAGCAAAAGCCAGGTGAGAGGCCTCACCATTCGTGAGCAAGGCTTTGCCATATCTCAATGGGCAGAAACAGAGAGTGGGCAGTACTCTGTTCTCAAGACAGGTGAAAGACCTTCACCAGGACTGGACGTGCAACAGCAGCAGCAAAAGAGGAAGGTGGGGAGTACAGACTGTACAGAAGCAGTAGCTTCCCCCCAGCATGTGACAGAATGCTGACAAGTAACAGATACTCGGAACAACAAGGACAGGGGTTGGGGGTTTGTTCTATGGTAGCTTTTTCTGAGTGTTCAACACCAGCATAATCCCCCTCCAGTTTAAATCCATGGTCCATCTTTGATCTGAATGACAAAAACTACAAAAATGTCAGGTATTTCATCAAGTTTAGGAGGTTTCTGGATTGTGCGGAAGACAACTTCCTGACATAGCTGGTGAAGGCTCTCTGCTGGATCTGTTGTTCACGAACAGAGGACTTGTAGGTGATGTGAAGGTTGGAGGCCGTCTTGGCCACAGTGATCATGAAATTGTAGTTTTCAATTCTTGAGGAAGTAAGGAGAGGGGTTAGTAGAACTGACACTTTGGTCTTCTGGAGGGCAGACTTTGGCCTGTTTAGGAAAGCTGGTTGACAGAGTCCCTTGGGAGGCACTCCTGAAGGACAAAGGAGTCCAGGAAAGCTGGACATCCTTCAAGAAGGAACTGCTAAAGGTGCAGGCCAGCCCCACTTGCCAAGAGGCGAGCCAGCGGGGTAGAAGACCAGACTGGCTAAACAGAGAGCTTTGACTGGAACTGAGGAAGAAAAGGAAAGTCTATGGCATGTGGAAGAAGGGGCAGGCCACTCAGGAAGACTATGAGGATTTTGCGAGGCTGTGCAGGGAGAAAATTAGAAAAGCCGACGCCCAACTAGACTTTAATCTGGCCACTGCCATAAAAGACTGTAAGAAGTGTTTCTATAAATACAATAACAGCAAAAGGAGGGCTAAAGAGAAACTCCATCCTCTACTGGATGTGAGGGGAAACACAGTGACCCAGGATGAGGAGAAGGCTGAGGTGCTGAATACCAGTTTTGCCTCAGTCTTTAATAGTAAGACCAGTTGTTCTCTGAGTGCCCAACCCTTGAGCTAGAAGACAGAGATGGGGACCAGAATGATAGCCCCATAATCCAAGTGGAAATGGTCAGTGACCTATTGCACCATTTAGATATGCACAAGTCTATGGGACAAGATGGGATCCACCCAAAGGCACTAAAGGAGCTGGCGGAAGTGCTCATCAAGCCACTTCCCATCATTTACCAGCAGTCCTGGCTAACGAGGGAGGTTAGCAAACGTGATGCCCATCTACAAGAAGGGCCAGAAGGAAGATCCCGGGATCTACAGGCCTGTCAATCTGACCTTGGTGCCAGGAAAAGTTATGGAGCAGATCATCTTGAATGCCATTACATAGCCTATACAGGACAACCAGGTGATCAGGCCCAGTCAGCATGGGTTTATGAATGGCAGGTCCTGCTTGACTAACCTGATCTCCTTCTATGAAAAGTTCACCTGCTTAGTAGACAAGAGAAAAGCTGTGGTTGTTGTCTACCTATACTTTAGTAAAGCTTTTGACACTGTTTCCCACAGCATTCTCCTGGGAAAACCAACTGCTCATGGCTTGGATGCATGCACTCTTTGCTGGATAAAAAACTGGCTGGATGGCCATGCCCAGAGAGTGGGGGTAAATGGAGTTAAATCCAGTTGGCAGCCCGTCACAAGCGGTGTTCCCCAGGGCTCAGTATTGGGGGCTGTTCCCTTCAACATCTTTATCAATGATCTGGATGAGGGGATTGAGTGCACTTTTAGTCAGTTTGCAGGTAACACCAAGTTAGGGAGGAATGTTGAACTACTTGAAGGTCAAGAGGCACTACAGAGGGATTTGGACAGGCTGGATTGATAGGCCGAGGCCAATGGTATGAGGTTCAACAAGGCCAAGGGCAAGGTCCTGCACTTGGGTCACAACAATCCCCTACAATGCTTCACGCTAGGGGAAGAGTGGCTGGAAACTTTCCGGCAGAAAAGGACCTGGTGGTCTTGGTTGACAGCCGATTGAGTATGAGCCATCAGTGTGCCCAGGTGGCCAAGGAGGTCAATGGCATCCTGGCCTGTATCAGAAATAGTGTGGTCAGCAGGAGTAGGGAGGAGATTGTCCCCCTGTACTTGGCACTGGTGAGGCCGCACCTTGAGTACTGTGTCCAGTTTTGGGCCCCTCACTACAAGAAGGACATTGAGGTGCTGGACCGTGTCCAAAGAAGGGCAACGAAGCTAGTGAAGGCTCTAAAGAATAAGTCTTATGAGGAGCGGCTGAGGGACCTGGGCCTGTTTAACCTGGAGAAAAGAAGGCTGAGGGGTGGCCTTATACTCTCTGCAACTATCTTGAACGGAGGTTGTAGTGAGTTGAGAGTCAATCTCTTCTCCGAAGTAACAAGCAACAGGACAAGAGGAAATGGCCTCGAGTTGCACCAGGGGAGGTTTAGGTTGGCTATTAGGAAAAATTTCTTTACAGAGAGGGTTGTCAAGCATTGGAACGAGCTGCCTAGGGAAGTGGTGGAGTCACCATCCCTGGAGGGATTTAAAGCACATGTAGACCCCTCAGTGGTGCTGAGGGACATGGTTTAGCGGTGACTTGGCAGTGCTGGGTTAACAGTTGGACTTGATGATCTTAAAGGTCTCTTCCAACCCAAACTATTCTGTGATTCTGTGACGTCTCTTCTTGATTTCTTGGCTGATTGATTTGATGTGAGTGATGAGACCTGGAAATCATCACTGCTTCAGATACACATTCATAAAACTAGTCAAGTATTAAAAAAAACCTTTAAAGTTCAATATAAAATTAGCATTGGGCTAACAGATTCCACACTAAACCTGAAGAAAAGCACCAAAGACCTGCAGCACATTCACGATTCCATATCGACACCTTCTGGTGCAGCTGCAGCTATCTGGATTCAGTACACCAAAATAAAAATGCAGTTGTAACCGCAAGTTCAGTTCAAAGGATTTAATTTTCTACTTACCTGCAAGATCTTTTTGTTGTGGGATGCACCACCAGTAGCCAAAATCCTTGTTCTGGGCACTGCAACGCAATACAACATATAGATCAGACTGAAAGTGCTTATTGTCAAGATTTGCACTACTGAACCAAACAACGAGAACAAGGAGGTGGGAGTCAGATGGTCTGGGCTCTCTCTCCGTACCTCTAATTTACCTTCTGCAAAAAAGGAGATAAGACTAATTACCCACCGTTCCGAGCCACATTAGAACACTTCCTTAGAAGAGGTAACATAAATACTGCAGATCTATTATTATTATAGTGCTATCAAAGTCAGGGAGATCTGCAGAAGAGATATACAATAAGAAAGGCAGAGTGTTGTTATACTATGGCTCTAGTTTGAGGTCAGATTGGTTTGGCTCATAGCTGTATATATACAAACTGACAGATAACCTTTAAAATCAGCAGTATTTTCTCAACTTATCTCCTCGTGACGTTCACAGTCAGAGTTCACTGAAACCTGGGCAATCCCTACACGCTTGAATGACAAGGAAGTGTCTCAAAAGGTAATTAGAGATGGTCTAAGTCACTTCAATAAAATAAAGATCTGCATTTTCATCCAACGCAAACCCACTGCTTTGGAGATGTTAAAAAAATTACCCTGCACTCTTCAGTCCTTAAAGAAACCCACCCTTCCTTCTCACATTTCTGACTCTCTGTCCTGTGCCTCATCGCTTATTTGTGTGCACGCTCCTCTGGAGCACGGCATGCAACAACCACATACCCATCCGTAACCACAACTCAGCAAGGCAATATGAATGTAAGCAGTCCACAAGATCTCAGTGAAATTCTTCAAAGGCTTACAACAAAATAAATGCATAAATACTTTGATATAATGTACTTTAAAACTCTAAACGCTTAACTACCCTGATTTATGACAATAATAAGTGATATCATCATGTATATCCTCCCAAAAGGAGAATTTTACTGTGGTTATTGTTTTGTTATCTGAACCTCCTTTTATATAAAAGCTCAAGATAATTTATTTCTCACATGGCAAAGTTGGGCAACTTATACTGGTGCCCTAAATAACTTATTGTCATTTATTCTTTCAAGTGTCTTAATGACAAAAGCCCTGAAGACAGAATTAGAAAGAAAGAGAAGATGCAGCTCACCACGCCCTTTCTAGACCCACAGTTAGGTGTTCAGGCGGAGTCTAAGACCCAGACAAAGCATTGCATGAAGGACCCTATTTCAGTGATAAATTTAATTTTATTTTCCTCTTTGGAGGATATTCAGCGATGCACAAATTGGGTTTTAAAAGCCATTAGGATCTCTGTCAATGTCAGTAAACAAATAAAACAAACAGCAGAGTGATTCCTCGGGGAAAACAAGTTTCAATTATACCAATGTGGAGTGACAGATCCCTGCCAAGATTATCACAACAACATAATAGCACAGAAACCAGTGAAAAATAACTAGGAAGCCTCTGTTCCTAGAAACCACACTGAACTCTAAACGATTTGCCCAGTAGACGCAATTCCGTCTTGCTAAACCTTGTTGTGAATATAAATTCTTGCAGAACTACCATATCCAACATGAAAACACCACATTTCAGAGACAGCCAGCAAGACAGAACGAGTAACAAACGTGTTTGCTACATTTCACAGCACCTAAAACCCAACCATAAGGCCTGCTTGCTCTCCACTGCCTCTCGAAAGGGGCTTTAAATAAACTGCTGGGCTTTCACCATCAGGGAAGAATGGTGAACTATATAACAGTGGTAAAGCCAAACAGCAACCACCCCAGTGAAAACTGCACACGTATTTTAGCTCAACTGCTTCTCACACTTCCATCCATATGCCAGCTCTGTGTCTTAGGGCTTCTACTCCACAACTTTCCAAATGTTTCGGAGCTCTGTCAGTATATATTGCTATTTGCTTTCACTGGCACTGTAACTGATGGACCAGGTAGGGCTGATCGGTGCCTTCTAGCTGACTCCAGTGCCTCTGTAACAGACAACGTGTCAGCACTAGGAATCGAGGACCAGACAGGAGCTTTACTCCTTGCTAGGTCAGAAGATTTGGATTTGGGCTACATTATCAATTTATGCCGTAACTAAATTCAACATATTTGTTACCATAAGAAAAGTAGGGGTGAATTTACAGAGCATTAGCTATTTGATACAAACCACTCGTGAGTATGCATTTACCCTACTATTAGTCGACTTAGGTATCTACCAAGAGTGCAAACAGATCTCAAGTCTAAAAGCATTTGATACCCTGATTATCTGTACACCCATCTTAATCCGGGCTAATTCTTTTGTAGCAAAATACTAAGAATTATTTCAGAGCAGAGCTAACCTACTTGATAAAAGAAAATAATTTACACTGTGAAGTTTCTAATGTTGATCGGACAGCTCAAGTTCTACGCTGGATCAGCTTGAGAGTGTGAACACACAGAGTTACATAGTAAAAAACCCCAAAACCCTATGCTGAAGCCAGGGTAAAACCATTCATTCTCCTCCACTTCGAATAATTAGGATGGCTTGCTTCACCGAAACCTATTCCAGTAGGAAATAGCCTAGTGAACCCCAGCCATCACTGTCTGATAATGGAATCTGACCCACTGTACTGGTGGGAACGGTTCATCCAGACCACGTGGAAAGGTGATCTTAGGTGAACCCGGTGCACTGCATTTCCAGAGGCACCTCTGCGTGCAGCCAGAACAGAGACAACAGCTTCCCTGGTTGAGTTTCAGCCACTTCTTGAAGATGAGGAGTAGGTCCCAAAAGAACTTACTTGAATTTGCTGAATTTTTGGTTTACCTCTTATTTCAGAGGAAAATGCATTGATCACTGATTTCAGGGACTGTCTTTTTAAAGCAATACTGTGTGCTTTACTGAACCGTGGACATTTGCTCTGAGATGTGTAATTGGATACATCTTATAAATAAAGAAAGCAAGCCCATCATTTATGTATACAGGGGCATTAACAAAGACATCGTTCATCCATCACTTGTGGTGTTCTCAGCCAGCTGTGTTTGAATCTGTCAGGAGCTACCATCTATCCCCTACGGCAGTGCACAGAAAGAGCTTAAATACAGTGTTACTAAGAAAAAAAACCAAAAACCAACTGTAGCAAACATAATTCATGAATACAATTATTTGACAGTTGAGAGAATCAGATTTAAACATCTTTTAATTAAAAGCTCCCTGCATAGCACCTAACCAACCAGTTATTTCCTTCCTATTTAAAAACTAATGATTTTTTAGAGACCTGATGGAGAATATTAACCCTATCTAGAAAGTGCTTCGAGATGCATGTGGCATGGTGTCATCCTGCAGTGTGCACATCTTCTGCAGATCTATTATCTGCTGCGGAACGTGGCAACTATCTAGTGAAATTCAGTTAAATAATAATGCCCACTGGACAAGAGGACGGGGGAAGACCCAAATAAAGAAGTTCACTTATGCGGGATGACCGAGCACAAGGCCCTTTCCCACACAAGGATGAGAAGTTAGCCCACTCCATGTATGTTACTGCTCACCCAAAAAACCCCATCCTGCCTTTCAGAGAGATCCAGGAAGAACTGAGTCATGTTAAAGTTCATCTCCCAGCTCTTGTTTTCATCCAAAATACTGCTTTCATTGAAAGGCACGTAGGGGGGGAAAAAAAAAAAAATCTGTCACCGAGACGGAAATTAGTGTTATTTGTGTTCAGTTGTTGTCAGCAGTCCCAAAAAGACTGACGCTTTCCCAGAAAAGCAGGCAGTTTAAGCAAATTAAGACAAAAAGTGGAGGGAACACCAAAAATTTTTAGAAAGTGCAGACTCAAAGAGCACTGCACAAGTTGATTTGGCAAGTGAGAAGTGGAACCAGTAACACAGGGCGAGTCTCTCCTGAGCAGCCTGACAGCCCCTCTAACGGTCTGGAACGTAACTGCAGCTATTAAGAAAAATAATCACATACACAAACTTGCATCAGTCGGAAGGCTGGTGCTGGTAATTAGGACCCAAAGTCTGCTGCCACATCATTTGTGCAAGGAGACTGGTGGTAGAAATTCAGCCTCCTGTTCTGTTCCACCAGGAGTGAGGTCAGATTGGATTGCTAACAGGTCCGGATGCTGAAATCGATGGGATGGCTCCTGACCTCAGGGCATCTGGACCTGGCTGTATTTCAACTGGACAGTAACAACGTGCCTGTGTCAGTCCAGAATTTTGCTGGCTCATGAGCCACAGAGTCCGAAAGCAGAATCTGACCTTCCATTTGGAGGCCAAAAACTCTTCAACTTCTTCATCTAAGTTTGCAGTGCTGCACACAGCCCCAGTTTGTACCCTAAACTCCAGACACTCACTGCCTTTCAAAACTCCTAAAAGACATTTCCAAGGCTTCATCCAAACAACTTCATAATGTCTTTATCAAAACTGAATCCATAAATAAAACAGAACAATAGAACACGCATTCAAAAGGCGGCTGATTATGCACATGAACCCACGCCAGCTACAAGCATGATTGCGAATAACTGCAATTTACAATTTGCAAGCAACGAGAAAAGTATCAGCCCCTCCTTTATTTCTCTGATTAACTCCAAACACTGTAATTTCAAAAAAAGTATTTTCTAGTTTTTCATTCAAGAAGAACAAAACAAAAATATATGATTATTTTGTCTCACTTATAAAACAAACGTTCCAAAATCGTCCTTGCATAGTAACTCTTCCAAAATTCATGGTAATCTTTCTTATTCATATAAAGACTGTGAATTAAACTCCCGCTATGGTAAAAGGTTTCTCTTGTCTATTCCTTCTTAAATACGAACATGTACAAGGTACTGAGTGCCCTTTACGTCCCTGTGAGTTCTAGGACTGGGTCCAAAGGCCTTTCCTTCTCCACCTCTTCATGCTGCATCACTTCCGACATCTCCAAGTATTTCATAACAGAGAAAAAAAGACCGCCACAAACCAGTCTTCAGCATATTACACAGTATCTACCTGACTGAGGCAAAAGTAATGGGAACTGGAACACTTATTTTTCCTTATTTTTTCTTGTCCCTTTTTTTTTTTTTTATTTTAGATAAATACAACTTCCCAACTGCAAAAATTACAAGTTTGAAGCCAAATATTCCAACAAATTCAGTCACATTTAGAATTCTAAAAACAATAGAGTAATTCATAAAAGCTATTCAAAAACTATTTTTTAGAAGCATTTCTGACTTTCACTTTGAAGTGTCAGCTAATTTATTACAGAGAAAAACAAGCCATATTTGCCTATAGGTTGGCTGCTTTCTTATAAGCAAAGAAGTCTTCCTATTTCATAACATGCTTTAATTTCACTGAGGGTTTCCATTGCTCAAATGTATGTCAGAAATTTTCCAGACACAGAATTTATACTTATTTTTTAAATGCAGTGCCTGGGGAAGAAAAACAACTTTTAAGGATAGAATTGATCATCAGCCTCTAAGGCTACAGCTACTATCACACCAGCTGTAATTCAACAGGGGAAAAAAGCCTCAATTTTCTCAGCAGCAGTGACAAATACGGCTAATATTCTTGACATTTATGCTACTTACATAGATAAAGTCTCTACAATGATGTAGGGAAGAACAGGCATGAATCTTCTTGCTCACACTGCTCTAAGGCAAGAATAATACCACTAAAATGAGCAGATGTGCACACACCTAAGTAAAACAGGGTGGGAATGGTATCTGTAGTCAAGACTCGTTTGCTACTGATAGTCTAGGTCACCTTATGTTCTCAAGCAACTTCTAATAGCAGAAATTGTTCTTCATGAGGATGCCAAACTTGGCTTTCCTAAGCCCTTGCTTCAATAAAGACAAAACTCTGTTATTTCACTGCCTGAATCTTAAAGACACCAAATCACCTAAGTTGGAAAATACTCTTAGCCTAGCTCACTTTGGCTATGAATTTAAAATTTAACGTGGACTCAAAGCCTTCCCCTTTTTGATAGATTTCAGAAAAAATAAACACAGAAAACCACATACATAAATTCTCTCTTAAGAGCACCTCGAATTATTGCAGATCACCAAAAAAATACACACAGCCTAAGATGTACTACAGGAAAGAGAATCTACTTGAGATACAACCCCACTGACAATTCAACTGCACTGACTTCAGCAGAGTTACACAGCACGGAAAACTTTGGTACATGAATGGTAAAGACTTACTTGGGAACAAGCAGATCAATAGTCATAACACTGTTATAACATATACATTGACACACTCGCAACAAGACCTCTGAAATATTTGCACTTCTTGTAGAAATACTGCAGAGCTGCAATTGCTTATCAATAATTTTTTTTTTTTTTTGAGATGCCTATTTGACAGAATATTTTGATGAAGCCTGGGATAAATTCCAATGGTAATGTACAGAAAAAAAACCACAACTCAGCACTAGAGTTTACAGCAAGGGGGGGGGGAAAAAAGCAGCAGATTCAGACCAAAAGTTCTTGTAGATTTAGGCTGAATATTTGGAAGAATACTTCTGTGAAAGTTTTTCAGGAAAGAGGCGAAAAACAAATTAGAAGGACCACTTGAAATCTGTTTGGTCAAGACTGAAAATGTATTTGGGGGAAAGTCCTCTCCTGAAGACATTACTAGAAGTAATTTAATAAACCCTTGCTGTCTCTACCTTGTGTAAATTCTTAGTTCTGAATTAATATCTTAAAGAAAGAATAAGTAATATATTTCATGAATTACTAAGGTAAAATGGGTTCATATACCAGGGAACTGGCTTACATCAGGTTTAATTTTGTATTTTTTGGCCACTCAAAGTTTTCATCTTTTGTTACCCCAAGTTTGGACATGGCAAGGACTGTGAAACTTAAAAATAGTTTATTTTGGGGAAAAATACTGATCACCACAAAAACTATTGAGCAGTTGTCCAAACATCCATAATATAGCCAAGGCTCCAACTGAAGGCTTAATGTAACAACATGCAACCTGCTTTGATTTACCCCATGCTTCCACAATTATTCACTCTTTGCAACACCTCTACCTTCACCTTCCACTGCAGAATTCCTGTTGTTCAGCAAATAAACGTGAGATCTGGAACCAATGTGACAAATTAATTCTCAAAAAATATTCTGAAGCAGGTGGTACCAGTCTGAAAACAAAACCTAGAGAAAATCCAAACTTGGCATTTGAAATCTAGCCATCACATCCAGCTATAAATAACCTATCTACAGAGAGCTCCAAAAATGTAACACATCAGAGTGGACCATCTGCTTAAACGAGATCACACAACTTTCACACAGGGATCCCAGCATCCAGCCCAGCTCTGTATTCACTGAACTACAGTAATCTGACGAAGGCACAGAACCTCAGCTGAAGGACTCAAAAAGACAGAATTTACTGTGTCTACTGGCTGTTTTTATTTAGATTTTTATTCTTTAAGCTTCTGATCACTTGATCTTTGTGGCTTTAGCCTTCCAGTTAAAACATTACTATAGAACTGTGTTTCCCCTTCATGTGTTGGCACTTACAGACCACAATTAAATTGCATCTTGTCCTTCTTTTTTATAAGCTAACAACATTAAGTTCTGGTACTCACTAAAAGGCATAATTTCAAGACCACAGACACTGACGCTTAGTGCTGCTGGTATACTACCAGTGCCTAGCAGAAAAGTCTTCACCATTGAAACCACTATCAAAAAAGAGCAGAGTTAGTGAGAGCATTAAAAGTGTCTACCCTAGAAGTACCTGCCACTGCATGTTGTCAGTTCGCCTATCCAAATATTTAGTAGGAAAGTGCCAGTTTATAAAAACTCCTGATAAATCACAGAGAACCTTGCACTAGAAAACCACCTGGGTTTTGGAAGAGTGTTCCAGCCTTGAAGGTTTGTAGATCCAACAGACACATGCTTGCAGGTCCTGTGGTAGGAGGTCAGGTGTCCTATGGTCCCCATTGCAGGAAGCCTGGAGTTCAGGAGGGCTCTACACTGAGCTACACATCAGTGCCTCTGGGAACACTGGAAATGCAAACTTAAAATTCCTGCTGCTCAGTTCCCAGGACTGACCCAAGGTCAGGAGTATGCTCTGTCGGTAGCATTGCAGGACAGCTCAGTAATTCCCAAAATATTCTGACATATGAGAAATTCATGCTTGAAACTCAGCAAAATATACACCCTCCCATGCCTATCACAACTCTGATGTGTATAATTACCACATGTGGCTTTACAGATCACACATTAGTAAATAACGCTTGCTACCGAGTTATTTAGAAACATGAAAAAACATCATTGTTCCATTTTTTAAAACTTTGTCCTCATATACAGTAATATTCAGCCTTGCAAATCTTCTAAGGGAAACAGAAAATTACACTGGCAAATCAACACATGACACCATCCATCGAAGGTTAAAACGAGAAAAGCAAGGAAGGAGGTAAATGAGACACCCAAGGTCACATAAAATCAGTAAAACAACCAAGAATAGAACAAAGGCCTCTTCTTACTTAGATCACAAATGCATTCGATTCCACTTTAGTTAATCTGCAGAGTCTGTGCATCAGTAGCAAGACATGTCCACAGGAGAACATATACTAATAATCAGCTGCAAGTTCAGCATTACCTAAAGCCACAGGATATAATTAAAAGGTACAAGGTGTGATGGCCTGATACTGAATGCCACTTGAGTGAAGAGAGGAAAGAATACCCTACCAAGTATTTTGATTTTAGAGAAAACCAAGCCACCACAAACTTGGGGAAAAATCAGTTTGGCATCTCATTTGCAAATCAGATCTCTACCAGATCTCAGGACCACCCTGCTTCCCTCAGCACAGATCTTTGCCTCTTATCAACACCATGAACAAAGGCCTCTAGAAACACAACAGAAAAGAGTCAAGGCCCAAGTATTATTTTATCTTTGCAAAGAATAAGCCAGCTGAAAAACAGAAAAGAACTTACAAAAGAAGGTAATTTGGGTGTTTTCTTTACAAGATTCTTCAACCAAACTATTACAACTATTCCGGCATCCACAAATATTGCCTGCAGCTGCTCTTCTCCTAGTCCTGTAGGACTGTTTTGTGTTTGGTGCTGGTGAAGGATTTTTCTTCGTGACATTTCTTTTAATACCTCCTACTCCTCTCAATAGAAATAACCTACAGGTTGTAAAGTACTTCGCAAGAATAAAATGAATTGATAGGAGGGTGTAACCTGCTCACAAACACTGGGCTGGGGAGCAGAAATTCTGTTTATTTTGTTTGTTCAATGAAGTTCCATATGCCAAGAAGGGAAGCAAATTTATTGAGCAGAAAACATTTGCTCCTTTTTCTCCCTAAAAATGTATCACACTTACTAACAGAAAAAACCCACAGTGACCTTCTGTATGTGACTGTGGTGGGTTACTTGACTCCTCCGAACCTGGTTCTTTCTGTACCTGCAGAACACAGCACTGGGGACCACTTGTACCAGTTGAGGTTCTGAGCACTATTGAAGTCTTCTGTTATTAATAAACCTCCCGCTTTCCAAGTGGATTATTTATAAATGAATTTTGTGACCTCTGGCAGGCTAGAACTAAGCAGAGAATAGAGGTTTTTTCCCTTTATCTGAAAAATAAAGGCTACAGAAAGATGAATAGAGAGAAGCAATTAATATTTCCTAATAATTGTCATACTGAATGGGAGAACCGCTACATTTCTCAGGGTTTCTGCACAGAAAGGTTCCAGGTACCTATTCATTCACGGGGCTGGGTTCATGTAAATCGGATGCTGTTGCCAAGCAACTATAGGTGCTAAGGAATGAAATACAGTCTGCAGAAACCTAATAGCCTGGAGAGAAAAAGAACTACAATCTGAGATTTATGGCATATATAAAAGGAAAAGAGTCATTCTCCCACACACAAAGAACACAGATACTTTATTATAAATGTCCTTAGCATCTTTTTCTAAGGCATAATTAAGCAATAAAATCCCCACTCCACCCCAAATCAAACAGGTAATTTTTTGTTCTAATTTTTTGTTCATTAAGCTTCCTAGAAATGGATCTTGAGAAATTAGCTACCAAGACAAAAGCTAAAATTTAACCCAAAGATTGTTCTTTTGCACAAAAAAAATGTTAGCTCTATAGTCAGCACTGCCACTGCCAATCAGCTATCTCCTTTACCTTCTTATGTTTTTATACCATGCTCATTAACATTGCATCTGATCATCAGAAATTCTCTTTAAGCTTATTAAGATTTTAAAATATTTTTAGCAAGTTAATTAGAATACATTAACAGAGCTCATCTGTGTTCACCCATCATGCATATTTTATTTCATTCAGGCAAATTGCTTTTAAATGAATTATTAGAACTAGTAAGGGTACACTGTGGGTACTGAACAATATGAGTGCATGTACAAACATCCACTCCCAAAACACCTTAATAACTACATGACACTGGAAAGTGGGGAGATTTTCTGATGGCAAAGGGGGAGGTTTTTAGTGCCTGCCCTTACACAATCCTCTCCAGCTGGGGTGTGGGTGTACAGACTCAATGGATCATCCTCGTACCTGATCCATCCTTAGTTGCCATCATGTTCCCCTACAATCGATGAAAGTTAAAGCCACCAAGAGACCACTGCAACGGGAACCAAAGGTCCAGCTAAGGAGAAGGAAAGAACGTCTTTAACCCCACACATTGTGGTTCAAAGGCTTTTACAAATCCATGGTTGGTGTTTGTTTTCTTCTCCTGCTGACAGTCTCTGAAGATACCATTTGCTCTTAAGCAGGAGCCAAATTAGAAGCTCCAGTATGGTGTGGCACAGGTTTCTAACCAGCAGAGGTGCACACGGATTTGGCAGAACAGCAAGAAGAGCGCACAAAGAACAAGCCTGAAATACCCTTTGCTTTAGCTAGCATTATAAAATCCTCCCATTAATGTGCACTAAATGTCACCAAATTCAATCACATAAAATCAAGTAACAGTTTATAAGGAAAAGGGAGACAGCAAAAACTACCTTGGGGTATTTTCAGCACTTGCAGAATTTCACCCAAGTGAAATTAAGTCATCCTGGACACTGAAAAGTTACTACAATACTACAATCATAAGATGTTCATCAAGCTCCTGCTATACATTCTCTCAACCCAGTCAAATATGACGTCTGAAATTGTTCCTTTAGACTCCATGCGGCCCAAACCCCTCCTATCTAAAGAAGGATGGAAAAATCACACCAATTTCATCAACAGTTCTCAAGCTAAGCAGTACTTTTAGAGATTCGCATAAATAAAAGGATGAACAAAGTTTGCCAACCTCATGCTTGATGAATTAACCTGCCACAGATTGCAGAGCTGACATATTTCACTCAGATAGTAAAGAAAACACTCTAAAAAACAACAGGTCTGAAGCTTTTGATAAGCGATCATACAACCCATATCAAAACACACATTTCAACCTCAGTCATCACACATTTCAAGACCTGCACCATTAACACGGTCTGGTTTGAGGGATTTTGTTAATCTCTTTTACAATCTATAACAGTTCTTTATCTCCAAGGCACTGAAGCCTTTTAACCAATCATCATTATTTAGGTATGCTTTGCACCTGTAGCCTTCCCTGAGATGTTAATCTCTTCAATTCTAGAGGCCACTCTTGTACAAACTGCTGTCATACTCCCCACGTTTTCGCCCACTGATGAACCCCAAAACTGGACACATTTCGTTTAGTATTTGGCTGAACACATCAGCCACGCTGGCACAGGGAAATTTTCATCACAGCTAGGCAACTCTATGGTAAGCTCTTCCAAAGGCCAAGAGAAGAGAACCATATTGATGGGTAGAGTCCCCTTTCTCTGAATAAATCACTATTAATTGCACTGAATCCAAAATCACCCTGTCATAACTTTTTCTTTCTATTTCTACATTTATTAATCAATTAAAACATCAAAAGCATAAGCTGCAGTCTGCATTTTCTCCTCAAGCTTGACCAAGCACAAGTTTTTCTTTTTAAAGCAATTCTTTTCCTTGGACAGTGGGAGCAGAGATTTTACCTCCCTGCCAGGGAGCTGGAGTCAGGCAGCTGCCTTGGCCGCAGGGATCAGCCGAGATCTCTCCCCAGCACTCACTGCATGCTGAGTATGAGTCAAACAATCCCAACAACCTGCTTGTTGGCATTAAAGAATGCAAACTGTCTTGGTTTGGGATTTTTTTTCTTTTTTTTTTTTTTGGTAACATTTAAGCAGAGATATGTCCTATCCTAAGGAAAACATCCACCTAAAAATCAATATAAATTTCTAGTAGCATCCTAATTGCATAGAGTAGGGCTGAATGAGCAATGAAGGCAAACTGACATTTTAGTGTCATTTAAAGTGACCAAAGACACTGAAATATGTTTACAATTAAGAGTATTCACTAACAAAAAGAAGGGGGAAAGTAAAGCATGACTACCAGACATGAGTAAAATAAAATGCAATTTAGCAGAGCACCATTTTCTCACTGGCCTACCCTGGTGCACGCTCATTGTTCCTACAGTATCGCTGCTAGAGCGCCAGTACAGCTACGCTCAAGCTCACCTGGCTCAGAAATTTAACAAGAACCTGGAGCTTTCCGCTGCTCCCTGTTAACCTGGCTTTCCCCAGGGCTCAGAGCACCCTACTCAGCCTGACTCTGCCACCCCTCCAGAGAAGTCTCAGCTACCTTTATTAAAAAAGCTGCTCCAGTCTGCCCTCTCTTTCCTCCCCTTCTCCCAAACCCATAGCACAGAGGACTCAAGAGCAATTCTTTTCTTTATATTTTCTTCTGCAGAGGCCAAAACCTTCTGCTATCTAACCTAGCCCCACCTCAGTATGGGACATCACTGAATAGCCACTGACTATCAGTCAATTTTTTTTTTTTAAAAAGGTTGCTCACATCTTCCTTTGTAAAGGCAAAAGGACAAGGTTTTACAGTCTGGGTACATCCTCCTGGCTACCCGAGTTGTGGTTCACCACACACCCCAAAACACAGCCTATTCTCTGAGTCCCATTCACTATGTTACATCCAATCCTGGCATAAAAGAGCAGTCAACAAAAATGCACAACATCTTTTCCCAGTTCCTCACAGTTAACACATTAAGTGGCAATAAAGGGTGCAATGACTTTCCAAGGGCATGTACCTGTTTAATTATTCAAAAGAAAATTGACTCAGGCACCATGGTATGAAACACTAAAATATGCAAACGAAGTAAATTATGGGGGAAAGCAACAAAAGAGGAAAAAAAGATCACGGTGAGAGGAACATATGGGGGCAGATTCTGATCTCCTTGTGTACCTGAGTTTCTCTACATACTTGTGTATGAGAACAAAAGATTGTGAAGTGACAGGAAAATTATTATTTACTCATTTCAGCACTCTGACTAGGGTCTTGAAACAATCTAACCATGCCTAGAATTTCCTAAGAGAGTGTTATTTTCACCTATATACATGAAGCAATCTCAGAAAAAGGAATGTTTACACCTTTCTAGACAATCAACTCTTACTGCTGGGAAAACGCTTACTTGTTTCAACAGAGGCTTTATAGAACAGAAGAAAAGATGCAGTATCTGATCCATGAGTAAATCTTGTTTATTCTAAATTAGGGCCTGAAATAACTCACTAAAATAATAAGAACAGGTTAACAGAAAGATATCATAACAGCAATTCTAGTTACTTGTTCATAAAACATGAATATCCTATTAAAACAAAGAGCATTTGATTTTAGCTTGGAACAAAGCAAATGTCTTTCCAATCAAGACATCTAGTGAATTGAACGCCTCTTGTAAGCAGGTGCTACTGTGTTATATTTTCATCCAAACTGCTGAGAATAAGCTCGAAGAAAATGACAAAGTAAATTGAACAAGAAAGTGTCTGATCTTGATGAATAATTCAATGATGCAATGCAACAAATACTGATTTTTTCCTGGTAAAGGCAGTTTACAACTGTCCTTTGCTTAGAAAAATGACCTTCTCATGGTAATTATGCTTCTGTCTTTAGGCTGTGGATGACAGTCTCAGTAATACTCACGATTCCAGTTCACAGCTCTGTTGCTGATCTCAAAGCACTCCATTCTTGCTATATAATCTAATTTTTTTTTTTAATAAGATAATCCAACTACTGAAGAACTTCAACCATAATATTAGGAACCCTGGTCACTGACTGTTCCTTAACTATTTTGGTCATTTTTCTTGGGTCTTAAAAGCATGAGAGTATCTTTGAAAAGAGCTCACAGAGTCACACCCTGCACAACACAGGCACAAGCCATAGTAACTGCAGTGTGATGTACTATTCAAGGCAAAAATGATGCCTTCAGCCAGGAACACGGCAGCTCGGTGGACACCTAACAACTTCCTACGCAACGGAGAGAACCTGGAAGTTCAGGATTTTATGATCCACATTCAGGGTTGTCTGAACTCTAACAGAAGTATATTATATCTACTTTTGTCTTCTATCTGTTAAAAGGCATCAGACTAGAACCACAGCTCGAAAGAAGGATTCAGGGCTGTTGGAT
This sequence comes from Bucorvus abyssinicus, assembly GCA_009769605.1. Taxonomy (NCBI): domain Eukaryota; kingdom Metazoa; phylum Chordata; class Aves; order Bucerotiformes; family Bucorvidae; genus Bucorvus; species Bucorvus abyssinicus. The sequence goes on along the minus strand of CM020028.1, from coordinate 8,930,245 downwards.
CGTATCTCTGCCTTACATCACCAATGATCTCCTGATTGCTCTGGGCAATGCCCAGAAGGGCATCCTTCACCCTTAAGGGTAGAGCTTCTACTGTTATAAACAGGCAGTACTAACATTAAACCTAGTGGAAACATGATAAAAAAGCATCCGCAAGGAGAAAGGGAATAAACTCTTCTTCTCCACAGCCAGAACGGACAGAACAAAGCCTGACACGGCATACTCAGGTCTTTCTGTAGGTCATACCTCACATCTCAGTATTAAAAAGGAACTTACTTCACTAGAAGATCGTGACTGAGAAAGGCTCATTTTGCCTTTTCTCATTTATTCTTTGCTACTTGTGCTCTATATCTCTTTATTGATGCATAGGGTTATTATAACAAAAATACACAGCAAAGAATCCAGTCTACAGTGGATTACCCATCCAGCCAGAACAACAACAATAAAGAACAACTGAGAAAAAAATTAACCCTACTAAAATCTGTGATACGAGACATAACTAGTAGGGCTGGCTTAAATGCAAGTAGGCCACAGGCACTCCAGTGCATATTTTGTCCCCTGCAATATATGAGGATCTCTTGCTCCTGAATGCTCACATTACATTTGGATAGTTGGCAACACTTCTTAACATCTAACAAGGTAATAAAAATATTTTTTTCCTCTGTGCTAGTCAAATCTGCCCACCTTCAACCTCTGCTAACCATAAATCACACGATTTATTCAAGTACCTTTACTCTGAGTATAATTAACCTTTTCAACATCCAAAAGTTTCTGTGCCTCTTAAATGAACAAAGAGCTATAAATGAACAAAAAACACTTTCCTGATCAAATGTTTCGTGTTATTTCTGGGAATACAGAGTATAATATTACCACCCATATACTGTATATAAAACAGTACACAGCTCATGCATCTTCCAAAAGGTTCCTGTTTTCAAAGTATCATTGTACAAGACTGATTTTTTTTATACCATGAGGACGCTTTAGTCAGGTTACTGCCGATTTACACTGATGATCAGAAACAGAATTTCATGATCATGAAAAAGAAAAAGGCCATTTGCCCTAGTTTCAAAGCTAAGGGATGAATGTAAGAGGAAAAAAAGATTATTTATTTTTTTATTCATTTCAAGGTTAAACTGCAAGGAACCTTAACATCACACAAAGAGACATAAGTTTTCAGTGCATGGTGCATGAACTCTTGGCAGCCCATAAGGTAAGGGAAGCAGGACGGTTGTCAAGTAGACTTGAATTTACTGTCTAAGAGGTTCAGTCCCATATTGAAAAATTTATGAAACCTATTTTACGTTTGAAAATCAGTGACCAAAAGGAAAGAAAGTGGCATGTGATTGGTCTTCATCTTTGTTTCCCTAGTGTCTTAGAGGGATGAGACATCAGGATTGAACTGGAAGGCTTGAACTCACCAGTGCCGCACATCTTCTCTTCTGCACAGACACTTTACATCAAGGCAAATGCCGGCTTATAGTTCCATATTTTTAGCTGTATTTTAAATTAAAAGATGCACTGAATTCTGCAGTAACACAACTGTTGATCACAGTCTGTTTTGTAACAGAAGTCCTGTCAGATTTTTAGCCTTAGTTATCAAGAACTATCTTTAGGGAGTACAAACATTTCCCCTCTGGCATCCTGTCAGTCACAGCAAATCTGTAAATAAACTGTCAAACTCCATTCCAATCATTCCTGAATCTGCGAGGGGAAAAAGTAGTAAAATTGGTGCAGCTGGTTGTAGTCCCTGTAGAGCAGGGCTGATTTCACAGCTTTAATATGGTTCACTACTTCACAGCAAGTCCGATCTGATATACAGCATGCAGGAATGAGTGACACCTTTGCTAATCATTTTCTTAAACTTATCACATGTGGAGGTAATAACAGATGCAATGACTTTTCAAGGGCATGGACTGGTTAATTTTTCAAAAGCAAATCAAATCAAGCTCTGCAAAATTAAAAATCTACTAAGACACACTACCTAAATTATGGAGAATCACACAAAAAGGGAAAAACAAAGCTCTGGTCATGAGACAGACAGCGTTAGACCCTCTTCTTATATTGTCATATGCAAAGTAGTAATACAGCAGCTGCAAACACGCCAAGGATCTAAAGAGAGCTGCTGACTTTAGTAAAGACTTACTAAATAAAACGGGAAACCTCTATGCTATTACCTAGAACATACTGGCACTCTTGTTCTATAATTCATAACTTATGAAGTAATTCTGCGAGAGCTGGTGAAGACTTTTTCTGCAAGATATTTTTGTTGGACCCTGACAGCTAATCAAAGAGTTTTTCAGGGCCACGACAGAAAACATGCAAGAGAAGCAGCATCAGAAAGAGCAGATAAACACTAGCACCCTGCTGCCTATGGATTCACTCAGGATGTAAATCACCTGATTTAGAGCAGGGACAGAATCTGAACCAGGGTCTGCTTTATCCCACAAATTTCCCTTCACCATCAAGTTATACAAAGTCACACTGTCTCTCTGGCCCGGTGAATATTTCATAAGAAGTAGAATAGCCCCAAGCAGAAGTCAGACTGACTCTAAACCCAATAGCAAAGACACTGGTTTGATTTATGTCAAATCTAGGTTCAAGATTCATTTTTGTTACCAGCCAGAAAAGGGATCTCAGTCTCCAAAAAGAGATGCTTCTTTCATGCATCTTCACAAAAGCCCCCTGAAATGTGACTTTCATTATGAGACTGTTTGAAAAGAAATTTTGAAAGCACATCATTTCTTATGAGATGAAAATACAGGTATTTGATTGCACATGCTTACTCAGTCTCCCTGCTCTGGGTAGCAAACTTTTCATGGGAGTAGCTGAATGCACCATAGGGCAATGAGTCTTATGACGGGAAAAAACCAACATCACCCCCTTAATTAGCGTTGCCATATGTTCAGATTTCTGCTTTCATGTTTTCTTTTTTGACCTCAAATTTTGACTGGCTGAAAAGAGAGAAATACAAAATGCCTCAAGATTTACCATATGTGCCCCGGCCTCCTGTGCACTCCATGTGTCAGTGATCTGACATAACAGAGATATCATGCTCACCATGCAAAGGCTACACAGCCTGTCAGCTACTGTTTCCTTCCACGAATTCCCAGAAGAAACAATGGGAGCCCTACCCCACATCTTCCATTTTCCTACCACACAGAAACCTAAACCATAGGATACAAGAGTTTTCAGCAGAAGCAACAATTACTGCTCTCCAGAACTGAGTGACAAACTGGTTTATTCTCCTCTACTTGTACACAAGCATCTCATCCAAGGTTCAACTATACTATTGTGAACCCGAAAACTTCAGTGTCCTGGTCTAGATGGCTGTACATGTTGGTGTACAGGGTCCTTAGCAGATATTTCATCTGAGAATTAATCACAAAAAAGAATTCTCTGGAGCTGAATCGCATTTCCCATATAACAACAGTGTGAGTTTATAATTCCAGTCTAATAATAGTCAATTAATCCTCAGAAGACCCTTAACAGATACAAATTATCATCATCCTGATTTCAGATGTGAGAAAAAGATCCAGCAAAGATACTCATCTAGATGAACTAGGACTGCAGGCCAAGTCTCCTGAGTGTCAAAGCAGCATCTGAATCACACCACCCTGTGATGTGAACTAGAGCTGAGGCTTTGCCTTAAAATCAATGAGACATCAAAATCCAGCCTGTACACTTCTTTCAATTCAAAAAACCAACATTACTTCAGTTTCCAATAAGAAAGAAAATGGTTTATTGGATTGTTCTTCCAGTATAAAAAAAAAAAAATTACTTCGCACACAGAAGTTTCAGCCCTACAAAAGCCCACAGTGAAATACAACCCTCTCCAGCAGTCAGCACAACACAACTCATGACATGAAGTGAACCCTAAGACAATAATGACAAAAAGAGGACTTTTAAGTAAAAGGAATGCAATTATCCCAATGGGAGTTGCTCCAGAGCACCTGTGTTAACTCCCCTGCCAAAGGTATTTTGAACTCTCTAACGGCTACAAATGATAAGAAAAACCATGATGAGAGAAAGTCGGTGAGGCTACACCTGCAAAGTGAAGTATTTTTAAGAAAAATGCTTCAGATTCAGAGGCGGAAGCAATTAAAAACCAAAAGAAAAATGTGTACTGCTGTCTTTGTTTTCACCCAAGCTGAACTTCCCCTGCAATTGAATCGCTGGCTCGCCGGGGCAGCTGCCTGACATCCTGAGCCATGAACAGGAAGCGCCTTGTCTGGGAAATCAGCACAAACCTCAGACTTGTTTGTCTGGAAATGAGCCCACACGTAAACACACTTACACACAGATACACACAGACCAAGGTCTATAGCATATGACTGCAAACAGGACCTGGTGATAAAGGACCAAAGTTCTCGAGGCCATCCTTGCCTCAGTCTTTGCTGCTAAGATTCACTTTCAGGAATGCCAGGCCCCGAGGCCAGGAGGAAAGTCCAGAGCAGGTAAGACTGACCCTTAATGGAACAGAGCAGGTTAGGGAACATTGATGTAACCTGGACGTACAGAAGTCTATGGGACCTCATGGGATGTACCCATGAGCACTGAAGGAGTTGGTTGATATGAGACCACTCTCAATTATCTTTGAAAGGCCAAGGGGATTCAGGGAGGCTCCTGAGGGCCGGAAGAAAGCAAACACCACTCCTATCTTCAACAAGGGCAAAGAGGAGGATACCGGGAACTACAGACCAGTCAGGAGCCTTGGGAAGAGGGAGCAAAACCTCCCGGGAACCATTTCCTAACATATGAAGGATAGAAAGGTGATTAGCATTAGCCAGCACAGTCTTCAAGATGAGATTACCGGTTTGGTGGATGAGGAGAAAGTAGTGAATACAATTTTAGCAAGTCTTTTGATACTGTCTCCCACAGTATCTTCACTGAACAAACTTACGAAGTACAGATTAGATACACGGACAGCGAGGTGGACTGAAAACTGGCAGAACTGCTGGACTTAAGGGTTGCGATCACTGCAGCGAAGTCCAGCTGGAGGCAAGTCATTAGTGGTGTACCCCAAGGGTCAATACTGGTCTGATTCTGTTCAACATTAATGACCTAGATGATGGGGCAGAGCGTATCCTCAGCAACTTTCCAGGTGATACAAAACTGAGAGGAGCGCTCATACACGGAAGACTTGTGCTGCCATCAGCAGGAGCTCAGCAGGAAGGGACCAAGAAGAACCTCATCAAGTCCAACAAATGTAAATGCAGAGACCTGCACCTAGGGAGGGAACACCCCATGCATCAGTACAGGCTGAGGGCTGACTGCCTGGAGGCCATCAGCTGCAAAGCAGCTTAGCCAGAAAAGACTCGAGCATCCTGCTGTGCAGCAAGATAAACATGATCCAGCTATGCGTGCCTGCAGCAAAGAAGGCCAACAGCATCCTGGTTTGCATTAAAAAGAACACTTCTAGCAGGTCAAGGAGTACCGCTCAGCATATGTGATAGACATCGGTAGTGCTGGATCCAGCTCTGGGCAAGAGAGGACAAGAAAGACATGGACATACTGGAGCAGGTCCAGTGAAAGGCCATGAAGATGATTAAGGGACTGAGACACCTGGCAAACAAGGAGAGGCTGAGAGAGCTGGGACTGTTCAGCCTGGAGAAGAGAAGGTTCATGGGGGATCTTATCAATGTGCACAAATACTTAATGAGGGACAGTAAGACAATGAATCCAGACTCTTCTCAGTGCCATCCAGTGACAGAATAGGAGGCAAAGGGCACAAACTGAAATACAAAAAATTCCTTTTAAACACAAACTTTTTTTTTTCTTTTAACTTTACAAGTGATCAAACACTGCAGCAGGTTTCCCAGACAGGCTGTGGAACCTTCATCCTTGGAGATATTCAAACCCAGGTGGACACAGTTCTGGGCCACCTCCTCAAGCTGGACCTGCTTTGACTAGACAATCCTTTCCATCCTCATCCATACTGTGATTTTAACTACTCTTAGTATAACTTACTACATGTAACCGAAAACAGTGTAAAATACCCTGAAAGACTACTTTGCAAAATAAGCCTAAACTGCGTGAGATATTAATTTACAAAGATCCATTTTTCATCATTATATGTTTCAGTCTGTACAGACAAAAATAGTAAACTGCATGAAAGAATCTACTTCGAAATATAAAAACTAAATGCCTAGGGAGCAAGGAGTCAGAACACTGGTCATATGCTTGTAATTTGAAGTGCATCTTCAGCAGACTTAATGAAGTCAGGATAGAACAAGCTCAAGATGACAAAATTACTCAAGAAAGCACCATTATGAAGGTAATTTTTTGACTAGTAAGTAATGACACTCTTGAGGACATGACAGTTATTTTGCAGAGCTGAAGTCCGCGATGTTGCCATCTCTGCTTTGCACAAGCCTCTGACCCCAAGTAAACCAACTTGGGAACTGGATGGGACCGCAGCAATACAGTGCAACTTTGCAACTTGTGATTATCTAGTCCTAAACACTCCAAGAAGAAACAAACACATTTAAAGCTGAAGACCCCAAAGACACCCGATTATCTCAATTGTATAGCTGTAAAGGCAGGGGACTCTTCATCCTTCTCAAGTTCCTCACACAACATTTCTTCAGAAATAAAACCCAGTACATTCTAGTATGCATAACAGTGTAGGTTTTAGTGAGGAAAAAGAGAACAGAACATGTATAAAAGACATGACTAAATTAGAGATTTCAAATGCATGGTGTTAAACACTGAGATAACTCAAGGGAGGCGAGTTGCCTGTAACTTGATAAGGAGGAAACAAAAGGAAGCACTTGGATAGTGCAGGGAAACAGACAGACAGACAGATTCACTTGACATGCTCTCTAGAAACCCTGCAGGCTTCATCAGCGGTACATGTAAGGCCTTTGAAGTGTAGCTGTTGCACAGCTTGTAAGGCCCTTCCTCCGGAGCTAGCTAGTTTGTGGTGTTATAAGCTACTTAAGCTCCTTAGTCCAGATCTAAGCAAACAGCTTGACGCACTTACAAGTTTCACTCGCTCTTATTCTGAAGATGTTAAGCTGCTTAGCTTATGTCTTCAACTTTCAGATTCCTACAACCAAATCCTACTCGTGCACCATGCATCTGCCTTCAATAGCCTGATTCTCCCCTCTGCCGAGGCTTCTGAATATCTTCTGCCAAGTCAATGGCAGAACAAAATGATCTTTTATAGCTTAGTCCTTCCAAAGTCACAGCCAATACGTGAATGCCTATTGCTTTGGCAGCTACCACTCTGCTTTTTCAGTATTCATTTACTCTAAATCAAACATTTTATCTATTCTAACAAATCTCTTTCCATCGATAAAGTCTATTAAATATTTCAGTTATGATTTAAAAAAAAAAATACTCCACACTGGAGTAACTCTCTACTCACAAATGCGAGCTTTTACAATTAAATTTTGATTCAGTAGAAACTGCAGAAGCTTTTGGAAAAAAGGATGCTTATATAGGAAAGATGGTTTTCATCCAAGTCAAGCTGGTACCAGACTACTGGCATTTACAATTAATACTGTTAAATAAGAATCTTTAAACGAAGAAGAGCAGTAAGGCTGGAACAAATGGACATGACACATTTTCTAGGCTGATATCATTAAAACTTTGTACCTATAAATAAAAGATAGGGCAGACATTAATAAATCCAAACAAGAAACCACAAAGAAGAAATAATTCCATTTAATCATAGCACAAAAAATAAGCTACTGAGTCAAGTGTGGAAGTGCTGCTATACTGCTACTAGAAATCTGCGAAATAAGATAGAAAACCTTAAAACACCTAGTTTTCAATGAAGACATTGACAGAAGCAGCACACTGGTGAAAGGCAGTCACTACACGCTGTAGAATAAAAGAACAAATTATTTTGCCAAGATACAGGAAAACCACAGCAGTGAGTGTTGCTACACATTACTGACAACCTGACGTCAGAGCAGACAAGTTGATTGTACCAACTTGTAATATAATGCATATGGTTTAAATACCCCATCAATACTGGGACCATACCACATCGATACCGGGACCATACCACATCGATACCAGGACCATACCACATCGATACTGGGACAGTACAGCAGACCACTTGTCCAGAATGATGACAAAAACTGAAATACACACAAAGGGGTCGGAGAGACTGCCTGGACAGACAATACAGTAACAATGAGATACTACAGTTATCTCAAGAATCCTAGGGAAAAAAGCAGCAACTCCTGACCTGTCTTACCTTAAGCAGAAAACACACGGGTTCAGAAAGTAACTAACAGTTGCCATGAAGTACTGAGTTGAGGTTATTCAGCCTGGAGAAGAGAAGGCTCTGGTGAGACCTTATTGTGGTCCTTCAATAATTAAAGGGGTCTTAGAAGAAAGGTGGGGACAGACTTTTTACCAGGGCCTGCTGCAACAGGACAAAAGGTGACAGTTTTAAACAATAAGAGAGGAGATTCAGGCAAGATACAAGGAAGAAAATCTTTGCGACAAGCGTGGTGAAATGCTGAAACAGGTTGCCCGGTCAGGTGGTAGATTTCCCATCCCTAAAAACATTCAAGTTGGACAGGGCTCTGAGCAACCTGATATAGTTAAAGATGGCATAGGATCACAGAATCACAGACTGGTGGGGGGTTGGAAGGGACCTCTGGAGATAATATGGTCCAACCTCCCTGCTAAAGTACGTTTACCTAGAGCAGGTTGAACAGGATCACACCCAGGCAGGTTTTGGATCTCTCCAGAGAAGGTGACTCCATAACCTCTCCAGGCAGCCTGCTCCAGCGCTCTGCCACCCTCAAAATAAAGCAGTTTTTCTTTAAGTGGAACTTCCTGTGTTCCAGTTTATGCCTGTTGCCCCTTGTCCTGTCACTGGGCGCCACTGAAAAGGGTCTGGTCCCATCCTCTGGACACCCATCCTTAGATATTTATAAGCATTGATAAGATCCCCTCTCAGTCTTCTCCAGGCTGAACAGACCCAGGTCTCTCAGCCTTTCCTCATAAGAGAGGTGCTCCCTCCAGTCCCCTCATCATCTTCGTAGCCCTCTGCTGGACTCTCTCCAGTAGTTCCCTGTCTCTCTTGAACTGGGGAGCCCAGAATGGGACATAGTTCCAGATGTGGCCTCATCAGGGCGGAGTAGAAGGGGAGGAGAACTCCCTCGACCTGCTTAACGTACCCCAGGAATCCACTGGTTTTCTTGGCCACAAAGGCACGTTGCTGGCTCATGGTTAACTTGTCTGACCACCAGGACTCCCAGGTCCTTCTCCACAGAGCTGCTTTCCAGTAAGTCAGCCCCTAACCTGTACTGGTGCATGGGGTTATTCCTCTCCAGGTGCAGGACTCTACGCCTGCCCTTGTTGAACTTCATTAGGTTCCTCTCCACCCAGCTCTCCAGCCTGTCCAGGTCTCGCTGAATGGCAGCACAGCCTGATGGTGTGTCAGCCACTGCTCCTAGTTTTGTATCATCAGTGAACTGGTTGAGGGTACTCTCTGTCTCTTCTTGCACGTCATTGATGAATATGTGGAACCAGACTAGACCCAGTGATGACCCCTGGGGAACACTGCTAGCTACAGGCCTCCAACTAGACTCTGATCACAACCCTCTGCACTCTGCCATTCAGCCAATTCACAATCCACCTCACTGTCCACTCATCTAGCCCGCATCTTCTAAGTTTCCCTACGAGGATGTTATGGGAGACAGTGTGAAAAGCTTTGTGGAAGTCGACGTAGACAAAATCCACTGCTCTCCCCTCATCTACCCATCCAGTCACACCATCACAGAAGGCTATTAGATTGGTCAATGTTCACTGTTCACTGCAGGATGATTGGACTAGGTGACCTCTGCAGATCCCTTCCAACACAAACTATTCTATGATTCTATTAAAATAAACCAGTCTATGAAGGGACAATCAATCAAAATATATAATCAATCCAGATCAGAAATACATTATTTCAGCAAAGTGGAATAACATAAAAAGAAGAAAGCACATTAAAAGGAAATTAAAGGAAGCAGCCAAAAGCCTAAAGAATATTCTTAACTAACCCTGAGACTGTTCAAGGACAATGTATGAAGAAGGTTTTAATTTGGGATATGTTGGAGGGCCTGTTTCAGACTGAGGTGTCAACAAGGGATGTTTTACAACAAATCATTTCTACACAACTCTTGCAGGGGTAATGTATGAAATGCTATATCGTTATAACATTACCTCTGGAAAATAAAACCTCTTGCTTAAAACTGCCTAAGTACCAGAGGCGTGTGGGTGATGAACATGATTCCAGCTATCAAAATGGGACCCACTGGACAAGGGGAACTTTCCATAACTGAGATCCATACTCATCTAACTGGCAGGAAGCACTGCAAAAACAGAAACATTAGATAATTTGACAAATGTGATTTAACGGGGAAGACTCGGTGCCTTTTGTAAGGGAAAGTCCTACCAGATATACCTGAAAAGGAATGTCTGTCTCAATTGCTTTATGCAAGAATAAAAATGAATTTCCAGCAGGTTTTTTGACAAGGTCCTTCGCCAAAGTTTCTTGTAGAAATAAGGCTGCCACATGTCAGGAATGGGAGTGGTCTTACAAATTAATGATCATTTTAAAAAAGACATGGAACAAACAGCAGGAGTACGTCATCAGTTTTCACAGTCACTAGTAAAAGGTGATCACAAGTAATGTGGGAAATGGCAGAGAATGAGACAACAAAGCCAGCAGCCTTCAGCGCTGCAGAATTTTCTCATGATAGAGATGGGATAAGAAACAAAATGGCAGATGAAATTCAACGTTGATTAGTACCAAATAATGTACATGGAAAGAACAGACCTAAATCTGCACACCCAACAGGCTCTGAAGCATTATCTTCCAGTAAAGTGTGCTAAATTTTAATAATTTCATGAAAATATCAGACTAGTACTCAAAAATTGAAAAAGCAAGTACATTAATATTTTTATAAAAGGAATAAAACCAGAAACAGTATTACGCCTCCTTTTAAATAACAGGTCAGTCTCTGTTGGAATACTTAGTGCGGTGCTTCAAAAAGAACATAATAAAAATGGAAACAATACAGAGAGGCAGAACAAGGCTGATCAAAGGTGTGGGACAGCTTCCAACGAGACATGAATAAGTCTTGATGACAATTCTTCAGCCAAGAAAAGAAATGGCCAAGGGGATACCAGGGGGAGGCCAGCAGGCAGTCAAAGAGATGATAAATAACTACTCACTCTTTCTCACAGTACAAAACCTGCTGAGGAGCAAATGAAATTATCAGGTGACATGCTCAACAAAAACAAAAAATGGGGACTTCTCACACAATGCACAGTTCAGCTCAAGTCCTCAGTGCTACAGGATACCACGGGTGCCAAAAACCTACATGCTTTTAAAAAGAGATTAGAGAAGTTCATGGGAAAAAGTCTGTCAACAAATCAACAACTGTTAAATAAAAAAACCCTCAGACTCAGGAAGTTGCTAAACTGCAGACTGGTGCAATCTGAGACGATGTAATAGCTGTTCAAGCCTTGCATGTGTATTAGAGACTGGCCACAGCCAGAGGAAGACTCTAGCCTAGCTGGCCCTTCGGCCTGACTCAGGGTAGCCATTCTTACCTTCACCAACAGCAGCAAAACTATTTCAGCCTTAAGCACTCTTGAAAGAGCCTCCCCTTAATTCTTGGCCACTTTTGAATGAAAGCCTGTAAATCAGGTCAAACCAGAGGTGATCCAAAAGAGTTCTCAGTGGGGAGGACACACCTTGCACATTTTTCCTTCCCCTATCACAAAATACATGGAAGTATTTTATGTTGAATTTTAAAAAATTCCCCAGCAAGCCAATAAATAAGGCACCTTCAAATATTGCAGTCATTTGATTGTACCAGCTCTAAACTTCCAAGTATAGCCATTCCCCCCCAATCTCCAACGTTTATTTTAAAATTTATGAGAAGACAGAAGTCTTATGACCTTAATTATATTTAACATAATTCTGGAGATTGCAACAATCTCGACCTTTTTTCCATATCCTAATGCAATTTCAAATTAATCTTCTCTGTTTAAGAAGAGCTATCAAATGCCATATAGCATGTAAACTACATCTTGATTGCTGAGAAAACATCTCTTTGAAGAACATTATTTAGCATGCATTTAAGTTTCATTGACCTCACAGGTATTTAAGCACTTTCTTGCATCGGGCATTTCTAATCCTGACAGCACCAAGACAATGGGAGTTGAAAGCGTGTACTTCAACCCTGAGACTTTCAGTCCATAATAGCCAACTCACAGGGTGGTTGGTCCAAGACGCTGCTCTGCCTTTTTCCGTGTTGTGAAGGGCATAACACAACACAGCTAGAAGAGAAAGCATTCTCTATTTGTCAGAAGTAATTAAACATGTCACTGACTTTCTGTAAAACTCAAGAGCCATCTGGGAGAAGAGTAGTATGTCTCCATATCCATCTGAGTGACAAGGTCAGAGCATCCCTAACTTCCTTGTTTGCATCTCCATCACTAACTCTGTTCATCACGCTGTAAAATTAATCTGTAAGATTTTGGATAGAGTACCTACTGTAATTAGCTCTATCTGTCCAAATGAGGCAAGATGACATGGGGTGGCAGCTGAGAGATCCAATTGGCTCATGGCTGCAGAGTGACAGAACTAGGTCAACACACCAACTTTATTCAAAAGGAAAGAACCATACAATTACCCTTGTCTTGTTACATTTCTGAGACAAGGTTTCAAGACCTTCAGTTACAAAGAGCCCACTAATAAAATGCTTTGTATTTATAGCCCTCCCTGTGAAAATTTTCTTTTGTATATCCCATTGGAAACTCTCATCTATTGATTCATGTGAGACAGTGTCTCACATTCTTCTGCTGTGCATCTCAGGAGAGAGCACCTCAACAGGCTGCCATTAGGTCCCCCTCTTCTCCAGGCTGAACAAGCCCAGCTCCTCCAGCCTCTCTGCCTTGGAGGGCAGGTCCTCCAAGCCCCTGAGCATGTTGGTGGCCTTCCACTGCACTTGGTCCAGTCCATCAATGCATTTCTTAGAGTAAGGGGCCCAAACTGGGCACAATACTCTAGATGTGATCTAATGGACTGCTGAATAAAGGACCATAATTCACTTCCCTCTGTTGCCTGGCTGTGCTCCTGTTGCTACAGCCTGTACACTGTCAGCCTTCCTTGCTGCAAGGACACACTGCTGGCTCATTTTTAGCTAGACCTCCCACGTCCTTTTCAGCAGAGTTTCCCCCCAGATCCTTATCAGTGCAGGGAGTTTACATGCCCCAGGTGAAAGACTTGACATTTTCCCTTGTTGAATTTGATGAGGCTCCCGACAGACCATTCCTCTGTTTAACACGCTACTTACATCATTTATTCAAGTCACACACATGAGCTTCTCATCATCATATCAGACGATAAGCCTGGAGATCAAGTTGAATGTGTAACACAGGATTAGGTGTCCATTGGATGAGGTAGTGTGATGCACAGCAGACCTCTTTGGCCTTTTCTCATTATATCATAAGACCTTTCTCAATGTTTATAGTCACAGTGACTAACACACCGGAGGTTTGTCCACTAACAGTTCTCTGCTCTGAGAAACTTGGCCCAAGCCACATGTCCTTGTTTAAGGGATTTCTGCCAGGAACTGCTAAGCACACTCTAGGTCACGAATGACATGACTCAAGTTTTCTTGCTGGCTCTCAGCAGAAGGTGAAAAATTAAAGCTAGGAACTTAGGAAATCACTTCAGAGCATGCTTAAACACAAGTAGCATCAGTAGCATCAACGAGATGACAATGTCTGTATTTACAACTAGACAAAAAGATTTGGCTGGACTGGAGATAAAGTCCATTTATATAATAATACACACATTTTCTTCCAAAGGTGCTTTCTTAAATCAGAGTTGGGATTGAAGGGTAGGGAAGCTTTCACTGCTGCTATCTCCATAGAACCTGTTCTGCAACTAAAGAAGCAATGGCAATTTCCACTGTCAATCCTGCAGAAAGTCTGTTCTCTCTTGGTTTTTGTTTGCCTTCTGAATTGTCTGTGAACTTCTAAGGCAGACAGAAGCATTTCAGGACTGGCTATCTGAACTGGTAATGTCAAGTGAAAGAATACAGGAAACGTCTCTTTTTTTTAAAGAGTCTAGAAGACTTAAGTGTGAGGGAGGAGGTGCCACTAAACTGACAAGTCAAGGAAGTGTAAGTATTCTTATTTATATAAACCTATGGATACTTATGGATATGAACTAAATGTGTTTCCAGGTAAAATAATTTCTGCCACTAAGATCAGAAGAGTGGGACATCTAGGTAATTTAAACACCAGCTTCAGAAGCTGTGAAGACAGCCTTTTCACTAAAATAAGGATTCTGAAATAACTTCCCCAAGATTATTTATTGAAATTATTAGTAACATTCATAAACTGGTGTATTTCCTTTGCATCCTTGTCCAGGATGAGAGGAAATGGCCTCAAGTTGCGGCAGGGGAGATTTAGGTTGGGTATTAGGAAATATTTCTTTACAGAAAGGGTTGTCAAGCATTGAAACAAGCTGCCCACAGCGGTGGTGGAGTCACCATCCCTGGAAGCGTTTAAAAGACATGTGGATGTGGCACTGAGGGACATGGTTTAGGGACCCTGGCAGTGCAGGGTGAACGGTTGGACTCGATGATCTTAAAGGTCCCTTCAAACCAAATGATTCTGTGATATTAGACAACTGCTACACTTGCAACCTAGAAGCACTTGGGCTTTTCATGCATGAGTGACACTAGCTCAGGAAGACATTAATGTTTGGAAACACAAACTGGATTTGGAAAGAAGGAAGAGGAGGAAACGCTGCACTCCAGCTAAAGAAGTGTTTATCTAGCTTGCTTCCTATCCATACAGCACATTTTTCTCCACAAGTACATACTTGCTGTGGCTTAATCCTGATGAAGGTTTATATGCTAATCCAGCACTCCTTGTCCTCACTAACCCAACATCTGCACCTTCATTGCTACTGGCCTTCATTGCCTGGACTGGGTCATAGCCTACAAACCAATTTAGCTTTGGCCACCTGACACCAGCCTGTTTTGCAGGAGGAAGCAATACAAGCTCCTATTGTGCAGCATGGTTAAACCTTAAAGTTCAATACCAACTTGCTTTTACTCCATGCCTGTGCTTCCAGGACTTCTCCACAACTGATTCTCATTAACTATTATGCATTGAACACAACCTACTGTTTGCTCTTCCTGAATGCAGAGATCCTCACTTGCTGCAGACTGCTGCAGTGCCACGTCATTCACTTCAGTTAAGCAGCTATGAGATGATGCCATTGCAGCATAGTGCGAGATGGCCAGAGGATCATTCTGGAAGCCCAATTATCCTCTGATCACAGTGTGGCAAAAAGACCCATAAGTTTGAAAGAAGCACCTGAAGACATCTATGTAAAAGCATTTTCAAAAATCTTCCAGAAGAGAAGCTCAAGTAGTATCAGCCTTGGGTAAACGTAAAGATCTCTATTTGCAACCTGAAACTCCTCATCTACCCATCACCACTGCAAGGAGGCACCTCATAGCTGGCATCACCCTTATCAACAATACCTGCATAACATACAGGAGGGTTTTGAGCTAAAACAACACTGACAGACAAAAGTGTTTCAGAGGGACATTCTGGAGCCACACTCCAAGGATTTGTGCAATGATGGGCATGGGAGGAAAGCATCAAGAAAGGGAAGCATTTTACTAAGGATATGGTAGCAGTTAACTGAGCAGTCAAACATGTGAAACAAAGCAACGTGGCAAATATGATCAGGTCCTTACCATGATGCAGAAAAGAGAAGTATTTTCATTCATTCCAGTTAACAAAACATTATGGTCTCATTCAGTGCCTTCACAGAGCCTTTTTTAATTACTCTGGGTGCAGGCTGATCCAGAACTCAGAGAAACTGAAAGAGGAGCACAGAGAGAGAGTAGGGGAAAAGTACCGGTTTTCCAATATTTAGTGTAGAATGGGCACAAGTTTCTCTGAAAACAAGATGAGAAGGCTGACACCCATACTCAGTGCTCAAGTGTCTTGTCCTAACTCTGCCACATGCTCCCACCTGTAGACATACATATCACAAACAACTCCAGCACTGGAATCCCATCTTCCAAAGCCAACTGCCACTTTGGATACACTAGTGATGACCACCACATTAGGGTAAAAGAGTAGTAACTACCTCACAGGCCTCCATCACATCAGCTCCAACAGTTATCCTGCCAGGACAAGGTTAACCATTGACTGAAGCTGAATCAGTTTTACTCACATAGATGATTATGAAGCTACTAGTGCTGATTGCCTCATACACTGAGTGGAAAAAAAAAAGTATGTATGTACATCGAAACGAGAGCAACTGCTATAAACATCAGCCACCACTCGAGTGGATTCCTCACCAAAGTCCAACAGTGACTTCCAGAAGGTTGTAAAACAGTGATGAGGTCTCATGTTTTCTCTCTACACTCTGCTGTAAATGCAGTGCAGCCAGAGCAGAGGCAGCTCATCCACTTGTGCTGGGCACGTGCCTTGACGCTGCTAGAATAAACTGAAGTGAGGAGCATGCTGAGCTGAAAGTATTTTATACTACTATACTGGCAAGCTAAAAACACTTCTGCATGGGGGCTCAACAGGACCGGCAAGTTCTTCCACACTGTATAACAACACAATTCCGCTAGCAGCTCAACAGGAGCTCTGGAGGAAAACCATCTTATTCAGAGCCACACAGCACCAGGACAGATGCAGTAGCACAGGCATAAATCAGCCACAGTTCGGGCACGTGGTACCATCACATGTGCCTGATTCATCCAGACTTGTGCTGGGACAGTCATGCAGCAAGGTGTACCCTTCGGTTACGGTCTCCTCTCCACGTGGGACTGTCACAGGGCAGCTATGGGCAGCTTTGGCAGCTAGTTAGCTCGGTTTTGCCCTCCTGAACAGCTTCTGAGGAAAACAATAGCTTAAAAAAGAAAAAGGAGCTTTTACACTGGCTGTGCACAATGCAGACAAGCCCAAAATGGCACATACATTTGCCTCCTTCCTACTTAGATTTCTACTGACTTCAGTCAGTTTAGGATACAGCATTACATAAAAATATAAACCAAAGGATAAAAAACAACTTGGAACAATCTAGTTCTGATACTTGAAGACACGCCTCATTTACTTTGGATGTTTTAATCATATAGGGAGATATATCATGTGAAACTAGCATTTTCCTCGCTATCTACCAGTATTTAAACTTAGCATAGCAGAAGCCACTGAACATTTATTCAAGTGAACTCATGTATGTAATGGAGTTGCCTTTAGCAACTCTCCCTCGCTCCTGGGTCCTCCTGTGACTACGCTACCTAAAGTTTACATTTATCTTTCTCTGATGATCACAGCCAGGCAGGATTTTAAAACTTTAAACCAGAAAGCCTTGAAGCCTGCATTATACGCAGTGCTAACAGCCCAAACAAAGAGGCAAAAGCAGCAAGAGGTTTATTGTAATACTGCTATTTTCCAAGCTCCCATCGAGCAAAGCACTTAATCTAATGTATTATACTTAATGAAGAGTCAGGAACTTGTACTGCAAATAACAGATCAGATATAATTGGAATTTGCTCCACACCACTAGGCTACATATATCAATAAAAACAATAACCGCATTGGATTTTGGGCTCACTTCATTTGCATTTCTTAATTTAGTGTTTAACTAATTTAACAATAGTAATGATTTAATTCAAATTAAGATCTAAGGAAAATAAAACCATTTTAAAAAGCCATTAAAGATTTCATTAAGTTCCATCTAAATTAATATTAGCTTTCTTATTCACAGTAAATGATTTTTTCTCTCACCAATGAAACAAACATGAAGTTTCCTCTGTGCAGTCAAGCTTTAGACAAACCTTGTTAGATTTATTGGTATTATTTCAAGCAATTAATTAATATACATTAGAGTTATTTAGAGGAAAAGCACAAAAAATGGCAGGAAAATGGATTAAGCTGTTTTTAAAACATTGCATTCAACTGAAATAATTGTTCTTCGAGCCTTTTACGTGGAACTTTTAGGTATGCACGATCCATTAGATCACTGTCCTGGTTTAAGTCTAACCCTTGACAATCACTTTTCCCATACATTTGTGGTATTGTTCCTAAGCATCAGAGTTACTTAAGTCACAACAGTTTTACAAGACATTTTCTGCACCTCCACATGCAGCTGTCACTTGCACATGAGTGACTACTCAGAGAAAATAATTCAATTCTGAAACATGTCAGTTATAATGACAAAAAGGTTTCTCTAAATCTCCAGTCTTGCCTTCCATCCTCTAGTTATTTGTATGATATATGCATTATATATCATACAGTGTGAGCATATATACATATATAGTGTGAGCATGCATGTAAATAAAAATATATATAAAAACATTGCTGTTTTAACCAGTGGAATACAACACATCTTACCTCAGCCCTCTATATATTTTTGCTTTTGTAGTCTCCTGGAACATGCAGCTGATTTTGAGGTGTTGGCCATGCCATCAGGCCAAACAGAAAGGATATACAGAGGAGGTAGATGCAAGAAGTCAAACTGAGGCCTCTCTAAAATGGAACTGCTCACTCTGTCAGCTCAGTCCCTTGGTTAAAGTGAAAAAGAGTTAAATGGTCAGGCCTCTGAGGAGCCATCTAGCTCATTTTCAAGCATATAACAAGGGCTGAAAATGAGGGTTATAGTCCCGCAATCTCCTGGTTCTCATGATTAACCCTTATTCATGTAAATGGCAACACTGAAATCAACAGGAATGCCCTTGCAGTGATTACACTTGTAAGTAACAGCCTAGATAACATCTAAAAATTGCACTGACCTGTATCATAGTTCAGAGCACCCACTGTAGCTGAAAGAATTTAATACCTTTAAGTAATGAATAAAAAAGGAATTTAAAATACAAAAATAAACAAGAAGCCACTAGGTCCTGAGTACTTGCAATTTACTTAAAAACACAATTCCACCTTTTCAAATAGATATGCCAGCAATTTTTTATTCTAATGCACCATACTTAAAAACAATGGCTTCAGATGTTCACCTGCGTTTCACTGGGTACCAGGCTTTTATGTTCATAGACAAAATTAGGTATGAAATACAACGCTTTGTATCACTTTCTTTGCAGCACTAGTGTTCGCTTGCAGGTAAACTTAAGTCATTTAACTAGAAGTGCACTTAATTTGAAGAGACTACTCAAGCAGCTCTCCACTTGTACATTTGTATTACCATTATAATTAGAACTATTTCAAAATAACAAAAAGTTCAATTTTGACCAGAATAAACATAGAGGAAATAGATCAAGAGCACCCTGAGTGAAGAGAGCGAATGCTTTTAAAAATATCCTTCAAAATCTGTCCAGCTCTGTGACCAGTGACCACCTTTACTCCAATGCTACTCACAGGGCTGCTGCTATACAGGCTAATACATGATGTGATTTTCTGCTGCTTTGAATGTTTTAAGAGTTGGCCACTGAGAGGACTGAAATATGTTGCTGATTTGTAACAATGCTGAGTGCCCTCCAGCTTTCTGTAATTACTTCTTGAGATGCATAGATGGAAATTACTATGTACAGATAAATCGATGTTTACCTGTTCAGTAATAGATACCAGCGATGGAGAGGGAAGGAACTGAGAGACCCAGTCCCGGAAACACTGAGGAGGCAGACAAGGATGTGCTGGAATAGAGCCCCAGAAGCCTTCCTTCAGCACATGGACACCTCTAGGATCTAAAGGCCTCTACCAACAAAGCCCGTATTTGAAAGGTAACAAAAGTGATCCTAACTCTAGTTGAAAACAAGACATGAAAACACCCCAAAGAAAGCTGCTATCAGTGATGGAGTACATTGACTAGGTAGGCTAGTACCCTGAAACTTTGGCTACCAGCTTTAGGCTAAGGAAATCCAGCATATTTCCAAGTCAGTTCATTTGTTGTCCAAAATAATACTGGCACTTGATTCTACTTCTGTAATGAATACACATGGTTTAGTATTGTTACCTTTGGTAAAAACGTTGCTTTGTAAAAAGAAAGGATTTGATAACAAACACCTCCTAGCAAAGTTTTTCAGACAGAGCGTTCCACCCATCCAAACTCCTATGCAGTTGTTCCTTTCACTTAAGTGTTACTGCAAAAGTGGAAATACAAAACCACACAGATTTATATTTTAGCAAGATGCTGACTGATTTCTACAAACAGGGACTAAGTGAACTTTCATCCACCAGAACTTCTGAAAGCATCTAATAATTAGGCACTGCGGAAGAATCGAGCAAGATAGGCACACCCAGAGGCAGAACATCAAGAGTTAAAGCCACACTTCAGTAACATTTCAGATAAAGAATGACAAGTGCAGTTATCTGCAGTAGAGGTATCCTCTAAAGAACCATTTCACTTTGAGATGCTATCAAAAATAAAACCACCACAAGCCCGCCTTTCGCTTGTATGTATATACATACTTCTATTTTTAATTTCCAATTTCCAGCTTTCAGAAATTTCTTGAAATTTCTTATTAAGCTTCAAATAGTGCCAAACAGAAGAAAAATACTTTAAAACCAACAGAAGTGGTAGAGAAGTGGCCATTTCTAAACTCACTCTCTACTTGAGTAGTAATTGATGTACAATGCTCAGCAGGCACTCCTGAGTTTAGTTTTACTTTAAGTCTGTCTGATGCTGTACAATCACTGCAAGTGCAGTTGGAAAAAAGACAATTTCGGATTCAAGCAAACTTTTTCTTTGTGTTCTTTCATCCATTCTTTAGATCTTCCAACTCAGAAAAGTATAGCACTGATGGGCTGAAGGCCACTGTAAGAGACTGTCAAGTCCAGCCTTTTGAACATCAAAGAGAAAAATGGTGTCACTGTCCAGAAGCTGGGATCAGGAATTTCACATCACCTACCACATCATTAAGGGACTTAATTCTGTGGATGCTCTAATCTCACTCTTCCACGCATCCAACTTTTCTTCTTCAGGTCAGTCCTGTCAGTGATCCCAAATTCCAGCCTCCAAGTGCAAAGCTAAAAAAATTTCTGTTCTTTCTCCCATCAGAGAGAGAACTTCAGAAGTACACGCTGCGCTTGAAGCTTATTTTCGTGAACTTCCCATCCTTTGCCAGCCTTTACACTTGGACTAAACTGACATCGTGAAAGCCTTGGGGCTGAAACCTGTCATTTTACATGCACCATGCATACCTTTGCTAGTGCATAAGTTAGACACACCACATAGAGGCTGAATAACATTACAGTTTAAAGGTGGAAAAAAGAATACCCTTCATGTGTGTTCTTGAAAATCACAGGCCAGGAAAAAAAGCTGCCCAAATCACTTCTTTCATTTCTGAAGAGAACTAAAGTTATAGAAGTAAAATGCAAAATTCCTCTTGTCCACAGATATGTGAACTTTTAATTGGTTTTTACTTAAACACGAAATGTGGAGGGTGGTTGGTTATTTTTTCATGAAATAATCTAAGCAATGAGTAGCTGTCCTCTGGAAATCAAAGCCTGGATGGAACCAAAGCTTTAGATATTTAAAATTGTTTTAAAAACTTAGGCAATAATCTCTTTCAAAGTAAGGCAAAATCTCATGCAACACACACAGTCACAGCTAAAAATCACTGTACAGACAAATGTGCAGACAAATAAAGTAGGTAGAGAAAGAATGACTTTTCGAGTAGAACCCCTGTTGACACTGAAAAACCTCAAGTGTGGGTTAATGCAGCTGAAAGAATTGAGACACTTAGTGCTCAGAACTGATGTGTAACATGAGAGGTGTAACAGAACCTTAAATGAGAAAAAAGGGAAGACAGCTGGAGGGACTAGGGAATCTTGGGAGAGCTGGTTAGAGTTCACTAACAGGCCTGTCACATTTGAGCAATAAAAATGAAAATACAGAAAGACACAGGAAGAAAGATTTAAAATAATAAATATGTAACATTTCCCTAAATGTCAACTAAGGTAAATCTAGTATTTTAAAAGCAGAATGGTCATCAAAACAGGGTGTCATTTACAGTGATACCAGCAGCTGCTATTTGTATAAATGATTAATAAGAAGCAATGTATGTATAGCTGTGAATCAGATGAGCTTCCTAGCAATGGCATCTCTTACAGACTCCCATGTGTCCGAGAGAATGGACCACTCTGATCCTTTGAACTCACCCTACTATAACACAAATTCTCTCTTTGGACCAGAGCACCTATTTTGAGGAAAGAAAAAAAAAAATCTTGTTCTTAAAACTTAGGCAGTGCTAAAGAATTCACTACACCACTGTCAACTGCCAAACTGTTTGATTTTGCTTTCTGTTCAAAATCTGCACCTTGCTTGTCATTTGAGGTTTGTTTACTTTCAACTTCCAGTTATTGAACCGTAATGTTTCTGTCTGGAAGGCTCAAGAGCCCTATACTGTCAAGTTTCCTTTCCCCAAGAAGGTACTTATAGACTGCAATCATGTCATTCCCTTGCTAATCTAATTGGATTTAAAACTGTAGATCAGGCTCAAAAAAACAAGCGATAAAAGGAGATTTATTAGATAACCCAAGTGATCTCCAAGTCCCAAGCTTGATCCACAAAGTTCTAAGAAAACCAGCCAACTGACAGCTTGACTGTTTTTCCGAATACTGCTTGAACAGTACGTCCACTGAAACAGCCATAAACAATCTCTCCTAACATCAGGGCACAGGAATTGAACCATTTACATACTTGGTCTTTTGCTGACCAAACATTAAAAGCAATTGTATGAACAATGACAACATTTTATCATTGTGTCAGGAAAGAAAGACAGATAGTACCCCCTTCCAATCTTTTTATTAACTCTTAGGATTTTCTGTCTTCATGGTGTTTCCTGTGTATGTATAACAACAGTAAAGCAAAATAAAAGCAAGACAATAGCCACTGCATGAAAAATTCTAGAGCACGTAAGCAGCTTCCTTATAGCACATTAGGTCATTTCCTTCAGAGACATTTTATCTAACCCTTTCAAAAATTAGTTAAAATAATACTGTACTCTCCTGAGCTAAGTAATAATAAAAAGCCCTTTTTTGTAAAATACTTGGTCAGGGAATTGGTCATGAGCTAACCAACCTTTCACTCCAGATCACTGGCTTACAACCACACCTTGTTTGATCGTGCCTAGAAGGCTCTGCTACGTGATAAAAGTCTGATGCTCTCTGGAAAATAAGAGGGGATATAGTCAAGTTCTTGGCACGGTATTGACCATCTCACACTGGCACTCTTATCAGCCAGAAGTTCCATCAGAAAATACAAATATCCTCTGCAGCAGAATCACTGGCTTATCTGGGAGGAAGATCCTGTATTTGATGAATTTGAAAGTACTTCTTGAGCCAAAAGATATAGGCTTCAGTACACTCTGCCCCATTACTATTCATATATGTTCCAACCTGACTGTTACCACTATGCACTATTATTTTAAACAGAGAACTTCAAGGGCACAATCCTCTAATAATTTTTAAACTGTTTTCACTCACTTGCTGAAGCAAAAGGCCCCTAACAAAGCTGTTGCCCTCATGCTGCTGAAACACCGTCAACACTCTTAGCAGCAAACAGCAGGAGACAAGCATGAAGCCAACACAACATTGTAGTATTGATTTCTCTAAGAAATTTAAATCCCGTAGGGCATAAACATCAATTTAATCTGTATGCAACTACAAAATGGCCTCACTCACAGCGTTCCTCGTTTCAGCCAAAACACTGCTCTAACTGGAATAGAAACACGCTTAGTGGTGAAGGCAAAGGTGACTGACGGAACAAGTATCCCAATGTCCCTGATAATTCGTAGGAGTTTTGGAGACTACAGTCACAGCAGCCAGTCGGTCACACTCAACCACCAGCAGAAAACCTGTCTCAAGAAAAAAAAAAAACCAAATGTGACACAAAGCCATTCCCAGAGTGTCCCGAGGATCAGTTGGTATCCAGCCTTGCCAAACTGGAGAGCCACTTCTCCAATGAACCAACACTTTGCTGTGAGGTGACAGCCTCACACCTCACCTTCAGGTTTCTGTGCCTGTGCATGACAACATGAACAATGAAACACAGCTCCATGTCAATACCAATTGAGATTGTCTGAGCATCTCCCTCGCTCTATCAAACCACCTGCCCTGTGGACAAAGCCACATAATATTACTACCTTCAACCTGCTAAGAGAGCATCAGAAGAAAACACCACCTGAAGAAAGAGGGCACCTTGGAGTTCACCCCATGTGATCTGAGTTCTTCAGAAAACGTAGTTCCCCCTCTAACCACTGAAAAGTCAGGCCCATGTGCTCCAACATTTCCGTTTTTTCCCCAGCACTGCAGGACTCCTGTTTTATTTAAGAATGCATCCCGTTATATATCCGAACGGAAAGATGTACTATCACACATTTGAAACACTGGTAACATGTGGCACTTAAGGGAAAAAATTGCCTCCTCCTTACACCAGCGCAAAGCCACAGGCATGTCTCTGTCACCCCAGCCAGTACTTACGCACCAAGTACAGTCAGTAGAATTCAGGGCACCAACATTATTTGCAACTGATGGATTTATGTACGTAAGAAACTGTAAATTACATAATAAACACAGACACAGGATTTTATGGACAAAGCTTGTGCTTGTAAAACGTGGCACCTTATATCCATCTCCCCCTGCTGATGACAGGTGGCAGAATCATATTCCTAAAGGTATAAATGTGACATGAACAGCACATCGGGTAGCTGGAGTACCATGAACTCACTGACAGACACAGCCTGAAGGCAGAAAGCCTTGTCCAAAGCTAACAGCTTCAACAGAGACCCCACCCCAGATGATCAGCCTGCCTACAAGGAAGGATTTATTAATTGCTGCTGCAGTCCTACAAAAGTTTATTTAACACAATTGGTAGCACACACCTGACTCAGCATGTACAGACTTAGTGCTTATATTACCATTGCCAGGAAGATTTCTATACACTGTAGACCAGCGCATCATTTAAATATCTATTGGCTACATGTGTGATCAATGCCAGGGCCCCTACCTGGTGCTGTTTTCCTTCAGCATACATAACATACATCATGGCAATATCTACTTCACCCATCAGTGGGCGGGAGTTAGATTTTGCTCCCAAGAATAATCAGTTTTGTGGGTCTTCCCCAGGACAGGTTCACTAGGTCCAAGTAAGGACCACTGCAACATTCTCCAGTCAGTGTCAGTTTTAGGATTGCTTGGTCAGGAATAGAAGAAACTCTTAAGTGATCATCAAGATTATTGAAGTCAATACTGGCAGATCAGTCTGAACTGCTGACAGCTTTATAGCTGCTGTGATCACCTATGTCACTGGGCTGCAGACACTGTCATTTCTCTATAAAGTTACCATGGTTCTGACTTCAGAGAGTCCCTAACTATGCAGCAAGCATGTCTATATGACCAGCCTCTGAACTGTGGTTGTGAGTTTGGCTTTCAAAAGGGGATGGCTGCAAGCTGAAAAAGGAAGTGACAAAACAGAAGGTGTTTACGATACAATCAACATTCAGGAAAATAAAGGCAGAACAGCAAACCTTCCCCTTATCTGCATGAATCTCTGAATCGGAGGATGTAAACAACAGGGACAGACCAAACTTCACTTGTTTGTTTCTAGATCACAACGCTCTATCCACCCCTTAAGCACATAAGCAAAACAGGATACAGGGTGTTACTGAATGATTTCCCCTGGAATCTGATTGAGAAAGATTAGAGCAATTAGAGTGACACACACTTCTAAAACTTATAAATCACGATTAACGTAAGGTTTAACTTTTCTCCTAAGGATCGCCTGGTGAGTCTGTGCCAGTTTCAAAACAAGGCTGACAGACACAGTCCAGCCTCAAAGCAAAAATCCATGAGACAGAATCCCCTGCCCTCTACTGGCACATGAACCACACTGAAACCTGTGTCCAGGCCCACTGGCAAGCACAAACAGCACCTGGAAAGCTGTTTCCAGGGTTTTTATAAACTATTATTTCTAATTCATATAAGATTTATAATGTACTGGATGCATCAAACTGAGAACAAAACCTCACATATAAAACACTTTTTCAGCATCGTTGCACTTCTTCCTGCAGCACTATCTAGACCGAGGATTCACAATGCTGCTCCTAGCAAGATAATATATCCATTAACTGAAAGTAAATTCTAAGGGATTATCTAATGTTTGTCATGTTCACAGTGCATAACGAAGCACTCTGTATGACAGACTTTTATTTACTTATTTTTACAAAATTCTCTTGCACATATGCTGCCGCTTTTCAGATTACAGTCTTCCAAAGTGCATTTGGCCCAAGAATAGAGAGGCAGGTTCATGACTGCCAAAACGATTTTCCAGCATCCTGGTGCCAGAGCTAGAGAAATTTTTAGCCAGGTTTCTGACTCATTTCCACCACTGCAATAGCACCACATAAACCTGAGGACACATTAGCAAAGCATTTGTTGTGACTGACCATGTCACTTCTATTTCTGTTACAGATCAATTTAATAGGTGTCATCACATAACTTTCCAGATCTTGTGAGCAGTTATTACTGTGTTCTCCCATTGGTGTAAACAAAAACAACAAAAGAAGCCAAGATTTACACTGCTGTGATTATATTTCTGGATGTAAATCAGCCAGATTCCTGGAAAAATCGAAGTAAATTCCCCACGTAGACAAGGGCTAAAAGGAATTGAATAAACACAAGGGTCCTGACTGTATATTTCATCCAAAGGATAAAAAAGCTCTTAAATCACATTAAAAACAAACAAAAAAAAAAGCAGCCTGAAAAACAGCAGCTATTAAACAATCAAAAGCCTGGCAATACTGGAGTAATTCCCACAATGCTCATCTGTACCCTGAAACACATTCAGAACACACCCTGTTTTCAGAGCTGTCACATAACAAACGCAGGTGTAAGCCTGCCACCACCACATAAATAACAGAATATGACATTTAAATAATACCACTAAGGAACAGTGGGAGATGCATGCAGCCTACACTACGTACAGCAGTTCTTTTTTAAAGCAACTCATCTGTTAGTTACCAAATAGCTAAAAGGCCCTTGGGATGCAACAAAACAAAAGCATAGCAGGTTCCAAGGAATATACAGGAACACAACACAATCACAACCATTTCCTTTTTACTGTAGACATCTACAGCATTTAAAAAATACATATATATATATATAGTTTTAAAGCTTATTAAGCCACATCCTAAAACTAGGTTTCTGGCTGTCCTATTTAGTCTCAATGTATTAACAGATAATTTTTATCCATTTGTTTCTGAGTCAGAGCTGTCTGGTATCTTAAATAGTTCTTCTCGCACTCTGGTGTTTGTCTAACCCCTGACATTTACAGAGAGAAGGATCCTTTCAGCCATGAGGTTTCTAGGCTATGTAAGCCAAGCTTTTGGTGCAACAGAATTTAAGAATGAAGGATAAACACGTATTTTAAACACAATCTGTTTGAATCTCTGCCTGTCTCCATAAATATCCTCCCCAAATAAATATGGTTTCAAGTATATAAGAAAATATGTAACAGAAAAACCTTTACAGCGTAGATTTATGAGGTGGTGTTGCCAAGCCTGGTGATTTGTTCCAGTATCTCTATATTTTCTCAACTTTCAGCTGCTGGAGTTCTCTCTTAAAAATAAAAACCAAAAAATAAAATACTCTATCCTTCATGATTATGGATAAAAGCCTGGAGGTAGGAGTCAAGCAACGGCTTGTAAAAGAGATCAGGATTGGCTTGTAAAGGAGGTCGGGATTTAAATAAAGATAATATATGATTTTAAAAAACAAAACGTTGGTTAAAAACCCTCAAGATGAGGTAATTCAGTATTTTTTAAGATGCCACTGTCTGATACTCTGACAGAAAACACCAATAAATCATCTTATGAACTTGCCTGTATTCTTTTTGTAGAATTGCACAACTAGTAATGATCGGATCCCTCTTCTATAAGTAAAATACTGACTGTCTTTGTTGCTCCAGTGTGCTAAAAACTATTCATATTATAAATTTTAGGAAGCAGGATCTCTGGCTTTCTAAATCACAAGAACAGGGAAAGTGCTTCTTCTTTATTAACAGAAAACTGAGGTAAGGAGGTAAAACTGAGGTGACCAGCTTACAGCAGATCCAGAAACTGAACACAGAGTTCAGATTTTCTGAGTTCCAGTCTTGTACTTTAGGCAGAAGGCCAGTCTTCTTTTCACTTAACAAGCTACTGAAGCCCAAACTCTTATTTAAAAATTGACAATGCAGCTCAGTAACAACGAAACAGCAAGAATACTTGGAAAAAACATCATCTTAAAAGTTAAACCACTGGTCCTTCTCAAGCTAATACCTGCAAAAACTTGCCCCCAACACACCGTCAAAATTTTTTCCAGGAGGCTAAATTAGAATTCATACCAGTTTCTGTGTCTGTCAGGCAGGACAAAAATCACAATAGTGACATTACTGTCAGGATCCTATCTTTCTGTTTGATCTTTGGTGCCATTAGTTCTGCAGCTTTTCATCATACTTACTGACTTTATATCCCAGCTTTTCAGCATGAATCCTCTTGGCCATGAACTGCCCTTCAATCAACGCTCGTATTTCCACCTCCTTTGGAAAGTCTGAAACCTGTATCAAAGAGGGAATACATTAAGTTAACAAGCACCTTACGCAGTATACAATCCATCAGATTTGAAATTAATGCAGAGGGGAAAAGGTTCTGCTGCAAGCTCTAAGCTCTGCTCTGTGCATTTCTCAGCACCAAAGATTGATTAAGACTCAAGATCTCAAAAATACAAAATTAAAACAAGTAGATAAAATTCAGATTCATTAAGCAGTGTCACAAAAGTTTAAATCTATTTCTGTCTGTGCAAAAGTGAAACCGTGTAATCTTTTCAGTAATTTATTTAGTTTCTATATATAACATTTTTCTGTCCTTTCATCAACCAGAATATGAAAAAGGCAACAGAAGTAGGAAAATACTGAACTACAAACAAATACAAAGAATCTTTCACAAACAGTTGAGTTTTTCCATGCACTACAGTAAGTGCCTACAACTTGTGTAACAGCTAGAAGTGATTAAGCATTCACTTCAACAGCAAACATGGTTGCACTGCAAACACAAGATACTATCAGCCTCCGTTCACCTGAGTGAGGTCTAATCGACTGGGAGTCATGACTGATCAAAGACACCTCCTGAGTTTCAGTACCACCCAGAAAGCCAGACATGTAAACAACAGAAAAAAAGAAAAAAAAGATACAAAGAACTTTCCTTTCCATAACATAATTTCTACTTCAATTCCAATTGGACTTGAGCCTGTGTTTACTTACATACCACTACAGAGTTTGGAGGTTACTCCAAGACATGCAGGACAGAAAAATCAGGTCTTTATGTACACATATAGGGCAAGATAAAAGACAAAATATTATAGCACAAAGTTTCAACATATCCTTATCTGTGTGTCTAAAACTCATGGGAAATAAGTCATGTAAGTGTACTAAGCTCTCAATAAGCTTAAAGTTAATCCTGTTTCAAAAACAGTGTTTGTTTCAGTAAATCCACATTTTCCAGTAAAGGAAATATTTCTTCCAAAAAATACCCTTTTAGTTCAGACTTTGCACTGTAGACACTCTTGAACTACAGACTAAACACTTCCTTATGAAAATCATCCCAGGGACTTGCATGAAATGAAACTTGAAAGCAAGCATCTCAGATTAAAAAAAAACCTGAAAGATAATGGCAAAGATTTCCAGCCTTGACAGTACTCTGCAAGGTTTGAGACATTAACTAGATTATTCCTACCTTTTGATTGTCTCTGTTGAATCTCTGAATCCCTACTGCTTCAGGAGTAATTTCCATCACATCAAAGTAGAAACCTGCATCAAGGAACATTAAAGAGTGTCATGTTTGCTCCTAGCCCCAAGTTGGAATCTTATTTCAGCACACAGCTAAAATGATAGTAAATGTTATCACTTATTTGGAAAGAGATTTGAGTCACCACACAGCCTGTTTCTTAAATGTGTGGACTGAAATTAGTTATTGAATTTAACTACTTTTGGTTTACAAAAATGTGGATCTTAAGCATGTCTGGGTCCAGGCATCCAAACAATACAATGAACAACAAACCTACAAAAGAGTGCACACCCACCAGAACACGCACACAAACGCAAATAATGTAGACAATACGTAACACATCCTTGAAATAGTTTCAGTAGGTCATATGCAAGGATGAAAGAAAAAGGAAAAGAAAAACCAGGAAAAAGGGTAAGTGTGGCAGGTTGAAGAAAAAAAACCTGCCCGAAGGCTTTTGGTGTAAACTGATTAATTGAATTATTCCCTTCCATGTTATGATTCGCCCATCTCATTGGATAGAAAGTTTCTCTCGCGGGTGCTGCCCCTTTAAGAAGCTGCGGGCTCGGGCGGCCGGGGGGGGCTACTTGGGACTTCCTGGCTGCCTTCCGAGGGGCTTCGGGGCCATTCGGCTACTCGAGACTTCCGGGGCTAGTTCGGGACTTGCAGGGCTGCTTCTCCGGACTGCTTCGGGGGGCATTCGCAGCTCGTTCGCGGCTCCTCGGCGCTCCGGACACTCTCCGCTCTGCGGGAGTCACTGCAGGACTTCAGCTCCGTTCCGGGAAAGAGGCTTTTCCAAACCCTGCAGCTCGGCTCTGGGGACCTTGCAGGCTGCCGGAGTGGACCGTGCACCGGGGCAGCTCCCGCCACGCCGCCTGGAACAGACTGTTCGCCTGGAGGTTTTTCTGCTGCTTTGATATTCTTCTCTGCACAACGAGAAAGCGGTAGGGACAGCGTTTCCTGCATATTACAGCCCGGCGTTCATAACAGCCGCGGTTTCTTTGTTCGCTCCACGGAAGCGCACACGTGGCCGGTGCCATTTTTCTGGACTGCACGTGGCCCCGTCCCCCTTTGTCTTTGTTCTTGTGTTTAAAACCCTCACCTTTCCATCCTGCACAGACTCTCAGATTTTGCATTGGTTTTTCCCTGCATGTTATATATATTGTTCTAGTTTTAATAAAGTTTTGTTTCAGTTTTCCAAACGTTCAGAGGTCTCACAAATCTTTTATTTTTTTTCCTTCCGTATCTCTGCTTTTGAACCCTTTTTCCTCCCGGAGGAGAGGGGTTCGGGGATAGGGAAGGACTCGTCCCCGTGCTCGGCTTGCCTCAGCCGACCGGCGACATAATTGGCGTCCCTGGGTGGGCACTTCTGAATAATTTAATAATTCATATTTTTATTAAAGTTTGGAAACTGAAACAAACGAGGTTTTTCCAGGATGGTGCTAAGCGAGCTTTTGTTTGAAGCTCTTAAGCAGTACAGTTTAAAAATGCTTTATGATCTGGTGCCTGGCACACCAACTGTGATGTCAAATTACCTGTTTCTAATTGGTACTGGTTTATGGTTTGCTGGTCTGGGACACTTAGCAAAGAAGGTGTTCACCCTGGCGTGTGTAATTTCGGTGTTTTGGTCTGTACTCAGTCAGTTTATAATGCTCCCAGTGTATTTTGCACAGTACATGATAGTGGCTGCTTATGATTCGTCTAGCAAATGGATGATGGGAAATAACACTTCTCCATTTGGTACTGGATCAATGGCAATTGAAACTGGATATTCGGCAAATGGTATTATTTTTCTGTATTTGATAACTTTGTTATCAGTTATCTGTAACATGGTCCAGGGGTGGATAATTATCAAGAATAAGTATCACATGGGCACTACACCCACTAAATCTGCTGCTGCCTCTCCACCCAAACAAGCACAGGTTGCCCCTGTGAAAAAGAAAAATAAGCCCTCTGGTGCTAAACACCAGAAAAAGACTAATTATGCAACAGATAGCTCTGATGACGATGCAGGACCAAGCACCTCCCAAAAGCGTCCAGGAAAGCCTTCAGGGAATACTGCCTCAGCGACTCCACCAGCACAGCCCTCTCAAGGATCCTCCTCACGGGATGAGTCATCAGACCAAGAGGTAAACACCCAGCCTCAGTCCAGGAAGGACCTGAGAAGCATTAGAAAGGAATTTAGCAGGCATGATGGTGAGTCACTAATGATTTGGTTGCTTCGCTGCTGGGACAATGGGGCTGATAACATCGATTTAACTAGCAAAGAAGCCAGACAGTTAGGAAATGTGGCCCGGGAAGGTGCTATTGATAGGGCAATGGGCAAAAAGGCAAAACAGTGCAGTCTCTGGAAACGGCTTCTGACTGCTGTGAAGAGCAGATACCCTTTCAGAGATGACATAGAATGCCGCCCTACTAAATGGACTGTCCTGAGCAAAGGTACTAACTACCTGAGAGAGCTGGCTATGAAAGAGGTCATCTATGGTGACTGGAATGTTAATGTCAACCCGGACCAGGTGCACAGTAACGAGCCTTTGCTGCGCAAATTTGTGCAGAGTGCACCCCAGTCATATGCCCATACATTGGCCACAATGCTGTGGGAAAGAGAGGGTGAAAATCGGCCACTCACCATAGAACAGGTGTCTAACAGGATTCGCCAGTATGAGGACAGTCTTTCTCATACCTCTGCCTTCATTGCAGCAGTGGAGAAAGTGACAGACAAAATGACAGAGAAAATATTGGACTCTATTAATAGGTTAGAACAAAGAACCGTTTCCTCTCCTGTGTATACCCACGTGTCAGCTGTTAGGAGAAATCGTCCTCCCAGAGCAAGGCGCAACAGACAGGACAGGCCACGATGTGACCGCCAGTGCTGCTCGAGAGGTCGTGAAGAGACGAGGAGATGGGAACAACGACCTGCCGCTAACCACGGGGTACCAGCACATGAGCTGCAGAGCAGACCACACCAACATGACGACTGCAATCGAAGAGTTGTCGCTCCAGTCTTTGGTGAACAGTGCTGCAGCCCAAGGAGCAACTCCTATGAACAAGGTACCACAAGCCGGATAGACCCTTCCACTGACTGTGGACCACACCCTAGGCATTAGAGGGGCCCTGCCTCTAGCCAGGTGGAGGAAAGGGATAACAGGGTATACTGGACTGTGTGGATTCGATGGCCTGGCACATTAGAACCACAGAGGTACAAGGCCCTGGTAGACACAGGCGCCCAGTGTACCTTGCTACCATCGGATCATCAAGGAACTGAGACTATCATGATCTCGGGTGTGACAGGAGGATCACAAGAGCTTACCTTAGTAGAAGCTGAGGTCAGCCTCACTGGGCATAACTGGGAAACTCACCGAATTGTGACTGGCCCAGATGCTCCATGCATTTTAGGCATAGACTTCCTCCGGAAAGGGTATTTTAAGGACCCGAAAGGTTATAAATGGGCCTTTGGGATAGCAACCGTGGGAGCCGATGGCATTATCCGGTTGTCCACATCGGTCGAACTTTCGGATGACCCTTTTGTTGTTAGCAGAATGAAAGTGGAAGATCAAAAATTGCCTACTGCATCCTCCACAGTTCACCGCCGGCAATACCGCACCAACCGAGACTCTCTGCGCCCCTTAGAGAAAATGATTCGAGAATTGGAGAGACGAGATGTCATCAGCAGAGCTCGCTCACCTTTCAACAGTCCTATATGGCCTGTGCAGAAGACCAACGGGGAATGGAGACTGACAGTGGACTATCGTGGGCTGAACGAAGTGACACCACCGATGAGTGCTGCTCTTCCTGATATCTTGGAGCTTCAGTACGAACTGGAGTCCAAGGCAGCCAAGTGGTATGCCACGATAGACATTGCTAACGCTTTCTTTTCCATTCCCATAGCACCAGAGTGTAGGCCACAGTTTGCCTTCACCTGGAGGGGTATCCAGTATACCTGGAATCGATTGCCCCAGGGGTGGAAGCACAGCCCGACCATCTGCCATGGACTGATCCAGGCTACCCTGGAGAAAGGTGGTGCTCCTGAACATCTTCAGTACATCGATGACATCATTGTATGGGGTGATACCGCAGAAGAAGTCTATGAGAAAGGTAGGAAGATAATCCGCATTTTGGTGGATGCCGGTTTCTCCATTAAGAGAAGTAAGGTCAAAGGACCTTCCCGAGAGATTCAGTTCCTGGGGGTTAAGTGGCAGGATGGACGCCGCCACATCCCTACAGATGTGATCAACAAGATCACAGCTATGTCTCCGCCTACCAACAAGAAAGAAACCCAGTCTTTCTTGGGAGTCATAGGCTTCTGGAGAATGCATATTCCTGGGTATAGTCAGATTGTTAAACCTCTCTATACTGTTACCCGGAAGAAGAATGATTTCACATGGGGCTCTGACCAACAACATGCCTTTGACTTAATCAAAAGGGAAATAGCACATGCTATGGCCCTGGGACCTGTGCGAACAGGACCAGAGATTAAGAACATTCTGTACACTTCAGCTGGGGACTGTGGTCCTACCTGGAGCCTTTGGCAGAAGGCACCAGGAGAAACCCGTGGTCGTCCCCTAGGATTTTGGAGTCGTGGATATAAAGGCTCAGAGGCCAATTATACTCCCACTGAGCAGGAGATATTGGCTGCCTATGAGGGAGTCCGAGCTGCCTCAGAAGTAATTGGCACTGAAGCACAGCTCCTCCTAGTCCCCCGACTGCCAGTCCTAGGCTGGATGTTCAAAGGGAAGATAGCATCTACCCACCATGTCACAGATGCTACCTGGAGTAAGTGGACTGCCCTGATTGTACAGAGAGCTAGGATAGGTAACTCTGGTCGCCCAGGAATTGTGGAAGCTATTACAGACTGGCCTGCAGGAAAAGATTTTGGGATGCCACCGAACGAGATAGTCACTCGTACTGATGAAGCACCCCCATATAAAGACCTCTCAGACCAGGAGAAGAAATATGCTCTCTTCACCGATGGATCCTGCCGCCTCATAGGAAACCAACGGAAGTGGAAAGCTGCCGTATGGAGTCCTATGCGCCAAGTTGCAGAAGCAGCAGAAGGAGAAGGTGAATCGAGTCAATTTGCAGAGGTCAAAGCCATCCAGCTGGCCATGGACATTGCTGAAAGGGAGAACTGGCCACGGCTGTACCTGTACACAGACTCCTGGATGGTGGCAAATGCCTTGTGGGGTTGGCTGGAGAGGTGGCAGAAAGATAATTGGCAGCGTAAAGGTAAGCCTATTTGGGCTGCCACTCTGTGGCAAGATATTGCTGCCCGCCTGAAAAGGTTAGCTGTAAAGGTAAGGCA
The DNA here is from genome assembly GCA_009769605.1 of Bucorvus abyssinicus. NCBI lineage: Eukaryota > Metazoa > Chordata > Aves > Bucerotiformes > Bucorvidae > Bucorvus > Bucorvus abyssinicus. The sequence goes on along the minus strand of CM020028.1, from coordinate 8,895,166 downwards.
TGTAGATGCCCATGTCCCAAAAAACAGAGCCACTGAGGAACATAAAAATAACCACCAAGTTGACAAAGCAGCCAGAGTGTTCCAGATAGATCTGGACTGGGAACACAAAGGTGAACTATTCCTTGCTCGGTGGGCCCATGACTCTTCCGGTCACCAGGGAAGAGATGCAACCTACCGATGGGCTCGTGACCGAGGGGTGGATTTAACCATGGATGCAATTACCCAGGTTATCCATGACTGTAAGATTTGTGCTGCAATTAAACAGGCCAAAAGGTTAAAACCTTTATGGTACAGTGGACGGTGGTCGAAGTACAAGTACGGAGAGGCCTGGCAGATTGATTACATCACTCTCCCTCGAACTCGCCAGGGTAAGTGCTATGTTTTGACAATGGTGGAAGCAAGCACCGGATGGCTTGAAACCTATTCCGTGCCTCATGCCACTGCCCGTAATACTATTCTGGGCCTTGAAAGGCAGATTTTGTGGCGGCATGGCACTCCAGGAAGAATTGAGTCTGATAATGGGACTCATTTCAAAAACAATCTGGTGGCCAATTGGGCCAAAGAACATGGTATCGAATGGATTTATCACATTCCATACCATGCACCAGCCTCCGGTAAAATAGAACGCTATAATGGCTTGCTGAAAACCACCCTGAAAGCATTGGGTGGTGGAACTTTCAGAAACTGGGATAAACATCTGGCAGAAGCCACCTGGCAAGTGAACACGAGGGGATCAATCAATCGAGCCGGCCCTGCCCAATCAGACCTTTTACATACCATAGAGGGGGATAGAGTTCCTGTGGTATGTGAAAGTAATCTGCTGGGAAAAGCTGTCTGGGTTTCCCCTGCTGCAACCCCAGACAGACCCATCCGTGGTGTTGTCTCAGCCCAAGGCCCTGGACACACCTGGTGGGTAATGCAAGAGGATGGTGAAGTCCACTGTGTACCACAGAGGAAGTTAACCCTGGCCGAAACACCCTGAACCAGAGTCTCATGCTGTTAATTTCTGTATAATACAATGTAAATGAGATGCGCATAACGTACATGGTATGGAATAAAGGGGTGGAATGTGGCAGGTTGAAGAAAAAAAACCTGCCCGAAGGCTTTTGGTGTAAACTGATTAATTGAATTATTCCCTTCCATGTTATGATTCGCCCATCTCATTGGATAGAAAGTTTCTCTCGCGGGTGCTGCCCCTTTAAGAAGCTGCGGGCTCGGGCGGCCGGGGGGGGCTACTTGGGACTTCCTGGCTGCCTTCCGAGGGGCTTCGGGGCCATTCGGCTACTCGAGACTTCCGGGGCTAGTTCGGGACTTGCAGGGCTGCTTCTCCGGACTGCTTCGGGGGGCATTCGCAGCTCGTTCGCGGCTCCTCGGCGCTCCGGACACTCTCCGCTCTGCGGGAGTCACTGCAGGACTTCAGCTCCGTTCCGGGAAAGAGGCTTTTCCAAACCCTGCAGCTCGGCTCTGGGGACCTTGCAGGCTGCCGGAGTGGACCGTGCACCGGGGCAGCTCCCGCCACGCCGCCTGGAACAGACTGTTCGCCTGGAGGTTTTTCTGCTGCTTTGATATTCTTCTCTGCACAACGAGAAAGCGGTAGGGACAGCGTTTCCTGCATATTACAGCCCGGCGTTCATAACAGCCGCGGTTTCTTTGTTCGCTCCACGGAAGCGCACACGTGGCCGGTGCCATTTTTCTGGACTGCACGTGGCCCCGTCCCCCTTTGTCTTTGTTCTTGTGTTTAAAACCCTCACCTTTCCATCCTGCACAGACTCTCAGATTTTGCATTGGTTTTTCCCTGCATGTTATATATATTGTTCTAGTTTTAATAAAGTTTTGTTTCAGTTTTCCAAACGTTCAGAGGTCTCACAAATCTTTTATTTTTTTTCCTTCCGTATCTCTGCTTTTGAACCCTTTTTCCTCCCGGAGGAGAGGGGTTCGGGGATAGGGAAGGACTCGTCCCCGTGCTCGGCTTGCCTCAGCCGACCGGCGACAGTAAGCTAGTAAGAAGAGTACCAGGAATACTGAAACACTTCAGGCACTAGATTAGATTTCATGAGCTTATTAGAGAACATCAGATATTTTAAGTTCTGAAGCAGAGCTGATCTCTGAATAGTTTTGATGAGATCTGAAGAAATGCAGTAATGCTTTGTAGACAGCTAGACAAAAAGCGTGAAAAAGACTTCTTTAGTGTTGGTGGTAAGAACGGCTGGTCAGAAAAGACATTCAAGAAATTAATAAAAAGAAAATGAGGACAGAAAAACTGAACAGAATTGCTAAGAAACTAAGGAATGTTTCTAAGGTTCAGACCTTGGAACAAGAGTATGCTGCCCTAGAAGTCCTATGATTACTAGCCAAAAAAACCCCACAACAGTAGTGTGCTTTAGCACACATAACCTTTTTGGTTAACATTCTGAAAACGTGCCAGTAAGGAGCACCATGGGTTACAGATCTGCAAGCCCTGCCAGTGGACACATAACCCAAAACCTACTTCCTGACCTTGCTGCCACCTTAAATCTGGCAGATGAGGACTTTGAGTAAACTCACTGGTTTCATCAGCCTTCTCGGGTACTTCCCAGATGCAACAGGACCCTAATCTGGTCACTAGTCCTTCTTCTCTATCAGCGACCCCTGTTAGTCTCCTTATCCCAACCTCACCCTAGCAGCTGCCTCTGCCCATCTCCAAACCTCTGCAGGGGCAACTTCTTACACAACACGGAGTGCAGGGAACAAGTGAGCAAAAGAAGGGTGCCTAACCACTTCTTTCTTTGCTCTGCTTCCCTCAGGAACTCAAGATTATGGAGATTACTGTATTTTTACACGAGGTTAACCCAGAGGTTATCCAAGCATAGAGGTTATTGAGGATGTCTTTCACAAAACAACCATTTTACAGGGGATTGGGATATCCAAGTGAATATAATTTAATACAGATTTTAAAACTTTGAGGCAGTGTCCTGGTATTCTTGAAATCAGCAACATTATTTTCATCAACTTCCAACTTTTTTAATACTGTCTAAGGTGGCTGACTTCGGGGTTTTGGATAACTTCATCCCACTTTCTGAAACATGTAAATCGATTTGCCTGCTAGTGAAAAGAGACTCCTGGTCATTTTAACACCCCACAGAGACTGGATTTGACAGACAACATAACAGGGCTTCTAAAAATGAAAAATCAGTGCTAAGCTCACAGTGTCAAGAGACTGTACCTTAAATTCACTTTCCTAAGGAGTGAGGTCTTCTACAGCTTAAATATCCACATTTAAAAACTTTGCTACCTGCAGGTTTTAAAATCATTTTACTCATATCAGTTCAGATCTAGGATGATAGCAATGATTTTGAATCCAGCTCTGCACTGGTTAAATTTTAATCCAGATTATACATATGCTCACCTTTCAATAAATTATTTCAGAGCTATATACTACACTCCTAAAACGTTAAGCTGTAAGAAGGAAGATAATGTAAAACTTCAAATACATGGGTTTATTTATATTTTAAAACATTTCCATTGTTGTAATTTTATTTCATTTTATTCACTTACCATAATGTGGGGAAAAAACAGGGATGAAATGACTCTGTGACATACATTGTGGAAAATGCAGGAAATTGGGGTGTCACCTGACATTCCTGCTTTGTTCACAGGCATGAACAAGACTCTAGAGTAATGACTGAGAAAGAAATAACATGGAGCTACTTAATTCACTTGGTTTGAGTCTTTGGAAAAAGAAACAAAGTTAAATGAAAGCCTCCTTCAGAAATTACTAGTTTTCAACATTCTACAGTTAAGATGCTACTAATACCCTTTCAATGACCAAAAGAGCTCCATAAATATAATTTTCTTATTTAAGTGCATAGTGAAGGAAAGTACCATCATGACACTTAGCTTGACAACAGAGCATTTTTAAGTACACTGTAGGAATTTCCCTTGCTCTAGGTAACTTAATTCTTGGCCTTTATCATGACCCAAGTGAAAAGTAGGTACAACACCCATTCAGGTTTGTGTCTAAGCAAATCCTGGAACTCCTTGTTTTGCTAAGGCTCATACCCAAGTTTCCATTGTTTCCAGCAGCAGTAGATGATAAGGCTTTGGAGAAGTTGTCCCAGGAGCCTGAGGCACAGTCATCTCTGATCCTCTCTCTCATCAGAGAGCCATTCTTAAAACTGAAACACACAAACACACCATATGCATTTTCCAAAACATTTGGCTGTAGATTTTTAAAGCAATTTGTTGTTTGACTCGATATTGGTGTTTATTGTATCCACTGAATAAAGCTGGGCAAGCTAAAAGATACAATCACTTCTTCATTATGGAAAGCGAGAGAGAGGGAGAAAACTAGATAAGAGAGAGAACAAATACTACAGAACATGTTGAGGAATGCAGTGCAGAGATGTTGGTAAACATCTCTCCAAAGAGTCAGCTTTGATCCAGTCTGACAGGCCACACTAAACCCAAGCTAGCTCTGCAGAGCTAAGACATCTCCTCAGAAAAGTACTCTGACAAAGTGCTAAAATGGTCACTGTGACATGACTGCAAGGAGGAGCAAGAGTGTCTCCACATTTTATTTATGATTTCAGGAGCATGGTACCATTATGGAGCCAGCTTGTGACCAGCAAGACTTATGAGGTCTAGTTCTGTTCCAGGATCCAGCAAAGGAAAGCACCACAGCTGCATCTCCACAGTTCTGGTCCACGGCCAGTAAACCATGCTGTAAAATACACATCTGTTCAGTGTTTATAGTCTTTGCACCCTTTGTGCATTTGCCTTCCTTGCCACCTCTGTGAATATGACACTCCGGCCAAATACTGCAGCACTGGACTCACACCCAGAGGAAAGCAGTTGCAATACTCTCCAGCACAGAGTTATCAAAGCAACTCAGCAGGAAAGGCACAGAAATACCCAGAAAGAGGGCAAGAAGTTACTGAACTTGCTCGGTAGCAGCAGCTGAAGTTACTCCAGTTTTCTGTACAAACACTCTGTCTGGTAGTTCAGGCACTCTTTTTCTACTAACTCTACTATTCCAGAAATAAAGGGACATTGGAGCAAAACAGGCAGTGTCAGGGCTGAAATGGCTGGGCAGGAGGACCTGAAACTCCTTGTCTGCATAGCTACAGAAATATCTTCTGTTCTGAAAGGCCAGTTTGGCCTTCTGCACATGTTAAACTGCAGTAAAGGAATATCAGTAAACATTTATTCAGAAAAATGCCTCAGCATCTCCTTTCCTATTATGAGCAGGTTGTCTATACAGTTCTTTTACATAGCAAAAGTGGGGAAAATATTGGGTAAAAGAGAAACTTGAATGCAAAACTTAAAAAAAACCCAACCTGCTGGGAAATCATACTACAAAACTCAGTAACTTGCAGTTGACATCATGCTTGTGAACTCACCTTCACGAACACTGTTCCCACTGTCATCTACAGCATCCAATTACTGTACAGGTAAGACTCAACATTACAGTTAAAGGGCAGATGTGAGCTTTGCTGAAGTTTTGAGCTTCAAGCACCTACAAATCCAGGGGATTTAGACAAAAGAATTTATCTGCATGTTTCTTGAAAGTATTTGCCTAACCAGTATGACCTGTGTTGGAAGATTTTACCCTGAATACAGTGACTCAGTGAGGGAAAACATAGCTTCAGGCCACCTTCCCACCTACTTGGCTGGCAAGAGGCCAAACAATTCCCAAATCGAAGCAGCCAAAAGCTACCATGAAGATCATTGTCTCAGCTGGTTTCTTAAGATCTCAGTATTTTCCACATGCACAGCCTAATACATCCCCGAACACCCGAACACCACTGATTATACTCCTCTCTGAAAAGGGAATCTTCACCCATTATGGCCCCTCTGGAACACTAGAAGAGCACAGAAGTTGTACAGCCTGGACAAGCTTCTGACATTTCATATTACTGTATTTCAGAAGATTGTTATTCCTGTACATTAAACGTATTACCTTAGATTCATAGTGAACTGGTTCTATGTATATGTAAAAATAATTTCAGCTTTTTATTACTATGAGAATTTATCCTCCACAGCTCTGCAGTTTCAGTTACTCAAATTAAACAATAGTAATGCTATAATGCCGATGCAAATGCTTCAGCAGTGGAGTGCCACATACCGTACATGATGCTGAACGTTCTATTCATTATCATTTTGCAAAAGAAATATAAAACACTAACACAGAGGAAGAAATACATGTTATTGATCCCAGATGTACAAAAAATAAATGGTATTACCATAGAAGTGCCATATATGCTTGAGAATCAACAGGATTGCAGAGGATATGACCTTCCAAGGCAGGAGTTGGTTCTTGGATCCACAGGAACAATGTGTCACTTGTGCCAAGGCTAATCTGGAGGGGAAAAAAAATAATTGAAGCGTTATCACAATGTGCATGGAAAGCAATACAGAAATTAAATTAAAACCATTTGTTCTTACCACTAATTGTTTTTAAATTACACATTAAGTCAATTGGATTCGTGTTGAAGCTATCTCTGACTTCGGTTGTCACACCAGTGAAATACATACTATATGGAGACTTAAGGTTTAATGTCTGGAGCATTAGTTAAAAACAGTAACAAGAGTTTATTTAAAATCTTTCAGGCAGCTTACAGATTGATAGAAATAAACAAAGTGTGAATCCAATAAACAGAAAATCAACAGTAGCAGATAAATTTAACTGATAACCTACAGCTATTTTACATTTCATGTATTTCAGTTATTCGAGGATATGGACGGTTTTCTGGAGTATGTTCTGACTTACTGCAATATCTCCTTCTTGAAGCCTCATCCCTGCCAATGATGCTGAAAGCAAAAAGTCAAATAAAAAGTTACTTGTTTGGCTCAATTATAGCCTGTTGTATGAGACATCACAATACAGTGCATTCACCACGTCATAGTACAATAAAAATGGCAAACAATCCTGATGATGGCCTTGGCCTACACACTGTAAAACACGGGCAAAGAATTTGAGTGAGAGAGTGATTTTCAACAAAATCAAAATGCTCAAGACAAAAGACTGTGAAACTGCACGGTTACCTAATGTTTTATGTATTCAGGTTTTAAATACAGTGGACCGTTAATTAACAACCCACTTTAAAGGAGAAACGCTCCCACTTACATCAGACTACTCACATAGTTATTGGACTAAGCTGGATTTGAACATCTAGAAGAGAAATTGGACTTTTTGGAAATGCAGAGGTTAAGCACCTCCCAGAACGTGAATGTAAAATATACCCTGATGAAGCCTCTGTCTTGATTCAAACCTGCATATGCTACTGCAATACAGATTTTATTTTCACAGCCTGAGAAACAGACCAATTTGCCCTACACGGAAACAATCTCCAGGATTCAAAAAACTGACCCTAAATTAACTCTTTCCCTTCTACTGAGATCCATCAGTCTGACAAAAGGACATCTCTAATTCTTTGAAAAAGCCTATGAAGTCTATCTCCAGCTTTTTTGCTTGAAAAGTTAACAACTGCAATTTTTTAATCCATATTTTTTCAGTTAAAATGTTAGCAGTTCCTAGTAAGAATAGCTTCTTAGAGGCAGACAAATCAAAACTGAAGTTATCAAGAGGCAAATGAAGTCACCTCCAATTACCAGGCAAAAAAGAACTCATTTGTCATATCCAGCTTATCCAAGATGTCTACATCTCAGAAGAACAGTGATGGAAGGCAGGTGGAAAAAGGTATTAATGCTGATAAACATGATATCCTTTCAGTGTACAGGGAGCATCTGAGAATCAACGAGATTGATTTAGAATTTTAACACATACATAATCATATTCACTGAATCATATACATTTAATCATCTCACCTGGATTGTCTCCTGTAAATGCTACTATTTTACAGCCTGGGCTAAACCCGTAACGCTGACTATAATACGGAGAAATGGGCCCCTAAGGACAGAAAAAAAGAGAGAGGAAAGAAAGCTCAAAAAAAAGGAAAGTAATCTTGCAATGAATAACATAAAGTGTTATAACATAGAAAGTGAAAAACCCAGAGTAACTACAATAATCATTTCTGTGTATTGAAGGTATGAATTAATATTTTAATGATTTTTAACCCAATTGTTTTGCTGTTGAGAACCTCACAGTAATACCCTCTGATGAGATTTCGAAAGAGGTTAAGTAAATAGTAGCATTTTAGCTTTGGGTCTTTTTCCAGTTATTCACATCAAGTAACATAAACACATCCATCTGTTTTGCGCACATACATGAATATTAATACATAGAAATTAGAAATTCAATGCAAACATAAGAGGAAACACAACATTAATATACATCACAGCATCAAACGCTGGAACACGACCCCTATTATTTTAGGGGTCAAGAACTGTATTCTTTTAAGCCACACTTGATAGCCATAGAGAAAAATCAGGAGAAGAAAACTACCTGTAAAAAATACAAGGACAGCCTATAACGACTTTTAATATGTTCCTCTCCATTACAGAAAATCAGCACTGAGTTCAGAGGGATCAGGTGATGGGTATCTACATTCTCTTAAATGTGCACCAGCTAAAGCAATAGCTCTTTTTGTGCTGGCTAGTAAGGCTAAATTCATTTACTCTAAGAGCTCTGCAGTTTGATTTGATTTCACCATTATGCTACACGAACTGAGGAGCTTTAAATACCCCAAATTATTCATAAAGATTACTTCATTATCTCTACAAATAGTTTAAAGCAAGGTCTCTGTCAAGAAATGCAAATGTTAGGTTCTGTTTCTGCAGTAATAAGCACAGTTCTGCAGTGACCAGGTGCCTGCAGGCATGGGAGAGGACCCCAAAGATTCTTAGCACTGGAGCACCTACCAAGAATTTTCTCATCACAGCCCAGGGCATGCAAGAACCCAAGGAGATCAACTATGAAAGTTATGATGGACGCCAGCTAGCAGCTTTCAGAGATGCCTATTTCTGCTCTGGCACACACATTCACAATACACCTGGAAATACTAAATCAAGCAGTGTAGCTCTGTGGGTAGCTGTGCAGGCACACCTGAGTGCACCCATAAACATGCTCCAAGAAAGTGTTATTAGCCAAAGTCTCAGCACAAAGCTCTGTTTGTTGCTTACACCTCTTCTAGAAAGTTACATACCAGGACTGAACAGGATGGTACAGGGCATCCTAGTTTCACCTCTAATCCAGGTGCACATGCATCAAGGCAGGGCACTGACCATACCTTTTCCCAAATCTGCAGCAAGTTCATACCAGAACCTACAAGACAGATCAAAACAGGAAGCATGTATCATTATACAAAACAGTACTATATCAGAAAATCCCACCTCCTTAAGGCAAGAGTAAATTTACAGATGCATATTTTACATTGAAAGACAATGGTTTCAACTCTTCCAAGCATAAAGGATACTGATAATTCAGCCTCTGGACAGCTTTCACCTGTAAAGGTAGCAAATGATGATGCACACTGCAACTAGACAATTCAGTTATTCCAAAATTAAGAGCAAAAAGAACACGGATGCCTCCCCAAATCTTCCACCTTAGACAAAGACTTCCATACAACCTAAAGGTGATGTCACTTGAAGGTTGTGTGCACCTGAGATCTAACAATGGAGAAATTCTCCCCTGGATGGCATGGCTTTACACTACTCCTACCTTTGAGTAGAGTATCACATAAGCATCTAAATTCATGCTAATCTTCCTTCCTGTCAATGTCTCCTTCTTCAGAGATGACAAAATAAAGGCTTAAAAATCCAAAAGAGAAAGCAAGAGGTTAAATTTTCAAATGTAGCCTCAAATTTTGAGGCTAGTTTTGGAAGTTCAGCTTTGAATACCAAAGCCATGATTTTCAGAAATGCTGAGCAGCCCAACTGAAATCTGCAACACCAACAAGCATGCAACACCTCTGAAGTCTAGATTCTGTGACCTGAATTTCGGGGAGCAAAAACCTAGATAACTGATTTGGTCACATATTTCCTCACTGGAACTATCACTAGATGTGAGGCAGGCCTGTGCAGTTTTGGTTCGCTTTCTTGTTGTTTTTTCCTTACTATTTTCTTGCTGGTTTAAAAGTTAATTGAAGTTGGTTAGTGGATGAATCTGGAGAACATACTGAGCACTCCACAACCCTTGCTTAGTTTCTAAGATGCCTTAAAATGTATATTTCATTAGACTTGAAAATCTGTACGTGGTTTTGGTTAGTACTGTTCAGGGACATATAATCTTATTCTAGATTAAAAACATTTTCATTTCAAAGATCATTTAGCCCACAACTTATTTATCTCAGAAACACAGCTACACTTTCAGCTGAGCACAGTGGAAAACCTGAAATTTACTCCATCCAGTACATCTTTAAGCTTTTTAAAAAACAAAGATGGTAAAGCTGATCCCACATGTGGTGTCTGTGGAACAAGACGATGCTCGCAATGCTGGCACACAGAGGAAGAGAAGAGATGCAACCCACACCTCAGCCAGCACATCGCAAGGCTCTAGCAGTGCTCTTCTTCTGAAGGGCACATACCTGCAAGACCCTCCACACACATACACTGCTGCTGGTTACACACAGACAAATAAGCCCACCCCATCAACTCCCAGAAGCCTTTTTCACATAGGCTTAATAATGAGTTTCATAACGTTTATAAATAAAGGATGTATTTGTGCAGTCCAATCCTAAGCACCATCAGCAAGGTCTGGACCTAGTGCTTCACACAGTCTGGTAAACAGAAAGTGTTGCACGCTCCAGCTGAGACACTGGAATAACCCAAGTCAAACAGTGAGATGTTTGGATTATACATAATAACCTAATAAATAGAATTAAATTTCTTAATTTAATTTCTTAATCCCATTTCAGGCAAATTAACCACACTTAAATTATGCACTGGTTTATTTGGCCTCTGATGCAACAGCAGGAATTTGACAGGGAACAAAGTGCAACACGTCTCCCACAGGTAAAAGAAGCATTGCCCTTTTCTGCTGTCAAAATCGCTACCAACCACAGAAAAGGAAAGATGGACAGATTTACTACAGTTTCTCTCCGTTGTCCACATGAGACCATACTTAAACCTAGCCATCCCCTCCTTCCAGGGGGAAACTAAGTCCTTCCAGTGTAAACCGAGTGCAGCATCACTGTCTGCACTTCCCAGAAGCAGAGGGTGTCAGCAGCCTCGCATTCCAAGCTCTGGGGCATAACAAGGCTTTCTGTGAGGAAATACGTAAATCTATAAATTTTCCTGGAAAAGCCCCTAATTTGAAAGGCCAATAACCCCTTCACTAAATAAAATTAATCTGTGAGCAGCAGAATCTTTAAATAAACAGTAATTTTACTAGAGAAAGGTTAGTTGATGTTTTCTGTAATTTTGGGAAAAAAAATCCTTTCCCCTCTGCACCCCACAAGCCTAGAGAAACGTTTAACCAGTATCCTCCAGTGCAACCCTGCAAGACATAAGGACAGCCTCCAATCTTGCCTGCAGAAAACAGGAAAACCACTAACCTTTGTGACCGAAAAAGGTCTAACTTTATATGATACAGAAACAACACTTCAGTTTATTGATGGGTAGATACAGTGGCACAAAGACTTCAATATGCCGTGAAAAAAGAAAGATGAGGTCATTTACCCCGCCCTCAGAAACTCATTTAAAAGATGTGAAACAACTATTTTACAAGAACTATTAACCTGTTGGCCTGGACTCATCCTATCCAGCTGTGGGCACTTGCATGAGAATAGTCAGTGGAAAACCAAAACCAGCTGAATGCTCCCTGGCACCGCTTCTCTTTCTTCTTTGACTACACAAGGAGGGATGCACAGCATGGTCCTAACTCCAGCACCTCTGGTCATGATCTATACCACTAAGTTAACATATAAAATAAGTCATAATCTGAGAACCAAGGGGAAAAAAGAACAAAAATCAAAGGCAGCCCTTCGACTTGTCACTCCGAACGGAGAGCCCGTCAGCAATGAAAGCCAGTAACTAAGTCTAGCAAGGACTGAGGAAAGGGTCAATGCAAGGATGAATAGGATTCAGTATTTCACTGCAAAAATCACTGACTTTTAACATAAACCGACCAGGAACACAATCAGGACTGGCTAATATTTATTACATATACCAAAGCAGAAGTGCTTCAGCACTGAGGGGGCGGGGGAAACAAACACTTCATTACAAAGACCAAACGATGCAGACTAACTGGTTTCATTAATCAACAAACTACAGATCAATATTTGCATACATTTATAAACAGTTAAGTGCACTCTGGATTGCCTTTTCAGTGAGCTAAAAAATCATCATCAGTGTAACTCTGCTGACACCACGCAGCTACATTAGGAGGAAATTCAGCCCACCACTGTCCTTTTGAGAAGGCTTCAGTTCAAAGCATCCTTGTTTGATAGAACAACAAAACCAAGTTTGCTAAGCTATGATTTGCCTAAGGTTCCGAGAAAAGCGTTTCAAAAGATAAAGCTTCTCTAGGTCAAGAGCTGAAGTACTGTTCTTTAAGGTGTCTTCTAAAAGAAACAATGCCTCAAGTGTTCAAGTTGTCTAGGTCCCAAATGTATTTTACGTTTAACATCCGCACAATATAAACGAAAATCATTCTTCATTCCACCAGAATGTAATTTCAATTTTTTTTTAAATCAATCACCCAAGGTGCTCAGCCATTCAACAAGGAATGAGTCAAACCTTATGAGATTGGACTTTTAAAAGGAAAAAAAAAAATCCTGAAACTGAATAGCACATTTCCTACAATAACCTCCAAATTTACAGAGGTAAGTTATTGTGCGGAGCTAAACAATTTGACACGGTCTTTTAAAGATGATATGACCTGAAGTTAAACCTACAGAAATGAAGAATAGGTCTATTATCTGAACAGTATTTTGAGAGATGCATTTTAAACTACAATATACAGATGCAACATAAAAGATCAAGTGAATTGCAAGAAATCATAAATGACAAGAAAACAAATTTTTCAGCTAGATCCAAATAACTACTGCATAGTTTATAATTATGTTTTATTACTGGAATTAGAATTCTCTCTCATTATGTTAACAGAAGGAATGAAGAAGACAAAGTATAGCTTACAACGCTGAAAAATCTTTTGTCTTGTACAGAGAACTCTAACTTCCTGCTTAGTTCTCTTATCTTTTTTCACACGAAGATTTAATAATCTTACATGCTCTGAACAGCAGATAACATTTATTCAAGTGCCATAAATATCCACAGGTGTAACAGAACAGGCTCTCCTAGAGTTCTTTGAAAAATGCAATACATTTTCTAAGTAGAAAAGGCAGAGGTAACGCTACAAAAAAAACCAAAAAAAAAACCCCAAAAAAAACCAAACCCAAGGTATTTCTTGCAATGCTCCGAATTTTAAACTTCTGAATCAAAATTAACACTTCACTTTCATTGAAAAATAAAAAATCAACATACTTCTTCATTAGAAAAAAGACCTTGAAGATCTCTGAAATACAGTACATGGAGTTAGTTCTGGGAGCTGCTGAAATGCTCAGTATTTGGGCCCACCGAGAAGCAAAGTGCAAAGCTCCAAACAGTTATTGTTGACGATAATACACAAAAAAATAAAATTCAGCTGTGAAAACACACGGCTAACCGAACAGGACCAGAAGATGGATGTAACAATCTCACAGCTGCTGCAAAATAAGCAGGGATTGCCTTGCAATTTTTAAGGTCTCAAGCGTAACTGGGAGATCTGGTATTGAGTGAGTTGCCCATTAGCTAAAATTGAGGTGCCTTGCCTTTTCCTGTGAGCCTTGATGGAACAACGAAGCAGAAAAAATGAGTTGGTCTTAACACATGGGTGTCAGCCATGGCTCTCTAATGCAAAAATTCCTTAGAGAGCCTTGTTATCTAAGCTTTCAGCTCTGAAATATATCTTCTCGTAGTTTCAGAGCAGGAATCAAAAATGCTATTTAGAAATAGCAGCACAGCTCCCAGGAAAATGGTTCCCTTCGTAATTGCCATTTTAAATTGCCATTTAAAAGCTAGATAACTGAGATAACACACCACAGAAAAGAGAGACACTTGCCTTGTCACTTTTTTGTCTTTGTTATGATGAATAGAGAGAAGTGGAAGGTTAAATATTTTTTTAACTGAGTTTAGGAATTTTTTTGCTTGACTTATGCTTTTTTCTCTGGTTCATTTTGAAAACATATTTCTGCTGTAGACCCACACTTCAGTTAGGTGGGAAGAAGAACAATCACAATACACATCTTGATCATATCCTGTGCAACTCAGAGCTAAACCAGCAAAATCAAAAAACAAGTATCAGAACTGTGAAGCAGAGCTTAAAAATCCACAACTTTTTAAGCTTTTAAATAGATATTTCAACATTCCTTTATACATCATCAAGTAATGAAAAAAGGTACAATTTCATTTAAGAATATTTTCTGCGGATCTGTTTTATAGAAATGGGAATCAGTGTGATGGGGATAAATAAGCACAGCTGACAGCACTAGCAAGAACAGCAACAAACTGAAAGGAGTAACTTAGCTTAAAAACCTAATATACTTGTCATTAAAGTTTAACTGAAAATAAAGAGCATAGATTTTGTCTCCCTTTTTTGTAAGGTGGTGATACAAAGGAAAATTTCCATGCTGAATTGTTACTACAAGAAAAGCCCACACACTTACCGTCACTGTAATCAATGGGTGCATAAGCTCCTAGGAAAAGGGATGCTGCAAAACTACTAACCAAAGAGATTCTCTGGAAGAAAAAGTGAGAGAGAGTGAGTCCCGCCAGTATTCACTTCAGAGAAAGTAAATAATTCAGAAATTGGAAGCAGCAAATGTTAATAGATGTTAGGCACAGAAAGCACACAAACATATATCTAGAAGCATGTTCAGGTTCAGTTCTATCTTACTGCCTCAGTAACAGAGCAGGTATCAATCTAAAAGTAACTCCATGGCAAAAACTGTTAAGAGCTTTGCATTCTGAAACATGCACAATACATCTTATACATCAGCATACTCTACGTTATCATGACCTACTTCACAACTTTGGCCTATCACAGAATCTCATTTCAAGGAAAAGCACTTACTAAGGAAAAAAAAAAGAAAAAAACCCACACTTTTATGTTGATGACAGGGGAAATGCCCAGAAACCATGCACTGGTCAACCCAGAGTACCAGCTCATAAACTTTTTAGCAGTTCTGGCAAGGCTCTGCTAGCACCTTTAGGTGAACTCTTACCTTCCTCCCAGCTGAGACCCCAGACCTCCCAAGAGTTTCTCCCAGGAGCTGGTAATCATCAGCTTTGAACTGAACCACTCCCTGCAGCTCTGCCTCAGGGTATGTTCCAACAGCACTTTAAATCCAGCTGTAGGGCTTCTAATACTGGCCCAAAAATGCCCCAGCCACACAATGCACTGATCCAACACGAATTTGCCTCCATTTTCCATCTCCTATTGAAAATACTAAGTTAACCAGCTGGTGCCAAGCTTTCTGCATGACTAAATATCACCTCTTCCCAAGAAGATGGCATAAAAGCTGACAAATTCCTTATTGTATGCTCTGACTAATTCAGAAGAAATATGATGGTCACCTAGTAACTAATCAGAATGAAATCTCTACTGGTTGAGTGAGCCAGCAGTGACATGTTTTTTATAAATGATCACAAAACCACTGCTTCACACAGCATTCAAAGACAGACTATAGCCAGAGCTCTAAGAGGTGGTTATAATGGCCAGGAAACTTAATGATGCACTTGCTCCCCATGCGTCTCTCCTCAAGAATGTATCATATTGTGCTCAGATAACGAAGGTCTACCTTCTGTGGTGCCCCAGTGGGTACTAGCTGCCTGAAATGGAAGGGAAAGGATGAAGTTAAACTGTGAATCAGGCAGTGAATCAGAGGGAAAAACATCCACCTTCCACATGTCATTGAGACTGCGGAGCTGCTAAGTGCTTCCTGAGGGTCCCCAAGAGCAGCTCTGGCATAGAGATATTTTGTGCTTGAACACAACATCTTGCATATCCTTTACTGCTAAAAGGTGCCATCAACGTGACCAGCTCTCAAAGTCTGAAACTGGTCTGACTAGTTCTCAGTTCCACGGACTCATTTCCCCCCATTAACGTATCTTTCTCTACATTTAGTCTTAAGCTTATGACTAGGCCACATTAGTGTTCAGTTTCATCCCATACCTTCCTAATGTAAACATTATACAAGGAAAACATATTAAGAAAGAAAAAAACATTAAAAATTAAGCAGTCTCCCACAAAACAGTCAACTTTGTGATTCACTTCCCCATGAAATCAGCTGTTTCATGCAGGGGTGAAATTTTAAAAAAATCACCAAAAAAACCATGATTGACGCTATCAAGGACTGCAGTAATACAAAACCAGGAGTGGCCTGGCTTCACGGGTCTGGATGTTTGGCATGTTCTAATCACAGGACAGGAATTCTTCTCTCACCTATATCGTATTTGCCTGGAGTTTTCACCTTGCTTCAAACCATGGCATTTCAATCACAGCTAGATGCAGACTCAACAAAATGAAACAATAATGGAATTGCAATCTGATTTCTGAAAACTAAAAATCAGAAGGAAACCAGCTACACAATTCATTTGTAATAATAGAATCAAAGTAGCTCCTCAAGGGAAAAACCTTGAAAAAAGTCTGGAATCAACTGCAGGTTTTTTCCTACGCACACCCGCACGGATGCCAGCTTTGTATGACAGAGCAAACACATTCCCGCATGCAAATGGCCAGTTCTAAGTATGAAAATTCCAACTGTGTGCTTAATTACCCACTTGTGTTCAACTGCTGTAAAGGCAATTCATTACCACCCAAATGAAAGTCTGGTTTTTAAAACTTTTTCCACAGAGATGAGATCCAACAGAGCCTGCTGTGTTAAACATAACATTCAAGAAAGAACTGATATCTGATTTTTATTTGCCTAACAACTAGTAATTAAAAATCAAAAAATAATCAAATTTTACGTTTTAATCTTAAAATCAAACATAACAATCAAAATACTCTTTAGTAAAAAAGTCTTACATCCTCACAATTAATTTTAAAAGATTTTCCACTGTGTTTTCCAATAAGTGTGTTGAAGTTGAGCCAACCTCAGTTTGCGTGTAGACCTCAGGATTCTGGCTGTAAATCTTTGCTATCTGGTTTCCTGTGAAACGCTGAGAAAGAAATGCAAATGCTTAGAAACACAAACCCTAAATGGAGTCAATAATCATTAACTCTGTGTAATGAGTTCAGTACATTGCACTTTGGATATTTAATTTGCCTGATGCAAGATGAAAGTCAGAGCACAGCAGGCAATCTGCACTAAACAAGCTACAACGCATGGTCTCATTATGAGAATTTTGCTCACCTTTTGGGGGGGAAAAAAAAAAAAGCATGTGAAAAAGCATTCCTGTCCATAATTTACATTTCAGAAATGACAGGTCAATGGAATGAATCACATTTATTCTTTGCACGGGAACCAGCATCATTCAAATGCTGCCTTGAAAAGGTTTAAGCTACCCAACCTATGTACCTCTCTGTGAGGCAGCAGGAGAATTGGGAGCAAAGCAGAAGGCTGCATACTCAATGCAGCAACTCCAGCATGGGCTAATAATAACTGTAAAAATAATTATTTTTCATCCATGTATTATATCAAATAACAAAGAACTTCTAACACTGAAATCTAAACCTTCAGCAAGTTAAAAATAAACTATTAGTGGTATGCAAAGTTTGATTTCAACACTGGCCATAAACCTTGCCTGGTGATTCAAATCAGAACCAGCAATTTGGGAGGTTGGAGCCTTATTCTGCTGAACCAACACGAAGTGTAGCCAGGTGCTAAGATGGCTGGAGGGTAGTCCTGCTCCCACTCCATAACTCTTTGTCACAGTCACAAGAGAGGGAAGTGTCAGGAAGAGGAGACAAGTGACAGAGTACTCTCTGATAGTGTCCCAAACTTCTGAAACACTTCTCTTTGGTCAACAACTGCTTGTTAGTCTTCAAGAAACGTTAAAAGGCCGATTTTTTAATTGCAGAAGTAACCTGCAAGAGCAGTGATCCACAAGCAGGGGAGTCAGAACCCCAAGCAAACCTGTAACACAAACTGGATTGCCATCCCGATGGAAATGTGGCTGCACAGGAGCTCCCAGCGGAGAACCAGGCCCTCAGACTGCAAGCATGGCCACCAAATGCTGTTATTTCAGAACAACTGGCCAAATACAACAGCACACCCCAGCTGCTTCCTGCAGCAAAATTTCCAGTGTTTGCCTAATTTCACTCTAAAATTTCCACATCTCCCTTTGTGAGACTACTGCAAAGCACAGTATCCTCAGAGTTTCTTCCAAAACTCTCTTTTGTGGTTAATGGCTGATCATTATCTGCTGCGGTACCACTGTGATGGCAGAATTATTTCTATCAGAAGACTCTGCTGAGGACTTTCCTCCCACTTGCTCCTTACCTCGTAGGCTCGAGAACCAGTGATACTCGCTAGCTGCTGTGCTCCCCCCACAGCTTTCTCCAGAGCACCGCACTGGGAAGCTGTGCTAGAATCCATCCAGACCGGGCTGTTACTGACAGAAAAACAAGCCTGCAACGAACAAAAGCCTTTATTAGTAAGTCTGATCTCTAAGAAGTCCCAGTTAGAGTAACAGCAATACAGTAGATCTACGGGTCAATTCTCTCATGTGCCTTCAAGTCTCTTCTCGATGATTACAGAAAAGCAGCTATTAGGCAGCATGTTGGTCAGTGGTGAAAAGTTTAACGCAAACTTCACACCAGAGAGAAGCAACGGGCTTCTTCTGCTGTTACATGACATCACCTGCAGCAGGACGTGTACTTCCCATAGCCAGCAGCACGATGGCTCAACACTCCTTTGGTAGCCAAAGCCCCAGGGGCTTTTATGCAAGTTTAGTGCCCTGTTTTTAGAACTCATCTCTACAAATCAGATTGTCTTTCCACAGCTCTACTAACATTTCTCTTTAATGACTTGCATAACCACTTCGAAGTGCAACTGAGGCTTAGTATTTCAGCAGAGAGCATTTTAATTCCAGTTCCACAAGTCTTACACCAATGAGGTATTTCCAAAATTAGTGATTTAACTGTCCTTTCTGATCTTGAAGTAAGAAAAGTAAGGGTCTTCAAGAGGAAAGTTGATTCCTCCCTACTTTGAATTTTAAACAAAAGTCTATCAAGTCTATGTTCAAAACTTACTGACTACACACACAGAGAAAATGTTGAGGTTCAACAACACACTTGTTAGGAGTCTGTGTTCCCACAGCATTACACTTCTACCCTTTCAGAAGTAAGTGTAAACTCTTTTTTTCTGTTTTCCTAATATTTTCTAATGAAATCACAAGCATTGCAAGGAAACTCAGGTACAATAGTACTTTTCACAACTTTTTTGTTAATACAAATATATTTACAGGTTGTTTACAAAAATATGTTCCCTAAAAGGCTCTGACACAGAAAGATCCTAGGACACCCACTGTCACCCGTAAGCTTTTACAGGAGTATATATGGTCACTCAGGAGACAAGAAATGTCAAAAGCACTGGAGCTGAAGGAATAACCGGTACATTTCACTTTATGCTGCAGGGATATGCAACTCAGCCAGACAAGAGGAAAGGTTTGTAAGGAGAAAAGCAATGTGTAAGGATCAGAAAAAGGACAGCGGAGCTCTCCCTTCTGAGCTCTTTTATGCACATTACCTTTAGTGACTGATGTAAAGGCAGTTCGGATGATGCATTCTTTAAAATTTGGGTGCTTCCTTTTTTCCAATACACACTCCCATGTTGCTGTAGAAAGTAGAGAAACAGAAGTTGGAGGTGCCCACCCTAGCTGCAAAGTTCATGTCCTGACTGGAATTTCAAACTTGAACGGACAGAGAACTCTCTACAAACTAGAACCAAAAAATGTACCTTTTCAAACCAAGTGCCCCATTAAAAGACTCTTTAAGATAAACATATACTACACCAGAAAATGTAGGAGTCAAGAGACAATGATTTTGAACTATAGCAACTTCTAGTGGAACTATTATTATACCTAACGGCATTAGCTACTTTTTTGAGGCCTCTTTCAGCTGTAGCCGGGGTCAAGACTGTTAGTTCTATGCTGTTTCAGCATAGGCCCCAGATTCTTCAGTTATCTGCCTGCCTTAGTCACCACTAACAGATTGTATAGGCTCAAGAAGGCTATTTAAGTTCCATCTCTCAGGCAGTTTTCTCAAGCCAAGCATCTCTAGTCATGCACCTGCAGGACACCCTGCAGGCAAACTGCAAAGCACCATCCAGTGACCCCACTAATAGTTCTGATGACATCAAGTGCACACAGAAGCCCATGGGCACAGAGTTCTTGAGCACAGTGACACCCGGATTGTATTTCACATCTCTCAGACACTTCTGCAGACCAAGGCAGTCCCTTCTTTCAGACAAACACTGGCACATCAGTGCACCTCCGCAGCGATCTGCAGCACAAAGTCAAGGTTCTTCAAAGACAAAAGGGAGAGAGACAATGTGGGTTGGAAGGGAGCACCTAAATGAAATCTGTTCTACCTGAAAGAATCTGAATATAAAGTAGCTGATACCCCCAGCTTGTTGGAGGATGCATTACTTGGCAGTCCCTAACTTCTGCTCCACCGAATGCATACCGAAGCCTTCATACCAGCTATGATTTTCAGACACCTTGCTCAGACTTTCAACTGAAATCAATGAAACATGGAGATCAACGCCAGAGTTTTGATGAATTAGTCCCAGATATATCAAAATGAATAACCTAAACCTCATGTGTCAGAATTAGCTATCGCTTTGGTGCTGTGCTCACCCTGATATCATCTGTGAAAGTTATAAAAGACTTCCTTCTTTCACCAGAGTACTGGCTAACTGATTACATGTCCAGGATGGGTTCTGCAAAGAAAGGCATTATCACGGCAGGCTAAATCATGGCCAGCACCTTTGTCATTCCTGCATCAAAGACTATCATGACTTGGTTTTTGTTGTTCCTAGCCAACAAAAACTGTGCTCAACAGGATGTTAATATGCCTAGCAAACGGCACTCCTCACTATTTTTTCCACCCCATTTCCACAAGCACCTGGACATAAGGAAACTCAGAATGACCCAAGTGGTTTCAGAATCTGTATATATAAATAATTTAAACAACAGGAAAACAACTGGTTATGCACTGTACTGACCTAAACAACTCCACTGTAAACCTCATCTTCCACTCCCACTACATTCTAGTGATTGCTTTGTTGTTTCCTGACATCTTTTAATGGATGCTTATATAGAAGTTTTGGTCTTACTTGATGTCATTATGGTCTTCGGCAATACAATTATTTAAATTATATTTAACACCACACCTTATACGCTACTGAAGAAATATACTAAGATTGATTTTTTTTTTTCTTTATAAACTAACCTGGCCAGCACCAGACAATGCTTTGACTTGAGAGAAGTTAAAGCCTGAAGACTTCATCTTTTCCAAAATCATATCCAGAGCCTACAAGAACAACAAGAATCAAGAATGACTGTAACGAGCTATCAAATTATGCATACTCACCATCTCTGGAATTAAACAGTAAATTCATGCCATCACTGATAAGAGTTCATTGGCAGATAATGAAAAAGGAGCTAATGACTATGGACTTCTCAAGATGCTGCATAAATTAATTTACTAAGTAAGAGTTCATAAAAGAAAAATTGAATCACACAGGAAAAAAAAAGCTCTTTAAACAAGCTGAATCACAGAGATTCATTCTTTGAAACCTAAGAGGCAAGAGCTAAAGAATTCCAAGTCATTAAAAAGCTGCTTTTAAGAGTGCCAGCCACAAAGCAGCATTATCTTTTTCTGTTCTTACTTTTGGAAATCTATGAAATCTTAACGGGGTGCACCGTGCACCCCATCCTACAAGATATTGGGTACCCTCAACACCACTGCCCTCAGTGCCAGCTGAAAGCTCAGAGCCTCTTTAATATGAGAGTCTCTTAAGTGAATTGTACCAGTGAACTTTAGCACTTTAAGCACCTGGCTTAACTTTGTTCTTGCCACATTTTCTTGAAGTTTAAAACCAAATATTGAATCTGTCTTTATATAGTCTCATTCAGATCACCATTTCCCAGACTATCTTGACAAATGGACCACCGCAAGACTTCAAAATTTCCCAAGAAACATCACATACCTATATCAGCATATTATTAATTTAACAGTTACAACTGCCTGTTCATTATTGTTCAAAAGACCAACTGCAAGCATTTTTACCAAACCCCTGTCAACTACTGCAGATCACCAGCTGGGGGTTTTGTGACCTTTCAAATATCTTAACAATTCAAATCACACTAGTAAGACAAATTTACATAGCACCATGAGAGAGCAAGTGTAGCAGAATCTGCACAGAAGCAAGGAAGGCTTCTTTCAAAATAGTAAAGAATGTTCTATTTCAAAATAAACACCAGTCTAAGTGACTGGGAATCACTGAATAAACTGCTCTTTAACCACTTGCCAGTTAGGATATCAATTGCTCAGCAAAGCTTAGTCCAAAAAATAGCACAAGTAACCTGGATGCTACAAAAACACAGATTTAATCCAGGCAAAGCAACAGCTGCTCCTTTTGCATATAAAACAAAAAGATGAGAAAACAAACAATAGTGGTTTTTTCAAATGAGGGAAAGTCAGGAAAGGATTTATCACACATAATGTGCTGTAATAGTAGAGTGAAGAAACAAACAAAAAAACTTCAAAATGGTAGCAACTTCTACTATGTTTGTTGAATACACTAATATTTGCATATCAAGACACAGAATAACACTTCAAAGAAACAGAATACAAGCAAAAGGTCTATGCTGATTTGAATGATGAGTTTCACTATTGCTTGGAATAAATTTCCATTTCAGAAACAGCAAGGAGGAAGTTGAACTATATAAAGCTTGTTCATACCTTGACCCACATTAGCACAGGAGAAGTGACTGTCAGCCTGTCACTGTGAATATAGACTCCACCTTGAGTCCTACAGAAAAATAATATTTTCTCTTGGTAAAATCAGCAATTTTTTCCCCACCAAACAAAGTTTTTCAAGTTTATTAATAACTAAAGACAGTGTGCAGTGCTTTTATGTTAAAAGTGTTTGAAACCTGAAAAAGTAAAAGCCAGCTCCTAGGAGGTGACATAAGAATGTTTGACCCAATTGCAAAGTAAATAATTTGCAAGGAAAGGCTCTGATCCTGAAGTAAGATCTGTGACAGACTCCAGTGCTGATATTGCTCATTGGCTCCCAGTAATTCATAGTTATTTCTAAGTTTCCTAACTGTCACCATTAGTGGTTTGAACCTAGAAGATGAAATTGAATTTTTGCTGTGCAACCATCAAGTAAATAAATTGACTTCATTGAAACTTGTGACCATGGAGGATGATATTTGTGAATTCAAGTTTATTAACTGAAATAAACAAATACTGTCATCCTACATCTTACTGTATGTATTGGAACCACTGAATTTGTCTTCAAATGCCTCTTAGAAGTTCCCGTGATGCAATTTACTGTCTGTTAGACATTCCACCCTGACACAAAGCTGGTGCTTACTTCTCTGTCCCAAAAAGAAACAGTCATGTCCGCAAGTTTGAAGTCCCAAAGGAAAACAAAATTGGTTTATTTATACATAACACTTTGTGGTAGATTTTTAAAATGTATTTCCTGTTGGGACTGCTGGCCATATTTACATGCCAAGGGAGGCAAGCGCACATACTACCCTTTCCAAGCATGAAACATGAACATGGCATGAGCTTTTTCCATGCCTCCACACGCATCAGAGACCAAACAGGGCAACACCTCTCCCTGCCCCGTTCTCCAAAGTTCTAACTTATATTATCAAAGTAAAATAGAAAAAAGCCTTACTTAAATTCTGGAAGGTCTTTATCAAAATGAACATTATCCTCATAAATGACTCTCAGCTGTTCATCAATAGCCATGACTTTCAGCTATAAGATAGAAAACAGGAGATTAACAAAAACTAACAGTAATTAAATAGCACTGATAACTCATTTATAATAAATCAATTCCCACAGACAAAATGGGAAAGATCACCCCAATCCACACAGCTCACTTTCAATATGGGCACAATTTTTCGTTAAACAAGTTATTATGTGGATTTTCAGCACGTCATCTATTCAGCACCATGTATACTTGTTTGCTTGCATTTCCCCCCCATTTTCTCTCTCCCTAATCACACAAGATCAAGATCCAGGCATATGGTAAAGTAATAACAAACATATTACCAGGTTCGTAGTTTGCATCGTGGTATCCAAATTTTCCAATTTCTCCAAAGAATACAGTATCTTAAAGATGCCACACGCTTTTTTTTCCCCATCTCACCAAGGAACCTAACAGAACCTTAGAATACCTTGAGGACCTTTCCTGCTCCCTAAATAGTGAGTAAATCCAACTCTACCAGTCTGGCAAAGCTCAGAGAGCATTACACATGTACATTCTGAGCAGCATCCCATATGGGTGATGCCATAAAGCTGAACCTTCTTGTAAGCACAAACTAGATGAGTACCACAACCCTTCCTCCTCTATCTGCACTCAAGGTCACCTAGTACAAAGAAAAACATTAACAGCCTAGAAGAAAAGTGAGTAGGTAGTTCACATTCTGCACGTATTTAAACAAGGGAGCGAGTGCAAGCCGCTGCTACAGGAACAGACATTAAAAAAACCTGCAAAGACTAAGTCATCTCAAAGAGCTGTTTTCAAATAACAAGGCCATCCCCATTTAGCCATACTAGTGTAGGGACATTATTTATGCACTGGCACAATTCACTACCAGTCTAATGCTCTGCACTAGCTTAAAAATGGTTCTCACCCACTGCAACTTAATCAGCTTTCTGCTTGCAGCATGCCCCTTCAACAAACACTTCATAACCTAACCTGGATGTGTCTTTTCAAGCTTCCAAACTTCAGCACAGCCATAAAGAAGTGCATTATGCTCATATGCCTATTTTAAACATATTCAGGTATTCAGGCCTACGCACAACTTGGGAAGAATTTCTATGCACAGTGAATACCAGATTGTGCCAACAAATCAAAATTTCAAGAAGCAACCTGAGCATCCACATTCATAGTCCTACTAATCTTGGTTCACAGAAGGACACTGGTAAAGCTGGATGCCGGTGCTTTTCCCAGCTCCCCACCTGCCTGATGCCACAGGCAGAAGGGTCTCCATGGAGTCTGCACGTAGAGAAGGGCCACAGCACTCCTTTTCAGGATTAACCTCCAAGGATGAGGAAGCACAACATGTTAGGACACCCAGCCTACAGCTTCAGACAGGAGATGGGACAAAGAGAAAGGGACGAAGGATGCACTTATGCAGGCAAAGGGAAGGAGGCATGTGAGCAGTCCAGCAGCACATGCAGTGCCAGTGGCCCACAGAAGCCTTAAACCACATGAAATGCTGGCAATCATTTTCCGTCAGCTCTGGCAGGCTGCTGGTGTGCAGGAACCGTCGGCACCAAGCGCACCCAGCACCCTGCAGCACACGAGGAAACCCTGCAGAGCAGATCCAGCCCTGGGAGGAGGAAAGGAGACGATGAAAGAGCTGCTGCAGAGGACGAAGGCCAGTTCCCCTTCCGTGCTGCGGGGCAGCAGAGGGGCAGCCCAGTGGGCCCCGATGGCGGGCGGGCCAGCGCGGGCCTTGCCCTCCTGCAGCTCCCCGAGGCCTGGCGGGGTGTAGCCGCCCGCACTCCCGTCGCTTCAGACCCTCGGCTGCGGCGGCGGCACCGGACGAGGCCGGCGGCGGGCAAGGCAGGCCCCGGGCAGAAGCCAGCTCCGCTCCGCCGAGCCCCCGGGCCCGCTGCCCTGCGCGCAGCCGCCGCCGGCCGAGGGAGGGGAGAGGAGGCGGCCCCGGTACCTGCTGCGTGCTGAAATCCCAGCCCAAGTAGCAGGGAGCGGCCATGGCGCCGTGGGGCCCGCGGCCGGGGCAGCGAAGGCGGTGGCTTCGCAGGCCCAGCCTCCCCGGGCAGGATCCGCCAGCCCGGCCCCGCGGAGCGGCAGTACGGGAGTTAACGAGCACTCACGGAGCCGGGCGAGCAGGAGGGGCTGTGCGGGAGCTGCGGAGCAGTGAGAAGCTCGGGGGAGGGGGTGTGCTGGTGGCTTCCTCAGTGCCAGGACCGCACACGGCAGCTCCTAAAGCCCAGTAACAAGTGCTAATACACGGGGATGCCGCAGGCTGCAGGTGCCCGGGTCGGCCAGAAACCACCGAAGCAGCCGTACAGGGACTGCCCGAGCGCCGGCAGCAAAAGACAAAAGGGGCAACTTCAAAGCACAGTCCAAAGGGATTCACGGAATTTTAACGTGCAGTTGATCTGCACCAGCCCTGTTGTGGTATCCCGCTCCGGGCTGCACAAGCACACTGCCACAGTAGTCCTTTAAAAATGCAGAAGTGTTGCGCTGGCTGAAGTTCTGTTCTGTGGTTTGCTGGTTTTTTCAGTTGGGCGGGTTTGGGGAGGTTTGAGGTATCTGCATTACCTGCCATAGCATGTGACGAGCGAAGTGGAATTGCTTAATCAAAAAAAGGCTCATCTAAAATACACTTTAATTCTGCAATCAGGCGGTGTCTCAGCAGAGCCTTAATGAAGTCAAATAGGTTTTGCATGCCCAGGATCTTAAACTGTTTTAACAGTACAGTTACTTAATTTGAAATGCCCTTTAAATTGTAAATTATTACTAAATTTTGTCATATACTGAACATTTTAAATACATTTTAAATATCCCCAGCAATTTCTCAAAGCCCTAACTCCCATAGGTTTATACTTTTAAGATTTCTAGTTATTATTGCAAAGAACCTTTAAAACATTAATACTGAAAACTCTCAACCTGCAACGCAAACATTTGACAAACTGACTTTTAAACCAATTTTACTCTATTGTAGCACCTTTGAATATTCCATATTACAGAAATGCAATCACAAAATCTTTAAATAAGACAGAGTTTAATTTAAAATTGCCTGAAAAATATTTACAATGTGGGAAACCCTTCAAATGCACAGCAGTGTTGGCCTTCGTTTTAGTCTAATCCAGCAAATTTATCTGAATAGTTTGCAATCAGAAAACATCCGAATAAAGTAAGTGGAAGTACCAGACCTTTGCAAAATAAAGGTATGTAGAATTGTCACCAAGTTTGTAGTTTGTCTTCTTTACATCAGACAGCCACAGGGTAGTGGTGGAATTTCCCTGCCCCTAAGGAGCTCATGCCGGATAGACCTGTCCTGACAAAGGTCTCGCTTAACCAAGAGGCTGTGAAGGAATTTTTAAAAGGTTACCGAGATCTGTTTCCTTAGCGTAACTCTTCCCAGAAAACAAAGGACCAAGTAACACATAGAGTCCGCTTTTCCATTAATGCAGAAGGTGGCAGGTGAGCCAGGGAGGGGAGGATGGCTCTGCCCTTTCACTTTCTGCATATTCCCTCTAAACAAGTAACAGATACAGAGGCTGAGGCTTGAA
This sequence comes from Bucorvus abyssinicus, assembly GCA_009769605.1. NCBI lineage: Eukaryota > Metazoa > Chordata > Aves > Bucerotiformes > Bucorvidae > Bucorvus > Bucorvus abyssinicus. The sequence continues at coordinate 8,867,784 of CM020028.1, read as the reverse complement.
ATGCTGCAATTTTCAAAATACAACTATTCAAAAAAATGACGAGAAACTGACGTCAGTTCAGAAGAAAGCCCTAAGAATGATAAATGACTTCAGAAAAAGAGACAGGAGGGGATTCTTAAGTTTTCTTCAAGGAGGTATTGGTTAGTAGAACAGAGACAACAGTTTATAAATAAATAAAGCAATCCTATAAGGATTTAAAAATCGATTATATTCTTCAGCAGTCAGATCAGAATAGTCCTGAATAACAAGAAATACTTGGCTCTAAATAGCACAGAAAAGTACGGACAATGTGCATCACTGCTGTTCTTTCTGCATTAAAGTTCACGCTTGCAGATACTACCATAGCCTCTAAAATCGTTTCTTGAAAGCAAACAAGGTTTAGCTGTGCAGTTATCAGTGAAGTTGCGTTCATGTACTAGTGATTTTTTTTTAGCACTGACAAATCCAGAATTTCCAGAGGGGATGGACAAAATGCCGTTTATAATTGAAATGTCACCACTGCAGATTAACAGCTTGAGGCAGAGCACAGATTAATCACTCAAGACACCCAGAGCAGAGTAAAGGGAAAAGTGAGTTTATTCCCCTTTTCCTATTAACTAGTTTCTGACCTGACAGAGAAGCAATGCTTCGATGCTCTGCTAGGCCCTCGGCTGTTTCGTTAAGTTATATCTAGTCTACTAATTAATGCTTTTCTTTCCTTCCTCCACTATCAGGTTAACTTCAGCTGCACATTCATTTCAATTCATTGCAAAACACAAATTAATTTAACTGTATTCCATACTCCTACAGACTGAGATATTTCACTTTTTATTCTCACTTTGAGTATCAAACTCTGCCTCTGCTCTCAGTTGCACCCTGATAGGAACTGATACAAATTTTGATATAAAATAGGATTACTGTATTGGCAGCAGTCCAGCTATCCTGATTTATACTGGCTGCATAATTTCATGGGCTGGGGAAGTATCACAGAATCAACCAGTTGGAAGAGACCTTTAAGATCATGGAGCCCAACCCTGCACTGCCAGGGTCCCTAAACCATGTCCTTCAGCACCACATCCACACGGCTTTTAAACCCCTTCAGGGATGGGGACTCCACCACCTCCCTAGACAACCTGTTCCAATGCTTAATGACCCTCTGTGTGAAGAAATTTTTCCTGATATCCAACCTAAATTTCCCCTAATGCAACTTAAGGCCATTTCCTCTTGAACTGTCATTCGTAACATGGGAGAAGAGACCGACCCCCACCTTCCTACAACCTCCTTTCAGATAGTACTCACATCTTCACAGAAAGTAACACAAGTCCATGGCCCACCAATCCTTTTGCTTCCAGCAGTAGATCTTGGGCCTCTAACTAGTTATTTCAAGCAGCAGGGCAGCCAAATATTTCTAAGTCCCAAACAGGTATTTCACATGGCTGAAATTTCAGCATAGGTTGTCATGGCAGAAACAACGGGACAGCTATGACTCCCTGCACACAGAGACACCAGTTAGCACATGCCACACAACCGCAGCAGCCCATGTCAGACCCAGGACTGTTCGGCCTGCTGGCACAATTATCCTTTTCCCAATAAGAAATCTTGTGGCTCTTTAACTAGCCTCAGAAACATTAAGCGTAGTAAGCCAGGTCAGATAAATGCCAGCCTATTTGGAGAGTACCCTGATAGTCACATACAATGCTGCTAATTAGGTGGGAGATGTTGAGATGTTTACAATGTTAAGCTTCAAGTAACATAAAAACAACACATTAACACATCACCTTGAAAAAAAAAGAATTTTCAGCTTAAGCACTAGACCATACTACTGGAAAGAGATCTGAACAGTGACAACGCTCTGAAGGTCATTCCCTTTCTACTTCGCAGTATGGGTCCCCTGTTATCACAAAGTCTCCAGCAATGTTTAACCAAGTACTGATAATACAAAACACCACAGTACCATGTGGTGATGAAGTTGCTGTTCTTTTTATTGAGAGGGCATTGTAACATCAAAAACGTTTTCCTTCCCCTAAATATGCACTTACCTGTTGAAGTTACTTTTGCACATGATTTCATGGTAACCATTGAGTTTGTCCATATCTCCAAATGCTGTGGCGAGTCTCCTGATTCACTCTGTAAGAATAAGCGCTTGATGTTTAAAAGCAATGGATCAAGGCAGCTGTTATCCCCTGTAATTTTCCTGACTGCACTCTGAAGGGATGAAAGGTGACTAATGATCCAGTGACAGCCCTGTGCATGAGTTCCACAGGAGGACGCCCAGTCCGCAGTGGTTACATGGAGGCTGAAGACGTAGCGTATTTAGATAGAGTAATTATTCCACAGACTTGATGGTTGATTTAATTCTTGACACGTGCATGTTCAAAATCCCGGGTGTGGTACTGCATTAACCAGTTAAGGCCCTTTACAGAGAGCTCATGAAGAACGGCGCAGGATTCCATACGAAAGCATATACGTGCGCATGAACAACAGGTACAAGAAAAGAATTCAAACGATGGCACAACTACACAATCTTAATTATACTGTCAGTTTTTTAGGTATTGGTCAATCTGCAGCTTTTATGTAATCATGTACATGAAATCCTCCAATTGCACTTCTACTGAATTCAGCAGAACATGCTTTGACTTCGGTGGGTACTGAATCAGGCACTGTGGAATTGTATCTGCTTTTACGTACTCTAGTTCTACAGATGTAATTTAATTGACTCAATTAGGCTACTAGTGATTATGAAGTGCAGTACAAATTCCTCATGAGATCTCTGTGTGGAAGTGAAGTGAAGGATGTTTCTGAATAGCAAATTATTTTTAGGGTACTTTCCTCCCCTGCACAGATTTCAAGTCCATATTCACTCTCACTATAGTATTTCACCGTCCTCTTTGGAGGACTGTCTTAACTAGAGTCACTTGCAAGGCTTATTAAAGTTAACTTACACACCCAGCAGATTTCCTTGAAGATGAATACCAAAGTGGTTTGTGTCCTAACCCTCAAAAGCAAACATCTCAGAAGCAAGATAGTTGTCATGCAGATAAAACTTTTCATTAACAACAGATTAACCAGTTCTTTCATGCTGTACTTGATTCTTATCAAACTCCACTTACAGATAAGTACATTTTATTGATTAAAAACAATCAAAGATAAACTCATTCCTACTCAAGCAATGCCTGAAGTGGAAACTAATAAGGGCCAGCCACGCACTATTCCGCACCATCCTGCAAGGATCAAAAATCATTTTGCAATCAAGGATGAATCAAAATCATGTAATTTACAGGTAGAAAAAAAAAACAAGACAGAAAATTTTTATCTTATCCAGTTAATTTTAGACCCTGCTTGAAATTATCCCAGAGCTCCTAGAGGTGTGTGGTGTCTGCTGGGAGAACAAATAAACACAGGCTGCTGTCATCCCCCAGAGCTGTAGCCATCATAACTACCAGGTAGGAAACAATCAGAGGAGGAGGTGGTATAGAAGAGATATTTAGGTAGCAGTACCAGAAATGTGAACTCCACTTAGCAGTAACTGGAATTTAAGGGCATCTGTAGGATCAAGGAAGCTTCAATGACCCTAAATTTTGGACACGGATTGTTTGCACAGGGACAGATATTTCAGTCCTAACAACTCAGACAATCAACAGTGAGCAGCCCTCTAACAGAGCAAATTTCAGTATTTTACTTTACTTTCCACAGCAAGAAACAACCCAAAGGAAGATTATTTAATCCTCGGCACCACAGTCAAGACACAATAATCTTGCATCATCAGAAAATCCTGTACCAGTCCCTAACTGTGGCACACTTTAAGGTTGTGCTTTCAAATAATAGAAATGTATGTGCTGTTACCAAAAATCTCATTAAAAATTAAACAATTATTATTGATTCTACTAATACTGTCTGGAACCCAAATAACAGCAGCCAACCTGTTTCTGCCTTATTTTTTGTTCCTACATTTTCTAACAACAGTCACTTTCTAACATTTCAAGACTGCATTTAAATTAAAAAACCCCAACATTACACAAAGCTACAGAAAGGGAATTATCACAGTAACTTTGATTTTCCCTCTCAGCGCCAGTTAAAATCTACAGATATTTGAATTCTGCCTTTGTAACCTGCATGAAGAGCATTGGACACGTCTATAATTCTGCACATGAACACCACAAATAATCATACAAACCTCTGGTCTCAGGCGTGCAGTAAAATCCAGTGTTACAGGAAGTGCATTCAGTCAGTTAAGCATTATGAGCATTTTTAATTATCTTTAAATCAACAATTATTCCTATAAGACCCTCCAAACAATTTTTTAACAAAAAACTCATTTACTACTCACAAATTAATTAGTATGAGATAAAATTAGCTGCATCTTTTTAGATGAGATTTTGCAACCAAGGTCAAGGTCAGTAAACATCACTTCAAGTTCTAAAAGCCATTGCTTTTGGATTCTGAAGTATTCTCAAATCTCTTTGCCTCAAGGAAATGAAGAATTGCTTCCATTGTGTGATGGAAGAACAGACCTAAGGGAAATACGGCACTTCAGACTTCAGTGGATAATCAAACGAACATCACTCCCAGATGACGTTTTGGACAGGAGTTTGTTCAATTAAAGAACGGCACGTTTTTACACAACCCTAATCATGGCAATAAATTTTAGAACCTATGGTACCGTTAAGAAATACGTGTGCCAGTGCTAGGTAATGCCTCGACTGCTTGTGATCCCCAGCACCCTACAAGCCAAAGGGAGGCTCCTAACACTGAAGACTGAGGCGACCACAGTCAGACCACTCCAACAGTGCCACCTGCTGCGTACTGGAAAACAGACAGTGCTCTGTGCATCCGAGGAATTCCATTTACAGACTGAACGACTGACGGATCCAAGTTATAATTCTATGTGCATGTAGGACAATACAAAAATTTATTTTTCGTCTTTTATTTTTTTAATTAGTATTACCTAAACGGGCCAGGGGTACAAAGGAAGTTGTTCCACTCTGGCAGAAGAACGGAACCCATGGGTAATCCATTTTCTCAGGGGCATAACAAGGATCAGACATATCAGCTCACTAGACATCAAAACCACAATTAACCCTATGTGCTTTGTGAGAGCACGTAGATTAGCCCTGCAGCTCACTGAGTCACAGCCTGCTTGCAAATGATTCACAAAACACACACACGCATGTATATATATATACACACACACACATACCTCTAGAGACTGACTCAAGATGCCTTGTTCACAAGCTTTCCCTGAAAAGGAAACAAACTGCAATGTGTATGGGATTGGCTCAGCAAAAGAAAAGCTAATCCTGTTCCTGTTTCCACCGCCCTGCTGTACCAGCACTTCATTTCACTGGGCATCTGGTTTCTTTCCCCAGTTTCTGGGCTTGCTGCTTACCCACACAACGCTTTGGGAAGAGTCTGCCTTGTACAACCCATTTGCCTCACTACATGTGATGGCTTTTCCATGATGCTGAAGGAATGGTACAGTACAAGTCATTAATAACAATCAGATACAGACTCATTGTACTATAAACGCTCTTCTAATGAGAAGCGTACGTCTTTTAAGACAGAGCCTACTTCATGTTCATGGTTCGTGTTCAGGTTTCAATTTCATGTTCAAGGATGGTATCCTGGTAATTTTTTCTGCAACACAGTCATGTTGTACAAGTCACTTCACAGGAGGTCATTGAGTCAAATAGTGTGACTGGAATTTTTAAAAGGTTGGGTAACTTTTATGACCATTAATAATGTTGGTATTGAATGCCAGCTCAAACTGTAATGAGGTTAATTAAATAGCCTGATCAAGTGCATAAACCAACTGCCTGAAGGTCCAAAGGAGGACTCCGTGTGCCAACAACTAGGAACACAACAAACACAGCAACTGAGGTGCTCCTCTCTACAGAGCACTAGTGTTCGTCCCTCCTGAAGGCAGGATTTCAAAGCAGATCTACCAAAGCCATGATACATCAGAACAACGCTAACACAACGTGCTTTTTCCTGGGTCAGGAAAGAAGCTAACTTGAAGAGCATCTACAGTGTCTGACAAAGCGTTGTGTTTACTGTTCTTTCCCTGGCAAAGGCAGAAGAAGACTGCAGCTGAGGTACGCAACATGATTTGCAAGACACAAGCATACTGAGAAAAGCAAAAGCTATTACCAGTAAGTGAATTATGGCAGACTGACACGTGAGCCTGCTGAGCCTTAGCAGAACCCTCTGCACTGCCCTGCGTACACACAACTTCCAAAGGGATTCCCAAGATCTGCAGGACTTGAGCCTGATTCATTTATGATGCAAATCATCACATAATTTCTGCCAGTAACTAGAAAAACACAGCACACCAGCATTCTGACCACACGCTGCCCTTTCATAACGTTTTTTATGCAGTGTTTTTCCCTGCAAGGAACCTAGCAGATGCACAATTACATTAAAACCACTGTTGAACTGCAGTGTTTTTTCACATACCACTCTTGGGCCCTTGCAACCGTATCACATCAACCTATTTCAGGGAAAGGAACTTGCAGTTCACGGTCCAGACATAGTCTCATACTTAGTTTATATGATCAAAACCCATGTACTTATCAAACTTTTACCTCATTATTAGATAATACTATTACACATATGGTAAGTTTTTTTTTTCATTGTGCATTTGAAGAGTTTGTTCAGCTCTGAGTAACAAAATGTTTACATCTATAGTTTATTTCCCTTCTGCCTTCCGTAGAAAGGCAGAAAACCTGAATGAGTCAGAGTAAGGCATTCCTCTCCCCAGCCTCCCAATTCCAAGTGTCCTTGGCACATGCTGTTTTGACTCTGCACCCAGGCCTGAAAACTTTTAACACATTCTTAAAAGAGAGCAGTAAGCACAAAATTGAGGTATAACAAATCCTCCCCTCCCACCACACTGCCCCAAGAAGCAACAGCAAGAATTGAAACGGGATGAAGGTTAAGAAAAGGACAGTGGAGGGGAAACAACACAAAATACATGGAAAGAAACCTGAAGATTTTCCTGGTGGAACTACTGTCTTGGGGCAGTCACCATGACAGCATCCCTTTAAGAATTAACATTACTACCTAAACCAGTATTACCCAGCCCTTTCTGCACCTGACTGTGTTCAAAGAGGTTTTAGATTTCACTGTTTTTTTTGGCAAAGCTTCATATGCTCACAACCTTAAGTCAACATTAAATCCAACTATCCAGTTATAATCATGCACTCTGTATGCAGTAGCTACAGACATGCTGCATGAAAACAAGCTGACTGAAACCCACAACTTCAGACTAGCCCACGCAACTTCTGACAGAAGTCACTGTTCCTGGAAGAAAGTTACTTCTTTCTTCAGGAAAATTTCAGATGCTTCACACTTGATTTGCCTTTTTTGCCAACACAATGAAGGAAATGTCCTGCTTCTGCATGACTTTTTCTTCCGTGTTGGAACAGATGGTGAAGGCTTACAAATATATGACTGGTATTTTTTCAGTGACTCATACCTCAGAGCAACAGGCTTCAGATTGTGATAAGCAGCCAACCAAGATGGATGTAAGCTTACTTGAGGAGCAGTATGACCATATAAAGCAGAAGCAAAAACTGCAATCACACATTATTGTATTTAAAACAGGTATGCTTTTATTTATAGAAAAAAATGCAAATGTAGATGTAAAGACTATTTCTTTAAATCTTGAATAACTCCTAGCTTTGTTCTTTCGTGCTCAGCTTCAGGAGAGGTAACAAAGTTAATTCCTTTTCTGTCGTTTTGGGGGTTTAATTCATTTCACTGAAAGGTGGTCTTGTGTTTATATCAATTAGCTTCATGGAGCTTAAACACTAACATGACTTTGAAGCGGATTAACATATTTGAGATAAGGTTTTACAGGTTTTATGTCAGTAAGGTAAAATTCTAAACATAAACGGTTAACTCTTACAGGAGCCACGTACTTCATGTCTATCATCAGTATTATTGGTGCAATGTATCCTGTAACATTTGTGCTCTCTTGAACGCTTCCATCGGAACAAGCAATTCTGTGCCTTCTGTCTCTTTTTCTCTTCTTTATCTGTATAAAGAACCGTGTTCTACAGGTAGCAGCTATGAAGTGACTAGCACGAGCTAGGGTTTTGTTAAAAAAACAACATTTAGTAGAGTCATAGTGGGTAACTAAGACACAAGCTTGTCCTGTTTTGAAAGTATTTTCACTGTGTATTGCTTGGAAAGTGCATAAATAGAAGAACAAGTAAACAATATGTATCACTCATCTACCGGCTAGGTCAGACAGATTTTATACAAGAAACTTTCAAATATTTCCAAGTTTTCAGTTAGACTACTGCTTACTGCTGGGCTGGGGAGGGATGACAACATTAATTCGGTGTAATAGTATAAGCAATAGTGTAACTAAAAACTTTAAAATATGTAACTGTATAAGAAACTTTTAACTATTTAACTTACCAAGTGAAAGTGATATGGAGAATACTACAAAAATTAATGAAGTTGTCTTCTGAATTTAATTGCAATATGAGAAACATGCTTCACTCACCTCTCAGAATTTAGCTCAAAAAACGCAGAACTTATTTCATTCTCTACATTTTTCAGCAGTTCTAGATTTTGGCTGTGTCAGACTATATCATCAAAACAACTGAAAAATCACATGATTATGAACTATACAACACATTCACTGCTTCCATATTCTTTTATCCAAATGTTTAGAAATTAAGAGAATTTAAATCTGTGAGGAAGAAAAAAATATATATATACAAGCTTATTTTATCACGTATGAAAAGGCAACTAACTTGACAGAATCGGCCATCTAATCAGCTGTAGCAAAAATCAAGTTACTTAAAGAGAGGAAGCAGAAGTCTGTATTCAGACTCAAGTCAAATGAAGCTTCAGATAAAACGAATGTAATCAGAGTGGATATTTTACAAGGACACCATTTGAAGATCAAAGAAAAGACATAAGAAAGTGGGACTGCATAGTTTCTGGGAAGTTTAAAATTTAGTAGGGGTGTAAGTTCACATACAAATATTTTCATACATAACCCAAAACACACAAAACCACAGAACCTACTGCACTGAACATCTGTCTTCGAACAACCTGTGTGAAAGGATTCATGTTACTGTTAGAAGCAGTTGAAGTTTGATTTTTGAAGTTTGTTGTGTTGAGTTCTCAATGTCCTGAAAGCTGATCTTACACATTCCTATGGTTTGGAAGCTGGGAAAACCTATTACATAGCTCAGCACTTTGACCCTGTTATATGCATCAGTTTCCAAGAACATGTCAAGCAGAAATGAGCACTGCCACGCTCAGATGGCCTGCTGCCCTACACGCCTTACGTTACAAGCTTAAACTGTCCCGAAATTCCAGCCAGTACCAAAAGGCAGCCCACGTACGTATCATTATTTTGTACTGACAGCAAATTGTTTCCCTTCCCTACCCAGAGGGTAAGATTATGGCAGGGCTGGGAAGGGGGCGATAACAACAGCTCCATCACAACCCCCCGAGACACACACAAGCCTCAAAGGCCAGACACAAAAACCTCATAACATTCAAACCTCATGGAAGGAGAGCACCTTTTGTCCCTCATGGTCTTAGAAATCCCTGCCAAAGGTCTTTGTTCTGACTACTAAAACCCTAAACTGTTCCTGCCTGACAGACCAGCTGCCACAGTGGTTTTGAGCATTTCAGGTTTATTGCACCACAGTTGGAACAGTAACTGCAAGTTTTCTTGAGGATTTTCAGCTTTGTATGTCACTACTTGTTTGCCAGAGTCATCAAACTGTGGACCTTTAAACAGAACTTAAGATTCCCTAATTTCTCTGGGTTTTTGATGGGTGGGTTAGTAACTGAGCAGTTACCTGGAAAACAACTTTCTTCTGTTGCACGTTCACACGTCTGCCTGTTCCTGATTATTTGAGAACAAAGGCCATGAAAAGATTTGAAAGTCACCAGCTGGAGGATAATACAGCAGCGTATTCATTATTTATTGGCTAAGAAGCTGAAAAGCAGTATTTACTTTAGGAATTAAATGAAAGCATTCAGCAGTCACAACAGAATAAACACAGGGGCTCTGACTGCAGAAACCTCATCCAAGTATTTGCCAAGCTAATGTGAAATAAGATTAACTTTTGTCACTTCAGAACCTTGGAAGTATATATCTATGATGACAGCATATGGAAAAGGCCAGATAGTAAACAACCCTGCAACATGGCTATGATGCACAACTGAAAGAAAGAAAGAAGAAAGAAAGAAAGAAAGGAGACCAGCTATCTGCCTAATTAAAGCTTTCTTTGGAAGTCCAGAGAGTGCTGAATATGTGTTAATTCAACACACACAGGTTCAAGACTCTCACATTTCTATCTGAGGTCATTGCTCAATTTTGCATGCTGCACCTGTAGCCGAGGAATCAAATCATACCTGAATGCAAAAGCAGTCCAGACTATTAAAACTGGACCAGATGCATTACTTTGAGCTCTGATCAACTCAAGCCAGATTGTAATTCTTCTGGTGACCAGTTCATAAAGGTTCAAGATAAAACCCGATGTTGCCTATCAATGCCAGTTCAGCCAAGAGTGCAGTTATGTCCACACGAATGTGCAAAGTTGCATCTCCTCAGTCTCTCAGTTCCTTCTCTCTTGCTATTTCTCTCACACATGGAGAACAAGCCCTAATTTTTGTAGCTTGGTGCTGTACTTTGCTATTCTGCAGAACACAGAGGGCTCTAGTTTGCACATGGACTTTTTGTAGCCACCCAAGCTCAGCTTTATTTCCTGCATAAAGTCCGGTCATAACTTTGATTCTCAATGTTACATGATAGAGAACTGTGTGTTCTTATCTCTATGAATGGTTTCACCCTAGGAAATTCTGTAAGCACACTTCACTGTATAGACATAAGCATAAACACATCTAGATCTCTAAGCTCTGCATGTGCTTTAGTCTCCTTCCTCCTGCAGAAGATGTGGGCTGACACAGTTCTCACTCCCAGAGCTATGCTGCACTTATCAGATCAACCCTATGTGCCCAACCCAGTGAGCAGAAAAAATTCTGTGATACTATGCTGGTGGTTTTGCTTCAGCAGTGGGAGCCAAAGACAGTAGTGAAAGCCCCTCCTTAGTCGAAGCCCTGTTGTACAGGTTCCTTTACTGCCAGTAAATCAGCTGGGGCTGACATCTTCAAATATTTCCTTGTAAAGATGGTATGAAAGACAGTTATAAAGGGGGGGTTGTGCTGTTGGTTTCTTTAAAGGCAGCATCCTATTTGAACTGGCTTCAGTTCAAATTCAGGGTTCCAATTCTTTTTAAATGGCTACTCAGATATTTTGTTTCAGAATATAATTAGCATTCTTCTATGTCTATGTTTTCCACTTTAACATGTTCATAACTCATACAGTTATGAACAGACACAGTTCATATAACTCAACCCTGTAAAGAAGGTCACAACTCCTACCTTAAACTATATTTATACTAACTGAAGTATATTTCATTAGTACATGCAATGTCAACAGCACTGTTTATCTTTAGTGTAGTGGTTCAGTTTCTATTCATTTTCAAGGCACAGAAAGCCAGTCATATTCAGTAATTTGATGCAATTAAAGTAGCATTAGCATTTCTGTCCCTAATATGTTATGCATTTCTAACAGTAACTTTCATACCACTTTAGAAATTAAGCTGTAGGGATAGCAGAGAAAAAGAAGAGACCAGATTGTCTCCCACTGTTACAGCTACTCTATACCATTCATGGAGCAAGCAGATTTTTTTTTCTCTAAGCTATCATCCAGGCAACATCAATGTGATAAGCTACTTACTTTACACCATTTACAATACAAAAATTGCAGTCAGATATTAAAGTACAAGCCTGGACATTAATGATCCCTCATTAAGAAAAAGAAGAAAGAAATTCACAACTTGTTTCAAGTGGAAGCGGTGACAGTATTTCTAAGTTGTGAATACAAACTTCAAACAGGAGAATTTTGTCTTTCAAATCACAGCACCTACCAACACATGGAGAGCAAGCATCTGCTTACCTTAAGAATTTCTGCTTGCAACAAATTAATTACTTAAAAGTCAATTCTCAACCTGTGTCATTAATGAGTCTTAGAGAACCAATTAGATCAATATTGTCTCCATAAATCTCCATTTTCATTTGAATAATCCTAAGGTACCATTTATGTCTACATATGAACTACAAAACCAAGCACAAAGTATTTCTACTCCATAACCTGGCATCAGAACTTGCACTACTCTCAGCCACAGACAGAAAGAGTACAGCTAAACTCATCTGTTAAAGCTGTTCAGTTGAGTTTATGCCACAGAAATTATACCCTTAATTTTTGCCACCATAGTAACGCGCGTATGTGCATTTCTCTTGTAGGTGAACATGAATTCCCCCCCTCAGAATCAATGGTCAATGCTGTTTTAATTAATAAAACAGTTAGAAGATCAAAGTCTTTTACAGAACATGTTCCTGTCAGAAAGGTCAGGCTGGAGATGACCAGCAGCAGCAACATCCAAGACAACTCACCGTGGCATACCCACCTGGGAATTCACCGCCTGGTGCAAGCCCCTTCTCAAGGGGTCACCGGGGATCTTCCCCACTGCAAGCACAGACCGTACAGTTTTGACAATCAGAGACTGATTTCAAAGGGAAATGGCACACTGCAACACAAGGAATTAGAAGGAGCAGGTGAACTATCTGCGCTCAGTCAACTGGGAAGTTCAAGCATGTTGAACAGTTTCAGCAAAGAGAATGGCGCCAACATTTCCAGCACCTGCCAGAAGCCTCCTCTGCTATCAGCCACTTCAGCCATTTGGACACGTCAACATATTTCCTCTACAAAATGCATGCCGGCCTGCAACAAACTAAACTTTTACCCTTTCCCCAATAAAAAAGGACCAAGAATTTCTGAAGCAGCAAGGAGGCTTGGTTTATACGTCTCACAATGAAGACATTCAGTAATACATAAAATATAGTCAAAAACTTGACTACAAATAGCAAAATAGTTTTCCTAGTTACACTGATCAACCTGCTGAAGGTCTACTACTCTTACTAGTCAAGGAAGATCCTTACTATGTAATCAGTTGGTTTACAGTAGAGTGTAAAGTGAGATGCTCTCATGAAGATGCTGGGTTGCAATGACAGATACTCATTCTGTTGTTTGAAATATAAGAGCAAATTTATCTTTCTTTTCCCCCCTCTATTTTCTGGTACTGATTTTATAAACATAAGATTTTACTGCAGCAATATTTGAAATATCTCAAAGAGCTATAGCGAAGACTAGTAGAACAACTGATGAAGCAACTAGATCAAATCTCAGTATGGTACTATTTAATTAGACAATAAGTAACAAATGACACGGTATTGAAGGTGATCGGTATACTTATGATTTCATCATTCACTTTCCTCAAAAACATTATTTATGATACTTTCTGATGTGTGTATTTTTAAAATCAATTAATAAAACCCCTGCTCATTTCTCTAATTGTTTTAATGGGACTTAGTAAATGTCATGTTTTCCTTATATATAAATTCGATAACAACATATTGTTGGTTCCCATCTATTCCAAATATTTAATTAGCAAACAAAAGTCTGAAATAATGACTTAGGTCCCCAATACCATACATGAACACACCTTCCTTACCAGAAGCATAATGCAACTTTCTGCTCTTACAACTGTTTGTGAACAAAGGGGTTATAACCATTTCAACTACACAAATATAACTGGAGTAGTACAACTATTTTCATAGATTAACATCTTCTCTTGTGGCACAATGGCACCACAAACCCATGCAAGTTTTTGAAAGTGAGTAGCTGGTGCTGGTCTCCCCTCCTACGAGATCTCTAGAGGAGGGAGACCCTCTTTTGCAGGTGCTTGTCACTGACAAAAGCAAGAGCTACAGATCACCCACTGCTGGCTGCAAGTATTCAGACAGCTCTCTTTCTCAAACATACGTTTCAGAATAATTGAAGACTTGAAATGTCTCTCCATTTCATGATGATTTGAATTTCAGCTTCACTCCTGGTAGCCACTGGCTCTTCTGAACCATTCCATACCTACCAGAGCTTTGACAGGACAGCAAAATGAAGATCAGGTGGGTGGATCACAAAGCTCTTTGGGATCCCTGCAAAGGGTCTGCAAGCTCACATCTCCAGTTACCACCACTGTCTCAAAATCACACCATCCACGCACTACAAAAACTGAGAAAAAAGATGCCAAAGATGCTCAACTATGGATTATGTCCTTCTAGACAGAATCTCTTCTCAGCAAGAAAGATAAACCATCCCCTCATAAGATATTGTGATAACAGAGTTAATACCTACGTGCGAATAAAATCCTATTGTCAAAGAGATAGCAGCATCCTCCATTTCTAAGAGAAACTACCATTTCCTTTGCATCCAACACAGCTTCAAACCATTAATCCTTCATATAATTCTACTGACTTTGGTTGTGTTTGATGAAGGATGCTATATCGGAGATGTCTGCAAAGATCTGTCCGAGCGTACACTAGCACTGCAGGAGATACACAGCTGTATGTGTGCTACAGTGCTTTGTTAGGGCCACAAAAGCAGAAAACGTATCATGGAATACAAGGCTATTTTACTCGCCCTGGCCAAATGTCATTTCCTCTATGCCACTTAATGGTTTCAGATACAAACTCTATAGTGTCCCACATTGATCCAGCCACCATCACCACCAGGCAAGCAGGCACCTTGTCTCCTGGAAGTGACAGTCCTCAAGACAGCGCTGAAAAGCACTAGCTATTACCCATAGCCATGAGTACACCACAGTAACTTTCCACCACAGAATTTTCCACTCAGCCGCAGGAAAAGCAGCAGAATGAAGACATAGGTTTGGGAAGAGGTGTTCATTATGATTTCTCAGGTTTTCTAGTGTTTTCAATTAATTAGCTGTCATGGGCTAGGACTGGGCCAGCCACTAGATGAATGACAGATGCTCTCTATTAACCCTTCTCCATTCCAAAAGAGGGGGAGAAAAGGAATAAGGGAGAGAGACTTATGCATTGGAAAAGAAAAACAAAACTGCTTTAATGAAAATAACAACAATAAAATTATATATATAAAAATATATACAAAACCAACACTGAAACCAACCCCCCGATGACAATCAATCACTGTCACCACTGATGTTGAGGGCAGACACTGGGGAAGGCCCAGGCTGGGCTCAGCAGATGGGAACCAGATGCAGGAGCTGGATTCAGGAACTGGTTTCAGGGATGCACAGATTGGCATCAAAGGCAGAACAGACCAAGTCCTCCTTGAACACCGGCCATTGAAGAAGAGAGCTTGACCCTTGTGATCCCTCAGCTTTATCCCAAATATGACATCTATGGGATGGAACACCTTGTTGGTCAGTGTAGGGTCACCTGTCCTGTCCGCTCCTTCCCGCAGGTGCAGCCTCTAATGTACCACACCCCCAACATGGTACACAGGATTTAGCAGAGACCTTGGTCTGCACAGCAGAAAGCATAAGCAAGCGCCTTTCTGCACACCAACCCCTGGTAGTAACTGCAAACATCAAGCGTTATCACTTCGAGAAGCAGACACTGTCTGCAAAAATATGCCATTAACTTCAGAAAGAGACTGAGCTGAAACGTAGAATGACTGAATAGAAGAATTAGTTCTGTTATAACTCAAATCAGGACACTGGCCTGTCCAGATTAGTTGCCAGCTCAGATGCTGATTTCTATTTCTGGGTAGGCATGAGGCATTAATCAACAACCACAGCTACTTTTTTTTTTCCTTCACAATTGTTACAGGATTTAAAGAAAGACCAGGGGGAAAAAAAAAAAAAGATAAAACACAAAATAATAGGGGAAAAAATACTACATAACAACCAGCTTATATGATACATGGAACTACCTGGAGGGAAATCTCAAAGAACAATGAGGTGTTTTAAATACAGGGTATACATTAGCTTTCTATTTGCTTGTCTTGCTGATTGCAGACTATACTGATTTGTACTCCTGCTTATCATTATACTGGGGTGTTATTTTTGATCTATATCCAAGTCTGTAGAGCACATAAAGCTAAAGGAATAGCTGAAAGAAAAATACCCTGTCAGTAATTAATATCCTGCTATTAAAACTATTCAAAAATTAATTCAAGATCATTTTGCCTAGATACTCACAATGCTACACTTGAGAACATTTCAGCAAAGCCACTTAAACTTTTAAATCTTTTAAGTCAGTAGCACAGAAAGTTGATAACCTTATCTAGCAACTTAACCTACTCCATAGACCCACTTGAACTAAATTAGTGACATTATTTTCTGCAAACACTTTTAAATTGATTTTAAAGTGCTTTGAATTAGTTATCTTAATTAAACACAGACCTTGAATACCTTGGTTTAAAACTCAGGGCAGGTTTATGTATGGACTTAGTAACTAACTCCTTTGTAAGCACATTAATACAAACACTTTGTCCTTTCCTGAGGCTTCTCCAGTGTATTACTGTGCTTTGTACTGGCTGGAACTTATTTATAAAAAGCATTTTGCCTTCAGAGAAGTCGTTCCATTTAATTTCCAAGGACATTATGGAAGAACCAATTTCAGTAAATTTTGATTTGTTAGTGGAGTAGTTTTAGCTATGAGAAAAGTTGCTGTACTTAAGATTTCAAGAGACTGAAATATTACACAGGTATCTTGCCTAATGAGAATTTTTTTTTCCCTAAAACAGCTGTAGTAAAAATGAAACAGGGAAACATGAGAAAAAATTGAAAACTTCAAATATTAGAACAGCCCAGGTGCACCTGATTTTCAAAACCCTTTACTGTTTGCTTCTTCATGTGTGGCGATCATGGAACAGTAACATTTATCACTGTTACTACAACTTTAGCTGAGTTTCAAGCACTGAACCCGACTGCCATAAAAGCAGGCTCACCCTTCTTTTACCAGTACACAAACTTGACTGATTGATGCACGTAAGGGAGTCCAGAATCCTGAAATTCTAGTTCAGTGTCTTGTTCGCAAGCTCATGCTACCTGTGAGGTTCCCATTTCCAAACCTGCAGTATGCAGCACCCCTTTTTAGTCTACATGACTGCCTAAAGAAAATGTTTTGCATAAGGACAGTCCTGCAGGCCCATCCATTCTGGAAAAAGTAATACTCCAGTGCAATGATTTCAGTCACACATCAGAGCAATTAGAATAAAATCCCTCTGCTGATGGGACAGCTGGTCACACGAAATAATTAACCCACAAGTTAAATCTCAGCTTGAAGTGATGTTCAGCACCAGACTGTTCTCCCCAAGTATTTTTTACAGCCCAGCCTCTGAAGCCAGGTTAACTTTTAACAGCCCTACAAAACAGGGAAGAACCTGCCTACCACCCTGAATAGGAAACACAAGCCCACACACAAACGCTCAACCCGAACACGCTGCCTTCAAAAAGCACAGCAAAAAATCACACGTGGATCCTGCCTGTCACCTTTCATAGCACCTCGGCCTTTCAGAAAATGCTCCCTCTCAGCACTGACAGGAATTTCAGCCCCTTTTGCCTAACACACGGATGGGCTGCAGCTGAGGGGGCTGCAGCGCATTCAGCCTCCTCTGGACCCCAACCCTTCCTGGAATGAAAGGTTGCTCAGGTCGCTGCGACCTCCACCTCGACCTCCTTCTCCCAGGGGACAAACAGACCAGGCAGAACAACAACACGATATGAGAACCGCAGCACCCGCCACCGAATGACAAACCCATCACACACCCCACCTTCCAGTGAGAGCACGGCACTAAGATGGCGGGGGCGGAGGGACCGGAAGCGTGGCTTCAACCACGTGACGAGCACCCGCCTACGCTCCAGCTTCTTTGGTCCTTCCGGGCTTCCGTAGGAACGTCCGTCTCTCCAGCACCAAATAGCTGGGGTGGTGTCATCAGGCCCCGCCCCTCGCGCCTGTCCTGCCCCCCGGAAGGCGAGCGGCGGCCGGTAGGTGCGCAGGTAAGAGCGCAGGTAAGCACGCGACAGCAACGGAACGGGGCGGAGCGAGAAAAAGCTCCGCCCGCCGTCGCCCCCCACTGGTCGTTGTTCGGTCCGAGGTGCTGCCCCGGCTGCTTCCGACTCCTTTGCCTCAGGGAGCGCGCACCCGTCAGGCCTGGTATCGGGCCCATGAAGGAGCTCGGGGTGGTGGGAAGCAGCTGCGCGAGGTGCTGACCTCCCCTCAGAGACTGTCTTAGGCCCTGAGGCCCGGCCTCCGCCGCGGGGCGCTGGTGGGTGCCTGAGGGCCGAGGTGGCAGGAGCCGCGTCCCGGCGGTGAGCCCCTCTGCCTGGCCCCTCCCTGCGGTGCCTGCTCCGCTTGGCCGCTTCCTGCCGTGCGGTTGCCCGCTCAGAAGCGGGGGCCGGTTGCATCAGCTCTGCTGCCGCCGTGGGAGGCTCCTGCTGTGATTGCCGGAACGCTCCCCGGCGTTTGGAGGGGCTTAGAAAGGGCGGTGACTTCGTGGCTGTGCTTAAAATCCCCTGGTGACACCAGTGACTTGTGGTTCTGGGTGCTGTCGAGGTAGGAGAGAGACTGGATGTGCACTTGAGGAGGCCTGAGGACACCCCAGGAGCCCGGGCCCGGGCTGGGGCTGGCCGTGTTTGGGTTTCCATCCTTGCCTTGAGCTGCTGGGTCGTGTTTCCCCACGTGATGCTGCTCTTACCCCTCCTTACATGTGGAGGGATGTGTCCTAGTTGTGCCAGGTAGCTTTGCTCCTTGTCTTCAGGAGAAAATAATATATACTGCTTTAGTAGCAAGCCCCTCCCAGGCTCTGCTGTGCCTTCCTTCCAAAACTTACCTTTTTGACCTCCTTTCTGTAATTGTTTTATTTCATTTATAAGACTATCTGGCTTTAGAGGATGACATTTTAATGAAAAATTCAGTCTTGCATTCAAGATGGCCCTTGGGAAATACCCCTCATTGATTACTCAAATCAGTTTGGGGAAAGTCCCTTTAAACTCTTTACTGAAAGTGAAATTGTTTTAGGAGCGCTTGCAGTGTTGGCTGATGGAAAAGTAAGTTACAAAAGTTTTTACTAAGGATTATTTTGCAATTTAGCTATGGTGAAATAGGAATTTCTGATAGAAGTGTTGCATATAAAATGATAACTTTTGTGCTTGTGAAAGGAAAATTTTTTTTGTAATGGAGGGTTGGAAAGTAATTGGAGACTGCAGTGGTGGTTTCTGTTTTAATAGCTTAGTAAGAAATCACAAGCTATAAAATAGTGTTGATGAAAAGATGAATGACTGGTTTATAAATGCCACTTATATTTACAGTTCAGAGTCTTAACCGAAGGTTGCAATTTTAGACATTTATCTGTATGCTCCGAAGCCATGGGTACCTTTTTTGTTGCCTAGGTTAATATTAAGTAGAATTATAGCTATAAAATGGTTCTTCAGCATAACCTAAAAGTGGGAAAATGATGGTTACAGGTTGGTTGTGAGAATTGCCTGGCATGTTTTGGAAAAGGAGGTAAGCTGCATCAATAACTTTAATGCAGTCATTTGAAAATTGAGCATGTTTATTGCAATGCCTTGGCCCTAAAATAATAACAAGAAGTCATCTCAGCAAGAAAAAGAATGGATGATTGTCTCTCCTCCTTTGGACAGACATTATGCAAATTACAGCAGTCAAACAGGGAGAGCTGTTAAACCATCCAGTTGCTCAGTTAATCCTTCTGACTCCTCTTTAGAAGAGACTATTGTCTTTGCAGTGCTCAAAGATTCTTTGTAGGTTGCTAAAGCTGGGGTTGAGGTGGGGTTAACCAGTAAACTTACCCACGTTGGAGGTTTGCTATGGTTTTTTGCTCTCAAATAGTGTTTTTCTGAGCAAGGAACAGTCTTTGAAACTGGAAGAATAGATTAAAACGTATGATTCTTCTTTTCTGCCCCCTTTTCTGCTGAGAGCAATGGGCTAATAAGCAAGAATTGAGAAAATGAAACCACTCTGAAAGAAAAGTGAAACTGATTAATCAAAATTCAATGCCAACCTTAGCACATATATGCCAACATTTCAAATGTTTTTCTGTATAAATTAAAAGATGACATCTTCCATATGATTTCCAGTGTCCAAGAGCCAAAAGTCTCCATGCTTTTAATATGCACATAGATTTTATTTCTTTTTTCTTTTGTTGATATCACTACATCTGCCTTTGCTTCCCTTCTCTTGCCCTCCCTGTTTCTTGGGGGGGTTGGTTTGTTCTTTTTTTCAGGGGCATGTTGATTCTGTGATTGCTACTTTCTCTGAGCTGAATGAGAGTAACTTTTGGTGATGAATTCAGCCTAAATTCTTACCTCACTGTCATCTTCTCCCCAGTGATGGGTACTTCAGTGCCTGGTGCAGATTTACAGTACCTCTCTGATTTCAGCCTCTGCACTTAATGTTGCTTGTGCCTCATGTGTCTTTTCTTCCTTTGCAGTGTGAGCGGGAAGAGTATCTCTTGAACTGTGAAAAGTCATACCCTACTATTTCATTGTTTTGATACCAGAGTTTTACAGTAGTGTTTTGTGAGAGTATTAAACTTGTTTGCTTGACAGGTGGTGGAAAGTGGGGAGGGGAGGCGTAGATCACTGTCTGCTCTTAGCTCTTTGTGCTTTGGCAGATCTCACTTTGCTGAAGGGCTGTGAGCTTTACCTTATGATCTTATCATGGTGGAGCTTGTGGCTCTGAGATGTTCTCTTTTGACAGCCCTTTTCTGTCCTCCCAAAGAGTGGTAGTAATTCATGTTCAACCATCCACTGGTGTAGAAAGGCTGTTAAAAGTAGAGACGTGGGAGAAGCATGAAGGCAGAGGTACAACAAGGTCATGTTTTATAGGGGGATTGGGTTGAGCCATCCTGTCCAGGGCAGGGTAGAACTGAATCATGAATTCTGATGAGTTGGCATCTTCTGCAATTCCAGTTCACCTGAGGGGTTAGGAAGAGGCTTAATTGCTCTTGAAATGCCAAGTTCCAAGATCCTGAATTATCCCTGCTCTAATCCAGGTTTCACTACCTTTCCAATTTTTTATCATAGTTTGGACTCAGGTTCCCCTCCCCACCAAAATGCGTGGAATGCATTTTATACTCAACCTTTTTTGCAGGATTCCAAAATGTCACTTAGACTTCTCGAAAAGGTACAATATCTTCGTATAGGAAAGCTATATAGGAAATCTGTATTATAGGATTGATTATTTTTCTTTCTTTTCCCTTCCAGTTGTGTTTTTGTTTTAAAAGAATGGCACAAAAGAAGTATTTAATAGCAAAACTGACAAGCTGCTTAAGAGAGGACAAAATTCAGCTATGGAAACCACCATATACAAATGAAAAGAAAGAAGCTGGTAAAGAGATGATGAAGGTAAATACTCTCTGAGTTGATGTAATGTGTCTTCCGTGTCATACTGCTGGTGCATTTTCCCAGTTTTTCTTGCTGTTTTCTTAGGAGCTTGTACAGAAATATTCATCCAAGCTGAATATCAATGAGAATGATACAGAGAATATGCTTGAAGAAATACGGTGTAAAGCGATTGAGCGTGGAACAGGAAATGAAAATTTTAAAGTGACTGGGATTGCGAGACTTGATATATATCTGCCTCGTAGAAAAGTAAGTGACATTACAGAAAAGTCAGGATAAGTAGCTTTACTTTGATGGCCTTTTGAGTTCTAGATATGGACCTAATGCAAATATTTTCACTTATTCAACTTTTTCAGGTGTTTTGTGTAAGAGGTATGTGTTAGGGTGGGAGAGTTATTGTGTATTTCAGCTTCCCAGGTATGTGGGAAAATCATGGTAAAGGCATATAATATTGGGAGATCAGTAATTGTCTTCCCTTTAGGATGTAATGTGAAATTATCTTTCAGTTAAGAAACTTAAATTAGATTTCAGTGTCTATCTAGTTCGGTTTGTTTTCTTCTCGTGTGAGTGTTCACATTGGCAGTAAAGAGCAGGTATATTTTTTCAGCTGTAGAATACCTAAAGTTGAGTTAGCATATGCATATTGCTGTATTACCACAGCTTTTGTTTAAATGACAGCTTTAATTTAAATAAAATTCCCTTTAAATGCAATAAGCAACTTGAACTTGGTGTCATCTTAGACCATGTATGGCTGATGACATTGATAAGAACTCCTTTAGCTTTTAACTGTGGCGTGTGGCAATGTTCTTACAGTGATGGCAGTATCCTTGGGTGACTATTCCAGCCCAGGCAGCTAAATAAACTTACTTTAAAATGGGTACATCCGGCATTTGAACTTGGAAATGAGAAGCAGGATCTTCTGTTGTGGTGGTACTCATCTGTTTTCTTACGAGTCAGGCTCCTAAAAGCTTCACAAAGATAGGACTGAACTAAGTCTTGCCCTTTTAAAGCCAAGCTGCAACCTCTAGTTTCACACATAAAATATGCCAGAATAAAGAGGTGAATCTAATTAAATGAGTATCAGACTGGTCACTGTATCAGATTCTGTGGCTACCCCCTGCCCTAGTTAGTGAAGTGCAGGTGGGTGTCATGGTAAAGGCAGTAGTTTGGCTTTTGCCTGCCAGAGCCCGAAGGGCTTTCACTGAAACAGTTTCACAAAGCCAAAAAGCAGGAAGAGTTTATTAAAGTGACAGATACGTCAGATTGAGAATTGCCATTGATAAATGCTTTCACTGCAGCAGTGCTAAGAGCGAATGTCTAATAGTAATGCAGCAGAAAGAAATCCATCCAGGGCATTTTCACTGTGTGGTGAAGGTGCGATTCTTACCAAGCAGGTGTCCCTGTCTTGGGTGGAGGAAGGGGAGTACAGTCCTTTGATGGTCCCTGCTAAGATTTCAGTCTTTTCTCCCCCAGTGGGGTATTCCTCTCGTGGCTTTTTATACCCTAACTCCGTTTGTCTCTGCCTCTTACATGACGTTTAGCATGATTTGGAGAGACAATTGAGTAACATGTATGTTTAGCATATACTGCTCTCAGCTCATTACCGCATTGCAGGGTATACTGTAATGTTTATTTTGCAATTAATTAGACAAAGGTCTCTGCTCAGACACTAGGCCCTTTAAAATCTGCGTCAAAGCTCCTTGCTTTCTTAGTTTGAGCCAAAACAGGACCATCTTATCTTCACAAGACTCCCTCCTTCAGCTGTTCCCTGCACTAGCCCTGGGACTCTCCACAACATAGGAATCTCAGGGTCACAACCATCTTTTCTGCACAGTTTCCACAGAGGGGACAGGCTGGCCATAGTTTGATGACATCCATACTGCCAGGCTGTTGGCGTCGGCTCCACTGCAGTTTAGCCCAGGCTACCTGTCATCCTGCCCAGCAATGCTCAGGCACAATGTGAGGGGCAGGGACCGATCTCGAATGGCACTGATCAAAGCGGATTAGCTGTATCCAGGTAGAGAGGATTCAGCTGTATGGATGTGCAGTGTGCTGGACAGGTTGGTCACAGGACAGAGAGCAGGCCCTTGGTTAGGTTCTTATAATACAAAGCCTCTTCACTGGGAGTATCTACCCCTTAAAAACAATCTCCAGCAAGCACAACTATCTCCAATCACTTCCTAATTTTGATCATGCGCAGGAGCAGCATCTTGATCCACTCTGATAACTGTGAAAGAGAAATTCTTTATTTGGGGGGCCTTATCAGTAACAGAAGTGAACGTTTGCTCTGGGAAAGGGCAATGTTTTGGGTATTCTTTTAGAAAAATATCTTAGATGGTATCCTTCAGAAGGAATTTTTTTATTATTTATTGCATACTTGCTAAAAACACCACACACAATTGTAATTGTTCTCTCTCCTGTAGTGAAAAATAATTACCAGGGCATGTGATGGGCTAAAGGGTAAAGGGTGGTAAGTGATTGCCATGCAGTTATCACAGATAGTTTTGTAATTCCTCTGTACAGTGCTACGGGACATAGGGGAATTAATTAATTTAAAACTCCAGTTTATCTAATCTGAGACCAGAGACACCAATAGGAACTAATCCTAACTTAGCCAGTCACATGTGAGTGTCATAATTACAAAGCAGAATAAGGTTGGAAGTGCATAATTAAATTGGTCAGTTTAAATTGTTTGGTTCTGAATTTAGATTTATCTAATTCTGAATCTTTTGCTGTTGTAATGCTTATTTTTAGCACTGTATAGCAAGTACAGGGCTCCCTGCCCAGAAATTACTGATCTGTATGCCCAGCCGTAACCCTGTTAACATGAGTATTATTTGAATAAGAAACTGTAGTTGTTGTAAAACAATTAATTAAGAAAATGTCCAAAGTATCATGATAACATGCTTTTTTTTCCTCCCCTTCTCCTCTCCCCCACCCAATATAATTACTACAGAGCAGAAAAATCCCACTGGAAACTAACCTGTTCATCACAGGCAAGGAGCTGAGATCACAGTAAGTGTAATCACCGTTGGTTCTTCTCTGATGAGATAACATATGGTCATATAGTACTAAAAAAAAAAAAGCCAAACAGGGCACTATTTATTTGTTCAATTTAAGCTTTTTCTTAGCATGTGTGTTTGTTCAGTACTGAATAGGATGTCCAGTGCCCCTGTAGGGCAGTTCTTTATGTAAGAAAATGTGTTTAACAGATAGAAAACAGGAAAGCTGCAGTTGTGGAAGAAGATAGTTCTCTGTAAATCCCCGGCAAATGCCCGAGAACACACCAGTGATTACTGAACAGTGAATTAGCTTCTCTTCCTTTTGTGTTTTCAAGCCTAATAAAATCAGATTCTTTTCTGTCTCTCTTGCTTTTTCCCTTTCTGTATCCCAATTTTCCCTATATGGTACACAAAGCTTTCTCATGATGCTATTTTACTTCTAGGAGCCTTTTATAGCAAAAGTTCTAAGCCAGTTACGAGCATACTCTTTTTTTAGGTTTTATTGCTGTTGTAATAGAAAAATTGCATTACAAATTCATGTTCATGGGTGAACTGATTTATTTCACAGGATAGCACAGGAACATGCATTAAAAGAAAATGCTATCAAAATAATCGTCAATAAGAAGCAGCTTGACCTGGGTACGTATCTCTAGTTGGGTGTACTTTTAAGATAATTTTCTATTTTACTGATTCTCAGAAGAAAAATTACTTGCAACTATTAATTTCAGAAATTTCCAATGAACAGCAGTTGTGTTTTTCAGGGTTCTGCTCTGCAGGAAATGTAATAAATTGTAATGATCAAAATTGTTAGACAGAATTAGAGCAAATATAGGAATCCTCTAATAAACGTTGAAAATCCATTTTTCAAGTGTTGAAATGCTGAAAATGCTCATTTAAGAGAAACCCTGAATTTCCTCAAAACTCATATTGTATAACAGCATATTCAAAAACTTTTTGTGATGCTTTGCACATGTTCAGCTTGTCAGACATGTTGTGGGAAGTGATGATGACGGCATTCTCTGTACTGAATGCCTAAGCATCTGACACTTATTTCCCATAGAATACGTCAAAATTGGAGCCGTGGAACTGACAATAGGAACTCTGGTTCAATTCTCAGTTCCTCTGTCCTGTTACTGTTGTGGGGTATGATCCTGGACACTTTGCCTGATGATCAATTAACTCAAATAGAAACAATTGTATTTTTTTAATGTTTTAGGAAAAAAAAAAAGCAAAGAAATATACCAGTCATTTTAAAAGCACTTTTAAGATGCAAGTCTGAGTTTCTGCTGAATGTGTCAGTTATTGGCAGGTGTTCTGATTGAGTTCTTTAGTAATTATTGTGGTCCCTCAGTATAGTACGAGTAAGGCAAAGGGCTATTTAGGGGGTTTTTTGTGGGTTTGTTGTACTGCCATTGGCAGAGGGGAATCACAGTGTAAAATGGTCTCTCTTCACAAACAGAGCATTTGGGTTGTATTCATCACACTCTGCTTTGCAGGCAAAACCCTTGAAGACCAGGGTGTCACACACAATGCAAAAGTGATGGTACTTCAGCTGGAACAGAGCGACGAGGAAACTAAAAGAAAAGTTCAGGAGGAAGAACTTCAATGCAAGAAAGAAAAAGAAATAAATGACAAGATGCAAAGAACAAAGAAGGGTTTGGAAATTCTATCAGAGAGAGGTAAGGGGGATTGCTGGCTTGGTTTTTTTTGTGGGGTGGGTGGGGAACATTCATTAATTCTTAGTGTATCAGAAATTATCTTCTCAGTGGACTTGCAACATAGCAGAGTGCCTGTTTCATGGCTGGATTTCAGTTTATACTTTTCTATGTTTCTGTCTGCTTGAAAACTGTATTTTATTTGACTGAAACTTCCTCTTCTGCTCCAACTTGTCTTACACAACTAGAATGCTAGAAAACACTGTCAGAAGGTTTTAACATGAATCAATTATCATTTAATTGGCACTTGACAGTTAAGGGACTGACGACTCTCAAGAACAGGCTTTAAATTTATTGTAGGCATAAGCACAGTGGAACAATGCATTATAAGTCATTATGCACATTTTTTTTGTGGTTTATCTGAGATACGGCCGTATGTAACCATGGTTTCATGGTGCAGAGCAGCTCACTTGTCATTGCTGTCCCTAACGTGGCTGTTCTGTTCTCATCACGTTTGCTGTTGATTGCTGGCAACTGTGGATTAAGGTAAATGGATATAGTCAATCTAACAGCAATAATTTTTCAAAATGAGGGTGTGTTTGTGAATTGCATTGCTAGATGGGGAGTTTAAATCACTTCTCTATTGTTTCAAAAATCTACAAAACAAGAAACTGCGAAACTCAGTGCGTAGTAAATTCCTGCCAAATGCAAAAATACCTGAACAAAGCTGCTTTTAACAGCCAATGACAGCCTGTTTCTTACTGTAATATCAGATTTTGAACAAGTGAAAGAAGTGATTCCTTTTATGGATTTAAGGAGTGATTTAGACCCCAGCCCTTGAATCCTGTATAGGGTCTCTTTAAAGTATTTACCACTGACTGTCAGTTACAGCAAAATGCCAGAGTCTAGAGTGGAGTCCGTAATGGGCTCATGGGCTGAGTGCTCTGTGTGAAGTGCAGCAGGGATTTAACAAGCCTTTTGTTTCATCCGAGAAAAATTGTAGGGCAGAAGCTTTTCATCTCGGCAAACTCCTACTTAACTCTTTTGTTTTACAAGAAAAGCATCTTTTCATTTTAAATCAGATGGAAATGAAAACAAAATGGATAGTCTGGTTATAAGCATTAAAGATGTGGAAAAAGGAAATTACTGAGCTGTGGGGTTTTTTTCAGTTTTATCAACTGTGCTCAGTTGTGGGATTTTTTTATTTTCTATGCTTTGTGTGATAAAGGATTTCAAATGTTAAGTAAAACGTGTTTTGTCTTCTGCAAAAAAATTCTTTACAATTTATGTAACTTTCAATGTTGTGTCTAAATTTCTGGATGAGCAGGGCCTTTTCCTTAGCGACCTTTCTAAAAGTTCCTCAGGTTTGTCTGACCAGGGCAACTGTTGGTACATATGTCCAAAAAACCACAGCCTTTATTTGTAATTCTGAATTTTTTTGTTACTGTTTGTTTGCTTTTTTGTTAAACCATGTACTTACTGACATAATCTTCCAGCAGCAGAGTTGATCTGTTGAAGGCTGCATTTACAATTTAAATTGTTTTTTTCCTGTCTTTCAGAGGAGTATGTGGACACAGATTCTGTTCCATATCTAGATATAGCTAATCAGACTGGAAGGTCAATCGAGATTCCTCCTCAAGCTAAGAAAGTAGGTGAAAGTATCTTCTAGAGCTACTAAGACAGCTTTTAGCTCGATTCATGAAGCATTTCAAATATGGGGTTGAAATGCAGTCAGACATTTTTGGGTGGTAACCCTGGGTCCAGTAGGTGTTTTCCAATAGCCATAATTCTGAAATAAAATTTAACTCTACAATCAGGAATATTTCAGTCATCTGGAGACAGACTGCTGGTTGCTGTTCTAATTTCAGGTCTAATCTGGTACTGACCCCTATATGGTTCATTCCCTACTTTTGTGTTTTAAGATGAGCTTTACTATATCCTAGCAGCTACATGCAACAACATGCAAATAACTTGCTCATTAGGCCTCAGTTTCAGTTGGAAACTCAATAAGCCCTCAAAATCAGACTCTTTTAAAATGATTTTGAGATCTTTTGTATTGTGACCCCTCTCAAATGTAAATTTGTTCACTGTTTAAGAAAGCTCCATGTTCTCAACTGAAAATACCTTTGGTTGGGTGCATGGATTGAATTGCTGTAGGAGTGACATACCTGGTGTTGGCTGCTGAAGCAGGAGAGTAGTCATAGATGCTATCTTTGGATTTTCTGAAGATAAATAAAAATCTTTAGAAATACTTGGAATTATACCCAGCGACAAAAAAAAAACCGAACCCTCAGGAAGAAATGAGCAGGCCTCAACATGGGCTAACTGCTGCCCTAGCTTCTTCTGTGTTTTCTGCATCGTTGGACGTTTCTGGGTGATTGGAATGACAGCTGTCCATTCTCACAGTGCATGCTGTTCTGGTGAAGTCCTGAAAGCAGCAATTCACCTGGAGAGTTAAAGCATCAAATGTTCAAGTGGACAAGATTCCATCAGTATTGAACGTGGATGAGAGGGAATATTGCAGGTTGTTTCTATCAAGAAATATTATTTACATTTCCATCTGTCCACAGGAACTAGAGTGTTTTCCTGCCACATTCAAAATCTAATTTTCAGTTCTGAGGTTTTGCAGAAGGAGAAGCATTAGGTTTTACGTGGTAGTTCTAACGGCAAAGCAATACAAATTTCATGCTGTTAGGAAGTGTAGCACCCAGAAAAGTGCTTAGCTTTTTATCAGTCATCACTGAAAATCTACCTAGGGTTGCATTCTGAACTTAAACTTGGTGCAACTTTTATGTGTCAGTAACATTCTTTCGATTAGACAATATCTAGCATTAGCAGATGGGAGAAAAGTATGAAGCAATGTGCAATAGTACTGTGCTTACAGAACGGGTACACTGCTGGCTTTTTAGGAAGAACAAGGGCTCTAATGGATTACCTAGATTGGTTTTTTTTTTGTTTTTTTTTTTTTTGGCACCTCCCAAACTCACTCAGATAGCTAAAAAGTCTCAATCTGTTTTTCTAGGCGCTTGTACTGGCAATGGGTTATCATGAGAAGGGCAGAGCTTTAATGAAGAAGAAAGAATATGAAATAGCACTGCCATATTTGTTGGATGCTGATAAACACTTCTGGTAAGAACCTTTTTGAGTCCTTGTGTCTCTCTTTCCTTTCCTGTCACCAGAACAGCATTAGCTCTACCTGTGCGGGGCCTGTTTTGCTTGGGGTTGCTCCTCACCCCCACTGCAGATGGGAGACAGCAGACAAAAGCTCTGACTTGCAGTGACAGGTGGCTTCATGTAGAACAGCTGAAACAGATACTGCCACTGGGCAATTTAATCTTTCCTATCAACATAAACAGAAACTGTCAATATTCATGTACAAGGCTGTAAATTGCATTAGCTTGAGAGATAGTTATGGGTACTCATTTGCAATTACTCCTGTGAAGTAATAATTTCTTGTAAAAGGTGGAGCAGATAGCTGAGGTCAGTAACCATACCCGAGTTTCTGCAGGTAAACTCATTTCCTGTCAGCAGTCAGAACCCTAAATGGCTCTTCTGAGATCCCCAACAGTAATACTGTCCCCATCTGTTTCTCATCTGTGTGTATGTACAAGGAGACTGGCACAGAACTCAGCATGTTCACGTGCAGCAGTTCCTCTGTCCTCTCAAAGGTTACACAGGATTTAATTCCATTCTGCTTTTAAAGAGATGCTTTCTTAAATAGTAACAAAATGAGTTGCGACTATTGAAATTCTTTGAGATGTTGTGTTGTCATTAGTGAAGGTGGAGGGAGATCAGCACTTCACGAAAATTCCACTGACCTCAGTTTGCTACCTCAAATATGAAGTGTGTGCTTTCTCAAAGGTGTGAGCATGCGTAATTCTAGCATGTTGTTTCATTAGTGTCAAGAAGTGTGTGGGGAAAAATAAACAACCCCTCCCTGAAAACCAACAGTTGTTTTATTTTCCAGTGAGTGTAGTGCCGAGCTGCTGAACACCGTTGATAACTATGCAGTGCTGCAGCTGGATATAGTGTGGTGCTACTTCCGCCTGGAGCAGCTGGACTGCCTGGATGACGCAGAGAAAAAGCTGTCCACAGCTCACAGATGCTTCCAGAGGTGCTATGGGGAGAACCATGAAAGGCTTATTGATATCAAAGTATGCCGGTTTTGATTTAATTAGGGTGGCTTTTTTTCCTACATATATTCAGTTATTGTTCACATATTATAAGACTGACTTAACAGAATTTTAAAGTTTTCTCATGTCTCTGTGGCCTGTAATCGAGTTGTGCAATCGTCAGCACAGTGAAAGCATTGGACCTGACAAAAAGGTCATGGCAAACAGGTGTTTATACGCACAGACATCATTTAGATGAGATCCTTTGGCTGCACACTAGTGTCACATATTAGCAACTGTGTCTTTAAATGTGTAAAGTGCTCCATTGATAACGAATTGATGTTCTACCATATGCTTCTACCTACATGCCCTCCCATCTCCCCCCTTGTTTCCACAATTCTTTAGGGAAGCTATGGCCGTGAGAAGGTTTTGTTTCTACGCCTTTACCTCCTCCAAGGGATAGGACACTACCACAGTGGCAGAGAAAAGGAGGCTGCTGAGTATATTCAGAAGGTAAGATGCCATTAGGTGAAACTTCAAGTTGTTCACACTGGCTCCTATATTTGGGCTCCGTCTTGCACCTGTTCTTTGCTTTCTCAGAAAAATGGAGAGACTTTCTTTTTTTTGTTGATTGTATGTTAGCAACAGTGTAAATAGTATTTTGCTCTTTCCGTGTACAGGCATCTCGTTTATATGACGAGCTGTCCATAGATCCTGACAAAGTCGATCGCCTGTCACTCCTGGGATTCTCCGAACAGGAAGCTCGCCTTGCCCTGCGAGCGTGCCATGGGGATGTGGAGCATGCTGCCAATCTTATCACCAACAGGAGAGAGGTGCGTTGCACTGAAAGAGTTAAATCAATGATCATATTGGTTGGGGTGTCCATAGGGTCATGGTTTGTGTGACTAGTGCACCATGGTGCTAAATTAAGGACTTTGATTATCCCATTTTGGCACTGTTGGTGTAACTGACAGTTTCACATCTGTTGCCACAAGTTTGAAACCAAAACTTAATACCACAAGGGAAGCTCTGTCCCAAAACACACGGATGAGAGAGTACAAGACCTGTGGTTGTACCACAGAGGCGCGTAGGAAGACTTTGTGTCAGCGTTCGCTCCTCAGCAGTGCTCAGTATGGGAATAAAACCACCATGATCAGGCTGTCACTTCTGGGCTTGGCTGGTCTGAAAGACAGGAGGCTGCACAGTAAAGTGCAGTGAGGGTAACCATCATGCTACACCATATCATGGCTTTGGACTTGGAAGATCCAGGAGGAGAGAAGGGTTTTTGCGCTAAAGCGAAGCTGAAGTGAAAGCAGTGTTGTCCAGGTCTGAAGTGCCTGAAGTTATGGTTGATATGGAGGTGGCACTTCTAGACTTCAGACAGTGAAATGTGGATGGGCAAGTCAAACAGCTGGGAGAAAGGCTGAACAGAACTCCTTGGCTGCATGCCCAGGTCTGACTGTGTGTCCTTGGCAAGTCCTGTCTACAGGCCCATCTGCCAGACAGGTTTATCACTTACCACACAGGGCCTATAATAGCTATGATAGCATAAGATCTGATCTGCAGAGCGGAAGTATGGCAGCAGTGCTGGCTCTTGGAAATGCAACTTTATTTAGTAACGACTGTCTGGCAGCACAGTCTGTATTTCAAAAAATAAAACCCAAAGAAATCCCTTTTCCTCAAGAGATTCAAACTCAGAGAAGTAAATCCAAGAAACCCTGTGCGCCCAGGGGAAGGCTGGAGCATTCCCATGCACAGGAGACTTTGTAATGGCTGTGTTCTTGCAGGAAAAGGCACAGATAAGGAGGGAGGAGAGAGCTAAAAGACGGCAGCGAATGGAAGATGTGAATACCTTGAAAAGCATGGGCTATTCAGAGAGAGCCGCTCAGATAGCACTTCGCAGTACACAAGGAAACGTGGACCAAGCCTTTAGGGTAAGTGATTTTCAGGGATAGTACTTGAATATAAAAACACTCCTTTACTTTTCTATTTATTGTTTAGCAGACCTTTCATTTCTGTAGTCTGTATTTGTTAGTTCATAGCTACCTTTTCCCGAACTGGACTTGCTCTTCCTGACCCTGTGAATCACATATCTCTTATCTCCTCATGTGGCTCAGGTTTGCTTGTATCAGCTATTGGGCTAAGTGAATATCCACACCAAGGACTGTTAGATTTCTATTCCTCTCTGGTTTATTGTAGTTTATTCTTGACAATCCTGAGTTACTGTTGGAAGAAGATGATGATGATCCTGTGGCCATGGACCAGTTTCAGGTTTCCCAGGAAAGTATTGATCAAGTAAGTGAGACCTCTTGCTTTCTTAGAGTTGGTTGTCTTGTTTCTGAATCATGCCTTAGAACACACCAGATCTTCCTTAAGCAAAGCTGTACAAATATTCTTTGACCTGTGTCACTCAAGGTGTCACATTTCACTGTCTGGCATCTGCACTTGACAGTGAAGTCACATGCAGGCTAAAATGTAATCAGTGTGTGCTTCCTGCCCATTACACCAAAGTGTCGTGCATGGATGCAGAGGGAACTATGTGCACGCTAATGCTGTGTCCCCAAAAAAGAGAGCAAATGAGAAAACCATTCAAGTCTCTGAACGTTGCAGTGCACAAGGAGAACAGTTGGAATGTGTCTTTCTCATCATCGATGTCAGATAGGCCAGAAAACTAGATTGCCTAAAAAAGCAAATGGCACGTGCATACTTCTGACATGCTGGAGTGCTTTGAGGTTTCCTTTTGAAAAGCAGAATTGGTCTGGTGTTAAACACGAGGCTCTCGATTTTGTTCAGGATCCCCATTCCTTTGTAGGTCACTGCCCTCTAGTTAACTGTTCCAGTAAACCTGAGTCAGTGTCCTGGAATTCCTGGCATGCAGTGCTTTCCTCTGCAAGAGGAATGACTGTCAGATGCAGACTCAGATTCCTCTCAGACTCTAGTGCTGGATGAGCTTGGATTTCTCCAGATTTTTTAATATTTTTATTTCCCCCCCCGCTCCTGCAGCTGATGTACATGGGTTTCAGCCGTGAGTCGGCAGAGCAAGCTTTGAAGGTGTTTAAAGGCAACATCCACTTAGCTTCCCAAACCCTTGCTCATTATGGGGGGGTTCTTCCTGCATCGCTGCAGCTGTCTCCAGAAGGGTCCAGTCCATCAGAAGAATCAGCTTCATCCAAAGACTCGCTGACAGAGTCTGCAGGTAAGAATGTTGCATCCAGCAGGCAGGGAAGGGGGAAGGCTGTTCTTCCAGCTTTTGTACTAAACAATTAAGTGATTTCTGCTTAAATACTGGCAGGGGGCCTTGAGTAATGCCCCAGATCACTTTTATTAGTAACGTAGTTACAGGCACAGTGTCCCTTCCCCTGGTAGTTTGTAACCCCTGCAGTCAGTGACAGCTGTATACGGGACCATAGGGGATGGCTGTCCAGGCAGCGTGTAGGATGGATGCAGCCCAGAAGAAGGGGTAACCAGCCTTCAGAGGTGGCTTGGGAAGGGCTGAGAGGAAACGGCTGCTGAGCAGGCTGTGGCTTTGGCACACAAGGCTGGAGGCTGCCAGTATCTGCCGTCGCTTCCCCAGTGAGGAACACGTGGCTCTCCAGCCCACAAGCAGTTCTGGCTTCTCCCCTCTCACTGTACTGGCTCACATCAAAACCAAACCAACCTCGCTTGCCTGTACTCTTCCACAGACCAAGTACTAAGCTGCTGGAGCATGTTCCCTGGACCTGCCGCTGATAATGATGGTATTTTGGCTTGATCATGTCTAGATTTTGCCTGCTGGGAGGTTTACTCTAAATCTGTGCTCTACAGTTAGCTGAAGTGATCCCACGCTCTCTCCTTGTGTCCCTTATGTAGTAGAACTGTAATTGATATTCACCGTTTAGCAAAGAGGAAGCTCGGACGTACTCTTCCGTTATTTGTGAGAGCTGTAGTTATCCCTGTTGTACAACTGAGGGTTTCCTACAGCTTTAAATAACAAGAAAAAATGGCCATCCCGCGGCATCCTGTGCAGAGCTGTTGACGGGGGTAGTTTTACACCCTCACAGAGCAGCCATGCTGCTGAAAGAGGGGAAGTGCCAGCTCTGCATTCACGCTGCTTTTCTTTGTTGGAAGGTTCTTCTAGTTCACCAACAGATGAAGACATGGAGACCGATGCTGTCAATGAAATCATAGAGGATATTCCTGAGCATGAAGAGGATTATCTGGATTTAACACTGGAGGAAGAGGAGCAGATCATCCATGAGTACTTATCCTATATACAAGTCCCACAGCATTAAATCCCATTACATCCACTTCAGTGACATGTACCCGACTTGGCAAATAGAGTTTGGATTATAAATGCACCTTCAGCTTATCTCTTACTAAATGCCTTGAATTCAGTTAAACTGTAGGTGGAACACTTGATTCCTGCTTATTTATAAATCTGCTTAAAGCCCACATTTGTGATACATTGTAATTTATTGTCATAGCAGAAAAATAGAAACATTTATTTTCAGAAGAAAATTTAATAGAACTAAACTATATTTTTATTGTGGAATAAGTTAATTCACTTAGTACTCAAGCAAAGAAGCATTTCTATACCATTTTAAAATACCAGCTTTAAAAAAAGAAGCAAGTTTATAAATCAGAAACCTTGTTTGTGAGCTTGTAGAGGTATCAACTGTCAATCTGTTCTTTTCTTCTGAAAGACTAAGAGACATTTATGTATGTGTTGTGCATGGATTTATACTGTGTTCTGCTTGTCACTTCCTGCAGGTGTTAGACGGGCAATAAAGGTCCCTACGTGCTCCTCCTGCTTGTAGGAAGAGTCTTCTACACATTAGATTTAAGAACCAGCAGGAACTACCCAGCAGGGCCCTGTCCCGTCAGACCCCTGTGACCTGCCTAGTGCTGTTTCCTTTTACAGCTAAACAACCGGTTTCCCCAAGCAGCTCCTCTTGGCCTCTCACAGGTGTGTGGCTTAAAATGGGTGGATTTCATGGGAAATACCAAGATTTTCTTCAACCAGCTGTTGAACACACCTGGGCCGAGGCACTGTCCCAGCAGCTGTTCCCAGCTTCAGCATTCTGGAGAAATACTTAGGGGTTCTGTCTGTGCTTTGTACCATCACCGTTCCTGCCATGTAAGCATCCCTCTCCCCAGAGAGCCCAAGTTCTCCGGCTTGTGAGCTTTTCCTAGACGTGTTTTATTCGTTTCCATAGCTCCATTGTCACGGCAGAGGGAGCCCGTGCCCCGTCTGCTCCAGCGCTGTGCTGGAGCTGGGGGGACAGGGGTACTGGCTGCGAGCTCCGCTCAAAGCCAGGCCTGACAGCCCCCCTTCCAGCAGTGGGACTTCAGAGCCGACGGGAGTGGATTTTCTTTCCTGGCCGCCTTAGCCAAGGACAGCACAAAGCAGGGAGGGATTATACTGTTAAGAAATCGTGTGTATTTCATACTTCAGTATCAGGGCAAGTGCTATAAAAATTGAGCAGTTTTGTATCTTCTCCCAAAGGCTGGAGCATTTCTAAAGCCAGTAATAGGAGCTTCTGAGGAAAAAACCAGCCCCAGCAACCATTATATCCTGTTTCTTTACAGGTGAGCTCTGAGGAACCACTGGACAAAATGCAGAGCAAACCCAAAATATACAAAAGAATTTAGAACATACAAGGGGAGGGATGTAGTTTTAACAAGAAGTAGGTGGGAAAGCACAAATTTATTCCTTCCTGTAGCTAGAGGGGTTCCCAAACCTACTGCCCTTCTGGCGTTACCTGACACTAGCCTGGGGGCAACAGCCTTGGGCTCCAGTCAGTGTTTCTCCTCTTTGAAGTGGCTTGCAGGGCAAACTGGCAGTGACAACTTGAGAAGTGAAGGTTTGTCCTTGGGGAATTTAAAATTAGCATGGTGAGACACAGTGCTTGTCAGGGAAGTCATTCCTCGGTGATGTCGCTGTGCCACAGTTCTAAATGATCAGCAGGGCAGGAGGCAGTGGCTAGAAATTTTCAGTTAATTTTGTGTAACTGTGTGTAAAGTCTTAAAAAGTATAGCCCATACTGTCTGTGCAACTGTCCATCTCTGCTCAAGGCCTCCTCCCCACTTACCTCATAAGCAAAATTAGCTGGACAGGAAGCCATCACACCAGCAACCAAGAGCTACCATCTCACAAACATTTCTCACAGGGCCAGTACTGAGCTACAGCAACCAGAGAGGTTTCCAGTGGAATTAAACCTACGCTATGCAGATGGTCTCCCAAATTCGTCTCTATCAGCAGGCATTTAACATAATTAAAGTGGTTTTTCCTACTCAATGTGGAAACCTGCCAGGTGAGGGCTAAGGAAGCTGCTTGTCAGGAGAGACAAGCAGGGTGCAGAGCAGCAACAACAGCGTTACGCTTTCAGAGTGGGGTCTGCAGTGCCACCATGGCAAGCACCGAGCCAGTGTGTGTGGCCATTTGTTGTCCATGCTTGCCCATAAGACTGGATGTCAGTGTGTGGCTGGTCACTCCTTCCCCTGAGAAGGGAAACAGGTCTGGTAGGCGGGTGCCTGGGGGGAAACAGGACAGCCCCACTGCATCTCTGACAACAGCCCCAGCAGTGAGGGAAAGGCAAGAAATCCTTCCACAAGTATATGTGTGGGGTTTTTTAATCCATATCCCATCCATTCTGAACTGCTGCCTATCTGCAGCCAGCCCTATCGCTTCTAGATGAGAAAACAGAAACTACACAGCGAGTTGTCTGCAGATGCCACATGTTTATTAGTCCATTCTAAAAAAGGATTACAGCATTTTTATTGTGCTGTAGCACAGAATAAATAAAGCCATAAAAATAAAAACATGTTGTTAGGTATTTTTGTACTGGTTCTACAAGGAGTTATATCTGCAAATAGAAAAATATAAGAACCCTTGTTTATTCATGGCTCAGTGGTTATCGGAGAGGGGTGAACCTGGAAAAAGACTGGGAGAACTTGTCTTCAGTCTGACTGCTTATTCGATGCTACGAATGCCCTGGCAAACCAAGGCCAGACAGCCTCTTAAGGAGGAAAGACAACAAATCTAGAGCACCCAGTAACTCCTGTTTTGCTCGCCCTCCTCTGAAAACCCCCCACAATCTGACATTCCCAGTGGATATAAGGAAAACCTTTCCCCCACGGGGACAGTCAAGCAGTGGGCCAGTCTGCCCAGAGAGGTGGTGCCTAGCAAACAGCTTCCAACTCCTGCTGTGCCAAGACCCTTCTGAGGAGCCCACCAGGAGCTTCCCACCTGACGAACCATGCCCAGAGGTGAGTGGGTGGCTGGAAGCACACACAGAAGACACATGAGGCCATTGGTGCTTCCTCCACTAAGTGAGAGATCGTAAAAGGTAAAAGACCCCTCTAGGTTGTTGGGAGGAGGACAGCTGCTGTGCTTTGGCAAACAGCTGACCTTGGTACAAAAGGTTTGAGGTTTAGCTTCTTCTCTACCTTAAGTTTTACTAAAAAAAATAATTTTTGTCATACTACTCCCAACTTCCCAGAGAGTTGTCCACTCTGCTTCAACCTCCTCCTGCTGAGCCACACCATGCGTTGGTCTGGTCAGCAAAATCTGACCTGCAGGTCAGCTGGGAAAATTGAATTCAAGTTGTGCTGCAGGGCACCTTTCCTGGCTACGTCCAGCCAAACAGCAACAGGGTGTGCAAGCAGGCAACAAGGACAGGAGAACATTTCTCATGAGCTAGTAGACAGACAGAAATGTGCAATGCCTTTCTTCCAGAGGGAACTGAAAACGAGCAGTCGTTAAGTTCTTAATTACGTGCACACAGAGGTACATCCCCTGAACCAGGCTGCAGGCCCTACCACCCCCGGTGCTGCTCAGCTGAGTTCATCTGCAGGGACAATATATGACTTGGTCCATCCAACACTCACAGAGGATCCTGGATCCTGAAACAGAGGTTCAGGCAAAGCTGTTTCCCATCTCTTTCCAAGTTCTGGTTTACATGGATGCAGTGGTGCAGGAAACAAAAGGTTCAACTTTGGTCACTCATGGAAAGTCTGTTCTGGACAGTCACATTAGTTCAACGGCCTCGTGTTCCCCATTTTCTTGCTGTACCATACAGCCGACTTTATTGTTGAAGAGACGAGACAGACTTCCCTTCTGAGAGCTCCTGCCCTGGGCAGACCGCTCCTTCTTCAAACGCCGCTTATTTCTCTTGCATATTCCCCGGATGTCCCAAATCCTCAGTGTGCCATCATGGGAAGCTGTGTAGAGCAACTCGTTGTGGATCTGGAACAAGACGATCACATTTAATACCACACCGTGCAGCTCGGAATCGGCACAATCAAACTGTCAAAAATCAGAGCAAACACAGCTTGATCCAAACACTTCAGGCCTGATAGCTCATTGCAAGAGCCAGTATAAATTATCACAAAAGCTGCTGAAGTGGGATGAGACGTTACCAAGTCAGGACTCATTTCTCAGCCACTTCACAGAGCCATAAAATATAAACAGCAGAAGTTATTTATAACCTAAACTCACTAGAAAAGCAATGGGGAACTAAACTCAGTGTCAAAGTAGGCTGTAGCTGGGAATTTCTCTGCTGGTTTT
Organism: Bucorvus abyssinicus; assembly: GCA_009769605.1. Taxonomy (NCBI): domain Eukaryota; kingdom Metazoa; phylum Chordata; class Aves; order Bucerotiformes; family Bucorvidae; genus Bucorvus; species Bucorvus abyssinicus. The sequence goes on along the minus strand of CM020028.1, from coordinate 8,829,201 downwards.
AGAGTGCTGGCTTTGGATGAAGCTTAAGGAGGCACCAAATTCAGCATCAGAAGTAGTGGGGGGTTCAGGAACGCTTTCCTCCTCACCTCCCTTCTTCCTTTGCAGTAAGTTACAGGTATGATTTCTCCTTCAAAATTCGTTTTTCTTCCAAGCCTGCAGTAATTCAACCCTGATTTCCCCCTGTAGTTTCATTTCCTTAATGAAACTTATTTCCATTTGCTGCTGTTGTAATGTTTCCAATTGTCCTCACCCCGCCCTAGAAGCCAGCTTTGGTCTTGATGATCTTCCTCTTCCTGCGTCAGTCTGTCCGCCCCGGGGTGCTCGCAGTCCCCAGGGGCGGGCTGTGACAGAGAGCATCCCACCAGCTGCCGGGCATACGTCAGCATGGAGCACCACACAAGCCCCGCACAATCACAGCCCCCTCATCCCTACTCATTCATATACTTAAGACTATATTGAAGTCGACACTTCTCAGTCCTCTCTCTTCCTGGGATTTTTTGCCCTGTACATTTGGAAATTAAATTACAAAACCAGGAGAGCCAAGCTTTGGCCTCGTCAATACCTGGGCTGCCCAGAGTGATTCTGTCAGTTATCACCCAAGTCCATCCAGGTGACCACCTGCCACACACCCAGTTGCTCAATACCCAGGAGTTTGCAGTTTTGAGTCCAACTACCCACTTGCTAATTCAGAGAAATGTACAAAAAGAAGCTCAGTATGCTTGGGATGAGTTCCAAAAGGAATTTTATCTCCTCTCTTTTCTTTCAACCATCAGCCTGCCAGAAATACTTAAGTGTCTCACGTTCTTCATCAAAATCCTTGCTCTGCACACAGCTTTTACTGAGGTCCTGATGCACAGAGATGGGGGCTCTGAAATGCACAATGCACCCAAGGATTCCACCTTCCCCCCGGGATTCCTCCCGTGCCCCTGGTGTTTGCATTGCCACCAAGGTCTGCCCATTCCTCCCCTTTCAACTTTTCAATGCCACTATCTCCTGAGCCTAGACAAAGCAACTTTTAGAAAATTTTTAAGCCAGTGGCCAAGACTCTCCCATTTGTCTGGCGGGATGTGTGTCAGTCATCAGTACAGAGCTGCTCCGTCATCTGTGTGCCTTCAGAAAAATAGATCCTGATGGCAATACTTTATATAAACGCTGGTATCCAGGATAGTGCATGGAAGTCGCCACTAGCTCTTCACTAAGGTCAGATGGGATGGCAAGCAGTTGCTGGACTGCTGAGGGATACTATGCTATGGGGGTTAGGGGGGGACAATGCTGTATATTGCTCTGCTTGGATAAGGCTTCAGAAACTTCTGTTCCACCTAGAGCACTGCAAACACTTATGACCAGTGTCTCGCAAGGGAAGGGGTCTCAGGTGGTCAGAGACCATTCCCTGCCCCTACACAGGATCAGTTACATCCATCTCATTTCTTATGGTTGCTTGTCTAACCCGACCTGAAAAACCTCCAATCACAGGCACAGGGCTGTCTCTGGAGACTCACTCTGTGGGTTCACTTACCCTTATTATTACTGAGTTTGTCTAAAATTACAAAAGGAATATGCAAGTTTGTTACCTTTTGTCCTACACTAGGAACACCCCCCACCCCAAGACACATAGAATAGCCACACCAATTCCCACACAACAAATGAGGGAGGGATCAGAAGTGAGAAACCCCAGCAAAGAAACCTCTTCCTGACCTGGATGCAGTTAATGATGAACTTGTGTCCTCGGAAGATCTTCTGCAGGACACCACTCCTGGAATTGAAAGCTCTTGCACAGGCATCACCACTTCCTGTGAACACTGCAACACAGCACAGGGCACGGCCAGATGTGAGCAACCACGTGCGGTCAGTTCACATGAGCTCAAAACATACCTAAAACTAGTTCACAAAGGAGCACGATGTATCATTTTTTAGGCTTGTTTGTCTTCTCATCTGTAGCAAGTTCAGACCATTTTCATCTCACTGACCCCAACATGCTTGGTTTTGTTCGTATTTTTCAACGCACTGAACTGCCTTAACCCTCAAGTTCTACATACATCAGCATATCGCTCCACACACACTTCAAGTACATATTTCTGCTCTGCATTTCCACATACATTTCCCTGCCTAAACTTGCCTCAATAAGTCTAAGCTGGCATTTTATCTCAAGTCTGGTCTTAAGGATTTCCACTAAGCCTTCCATTTGTTTTACCATGGTCAATCCCAGGTTTCCATTCAGTACTACAGGATCTTCATCACTTCTGCTGCTGCATCAAGCAGCAGAAGCACCTGTACAGTGAAGCTGCAAGCCACAGGAACAGCATTCCCCTCTCTCATACTAATGGCAGGATTTTGGCCATAGCTTCATTAAAACATACCCCTTCCCCCTCCTTTTTCAACCATAAGCTTACTACCAGGGCTGTCTCTGGGGGAGTACACAGTTAAATTGTTTGTCCTCAGGTGACTGGCATGTGCAGGCAGCTTGACAAAGAAGCTTTTTAAGCTCTTTCAGTGTGGTAAATTTCTTCAGCTGAATCCTGTAGCTTCGGACCTCTGCAAGCAGTAGAGCCCTTTAGGCCCAGGCTGTAATCTCTATTTCAGTATGGCCCAGAACTATCTGAGGGGTTTGGCTGTAACTGCTGTATTCTATCTGCTATGTTGTCCATGTGTTACAAGAGGTGTGGGGGGGTGTTAAGTAAATTAAGCATGACCAGGGATTTTGGCTGTTCATCAGGTCTCCTTAGGGTATCTTAACATGTTCTAAGAACAATTTCTCAATGCTTCAAGATCTTCACATCAGATCCCCAGAACTGCTGCATCCAGAAACTGTAAGGCAGCGTCGAATATTTAGATGTCATACTTAGCAATATGCCCAAAAAGGAGCACATTTGTGTGCTTTAAGAGTTGCAAACTGTCTTCATAAACACTCACTTTCCTGACTTAACCCAAGCTCCTCAAGTTTATCTAGAGGTAAATATTTCAGAACTGCAGAAATCAATATATTCACTGCTCTTGCAGTTCATGTCTTTGCACAAGCCGCTAGCATGGAAAAATTTTACAAAACTGAAGTGCATGAAGACCACAGATTCCTTATCTTTTGGGAGAAGTCAGGCGCTGCACTCCTAAAGAGAGGTAAAGAAATTATCCCTGCAGTAAATTCAGACTACAACAGAAAATGAGAGAACAGGCTACCTGCTGCCATCAGCTTTTCAACTTCAGATTAAACAGCAGGAGGCTGGGTACTTCCTGGGCGCACCTTCGAGAAACATCCGGATGTGGAAAATCAATGTCATTTTATATGGCCCACTACAAACTCAATTGCTGACACCACCCTGGAAAAGCATTGCGTCCCGTTCCGCAAAGGGGTAACAACGATGCACAGTGGGGAACAAGGCTCAGATTTTTGTTTCCCCAGTGAATGGAAATCACTTAATACTATCACACAGATGCAGAGAGTAGGAACCAATTAAGAGCTGCCAGTTTACTTGAGCTATCACTATCGGGATTTTGCTTTTGACAGACATCCTCCGTGTCTTTTGAACTGTCACTCCAGCTTTAAGAAGCCTCTTTGCTCCTCTGAGTTTCAAAGGAGCACTGTTGATCTAACCCAGATTTGGCATTTCAGTATATGCTCATATATACCATCTGGGAAACAAACAAACAACAAATTCAATAAAATTAACAATTCATTTTTACTTTTTACTTAAATTTCATAGACCCTTGGGAGGGAGAACAGGTTTTAAACGTTCCCTTGCAATTTTTGCAACATGAAAGAATATAAATGGCATTGAATTTTAAATGACTCTGCACGTACCACAGAAGAGGAATAACCAACATAATATCATTAAGTAAATTAGATCGAGAGCCACCTTTAATATTCCCCGTACTATTAATTACACAAGCGGACTGAGGAAAGCTACTAGAAACACATTCTGATGGTTTAAAGCTTAGTTCTCAGATCTGCCTGGACTCCCTGTACACAGTAAAGCCCTTTTGGAAAAACACACATATTTTTCCTCTCATTCTTCTACTGTATTTTCTTATTTAGACTGTAAACTCTTTGGGGGAACACGACTTTGGGTACTGCTCCGATAGCAAGCAACAGAATTAAGATCTTCTAACAGGAAGTATCCACTTCTCAGCTGAGCTTCTTTCCATGATCTTGTGCTGGTGTAAACACCACATAATCCATAACAAAGATAATTTATATTGAAGTATTTTCTCCACATTTTTGTGGAGACAGAGAAAGGACACAGAATGCTGATCTGTCCCAGGTGAACAGCTACAATTTTGATCTCCACCAGCTCCAACATTTGGTATCCAATGAACATCTCTTTGTGATTTTAACTGAAAAAAACCTACTAGGTACTGTGTAAGTAAGTGATCAATGTAGTACAATAATGCAAGCAATCATAGTATATAAAGGAGAAATTTCTTCTTTCAAGAATTAAAATGCACCTAAATTCTCTTCAAACAAGTCCTTAATATATTTCCATGACATTTTTTCTACCCTTCACGTATAGAACAATTCAATTCTCCCTGTTTGACACTTCTAGTGATTTAAAATGGGATCTTAAATAATTCTGTGAACACTTCTGTCACACTATCAGGATGTTCTTCACAGGTCTGACTAAATGCAGCAATATTGGCTGCATTTTAAGGAGAAAAAAAAAAAAAGAGTGAAAGAGTGTTATGGAAAAATAATGTATGTGTATGGCAGGACCAGGGTGATAGGATGAGGGGGAAGAGGGAGAAAGCTGCAGAGCTGATGGGGCTGGCATCAGATAATGAAACTTTTGTTTGAGCCTGAAGTTTCTTCATGATGGTTTTAGAGAGTCTGATCGAGTCTATACTGGTTGCACGAAAAACAGGATCAACACTGAAAAATCACAGCTCTGGAGGTCTCATTAATGAAGAAGACAGTCTCTCCATCTCTACTCAGACATGAAGATTCCTCACTGGATCAGGCCAACACCAGTTAGCACAGTTATCTATCTATCTCACCTCTGGGTAGTCTTGATGACTTCAGTGTTTTGTATCTTTAAAATTAAAAGGGGGAAAACACACACACAGACACATACACCATAATCAGTATTTTTTTTTTTTTGCCAGGGTACATTCTGGATTAAAATTTCCAGATCATTTCCCCCACCCTACCTGCCTGCATCTCTGAGCAATAACAACTTCAGGGTGCAGCATAAGCTCAGACCCTTTCCCCTTCCGCTTCAGCCAACTGCAAAAGCTGAAATCGGCAGAAATAATAACCTGCAGGTAGGGGATAGTGGGGCAGTTCTGCAATACAGGTGAGGAGACCTGAAATAAACTGTAAACTACAATTAACTGTTTCCATGGAGAAAAGTAGTGCTGTGAGTCTAGTGCTGAAAAGACAACAAAAAAAAAGGCTTCCTGATTAAAATAAAAATCTAACTACGGGCTTGGCTACGCGTTACGTTTCCAAACGTAATTCAGTTACTGGGTTATAAATGTGGTCAGTCAGCCGTGTCGGGCATGGCGCTGAGACAACTGCCATTAACCGTAATCTGCCTGTGCAGGTACGACTCTCTTCTAACGTGTACCACCTTGGATTTGCCAGGCATTTATCACCACCACACTGATGATCTGCCAAAAGAGATATCAAGGCCCAAATAGCAACCAATCATTTGGTGTTACATGTTCATTTCATAGCTGAAGTACAGAAATTGAAATCAGAAAAGCATTGCAAATTTCCAGAGTAGTTTAAGACAGGCATTGCCATCCCGGTAACCCTGATGGAGAGAAGTACTTGTTTGGGAAGCAAATGAAGTCACATCACGTCTAACATCAGTGGCAGGACAAAACCAGGATGACACATAGAGAGGTTCAGGCTGATAAAAAGAGGCGCAATCTCACAACCCCAAACCAGAAATGGATTGATGACATGCAGAAGGAAAGCCAGCCATGACAGGGATTTGAAGAGGGAAGTTTCAGGGTCAGAATATACCATTCTGTCAACAATAGACACTACGTACAAGTACCGTTATTAACAGGAGCACTGAAAGCAGGGGAACCAAGTCCCGAACATTAGTAAGGCAAGCAATGCTTGGCTGCTGCAGACAGGTCATCTGGGGAACAAATATGTGAAAGAGGACAGATAAAGGGAAAAGAACATGTAGAAAATGGCTCTAGGAGATGGTCAGAGTCCAAACAGGAAACCCAACTGTTAGAAAGAAGCCGTGAGCATCTGAGCTGTGATTCTGGTTTAGGACAGTCCATTACACAGTACCTACAAGGTAGCAGTGGCAGGCACAGGGCTGTGTATCCAGCAGCAGTACTTCTGTCCCCGAGTACACAGCAGAAGTAGACTGACAGACATGAGTCTAGCGAGGTTAAACCACGGCTGTACAAACAACCCACAGACAGCTCAGGATGTAGCCACTTCCCTTGGTAACAGAAATAAAGCAACTGCCTCTTCATTTGCTGGAAAAGGGAGGTGGAAAACGGAAGGAAGATCTAAGCTTCCCACATGGAGTAGTGCAGCGAAGTTTGATACTGAACACAAACACGCTGGAGTTGAAACAAGTGACAATTTCACAGCCTTCAGGATGACAGTATTCTCTATTAACAATCTTTGATCAAAGACAAACATCGACAAGGAGACCAGGGATTGCTGTACATAGGAAAGGCAACTTACAGATCCCAGCGTGGTATTTCAAAGTGCTAACGCTGTGTTTGTGCGCCTTGTATGTTTGGATTCGCTCCCCAGTGTCTGCTAACCAGCACTTCACTGTCCTGTCCGCACTTCCTGAATACAAGTGCCGATTCACTAGCTGAAGGGAAGAGAAAAAAATATCAGCAATAGTCTCTCAGGCACATCCGCAAGAACTGCATTGAAGTGACTCATCCCAAGTCACAGTCTCCAACTCGACAGCCTGTTACAAAGAGCAACAGCTACACCTTGAAACAGAGGGATGGTGAGCAAAACCAACCTTGCATTCTTCACAATCGCATCTCCCATTGACTTCTGGGCCTTAAAATCAGCTCCCGCATTTCAGAAGATAAAAAACGTGGCCCACCTGCTGGTGTGAGCAGGCGGGATTTCAGTGAGCTGAACAACCCGAACCCTCCTGCCATAATTAATACAGCCTCAAAAAAACCCTGCGGTGTAGTTTCTGCAAAGCATATTTGACAAGAACTCATTGCAAGTTTTAATTACAACAAAAACTTTAGAACAATTCGGAGTAACAAAAAAAGTAAATTAAAAATAAAATCCTACACAACATAAACCAGGGTTTAACATGATTACTCTGTACACAGTCTCTTCCTTGAAACTGTTGTACCTGCATTTCCACAAGTCTTTTTAGACTGTGCTATATAATGACTAGATTTTTAAACCTCTTCAGTCGGATTCTCTTCTGCTGTGTGTCCAGAGCAACTCTGCCTATAAATCCCAAAGAAGAACGGTGCCTCATCACACTGGTCATCCTGCACGTTGTGCAAACTCGTTAGCGGTGGGGTTGGTTTTTATTCACACAGACACGACAGAGAATGACAAAAGGAAGGATTTCAGTTGGGAAACCAAGACAGAGAGAAAATAACTGACCTGTGCGAGACTATAAAACCAGCCAGTACGCAGTAACCCACGCTCCAAAGCCTGGAAGCTCAGCAGGGAAACTCCACACCGCACAGAGAAAGATCCTGCATTCCCTGTCCATCTAACAGCGTGCTCCTCCAAGCAGAGAACTGGCCCAACACCTGCCATCTGAAGGCACCCGGTCATCACATGCTCTCACAGCAATCCAGGGGCTGTAGTTCAAGGACAGTTTCATGGACTTGCAGCAATCTCTGTATCAAAAGGATGGAGAGACAGGAAGGAGAACCCTGACCCCCCCTGCACAGATACAGAATTTATGTAAGGAGTAATGGCACCTTGTCACCTTGTTTGCCCTTCAGACACAGATCAGAAGGTTCAGCTGACCAGCAGAGCTCTAACCCCTTACAATTCTGAGGTATCTCTAGGAAATCAACCGCAGAACAAATGACAAATGAGCTTGACACGAGTCTGGCTCTTAGGTCACTTTTAAGGGTCTGGTTCTTCCACCACCTCAGATTACTATAAGCTTTTGGTCCCCACTCTAAACACTCTGTTTCTATAAGGTTGAAATGTTTTTCACGCTCTCCCAGCTACACTCCTATATTTTAAGATACAAAGCACTACAGCAACAGGACTGTGGTAACCCCTGTAAGAAACATGTGTAGGCAGACCAAGATGATCACTGGACGCAGCTCCCACCAGCCCAGTTGGAGGAGAGCATGCCACACTTCCTACCAGCAGAACTTGGCCCACAGGACAGTCTTCATAACTAAACGTAACAGTGGTATGTGCTTCACAAGGTCCTGAAAAAAACAGCAGTACTTCGAAATGTCACATCCTATTACTTTTAATTTAAGCTGGTTTAGGAAAGGGAAGGAATGACCAACAGCACTTAGGAAAACTGAGAGCTATACAGTGAGCTGGAGGAAGGTAACCTGACTTTTAATTTCCAGGCTCAGCCTGAATGGGCATGAAGAGCACTGTCACACTGCACCTGCTAAATGGAAGAGGATGTTTTGAGTTGAGATCCTGCTGCGTTCTTCCGGCCAAGTCATTCCGTTTCTTTTTGAGACATCTTGCTAGGAGCATCAACCCACCCACTGAGCAAGTGAAAACACTAAGGTATAATGTCCTGCAGGTAAATGCCACTCTGTATTAATGGCACATTAGGTTGCGCTGCTTCATTTCTACATTTAAGTGGGTGTATAAATGCTGAAGTGAAGCCAAAAAACCTGTGACTTGCCTAGATTTGCTAATTTGCTAGATACAAAAGTGTGTTAAATGACAGGGCTAACTCAGGTAATTTATAGCACCAGGACTGTAAGAGCTATAAAAGCTTCTGATACCCAGACTCAGAGAGCTGGTGAGATAGCCGGCACACCAACCATCTACATTAAATTCAAAGCCTCTGTGCTACCCATGATGTACTTCTATGCACCTTCCTCCCCCTCACCAGTTTAAGCACGTTGAGCACAGTAGCAAGGGATTCTCCCCCTTCCATGGAAACAGAAATACTAACAGGTTAAACTATCTACCGGCTGCCACAGACTAAGCCTGCAGCACAGCCAACAGCAAAACCCAGCACAGGCTCCGACTGTCACACAGCCTCTCATTTCTATGGTATTTTTAAAACACAGAGCACGAAATAGCTATTAGTGGAGAAAGCCATCAAGAGCCATCAGCTCAGGTTGAGCTACAAATCAGACCTGCCTTTAGTGACATGATGCAGGCTTCATCTCATCTAAATTGATGCAGACATCTACAGCTAAGATAGTCCCCTTACAGTCACTGCAGTCTAGGGCACAACCCCTCTCATCCTGAAGCAGATGTCTGAAATAGAACACACCTTAAAACTTGCTATTTCTCCCCCCGACAGGGACAACCTTCCCAACTTGTAGCCATCTGTATCAATTCAGGCAAGGTAACTCCTCCGTCACTTGACTAAACGTAGGTCTAGTTCACAACTCCAGCATAAGCTACACCACTTCAGATATCTGTATTTAATCAAAATAGTAATAAATCGTCCCATACTGTTCCCCTAGCCAAAGCACCTCACAAGCAGGACCCACACTCTCTAATATAAAATAAAAATCTTCCCTATTTTATAGATGGGGAACCACGTGTCACTGAAAACCATCCAAAAAAAGGACTTCAAATTTACAGCACCCTGACTTTTGACTGCCCAAATTCCAGCATGCAGCCCTCGTTTGGGAGGCTGATCCAGGCTGCAACCGTCCCTTTCTACAATGTGCAGGAAACTATATGCTTCAGGAAAGTTGTGGCAAGCAACAGTGCATAGTATCTCTGAAATTGGTCACAAGAGCATATGAAAATCAGGTGGATTCTGTCTGAGAAGAGCAAGACAGAGGCACCAATCCAATCTGACCCATGACAAATTGGTATTTTAACTCCAGAGCTTTCTTCCAGAATTTGCATCCCAAGGGTGTGGCTATGCCCTAACGACTCAGGCATGGCAGCGTTGGCTTGGTAACTCACCAAAGCTGGACACGCTCTGCAACACCCTCATGCTGTCTGGGCACAAGAGACCTTTGCTGTGGAAGCAGTGGAGGTCCTAGGGTCAGCCAGCAGCACAGGTCTTTGGCTTCTGTAATCATTTTCCTTAAGTCATGACTGTATTGACAACTAAAAAGCCCAAGAAAGAGGGACTGTAACATGGTTTCCCCTGCTCACTTCCAGACAGGTCCCCAAAGCACTGACTCCTAGTTAGGTCACCTTCTGCTGGCTCTCCCTCTAGGACTCTTGCTAACCTCCTTACACCAGCTTGGCTTCTCCTATCCAGCAGCTACAAGACTCTCCAAATGGGTTTAAATCTCCTCAGCCTGCAGAGGCCATTTCATCCAGATCCACCAAATCTGTGAGGCTACTGGGCAAAATAGTATGTTGCTGACACCTTAGGCTCAGCAGATCTGGCCCCACTCAGGAGCTGGACAAAGCACACAGACTTCTTCACCAAAATGTGAGATCATGCTGCAGCTAAGCTGTCCCACTGCCAAGACTGGCACCCACTTTTGTGTATGGGCATCCAGGCACAGTCATTTTCAGCAAATAGTAGTGCACTGGGTCCCCAGGTCCATAACTTCTGGGCTTTTCTAGATGAAAGTCTCCAAACCTTTACCAATTCCCTAAGTTCTATTCTTATTAAAGAATCTAATTTTCTTATGATTTAGAAGGAAAAATGTAAAATTTCACTCAACAGATTTTTACAGATATATCCAAGTCTGTCGACTCTTGGTATAAAAATGATCAGTAGAAACAGTTACATATTCTAATCTGCAACTGCCTGGAGAAGCACTGGTGGCATTTTAAAAGCTGTATTTTCCTTGGCTGGCTTTGTTCACTTCGGCAAACTGCCCAAGGAAGGTCCTGACAAGGAAAAGCATGGCAAGATGAGGATACCTGTAGCAGAGCAGACTACACAGAACGGATTTGCAGCTCAGATACTAACGAGCTGAGAGGCCATTTCAAACCCAAGTAGCTTCAGAAGAATGAAAAACCTGATGACAGTCAGATGCCCAGTTCTAAAGCCTCAGACAGACAGGAAAAAAAAAAAAAAATCGCTGCATTGATATCTGTAATGCTGGAGTGTTAATTTTTCTCATTACTCTGAGAGACTTTGAACCAGATGAAACATCAAGACACATGAAAGGAGCAAATTTGTCTTAATCCTCAGGCCAAAGTACTGGAGATGTACTAGTCCATGAAAAAGTTCAGTCAGACTTGCTTGTGAGTAGCAAAGTAAGAGTAGTAGCAAAATACAGGTTGTAAACACTGAAGTAGTTAACAGGCTTCACTATTAAAAAACGCCAGTTTTATCCAACCCTGACCTTGGTTGTAGCCCCTAGACACACCACAGTTTGAATAACTGCTCCACAAGCGTATTGGTCCACAAGCTTGGCTAACCTGACTATATGCAGCAGCTTAATACAATTTCTACCTGTATGAATGCCAAAAATGTCTGCAGAAGCTGTTTAGCAGGTATTTAAACCTTACAGGAATGGATTTCGCTCTCCCAATTAGCTGTTGCTATAAGAAACAAGTTATCGCTCACCCAAGGAGAGGTAATTGTCTCTCCAAACAGATGTGGACATATCCTCTTTCTGAAGGTCACTGCACTCACATTGGCTCCCAGGAACTTCCTGATGAGTTCATATCACCAAGCACATATCCCATTACCAGCTTATTCTTCACATGGGGGTCAGTATTCCAACCATCTGCCAGCTGCGTCTTCTGTTCACAGCCACTTCTAAGCTAAAAATCACCAGCTTGGACCGATGTCAAGTTACAACTATGTAGGCCTTCAGCCGAGTTAGACTTTCAGGATCCTATTCAAACCACATTCATTTTAACAAGCTAATGAACTCCCTGTGGGCAAGAAATTGGGGTTTTTTCCTGAGAATCCATCTAGAATGAGCTCTCTGGTCTGGCTGTTGGAGAACATTTTTCAACTTTTTTACTGCAGTGCAAAGTAATGGCCCTAGAAACACGTTTCTTTTCTACAGGTGGTGTACAAATTCATATTCCTCTAATTCACATCTTCATCCTCTGATGAATTATGCAACAAATACAAACAAAAATTACAAAAAATATGTGCACTTAATTTAATTGGTGTGACACCAAAAAAATGCTGTCCCCATGATCACAACAGTTAAGCGTATAACTGGAGTTCAAGCAACGGCTTTGTTCAAAGCATTCTTTTCTTCTTGTCAGTTTTAAAAGGCAACCAAAGGGAATGGTCCAAACAAAGGATCTTATGCAGGAAAACCAGAAGCAAGTCCTTGCCCACTCATGTTCATTTAAAACTCCTTTTTCAAGAAAGGAGTTTTCTTGCAAGAATGTTTGCTATAGGATCCAAGCAAAATTCCAAGCTGGATCATTGCTCTCTGCCAGCTTTAGGCAGCACAATTTTGATAAATACTTAGAGGCAGAACGATCAGCAAAGGACAAGGCAATCCTCGTTAACAGTTCACAAAGCTCCTGGGAGGCACTCAGAAAAACATAGCCAAGAAAATATTTAAGTCAGGGTTATTCACCTATTGCAGGCAGTCACAATAATGAAAATGCATGTTTGATTATTAATTGCAAATACTGGTCTTTAGCCAGGCCTGGAATTTTTAAGTGGAAGAACTAGCATGAGCTGTGTGATTACACTCAGCCCACCCTTGCTTTTTCCCATCGCCTCCTATAAAATCTCATCACTGGCTCTCAGATGAAGAGGGAGCACTCAGAACAGCTGCTGTCTCTTGCCTGCCAAGCTATCAATGCACTGCAGGAGAACTGGAGTGAAGAGCTCTGGCTGCTCCACTGCTAGCTACCTTGCCTGACGATGAGAGCAAAGCAGTGAGGGCTGCCAAAGCACCTAGCATGCACACAGCTCCCACTGCAGACAGAAAGTCTGCTGGCAAAACCCCTGTCCATCTAATTTAGATGCTGGAAGGAAGAGAAGAGCAGCATTAGAGTAAGCTGGTACCTGCAGCAGAACTGTTTTGACAGTAGACCACATGCAGTCAGTTCAGCTGGTAAATCAGCTTCAACAGACTGACCCCAGGACAGGAAAGCCCTGGGGAATATCCATACAGCTCACCCTCTTCACTCCACTGCTCAGGACCAGCAAGGACAGGGGAAAAGGGAAAGCTAAAAGCTCACCAACACTTTCTGTTCTGCCACGCTAGATTAGAGCTGCTTTCAGGTTCTTCTAGCATATGCTAGCTGGCAACAACACCTGAAGGATCTTAGAGCAACTGAGGAACCTTTGAAATCCAAAGATGCCCATGGCATCACCCCTCTGCTTCTCACATGCCAGCACTGTAGGAGGCAAGGAAGAAAACATGGGTGTGCTTTACCTTTATGCGTGGGATAGCTACCCAGAAACACTCCTTCAAGAAGCTCCAGGAATTTCCATTCACTGCTACAGCAACACTATTGGTATTTACTGGAAAGTAACGGTAGACGACTAGAACAGTCCAGACCTAATTTGCAGCAGTTTAGAACATCCTGGGGCATTCCCGTTAACAGTACCTCTTAATGTTGGGGAAAATATGGTCTCAATATCCAAATTTTTCCTGATCTGCATCCAGGATGAGAGAGCACACTGAGCATTTCTCAAACTTTGTGAAAGGTCACCCTCCCTTAGGGATCTTTATTTGAATAAATAAAATGAAAATAAGTCTTTATTTTTTTTCTCTTTATTCTCTCCACAAAAGCATTATGCCACCCAGAGAACAGGTAACTACCTTTAATTGCTGGTACCAGCTCAGCTCTTCCAGGACAGAGGAATGAAAATCCGATGTAATTAGCAGCTCACTTCTGCCCTGAAGAAGATGAACTATTGTCAACAATTAAAACTGTCCCTTGGCTACTGTGAGCAACTCACAACTACCTTCAAGTCCTTCCTGACCCACAGTTTGAAAAATACTATCCCAACTCCCTGCCACAGACTGCAACACTGTCACTAAGTAGCCCTAGGCAAAAAAGGCTCCAGGAGCTTTTTTGAGAAGAAAACAAAAAATAAAAAAAATAAACACCTCTATTCAGGAAGTTTCCCTTCTGTTGTAACATCTTTGCATGGATTCTGGTGATTGACCCCTTTCTAAAAGGACAAAAATACCATGTGGGCTGTGCTGAGAGGCAGCCAAGTGGAACAGAAAGGCTAGTGTTGAACCCAGTAAGGAAGAGGGAGGAATTGGGCAAGATCGACAGCCTAAAGCTATTCAACAGCAGTATAGCGACTGCTTAGGCTGGGATCAGTTTTAGAGGCCCAGAAGCTAAATGCTCTCTGTGGAGGCAGTATGTACCTCGGCTGGACTCTTCGAGCCTCAAACATTAGCTGGTGATGAGAGAAGTGAGGGGTTACCAGTTACTCACAGCTAGAAGAAGATTTGGCCAGGACTGTTGCCAACACAGTCTTGGCAGCAGTAGCCTTGTGTACTTTGAATTGTTCAGGTTTTCCAAATAGATGTATTGGTTTTGCTTTTCTCCTCCTCTACAAGAAGTTCTGTTTGTTTAAAACCATTGTTTAACTCTCTGCTCACAAGGGGAGCAGCACTGCTCATTCTGGAGCATTCAAAGAGTGTAATTGAATTTCCCAGGCTTCTGGGAGAGGGTCAAGCCAGTTTTGTGTATAACAATTTTAGCAAGAACCCAATTAAATTAAAGCAAGCTCTGTTGTTGCCAATCTGTGCCTGGAAGAAGGGTTACAATTAAACAGCAAAACATAGCGTGACACTAAGAACAGCAACAGATTTACTTGCACATCCTCAAAAGACATTACCACGGTATCTCAAAAACAACCTTTAACACTGAGCATTTACCCAAGGAAGACAAATATTACTTCAGGGCAACATGATTTTGTGGGGTTTTTTCCTTTCTAAAACTGAAGGAAAAGAGAATTCCTTCAGAGCTATCAGGTTTTTAGCCTACTTGTGCCAACTGTGACCACCCTCTTTAGAGACAGAAGGCAACACTAATTAAACAGCAATTAAAAATACATGCTGTAGCCTCTGTAAAGGAAAAGCCCTTATGGACAAACACAAACAAGGAGAGTAGTGAGAAACAACTACTGTCATTAACCTCAGACACATACATACTTCTATAAACATTTAAGGTTTGACAAGCTGAAACTAAGTTCCAGACCATCATATACCTTCTTTAAATATACCATTAGCATTTTCTGGTGGATAATGGAAT
Organism: Bucorvus abyssinicus; assembly: GCA_009769605.1. Taxonomy (NCBI): domain Eukaryota; kingdom Metazoa; phylum Chordata; class Aves; order Bucerotiformes; family Bucorvidae; genus Bucorvus; species Bucorvus abyssinicus. Next base: position 8,813,948 of record CM020028.1, on the reverse strand, counting down.
GTACAGGACAAGTGCCTGTGCGATAATTCCCCTTTTCCTTCATCTGCCTGATCTCCTTCTCTCCTCTGCAACGTTAACAAACCTGGCAGCATTGACCAGAAAAATACTGCAAACAGAAAAACAGGGTATAGTTTTTCAGGTCACATTAGATTTTTTCCCCTCTCCTTCATCATTTCCTGATTTCTCTCCCCCATGTGCTACTTTTCCGTTTTCCTTGCCTGTTTTCTTGTCTTGGCCATCTCTTTCTCCCTTTCTTTCCTCAAATTATGTATGTGTGGTTTTTAAAGCAGGATTTCTTTCAGCTTTATATTTTCCTATTATCTTTTGCCCACAATTTTGGGTTGGGTTTTGGGGTGGGGTTTTTTTTAAGTTATCTGGTTTACTCTGAATTTCTTCCCCTCTCCTTTTGTAGTTATCTGACCCTGTGTCTGTTTACTTGCTCAGGTTATTTTTTTTCAAAGTCTGGTGATCCTGTGTACACAATCCTACTCAGATGAACACTCCTCCCAGCAAACCTACTGATTAGTTTCAAGACCTAGGAGTTTGTAAAATAGATACTGAGCTAGAAGTCAGACCTAGAAGACAGGATAGCCACTAGAAGCCAAGAAGGTATCAGAAAGAGTTTTAGAGAAAGGGGATTTGTCTCAAGACCATTGAGCATTGTTATTTTGTTATTACATGAATGTTTAAGCTCACCATTCAGAACCTGTCTCAGAAGAGCTTCTTTAGGATTGAAAAGATGACTGAGACCCACATGGGTTAGGACAAGATATCCACTTCAAACGGCTCTTGAAGAAGCCTCTGGTTCTTACCTCTAGGCAAATTACTGATCCTTGATGCTCTTTGAACACTTTCAACTGCTCACCAGTGACGATATTCCATGTTCGAATGGTGTAATCCGTGCTGCCAGAAAACAGCTCCCTGTTTGGTGCGTCAAGTATAAGGCATAAGACAGCCCCAGTGTGTCCCAGCAGAGTCTGGTAACAGCGCCCACTGGACACCCACCAGACTTTAACAGTGCAGTCTGTGCTACCTGTCACCAGGAGGTCTCTGCTCACTTTCTCCTCCTCCTCCTCTTCCTCCTCCTCTTCTTCAAGAACATCCCTGGAGGAATAGTGAGCTAGAGTCAGGACACAGTTCCGATGGCCCCGGAATTCCTGGATTTGTTTCTCCTTGTCCACGCTCCAGCAGCGGGCCGTCCTGTCATAGGAGCCACTAAAGAGATAGTCTTTGGCTACCAGGATCCTGCAAAAAGTAAAGTTTGCATGTATGAGCACGTCCTTTCCACATAACCAATCTTTGTCACAACTTCAATGCCAAGCACCCTGAAGTTAGAAACAGTAGCATGAACACAATGCATATAACCATAATTCAGTGTCACTGTTTAATACACATTATTAATGAACTTTTTTGGTCACACAAAGACTTCCCTGTTTCTACTTTTAAAACTGAGACCCCTTATTCAGGTACATTGATGCAAACATTTTTACATGACAGCATTGTAACTTCGGGCATTTGTGTTTTCCTAAAATCTTTGCTAGCAGCAATCTTATGTACTTTTCATAAGTTCCACATACTAGCAAAGAGTTTTTTGTTTGTTTGGTTTTCTTTTTTAAAAGAGAACTCATTCTTGATAATTATTTATCAGTATTTCTTTACAAATCATTATTTATAAACTGACTTATGAAGATAGCTTGGTATTAAAATAACACACAAAAAATATACATTCCAGGAACATGAACTCTAACTGCAGCATACAAAGATAATTATCTTTCCATCATTAAATAGAGAGAGTGCAGGAAAATAATAGGTACCTAATTTCACTTAGTCCAGGATCTCAAAAAAGGCAGAGCAAGAGCACCCCATTTATTAAGTAACTGAAGAGCAAATCAGATTACAGCTCAAGAATTCAACTTACTGGGCCTCCAAAATAATGAGTTGTAGCTGCACAAACATATAACAATGGAAAAATCTCTATAGTTCGTATTTCCAAACCAGAGATAGGGAACATCATAAGCTGTCATCTTTGACAGCTGAGTTTGGTCCTCTGGAACTTTTCAAACTGGCAACAAAGCCCTATGAATAGGGAACACATTTTGCATTTGCTGATTCAAGCGAAAATCGGGCCAGTGCCAGAACACAGACAGCGCCAGCCTTCCTAACTATTTACAGAATCTAGCTACGCATCGGATGTGTTTTGAGTTTAGTAAGGAACAAAAAACCCAGACGCCTACCAAAAAGAAATGTAAAAAAACAAAAAGTACCACTCTTTGACTGCTCTACTTGTCATTAATTAAATCCAGTCCAACCATTAAGAGGCACTTTAAATTGCCAGGCCAATTAGTCATGCACAATCAGTTTAATATGAAACTTCATTTGCACAAATGGGAATAGTAATTCCAGAAAAGGCCCTGACTTTATCCCTCTTACAACACAAAGGCTTGACGTGATGTTTTTAAATCTGTTTATCAGAAGCATCTGTTATCAATTTAATAATTTCTTCTGGAATTCCATTCGTAGCCCTGGATTAAACTCCCCTCTGCTGTGTGCCTTTCATTGCTCTCCTATCTGCCGTCTAATGGATGTGTCAGCACTGTTGCTATGAAAATTCATCATTACAGCATAGAACATGTGCAGCATGAACTCAAAAGTTTGCACAACCCGTTTTATTAGCGTAGTAATGGAGAATTGCAGCAAAATGCCAATATATGCGTAACAGGTTACAGGAACACCAGGGAACAACGCCACAGAACCAACCTGTTAACGATTGATGTGTGTCCTCGGTAAATGGCCAGGCACTGACCTGTCATCACATCCCACTTCCGAATGGTATGATCTGCACTACACGTGAAGGCAGCCTCGTTCTCTAAGTGGCAAAAGGTGATGTAACTTTCATGTCCTAGGAATACCAAAGGACATAAACTCAGTCACTGTGCATGCCAGCAGACAGACTAGACGAGATCTTCGCCTTAACTCAAAGAAAAATGCAACCAACAGGACTGAAGCTCTCGTTTTAAATGCACTACCACATTCTTTGCATTTAAGGATTTGTGTAAAACACAACACTTTCAATTAACAGCAGAAAACTCTGTTTCACTGAGAAAAGGATTAAGTGAAAGAGTAAAACAGCACGGTTCCACCCATCGGGTAAATCAAACAGTACTACACACCAAAAAAGAGCTAAATTAATATCAGTATAATAAAACTCAGAGTAATGAAGCTTAAAACCAGTAAAAAATTGGGTTCTTTTTTTAAGAAAGAAATGCTTTTGCTTCCATCTTCTGAAGTCAGGAAAAAAAGGCTGCATTTCAACCCAGCCCATTGATTGTCAGGAAACAAAACAGCCCTAAATCAAAGCACAAAACCATGAAAAAAGGAAGCAACATGAGACTTACCAGCAAGTTTAGTTTCATTGTCCAAGCAGAATGAAATGCAAACAAAAACACATCTCGTAAAAAGTCAGCCAATACTTTCCCCATTCTGAATAATAACATGAATAAAACCAACAATTTTTAAAATATCAGTGTACCTTTAAGGAAATGACACAGAAAGAAAGAATAAGAGCACAATTATTTATACAGTATTCAGAGCATGTTGGGATTCTAGAGTTACAATAAAAACAGACACAACCGCTACTCTAAAAATTTCCTGCTGAAAAACAGAGTAATGCTAGCGAAGAGGAATCTAAAGCTTTTAATCTTAAGCTTTTGTTGTTCCAAGATGTGTCATTTTTCTATTGTATCATGAAATGCATCACATTTTAAAATCTCCCTAGGATTCAAGGCCCAGCTTTGTCCAAGATCTCTTGTATGAATTAGTTGTCACCTATCTAATTGTTGGGATACTATTATCGCGCACTGCTGTAAGAGTAGACTGTAAGCTTTCAACATCAGAGCTGTTTCCTCTGAAGTAACTATCACAAGAGAGCCCCAGACTTTGGTTGAAGCTGGTGGGACCTGCTGTGATTTAAATAACACTATTCTTTGAGGAGAAAAGAAAAAAATCCAAGAAGGACAAATATGATTAAAGAGAGACCGATGGACAGGCAAAGATATTAGAAAAACAGAATCATGTAGAATAAAGAGATGCTTAAAAAATGAGGGAGAGCAGACTGCCCAATAAAACACTTTGTTTCACTGCCTGCAAAAAGCAGATTTTACTACAGCTCCTGTAGTTCAAAAGCCTCGTTGTAGTTCAAAAGCAAACCAGAATCCACGTTAAAAACACATGTCTTGTTTCCTGTTAAGCAGATTCATGAGATGCCAAAAATTAAATAGATCACCAGGGCTATAAGCAGAACTACACCCATCCTCACATTTTTGTGAAAACTTTTTGCAAAACAGCTTAAACAGGACGGGTTTCAACCACTGGGATTTTTCTCAAAGCATCACACAACCCTGCTCAGAGAAGACCGAAAAAGCATCTTTGTTACTGAACCAAAGTCTATCCGTCAGATTTTAACTATCAATAATACTTGAGCCACACTAAAGATGCCAAAAGCCCCTGTGGCAGACGAGGGTTGGTGCTGGTCTGAGCAAAAGCAGCCACCACAGAAGTCTGTTGGTTATGCTGTGGTGGAAGCTTCAAACCGTGTTATAGATACAGGTTTATCAGTAATTACGGATACAAATTCACACAATCATGTGCGTGCAAAAATACAAAATACATACAATTACCTGATTCGATTGCCAGTTCACAAACCATTTAGCCAACCTTTCTCAGAGTTTACCCCAAACACCAGCAGTACATAGGCCAGATTCCAATATTATCCAATGCATTTCTCTTTCTAGTTAAAAGCTAATTAGTGGTTTAAAGGGATTTCTAAGCCTCAAGCAAATGCAGCGAGTTTTCCAGGAGCTAGAACCATGGCAGGATGTGGGGGAAAAAGACAATACGCCATAGTTAAAAACAACCAAGCAAATAAATAAACAACATAATCACAGCAATGTGATCTCTTCTTTGGAAGGAAAAAAGATCAGAAATTCCAAATTTAAGGGTTGGGGTTTTTTTCTGTATTAAGAGAAAAGAACATGAATGAGTGAGAATATAAACACCTTTAGTCCACATTTGACTACTGCATGACCGTACTTTTAACAGTTTCTTCTTTCTTTTTAATTCCTGAGATGCTAGTCTAAGGATAATACTGTATAAAATGCAAAATCAATTTAAAATTAAAAAGCCCAACAATTAACATTTCAGTGTGTCAAATGTGAGGGGAAAAAATAGCCTATTTAGTAAGATTTCTTTCCAGACTTCTGGGTCAAGAGGTTCTAAATGAAGATTGTCTGAAAAGTAAGATGATTAAAAGGAAAAAAAAATAAAAGAGAAAAAAAGAGAGAGGGAGAGAGAGAATACCAAAATGTCAGTATTTCACCAGGGTGTAAAACAGAGGGCTTCCAGAAAGAAACATAAGTTAAACTGCTACATTCACCCTGAGACACATGCATCCAGTAGCACTGTTAACCTGTTCTGGGTTGAAAAAGCTTCTGCTTAACATTACTGTAACAGAGACTCAAAAAAACACAAACCAAAACAAGCATAACTTCGGCTGCTGGCAGGCTTCAGGGACTGAACGAGACCAGGACATGCTGTGTGGCCCGTGCCATGCATTCGACTCAAAAAACTAGGCGAAAAGAAGCTGTGGTACCTTGGAAGTGGCCATGGCACTGGCTGTCGGCTGTGCTCCAGAGCCGAGCAGTGCCATCCTCACTACCCGTGAGCAGGCGCTGCCCGTCCGGGCTCAGGCTCAGCCAGTTGATGCCTCCTTGGTGATCCGTGCAGACCTTCACGGCAGAGCCACTGTTCCCCATCCCGGCGCTCCCAGCGAAGGCACAGGCTGCCGGTCAGATCATAAGCGCGGTGCAACCCCCAGTCCGTGCTCTGGGCCTCCAACCAACTTCAGCCATTACATCAACTCCGAAAAATCAGCAGGGTAGTCCAGACTCCTGCACTGGGACACAAAGGAGGAAGAGGAGGGTAATCATTTCATCTCCCCCGTGGATACATCACTTTCTCAGTCAGGACATGCTGAAGCCACGGAGCGCCTCTTTCTCCGCAGGAATTGAAGCCCTACCGTGGAAGATGGCCCTTCAAACGTTACACGCTTACTGGGGCGCCTTCTCCATGGGCACAGAGGTACGTCCAGCCCCTCGGAGAGGACCCAGCCTGGAGGGCGGCGGTACCGCTACCTGGTGCCCCGCTCCGAGACTGCCGGCACGCTGCTGCTGCTGCTGCTGCTTAAGCAATTTCAAGGCGTAACTTGGGGCGCGCCGAAGAAGCGACGCCTCCGAGGAGGGCAGCCCGGCCTCAGGCGGCCCCCAACGCCCCAAGGGGCCGCCTGTCCCCTCCCCCGGCCGCCGAGGGATCACCTCAGCGGCCCCCAGCACCCCCCCGCCCCGGGCTGCCGCCATCCCTCCCACACGGCCCCCCGGCATCTCCGCCCTCGGCACTTACTCGCTGTCCCGGACACGGCCCCGGGTGGAGGCGCGGGGCTTGTCTCCGGCCGAACGATCCCGCACTCGCCCTCTGGGGAGGGGGAACCTCCTCCCGCCGTGAGGGGGTGAGGGTCCGCAGCCAGCGCCGGGCCGAACGAGGGATCCCCCCGCCGCCGCCTCTGCCTTGCGGGGAGGCGGGAAGGGCTCCCCTCCGCCGCCGGGCCGAGGCGGGCGCCCCGCCGCCGCCGTGCCCCTCTCAGGCCACCTCGGGGCGGTTCCCCAGCGCCAGCCCTTCCTCCTTTACCTCCCCCTCCATGTCAGAGACGCTTCCAACCGCGGCAGCCCCCTTCCCCGTGGAGAGGAGCCGCGGCCTCCCCCCGCCCGCGCTGCTTTCTCGGTGTGACCGCTCCACGCCTTGTCTGCCCGGGAGGTGCCGGGCAGATCTGCCCCTCCGGGACGGCCTTCCCCCGCAGCAACTCCACTTTTCGGGAGAAAGAGGCATCCCCCACGCCTCTCGCTGCCCGCCTCCCCAGGGCTGAAGCCGCCCTTACCTCATTTCAGTGACCCGGCGGTGAGGGGGGAAGAGTGGAGGGGCGGGAGGGTCTTTCCCGGCTGGGGACCCTTTAATAACCGCTCTACAACCAGAACAACCCGACAACGCTCCCACACCCCCAGCGGATTCCCCGGCTTGTCCCCGGGGGGAGGCAGCGCTTCCTGCGGCACATTTCGGCCCCGCGGGCTGCCCGCCGGCCCGGCCGCCTCCGAGCACCCCCCGGGGTCACCGGCCCCGCCGCGGGCTCCCCGGCGAGCGGCCGCATTTGCTCCCCGGCTTCTCAGGCTGGTGGGTGCCTCCCGGGGAGGGGGGGACAGAGACGCTTGTGCTGCCGAGCTGGGGGCTGGCTTTGAAGGAAGCCGTCGCCTTTTGTTCCTCCTCTCGCCTCCCTCCCTGGGCGAGCTCCTGCCAAACCTCTCCTCAGAAGCGCCCCCCCCCACCGGGAGCCCCGAACCCCCTTTCTCTCTCCGCACCTACCTGAAGTTTTTTGGGCTGTTTCTCGTCGATGTGGCCCCATCCAACCCCCCATGGGCTGGGCTGGTGGCAGGGTCCCCAGCTTTGTGCTGCCCCAAAACAACCGGCCAAGGGCTCCGGCATGGCGCGGTAGAGCTGCTCCAGAGACAGGCTCTGCTGCCTCAAGGAGCGGTACGAAACATGGGCACAAAGGGTCCTGTCCCACCATGGCCTGATTAAATGTACAAAGGATAAATCCACCAGGCAGGAAAAAGTGACATGAGGAAGCCGGGAGCCCTCAGCAAGGCAGCAGCAGGGTCTAACGTGGATCCCCCCGTAAGAAATGGGGAGCTGAGACTAATTTTCTGCTAAAAACATGCCAGCAGTGGTAGGGTAAATCACACAACCCACTCCTCTGAGCTCCTGCCCCACTTGATCAGAAAAGCACCTTTTTGTGTCAAATCACCAAGCCTCAAAAGGAGCCCATGGGCTGCATATGACACCGTTGTGTTCAGTTTAGGGGTTCACCAGGTGCTCACGGACGTTTAACAAGGCATCAGCCCTGCTCCGGCATGCTGTGTTTCAACGCGTGGGCTGTACAGAAATGCATGTGTTAAATGGATACTCCATGGGATATGTTATTTTGCACAGCGCATTCTGGCAGCAGCGAAACAAGCCTAATATGTCACACCCAATGCAAACGCGAGGTGATCCCGATTCGGCTCCCTGTTGTAGCCATGCAGCCATGGAGGAGCTTGTAAGACGGAGCTGTTGGGCTGGAAATTGGGGTTTTGCGAGGGTCAGGTTGAGCCCCGTGGCATATCGTCACCAGCCAGCTCTTTTCTGAAGACAAGCATTTCGGCACAACCTCTGCACATTCAAGAAATGACCGAGAAAGTTTTTGGTGTGAGACGTGAGCACTGGATTTCTTCCCTCTGAAAATCACATTATCCATGGAAAGATATTTTTTTGGACATGGAGGCCTGGGAATCGGCTGCTCTCAGGGAGTGTCCCTCACCATCTGCTTGTACATCTGTCAAATCCACTCACAACCCCCTACCCGGAGTCCTTGTTCGGGAAACTGTAGGATAGATTAGCACTCCTTTTTATTTGCCTATGCTGCTATGATGTGAACGCAGGGGAACATTCAGACGGAAGGGGTGTTTTGTTAGGTTTGAGGCTGGTATGCGTATTTTAAACACACACTGTTTAAATCTCCAGGGGAGGCTGAGCTAGAGAGGAAACCCCTGGCCACAGCTCAGCCACGCATCAGCTGCAGGAGCCTGTGGGAGCAGAGGGTGTGCTGTTCTCTCCCCCCTTTTTGAAAGCCTTTTCAAGGTTTTTTATCATTAGTTCTAATCAATATTTCCCTCCTGTGCTGACTGATGAAAGCATTTGAGCTTTTGAATATTTTCATGAATGTTTATTAATTTTCTTGAGCTTTTTTTAAATATTATTTTTCTATTGGTTTTACCTGCCTGAATTTTAGATCAGTTTTCTTTATTACATTGGTGTTCTTTTTTTTTTCAGTTGTAGTACAGCGAGGAAAGCAAAAGAAAGCTATCTGCTGTTTGATTCTGCTCCTCAGGGCCCAAAGCCTGCAGTGAATCCTCCTTCAACCAGACACCCGAGCCTGCGCAAGTACAAACCAGGGTAGCTGGTATACCTCCCACTTGTCACTCTCCAACAATTTTCTGTTAGCTATGTACATAGATGCAGATATATATCTGCACAGATGCATAAGCTGCTCCTATAACACCCAGATAAATACAAAACCTTGAGAAGGCACCTGGATGTTTACAGTACATGATTTGCGAGATCCAGTGGCTATTGCAAAGTTTGGAGCCAAGTTTAAGCTCTTCTGGCAGCCGTCAGGAGTGAACAGAGGATGCGGAATTTAGATCAGTTACATTGTCTTTTGCAAGGGTAGAGGGGTGCCTCTGTCCTTCACTATGGACTGTGTCAGGGGTCCAACATCAGCAGGTTCCTAATTCTCTTCATTAAGTAGACTGAATTGGAATCCTGGTCTTTAAAACATACCTTCATTCCACCAGAGGTTCAACCCCTTCTCAAATCTCTGATCCAGAGACAACAGAGTGCTGGGAGACTCCTTAAATCCCCCGCAAAACAGTGATGATTGGGTGCAAAAGCCTCTATGTGCAACTTCATCCCAAATTATTTGTGTTTAGACTCCCTTGACAGACCTTCAGACATACAGCGTAGGCCCCCAGCCCTGCTGGAACTCTTATTTAATCAGCATTTACATCAGTAGCTGAACATTTCCCTTGAAAAGATTTCAATAATGATGCAAATTATTTCAATAATTTTATTGATGCTGTTTCTAGGGGAAGGAACACAGGCAGCTCCTCCAGGTTCACCTCCCCCTTCTGGGGCCTAGGCTATCTGGGTGGATTGCAATGGTCTTTGATGGACAACAAAGGCTCTTTTGTTCTGTCAAAGAAGCAGAGCCAATAACGCCCCAAAGAATCAGCACGAGAGGCTAAAAACAAAAGAATAAAGTGTGCAGAAATGCAAATTTTCTTTCTTAGAGAATTAACCCCTTCCATCATCCCAACCCCTCTGCATTCTTACAGGAGGACCTCTCTGGCTGCCAGCGTCTTTTCACTTTCATCCTATTTGGTTTTTATTCAGTGCTTCAGTCTGTCAATGCCAATCACTGTCAGAATGGCTCATAATTAAGTAATACCTCCTCTTTCTTCACCTCGGAAAACTGCAAAAGCCAACCAACTCTCTTAAAACTCCTGTCAGGGGCCTGGAAGATCGATAGTGGCATATCCTGACATCCAGCCTTGGGGTTTTTTTAATCAACCACATCATTACAGTCAGTGAGAACTGTTAGCCTCAAAAGCATGTTACGTGGTGTCTCCAGAGGCAAGGTTCCTTGCTGAGCATACCTAGTCTACGCTAAGAAAATTTCCCTGTTAATGTTCAATTGGAAGTAAAAATTGATCCAGTTGCACTGGCACAATGTAAATTAAATTTAACCTTAAATAGATTTACCTGGAACTTCTACTGGTTTGATTTATTCCAAAACATTATCAACATCTTAAGTAGTTTCACTTGCATTAGGAGTTGGCATTGGAGAAGGCAGATTAATTTTACACGGATTTAATTATCAAAACCCAAGCAGATGTAGCCTTCCTCTGAAGTGAGGATGGAGGACCAGAAGTCAGCACAGCTTCTTGATTAGTACGTGACCAGGCCCTGCTTCACAGACCCAATAATACTCAAAGGGAGGGGAGAAGCTGCCCCCTCCTTCTCTTCCCTCCATCCTTTGGTAAGTCCAGTAACTGCAACATTTAACTTTTCCTGGCAGAGCCATACTTCAGCTAAAAGATGGGCACAGAGCTTTGTCCTAAAAGGCCACAGCATAGTTTGGTAGGATAAAATGTCTTGATTTCCCAGCCTGATGCCACAAGTATGAGGGCAAGTCAATGAAAGCCAGATAACTCGCAGTTCTGAAAGGAAATACCTTCTAGGCAACGTGTAATCAGCCTGTGGAACTCATTGCCACAGGATGCTGTTGCAGCCAAGAGTTTAACAAAGAAATTCCCTAACAATTCATACTAGTGGGACCTCACCAGCCCTCAAAATTTGTCATAGGCCACCATGAAGCTCTAGATCCATGGGGGTATTTGCAACCAGGTCACAGCACAGGGAAGGCTGTGATGGGTTGGTGTCCTCCACAGACCAGCTGCAGTCTTCTTGTCATAGCAGTGTCTACATGTGGAACCACATGCTCTTTAAAGCAGTCCTCTTGCCACCCAGATTAGAAGATCTGTTCGAGTACACCATGGTTGTCTTTCAGCCTGCGAACTGAGAGTCTCTTCCCACGTAGGCAGTGCAGGAGGGATGGTGTGTGCCTGCACCGCTCCCTGTGATGCCTAACACAGTGTCAGATCGTAGCTGGAGAGCAGAACTAGGCGTCACAAAAGCCTAACCCATAGAACACCAGTGTGTGAGGCACCACTGGGTCTAGGACTTGGGAAGCACACACGGAGGTACACAGACAACTGTAGTATTGGCAATTGTATTAGGAAACACCAAAAACTGTTTTGGAAGGTGAATAGACCCTCCCCATCTGCCTGCTCTGGAATTTCATGCATTCTCCCAGGGTCATCCAAGGGCCTTCAGAGGCTCTGGGCAGAGTGCCTGTATGTGCAGTTCTGCACACCATCTGAACTTAACCTTTCAGACTTAACCTTCACAGCTTAAGTCAGCATTGCAGTTCCTTCTGACTCCTCTGCAACTGGCCTCTTCTACAGGTGACACAGTTCTTCCTTTCCTCATAGAAGTGTGGATCCTTTGCAGCATAAATTGTCCCAGAGTGCTCAGAAGTCTAGCCTGGGTATAAACACTTACCAAATGCCCCTACAGGACAAAAGATCACAGAATCATAGAATACCAGGTTGGAAGGGATCTCAAGGATCATCTGGGCCAACCTTCCTTGGCAAAAGCTTGGTCTAGACAAGATGGCCCAACACTGTGTCCAGCTGAATCTTAGAAGTGTCCAGTGTTGGGGACTCCACCACTTCCCTGGGGAGATTATTCGAATGGCTGATTGTTCTTGTTGTGAAAAATTTTCATTTTCTGTCCAACTGGAATCTCCCCAGGAGTAATTTGTAGCCATTACCCCTTGACTTTTCCTTGTGACTGCCTGTCACTTACCCTAGGATTTCCTGTAAGCATCTACAGAGTTATGCTGGTTTTTATTCAGATCTGGAGCAGTGTTTCCAAGTCAGCTCTTTTTGAAAGCACTTGGTTTTCATTGTTTCCTACACTGCTGTATCAAGAATACCTGTCTGCCAAACCCATGTACATCCCTGCTGTCTGCTGCTGCTTTGTCTAGATGGATGGACTGCTCCTCATCAATGTCAGGAGTCTGAAAGCCTGGGATCTGGAAAACCAAATGGCGTTCAATGATCTGAGGAATGATTAGGTGATGGTAGTATCACTGGTTAATCAAAGTGGGTCTTAGTACCTAACCCCCATGTCGGTCCCTGGTGGCAATGGGAATTTAGTCAGGAACTTGGAGGGGGCAGGGAGGGCATTACATTAATCTTTTGCTGTGGTGAACAGATGCCTTAAAACCACTGCTGTGAGGGCATCTTATCTCTCTGGTGCCCTCAGAGAGGCAATTTCCTAGAAATTTTTAAGACGCTACATGCCAGGAAGTGTAAGATCTGGCGGCAGCTGTTTCAAAGATTACTGTAATCACGTTTCCCCTCGCATAGTCTATAGATAGCAAGGCCCTTCCGTCATGTCACTGCATAGTGAGAACTTTACTGCATAATTCAAAATCACAAATATTCACAAAATTACAAAATAATAGCCAAAAGCTCATTTTACCCTGTTCCCTGCTTTGAAGGGAGCCCTGCTGTTTCTTCCAGACGGTAAGCTGGCCTCTTGCCCAGACCATATATCTCTTATGACAGGCTCCTTAAGGACCAAATCTAAATGGAAGCCAAAAGAAATATGTCTTACTCAGTGACACAAGGGTAACTTTCTGTGTCTGATTCTGAGACCGCTTTAACTGAGTTTGCACGGATACAAGTCTGCTGGGTTTAACTGCATTAATCCAGATTTGTACTGATGCAAGCAGAGAGCCCTAGTGCCTTTGACACTGGCACAAAAACAAATTTCTGAAAATGCTGAAGTTGCAGCCAGTGACCTAGGCGATGTTTTAACAATTGCATTCACATCTGGCCTCTGGAAGCGTTCTCAGTTGTTTGTCTGCCTCGTTGTTAGCAGAGCCAAATCACTATTTACCTTAGGTAAGAGGGGAGCATTCATTATCTCTTACACCTCATTGCGCTAAGTGGTGTACAAACAGCTGATACCAAACCCATCGTCCCAAACAGAATAATCTTCTACAGCCTTGACTGAGCTTTGTACCAGGCTTTCAGGGCCAGACTGCCTCTGCTTCTGACACAGGTACCACAAGAACTGCACCCCTTTTCCAGGAGGTCTGAGAGGGGCAGGGAAGAGCTTAGACAGGTGTTGCTGGTGGTGGGAGCAAATAGTACCATCCCAAGAGATGTCAAAGCTTCTTCCCTCTTCTGTGCCTCTACTAGAGCTTGTTTAGAGCCAATGCTGTTCTCCATGATTTCCTCCACCAAATAGCCCAGCAATCCGTCACAGAATCACAGAATGACAGAATCATAGAGTCACAGAATGCTTTGGGTTGGAAGAGACCTTAAAGATCATCTAGTTCCAAACCCCCCTGCCATGGGCAGGGACACCTTCCACTACAGCAGGTTGCTCAAATCCCCATCCAGCCACACCTCGTAAAGAGAAGATCCTTGGTAAAGAGAAGGGCACCAGGGTAAACATTCAGCCTACCATGAGCTCAACTTTTAAGCTTGAGCTGCTCATATGCATCATCCCAGGTTGGATTCATAGAGAAAATATTCCCGTGACACACCTATTCTTTTCTTTTCTTTGGTACTTTATGTTATTTATAAGGTGTGTTTCTTGTGCACCTCACAAGGTATGTGAGTTTGCCTGCTCAAATACTCTCACCCTTAGGACAGGATTTTAATTCTACCTGATCTAACATAGGTCTGCTCAGGGAAACTGTGCACTGAAACAATGTCCTCACCTCTATTTACATGAGTTTGGGCTCACCAATGGGCATGGTCTGTCTCTCTTACTTGTTGCTGTTGGGCTGAACAGAAGCGGGACGTGTTGCAACAGCAGCATCATTGGGCCCACAGCGCCATTGCCTAGGAGAATCCTACTGAAATCAACGGCACAATGAAAGAGCAAATGACTAGATGGTGATCAATGTTCTGTTGGGGAGGCACAGAGTGGCAGCTGTGCAGTAGGGTGAGAAAGCCTGATGCTATGCGCTGATACCAGCATTACAGATAAGGTAACAAGACGTCAGTTTGCTTTCACTTCCTGAGCATCCCCCACAGCTTGTTTCCTCATCTCTGTTCTCCTTTTGCCTCCCCCACCGAGTTTGCAGTGTGTTCATCTCATTCTGTTTTAGGAAGGCACCCCGACTGGAGTCCTTTTCTGTCAAGACGAGAGAGTGAAATGTAGCTGGTCTGTAACCATCTGTTTCCATTCATTCCTGAGGTTTTCCAGCTGCCCACAAAAACAATGCACTGATACACTCTGTGTGGAGTTGAACTGCATCCAGAGCAAAGGGTTAGGTGGGGCTGGGAGATTCGGGGATTGTTCTTTGTCCTGGAAAACAGAGTGGATACCGGCACGACACGGTCAGAAGGATGATGTCGGAGGAGCAGTCTCCCGATTTCTCAGCATACACATGGTCCACATGCCAGACTTCGGCGTCAAGCATCCAACTCCTCACTGGGTAAATGTCATGAGTACCAAACTCAAGCATCTAAGAGCTGGGAAGAGAAACAAACCCAGTTCCACGGCAGGGCTGATGCTACACTTTCATGGGTGTAAAGTAGACAGATTTTATCAGAAAGGGTGTAATATTTAGTTAATTTTTCAGTTAAACTCGCTCCCTCTCCTTTTATCTTCCTTCCTTTTCACGGAGAGGCATAAAGTGAGTAATAAAGAATGCTAACAGCACAACTTCTTGATTTACACCACCAGCAGATCTCAGGGCAAACTCCCCGTTGAGTTTGAGGGAACAGCCTGATTAAAAATTGATGCCACAATATGGTCTGTCTTAGAAACAACACTCACAAGTGAAATTCATCTAGGATATAAACCATGACATTTAAAATGCCTGTTGGGTGAAACTTGACCAAAAAAAAAAAAAAACCCAGTAATTGGTGTTCGTGGCTCTGGGGAGTAAAGGCAATTGCTGTGCCACTTTATGGAATATCATGTGTGAATCACTGAAGCTATTAAGTCTTCTGCTGCCTTTTTCCTGGCCTCAAGAGGTTAACTTCTTCCCAGAGCTGTTCACTGGGTGGGAAATAAGAACTGTGTGCGTGTGCCACAGAGCTGTATCTGGTCGGGGTATGCGGGTGATACGTATTTCGTGGTGTTCGCCTGAGACCCACTGGAGAGAATAATGAGGGGGTTCAAGACAAGAATATTTTCTCTGCCAGAAGTGGTCTTTTAACCAGACCTTTGCTTATTTGTTGGGGGAGATTACTCACAGGGTCACCTGGCAAAAATGACTGGAAGTTATGAAAGAAAGGGCCTCCTGCCAACTATTTAAGAGAAAGAGGGAGAGAAATGGAGAAGAAACAGGAGAAAGAGCAGTGAGTTGGCTGCAGGGAAAGGGACATTTTGTGATTCAGAGGAGAAGCCAAGACCAAGGCTGTAAAGGGAGGGAGAGGACCCTGGGCTCCTTAGAAGGCTCGGTGCTATATTCTGGTGGCATTCAAGCATAAAATGAGAGCTAAGGCAAAGAAAAAAGGCACAGGCACTTACGCATGCCTTGTGGAGCACTTACGGCAGAGATGGAGCTCTAGGAAGGGGTAAGCATAAAGCACTGGCGTGACTTGGGGCTCAGCATTGATTCTGGACATGTAGGGCAGCTGGTCTTCCCCATCCCACATCCAAAGAGGGGCAAAGAGAGCCTGAGCTACAAAACCAAGACCAGGAGGCTTAGCTGAGTTGCTCACTGGTTGTTAGTTGTTCCCTGTGCCCAAAAAGGTGTTTTGAGACTGATAAAAGGGAGAGTCCTTCTGAGATGCCCCCATGAATCTCCCCCTGGGCTGTTGTCATGCCAGTAGGGAGCTTCTGGGGCCAAGGCAGGGCAGGCTTCCAGAGAGTTTGGCCTTGAGTGTGCCAACAAGGAAAGCTGTCGCAAGGTAGCAGTGATGCACCAACTGAGATCCAAGGACAATGAAAATATACAGACCCAGCACAGTTCCCTGCAGCTTGCACCACTTTGACAAAACATCTGCTCTCCTGGAATAAAATCCCTCCCCTATGCTAAGCAGATACGGTTCCCCCTGAAAGAGCAATGGGAGCTGCTGCATCTGCTCACACCATGGCCGGGCTTCAGCCCCAGGAGGGTGAGGCCTTAGCTAAATCAGGCTGAGCTGCCTGCTTTATCTTACACTCTCCCGCGAATCACTTTTCTTATTACACCTCTTTACACAAGCGCCAAACCTCAAGGAGGCAGGAAAGCCATCCAAAACGCAGAAGAGTTATGACAGAGGCCCAAACATCAAGGGGTTTGGGAAAGGTTAGTCGTTTAGTGAAAAAGTAAATGTGCGAATCAAACTCTCTGGCAGCATTTGTGTGATGATAATCATGCTGATTAAGTGTTTGAGCCTCAGGATATGCTGGGAACGGCACTAGGACCAAGAAAATAACCACCCCATGCTTTTGGAAGACAGCTGCAGGCTCTTCCTGTGCTGCTCTGCAAGTGATCCATCTCCTCTCACAGATCTGTTCATTTTGGATGCGACTGCTCAAAATATGCCTTACTTATGGTGAGACAGATAAGTACAAAGGGGACTAGTAGTTGTGCTGTTAACCCTTCAGATCCCCGTTAGGCTTAGCCATGCAATGAGGAAGCAAAAGATTCAGAGCCCAGCTTTACCTACAACTGACTTTGTAAAGCCCAGTTACATTCGCTGAGGGTATTAACCTTAGGGAATATACTTTTTCTCTCTCCTCTCTAAATTTGGCTATGGTCTCCATTACCATGTGCTAATGGGAAAGTGCTCGTGGTGAAGGAAAGGAGAAGCTGATCAAACCAATGGCCTTGATTCACTTCCAGCCCTAAATCCGATACACCATTTTCATCTAATCAGCACTCTACGCGGGCGTTAGTGAGCATCCAATTATTAAGGCTTGGAGATAAATTCCCAGGGAGTTACATGGCACAGAAGCTGCAGGAGGAAAGAATCAGGACAGAGGAGATGCTCTTTACCTTGGGCGGCTGCTCTGGGACTTTCCTGCCCTCTCCTCAAGCATGGATTTCACAACTAAACCACTGCAATGATAAAAGCAATAGCTACTTTGCAGAGGCGCTACTGAAATACGCAGTTTTGGAGCGCTTGAACAGGAACGGAAATATGAAGAGTGACTTTTAACCACATAGGAACATACACACGCTGTGAGCCAGCTATTTGGCTGCCGTAAATCAGTGCAGCCGGCTTAACAAACTTGATTGAACTACCTGGCTTGCTTGATGAGCCAGTTCTGCACCAGCTCCTAAGCCAGCCAGTGTCCCACTGGGACAGGCTGCAGTAGCCAGCACACAACTCTTGGGCCTGCCCTAATTCACGCTAATTGGCACTGACTGCCTTTGACGCTGGGTAATCACATTTTGCAACTGGGAAATCAGAGCTTCCCCGTCATTGCTGCACCCAGCAGAAGTCAAGAACAGGGAAGGACTGAGACTGACATCTCCTGACACAGTTTTGGGTCTTTTCCATACTAGCTAAATTGCTCTGCTGCTTCTTTCAAGGGGTGATCTGGACCCAAATGGGAAAATCACTGATTTGAATGCTTTTATGATTGTTGTTAATACTATTATTCTTACTATTGTTCTTCTGTCCCGCTAGGAAGGTGCTGGGGAAGGAATATCTTCTGCAAGAAATCAGTACAAGCTTTGAGAACCTGGGGTAACCCATGCCCTCCCCTGGAGCGTCCGTCATCCTGACAGCTGAAGAGCCAAACGCCAAGTTAAAAGAAAAATCAAAAGGAAAAAAAAAATACCCCAAGAACTGGAACAAGGGAAACTCTGTCTCGTACTTCTTTGCAGCTAAAGAAATCTTTAATAGCAAACACTATTAGACAAATCCCAGGCCTGGGGGGTTGTTACAGAGGTTTTGGATTTCTACCAGAATTTCTTTGTGTGTCTCCAAACCTGTATTGTCTGAATGCAGCTGAAAAGAAGAATCATTCGGTGTAAACAGAAGTTTTTCCAGTATCATGGAAGACCCTGTTTCTGATGGGATATGTGATCCTTAATTGTCAAGGGAGCTGACTGATAAATATTGTTTATTAATAAATTTTAAGATGTCTGATACCCTCGAAGTACAGATTGTCAGCCCTGTAGTTAGACCTGAACTGAAATGAGAAATTCCAGAAGTCAAAATGGTGTTGGCCTGCTTCTTTTCCTCTCTCTTTTTAAAAGGTAGATGACAAACGAATCTGGCCCCAACCCCCAATGAAAAAAGAAGCTCTATTATTTTCAGAAAAAATATTCCAAAGGGCAAGTCAATAATAGCAGGATACAAACAAAATAAAACCTTTGGAATCCTGTTATTATTATTATTATTATTATTATTGTAGGTTCAGATGACTCAGATGTTATTATTTTCTTCTTGCATTACCAGCCAAGAAAACCAATGACAACCACATAAAGCTCTGCAAATCTCAACAGTTTTGATTTTCACTTACGTTACTGGAGCAGCTGTTGCACTCGCATAGTTTAGCAGGTCAGCTCTGCGTGTGGACTGGCCCACACTGTGCTTTGTCGTTTTGAACGCTTTAGCTTGATTTAACAGCAGGATTCCCGTACAGCCTACCCTGCAGAACTCAACTAAGCTTATAGCGTTAGCTGTGTTACTGTGTCAGAAGAGGCTCAGTGATGGGCTGGTACCTTACGGCATATATAGCACATAGCACTGGTTCATGCACAACTAAGAGACTTGTTTTGGTGGTGGCCACCTTCAGTGAAGTATGCAAGAAAGAGTTCCGTTCTACGGACACTCTTTTGCTCTCCCTAAGCTGTTAGTTTCCAACAGCACAAAAAATGCAAGGGGAAACTCAGCTGAAACCACAGTCTTGCCCATCGGTGAGTCAGGATCATTCATCCACCTTCTCACCACCATGGTGATGGGGCAGCAACGTTAAAGCTTAAAAGCACCTCTCCCAAAACATGAATAAGCCTGTGCTGACCATGAGTGGGTTGTCTTGCCTGGTGTGGTGTCTTGCTGGGAAGGAGTTGCACTGCTCTCTTACCCCATCACAGATGATGAGCAATGCTGGTGACCACCAAGAACTAGTTACATGAGAAAGCAACTATCTTAGTTTACATCAAGCTAAACAAACCAAGTGGCGGCATCCCAAAACTGCTGTAATAAGTTAAACAAATATTTTTAAAATGCAGTTTTTCCGTGAAATAGCAAGAACTGATCCTGCGCCATCCCAGACACTGGAGTATCCTAGCAGGAGCACATGAAACCACGCTGAGAGGAAGCATTCAGTGCATTTTGGACAGTGCAAGTGCAGGTGTGAATGCCTACACAAAGTGCGGACTCACCACAATCCACTAGAGATCGTCGTATTTGAAGAAGGAATTTACATTAACAATTTAAATATGATTCCATATTGCTTCACGCACAATTTGACTGAATATACTGGTACATTCCACCATATGTTAACATGCTTAAACTGGGACAGCTTGACTTGATTACAAACTGACTTATGTTGAACCACGTAAAGATGGTCTGCTGTCTATGGAAAACATGGTGCGCCCGTTTGCTCTTCCTTCAGTGTTTCTGTTGCTCCATGGAGAATTACTACATGTCTTACTTCTGTCCTTTTCCACTTTCTTCCATGTGTGTTTGGTTTCCGTCATAGGTGCAGGTAAATACGGGAACAGCTCAAATTGTGTGAAATGTCATTGCACCTCCTCTGCTAACTGAATGGTTACTCTTGGAAAAAGAGGACACCCAGCTACATGAGTCCCAACCACTGGAGGCTGATCTAACTGAATTTAACCTTTCCAATAAACCACATAATTTAAAATTGGAAACCAAACAGATCTCCATTAGCAATGCTGAAGATGCTGACTGCGTCCAGTTACCATCTGATTCAAGGACTTGTTAGCCATATCAGATTTACTCCTGGACAAGCGTTTGAACCCATGAATAGCAAAAATTTCAGAGCCAAACCTGTTTTCACCCAAGTTAATTTTCTCTTGACTTCAATACTACAGGGAAAAGAACGCTAAACACAAACCAAGCAGGGCATGAGAGCCAGGATATCTGCCAATGCCCCCAGAGTATGAAGATGTGTCCCCTCTGTGTTCACCTGTCATTACTTAGGCTTTAACAGTGACTAGGGCTCTCCTTCTGGTGCCAGAGCTCAGGAGCTGTTGGTTTCCTTTCTGCAGTCAGTCAAGGTGGTCACCATTGAGCAAGACTTCCTGCTCAAAGAACTAATAAAACAGCTCTGGCAGACACCAAGGAGTGAATTCTTTTTTACCAGGTCCAGAGACATGTCTCTGGAGGAAGAAAGAAGAAAGCACAGGAAGGTGTGAGTGTTGGGTGGCATCAATAGCAGGATAACGCCTCTTGAAATCCCCGGGGAAGGGAGGTGGCTCTGCAGCCCATTCGCCTGTGTAAGCAGTTAGTAGAGATTCATTTGAGCTGTGACATCGAACATTCCAACAGTGGCTCAGTAGGCAGTTTCCTCCTCACCTTCACCATGTCCACGTACTGGGTAATACAGCAATGCAAAAGTACTGCAGTTGCTCAGGTATCTTCCAAGGATTCGTTTGAAAGAGATACTCCATCAAATTCCCACATTATCCAGCTACAGAGAAAGGGCATTCGTGTGTGCAGGCATTCTGGCAGGAGCTATTTGCTTTGGGGCCAGATGTAATTCAAAGTTATTCTGAATATTACACTGCAGCAGCCTGGCCAAGCCCAGTAATGCTGATTATTAGGGCTTTCCTGGTTTTCCAGATGGATCTGATTTCATCTAGTTCTCTCTTGTAATTAATAACTTGTCCCTTTTGTTCTTCTTTGAATCTTTGCTTTATCTCTAGCATTTTGTAGAATAGTTTCCAATTTACTTAATCCAGTGCTTGCCTCCTCGGTGCACGTAGCAGAACTCATTCAGCCAGACAGTTTAATGTCGTACAGCTCAAGTCTCTGCTGCACAATCTCACAACCACTTCACATCAAGCTGGCACTTTTGTCATTTATTTTTTATATGCCATAAACTCACAAATCATACCATTTCATACTAGAGCAATGTCAATAATCTTTTTAAAATAAACCCCCCTAACCACTAGCACACATATGGGATCTGTACGTTCTGTCCTTTAAACGAGTGCAGATTTAGCAAGGAGGGGGAGGGAAAAAGGAAGAGAAGGAGAGACACATCCCCCGCTGCCAACGCAATGCATGTTCCTGCAGCACCAGTGTTTGGATTAAGCCCATGGCCACCCTACTTATGTTTCAAATCAAGAAAAAAATAGATGGAATTCAATTCCCTGCTGCCAATTTCTAGCAATATTAGACTTCTGCATACAGAGGGTTTTTTTAAATAGTGTTCACATGAGACTAGCTGTTTGCATCGAGAGTGGGTTCATAAATGGGATATCAGATGTTAATAAATGACGAGTATTTAGTCTGTAGGCATATCATGGACATGCATAAAATGTGCTGTAGGTGTCTAAATGCTAGCTGTCACAAACAGGGTTCCACACAACAGCACGGATTAACCAGACTGCCTTGTTCATGCTTTTAACTCCCAGCACACAGCAGGGTTCAGTCCAGGACTGGGGCTCCCAAGTACTTCCACAATTTAAATAACAAATATTAATCTACTAGAACATATAAACAAGCGATGAGTTTGAAGCGTATAGATGAAGTGGGCTTGCACACGGTAGCTGTGTGTTGGAGTCAGCCTGTACATCTGTGTGTAGTGCACAGTCTCACACGTCCCATTAAGGACAGGGAGGCATGTCAGTGGGTCCCTCTAAGTGCTGCTCTGCAAGGAGGGAGGTTCAACCACTGAACACTGGAAGCCGTACGGCAGAGTGTGTGCAATGTCGCGGGTCTGACCCCAGCATTAGTGGGACAGTCACCTCCCCTGGCTGTGTGCACCAAATGTGGAGAAACCCAGGTGTGTGGATGTCTGGGCTTACGCTGTTGTTCTCAAGGGAATGTGGGTGGATGGTCGTTCTTTCTTTCTTTTCTTTTGTTCTCCAACTACTTAGAGCATCTGGGATTCCAGATAGTGTATATTTTAAAGCCTTTGTTTCTTTATCATTCATGCTGCACCGTGACACTGAATGTGCTTCAAATGAATGAAAATCCTCCTTTAAATCTAGTCACAATTCAATGCCTGCCTTTCTTTGGAACCACATTGGGTTTTTTTAAGAGTTTAATGGCCAGAAGGTCACAAGAGAGACCAATGCATATGACTGAATATTAACTTTTAATAGAGTGCATTGAGCTCAGGAGACAATTAGAGCCTTCGCGAAGCAAGAGCAACACTAATCCTGGAAGGACTCTTTCGTAAGCTGCATTTAATGGAAATTAAAAACGCAAGAGCTGATGCACGAGTTGTACACTTGTGCATCCTACTCAATGAATGAATCATTTCCCTGCCTTCTTCTCTGACACAGAAATACCTTGCGATCCATTAAAGATGCTTAAACGTTTTTATGGCTCCAATGGACCACATGTCACCACAAGCCACGCAGGACAGGGCCATTGCAGGCCAGAGCTGTCCTGGTGTAACTGTAGTGCTTCTGCAACGATTTGGGTAGAGGATGATATCCAGACCATAGGCTGTCTACAAGAAGACATAATTGCTTGTATCACAGCTAAGGTAAACATCCCCCAAACTACTGCTAAATTCACAAAGTAGATTTTTTTTTTTGCATTTCCATACCCCCCATAACGTATATATGGCATGTGTGCATCTGGGGAAAATCTCAGTCGATGCAACTCTACCAACGGTACCACTTCATCACGGGAACAGCACGTGTCCTTCTCGCACAGGCACAGGCCCAGTTGTTACCAGTTGGCCCAGTCCTGTTAGTGGAAGGAGAGCCTCAGGGAGCCAAGAAGCTTTAACTGAAATGATGAACGACAAAGCGGATGAGTATGAACTGGTGATATGGCAGCTGGATCCGATGTCCGACCGGGATGCAGTACAGGACCAACCAGCTCCTGCCCTGGCACAGAGCGTGGACCCCTGCTCCTCCCACTCGCTCTGCAAAGGGCAGGATCCCACTGCAGGCCTGCCAAGCAGAGCAGCCCTGAAGGCCAGACGCACCTCGTGCTCCAGCGTGCTGGGGACCTGTCAGCCTCACTCATGTCCCTTCGAAGGGCTGGGGACAATGGTTAGATCAGCAGCCTTCCCACTGGATTAACACAGAGCTTTGCAGCTCTGCCAGCACCACGCCCATGCCTGTCAGGATCCATCAGACAGCCAAGCCTTAACAGCTTATAGAATAACGGAGTGAAAAGAATAAAATTACCCCTTTCTGAAAGAGCCAGAAACCCTCTTAGCTGCTGCTGAACACAGCCTATGATTTTACAGAAAGGAGCTACCTGACCTTTGGGCGCTGAGTGCAGGGGAAAGCGCCCAGGCTGTGGTGGATGGTCCATAGCTGAAGAGGCAGAGCTGTTCCCATCCCTGCTCCAAGCACCAAATGGGGTTCAGGGGCACCAAAGCAACTGGGATGGACTGGGAGCACCCACGGGGCAGAAGGATGGGAAAAGTGTTGTGCAGAAAGTGACAGTGCTGTGGCTGTTTTCTTTGCTGCTGCCCTCTCAAAATGTCATTGTCAGCTGAAGGACTTAGGAATCAGGCAGCAAAGAGAAGATTGGTCAGGTCTTGTGCCTTCAGGGAATTTTTTAAATATATTTTTTAATGTGCACTGGTCAAAGCAACTCAGGACAAATTATTTCTACTACCTTCGCTTCAGGACCAGTACGTCACACTCAGACAGACCCCATGAGTCGGTCAGATCGTGACATGATCCTCACATGTGTCCTCATGTGGTATGAGCAGACCCTCTAATGGCTGTGTGTCTGTGCTCACAACACACATGTGCAGCAATGTGATCCCCTCCAGGCATCAGGAGTCAGCTGGGACCATCACGTGGTGGCCCTGGACAGGGCAGAGTGAACATGTTAGACCACAACTGCACCAGGGAACACATTCCCAGGTCTGCTTGTCACCACCAGTTCTAGTCCATCACCCATGTGTCCATCTAATAAAACACTGCAGAATGAAAAAGCAAATTTATAGCATGTAAATCAAGCTTAGAAAGGTTGCAAGTCCATTCCCTCTTGAACTCATGCAAGTGATGGAAGAAAAGCACTTCGAGTCAAAAGCTGGTGTTTAACAGTTTATTCCACAGGTCAGTGAGTGGGAAGGAGGGTGATGCCTGGTCTCAGCAGGCCATTGCTGTTAAGATGAAAGCTCAGCTACAACTAGTTGACAACTCTTCTGATGGACTGGACACTTGCGCTGCGTGCCTGCCATGCATTGAAGTTGTTGAACTCACCTCGCTCCACCACATACATACGGCCTCGGTAGTTGGGCTCCTCGTACAACACCCACCTGAGGAGAAAGGGAGGGTTACTTGGGTCCCAACAATGTAGTCGTGAAAGGTGGCCTTGTGCCCATATTGAGTGGCTGCATTTAGGCACTGCAGAACCACAAACTGCTGGGGCCCAATGGTCCCTCTGCAGTCCTGGACCCATCCTGCACACAGAAATATGCCCGGTGGAGTTAACTGCTGGTGCTTCCCCCTGTTTCCAGCGTAGCCTCTCAATTATCCACAGCTAGAAAAAGTTGTTTTGGGTTACACTGGTGATGAAGCTTGGGCCCAGGGTCTTCTTGATTCATGTTGCTGTAGGAATGGATCTCTCTGAACTTCACCATGTGCAACAGAAACAATTTAATAGCATTTGATATTGCTAAAGAAGGACATGAGTCCCCTCAGCCCCCGGATAAACCCATTTTGGACTGTAAGAAGGCATGTGCAGAGCTTGAAGGATGTTTTACCTTTTTAAACTGACTCATTAGCTATGATGGGAACCATATTTAATAGTTTCTCCCTTTGCTAGTAATTCTCAGTGGCCCCTCTTTGATGCTTTCCAGCAGAGAGCAGGACTTGGCTCTGTTATCTTCACTTTATGTTCAGAGTTAACTACGACTTTCCCTTGGAATACAGCCAAATAGATAAAAACACTCAATGATCCTGGCGACTGTGGCATGCCTGACTTCACCTAGCTTGGCTACATCTTTCTCCATTGGCATGTCTCTTGGCATGTCTTTCTCCATTTGAAGGTCTTCAAGTCAGGAGCAATTCTGATGGACAGAAGGGACAACTTTTGCTGTTCTCCTCTCCCTTTAGTACACACTGTGTTGTGATTTTAATGTGGCCACAAGCGTCACCTTTTTCCTCCATTTAAATCTCCCAAGCTTTTGAACCAAGCTTTGCCATTGCTCTGGTAGTTTTACTCTCAGGCTTCCACCCCATCATTGCTGAACTGCTCATCTCTGCCTCGTGCTTCTCTTTCCAGGCTTTTTAAGGATTTTTGTAGGGATCTCTGCTGCTTGTGCCATCTATCGGCTCAGCAACGACAGCAGAGCACAAACGCAATCCTCCAAATGGTTTGGTTTCTGTGGTCCATCCCTTGTCAGGAATTGAGCTGTGACATCAGGGTTGGGCCCTACTGCATGTGGGATTTCCAGGAGAAAATCCTTGAAGTACTGGATGGGTCAAAGACTGCTGGGCCTCCAGGGTCAAACAACAGCTGGTGAACTCGGATCAGTTTGACCCACAGCAAAAAGCTGGAGGCCTAGGAAAAAAGTTGTTTGTAAAACCAGCCACCCACGGGCATTACTTCAAATCAGGGTGTTTAGTCAAGCCACCTTACAGATTCGTTGACGTATTTCGATTTATTTGTGTTTCTGAGAGGTCTGTGGTGGGTCCCTTCTCCCCTCCGCCCAGGCACTGATGCGACCGGCACATTGAGCCTGGTGCCCCTTTCCACCCTGCTGCCCTCACTTGCAAAACCCTTTTCTGCAGCATCGCTGCAATGTGCTCAGCCAAAGCATTTGGAACCCAAGTGTTTCCTACAAACAAACAAGTTCATTCTTTGGCACTTTTTGCAGCTGGTTTATATCCGAACTGGAATTACAAAGTCATCCTCAGACTTTCCCTTTGAAGCTCACTTTGCAGCACAGGGAGAAGTCTGCCTGCTGCTCACGGGAGTGTAATGGCAGGTTGCCCTGGAGCCACGTCCTCCCCATCACATAGCCTGATGTGCACTGTCAAGAGACTGTGCACAGCTTTTCAGCTTAATTAAGAACGGTTTATAAAATTACCCTCCTCCTTTAGATACACCCCAGCCTTGTTTGTACGGCACACCTGGCTTTCTTCCTTTTCTACTCCCTTAATCTTCTCCTCTCCACATTTTTAGATAGTCATGGGCCTTTTTCTCCATCCCTCCCTCAAGCACTCCTGAAAAGAGCTCCCAATCCTATTTTCTGCACCTTCCAATCTCTACCTCCTGCTGAGAATACCTGATGTTATTGAAAATACTGCATGGTGGTAGGATAGGGATGTTCACAGGGTGTTGCTGGCCCTCCAGGACATGGTGGATCTCCAAGCTCTGCTCTGCTCTAAGGCATCTTTCAACCGCGGGTGGACCCTGAGAAATAGTGCAGGGGATAGAGCAGCCCCTCCTAGTCGCTGCCTCTCCCAAGACCTCTGCGTTTCTCTCCAGACATATGGTTGATGTGTCTGTGCAGTCGCATGGAGGGAACGGGACAGGCCGTGGGGTAGATAGAAGCCAACTGTGTGACCTGGTGTGGTGATAAGAACTCACCAGCCTGTCCCTCTGCTTAGGGGAAGGCTGCAAAAAAGAGGAATAGAAGAAATAGCAGGAAGATGGGAGTGAAGTGTATTGGCAGAGCAAGGTGATGAGTGAAGGCTTGTATGGCTTACTTAGCTGTTCCTTTACTGCCTAAAATTTACGTTCTTAGAGACCATCAGCGAGAGAGGAAATCAAGGCAGTCAGGAGCCCAGAAAACAAAAAAAAATGATGATCCTGTCCTCAAGCTCAGCATGAGAGAGCTGATCCAGACACATGGCACACAGCCCTCAAACATCTTGGTGCTGTGTTTCATTAGCACATAAACCCAGAGGACACAGGAATAAAACTTGCATGGAACCAGTGCAAGCCCTGTAAGCCAAAACTGGCTGTTCACACCGGAAGAACTAGCAGGAGAGCTCTGCAGCTTCAACCTGGACCAAGCGGGCTGCTTTCAGCAGGGCTCGAGGTCCCTCATTCACCACGCAGAACTCGAGCAGTGCCATGAGCAGCTAATTGCCTCTACCAAGACATACATAACGTTTATTGGGCAGCAATGGTTGAGTACCTGTTCTGGGTGATATTTCATAGTCTGACTGCAGAACATCTACTAAATGCTCATAAATGCTTCAGCAGAATAAATGGTTGGTCTGGTTCCTTCAGGTTATATCACTGTAGCATAGAAATGCCCTTTTTGGGGTATTCTCTCCCAGACTGTAAAACAAATCCAGCTTTTTAAAGTTGTTATTTCTAAGCAATCCTCCATGGAGAGGTGAGGCACAAAGCGGAACAAGAAGCTCACGTCTTCATCTAAAACCAGATGATACCATATGTGATACCAGAGCTGGCTCTGCCTGTGGGACGGGCAAAGCTGCTTGCCACACAAACTGCAACATCTTCCGAGGAGGCGGTAACAGCTCAAAACTGCTCCGAAGTAGCGAGCTCATTTCCAGCATGGCTTTAACAGCTTTAGCGTCACCCTTTCTGGCTGTATGGGGTAGCAGTCACCAACCCCATAAGGGCAGCAGGGAAGGTGCTGGATATCCTCAGCCCCACCAAGAAACCAGATGGACATCACATTGGGGGACTTAAGGGGGAAGATTGCAGAGCGAGACTTCAGCGCTACAGGGAGCAGGCAGGGAACTGGGGGACCCTGCTTTACGTCTGCTTTCAGCACACACAGGCTAAAACAGACCCGTTTTCAAGCTATGGCTGAAACTCCTCTCATTCCTGGTGACCCCATCTCCTCTGCTCCCCAGATGGTTAAGGATATGCCCTGGGAGGGCTTTGCCAGGCTGAGCCCAGTACCAGCTCCACCTGCAGCACCTCTGAGGTCACCTGGGCTTGCATGGTCCACTCAAAGGAGAACAGTGGTGCTGTAAGGTCCCTTTCTCCTGCCTGGTCTCACCTCCCTGCTGCATTATCTCCTCCTTCCCTCCATCTTCCTGCAGCCCAAGGCCAGCAGGTCCCTCTGACCCATCCTGCCTTTTAATGGCCTTTACAGACCATTCCACACACTTACAACCACCATCTTCCCAGGGTCTCAGTGTAATGCTGCAAAACTCAGCGAGTTTCCTCACCGTGCTCCTCTCAGTATTTTTTTTTTTCTACTTTTTTACTGCTACTCAAAGTCTTTGAGCAGTCATGTCAAATTAACATAAACAGTCTAGGCTCCCATGCGAGGGAAAGCAAGCTTTGTGCCCCTGATATATTTTGCAGGGGAGGGAGAAAATCAATCTGAAAAATTTAAGTGCTTGAAAGTTTCTGGGCAGCTTCCCAATTTCTCAGTCTCCAGGCTCTGCTACAGGGACACATGTGGTAAATAATTGGCCCTAAAGCTCTTGGCAGAGTAGTCACAGGCTCTCTCTTGGCTTTCTAGTGTTGGTACTCAAATTTGAAGCCTTTTGCTTCAAATGCTCCGGGCTAATGGGGTCCCTGGTGGGCTCCAGCCATTTCTTCCCATCAGGAGCTGGTAGCTCTGCTCCGTAGTTTTAATGAACCACCACTGCCTGATGATAAGTCTGGTGTTTTGGAAGAGGAGAGATCTCAGTTGAATCAGAAAGGGTCCTGCAAGACACTCACTGTCAGGATGTCATGAGCTTGGATGGTTACAACCATTGTCCTATTCTGGGAACAAATTGCTGTTGGGTCTGACATCCCACGCTGGGTGCAGGTGAGATGTACAATGTCCAGTGCAGAAAGGTGGAGAAGAGCATTTCTGTGCTCTCTCCTCTGCAGGGGCTCTTCTCTGCCCCGTGCCTCGCTCCAGCCACCCTCTGCCTGGCTCTGGGAGGAATTTACAGCATTCCCTGCTCCCAGCACACATGCAGTGAAAGTGCAAATTGTCACCCAACAGCAGGAAAAAGGCAAAGCTGCCACCCTGCCAGAGCATCTGCAGGAGCAGGAGGATGGGCCTGAGCATCAGCAGCGCATCTGCAAAGGGGTTCATGAGGCACCGAGGGTGACGAAAACCCCCCATCAGGGTGGCTGTGCATCACCACTGCAGCTGCCCCTGTCTTTCAGAGGCAGGATTTAATTTTAAGGTGAGATTCCACTGCCTCTTTTTTGCTGTCCAAGAGGAGGTTTCTGGTGTTGCAGCGAGTCTTGGTGAAGCCACTTGCAAAGTGAAAGCCCTGACCTGCATCACCCGGAGCCACCCACCCGCCCTTTCTGAAAGCCTCTGTGCGGATTTTAAAGAGGTGTTTGGAAACATGCACAGAAATGTTAAAAAAAAACCAGAAAAGAAAGAAAAAAAAAAAAGCTGGGTTCAGGCTTCTTGTTTCATACACCTTAAAAAGGTGTCTCAGAGCTCCTGTAGCTTGCGCTTAGCTCCCACCCTCCAGAAATTTTGCCACTTGGACACAGCTCCCAATGGGCAGGCACCAAAATTCACCTTTAAACCGCAGGCTTAACTCACATTTTTAGGTTTTCTCCAAGCCCCCCCAGCATTGACAGGCTTTTCCGTGATGGGGGGGAGTCTCTGCAGCTGCCTTGCTCCCCTGGGGTGCTGGGTACAAAGGGTGTGGGGCAGGAAGCAGCGGCGGCTGCGTGCTGGGACACGTGTAGTTACTTACGCGCCGTCGCCGTACACTTTGAGGGCGTTGATGCAGGTCTTGTCCCAGCCTTGTCCTTGCAGGAAGGAGCAATCTTCCGTCAGCTCCAGGCTGGGACCGGTGAAATGGCTCCCCTCAAATATTTCAATCCTGTAATGCTCACCGTGCTGGGGATGAAGGGGTTGGAGTCAACCAAAAAAATAAAAAGTATGCAATTATTTCCCAGCCTTTATAAGACAGAGGGGAAGACAGAAGGGTGATTCAGAAAGGGAATGTGAAAAGCAGTCCAACACCACCAGTGCCAGCACCCACAGAGCGCACACAAACTAGTGCCACCTCCCAGCACCCTGCGCCCACCAGAAAAGCAGCCAGAAAACCCTCATCTCTGCACCCGGCTGCACCTTCCTACAGCTGCTGCCCGTGTTTGAGCACATCGCTCATGGAGCGTGTTGTGCTCAGGCACATGTGGACCCTCACCAACCTGTGATCTGACCCCTCATCCCACAAATCCCCCATCCCAAATACAGCATCAGCCACAGCCCCGGCTCTCCACACACTCACACGGCAAACAAAAGGTCCAGAGCGCACAGGGACGTTAGACTAATCCCCTGAACTAATTCACACTGCCTCCAGTTCCACGCGTAGCTGCTGGTCCTGATGGGAGGTGTTGTGCCTTTCTTTGAGGAAAATTTAAAAATGGAAAAGGAAACTTTCCCAGCATCATTGATGCTATGTGAGTCCTTAAGGGTGACATGACAGAAATTCCTCCAGGGAGATTTCTGCAGCCTACAGCATAGGTTTGTGGGACAGAGTGAGCTGAAAGGGTGTTTTTCAGCCAAATTCAAAGGATACCTAAATGCATTTTTCAAATAAAAACAGCATCAACGCACAAGAAGGCTGGGTTGCGATGCCAAACCCCACAGCGGGAGGCCGCCGGCAGCAGCCGAGCAGATACCGTGCCCAAGCAAACATTTCTCCGGGAATCTGTGCTGCAGAAATGCCTCGAAGCACTCGCTGGCATCTCTCAGGGAAAATCATGGGCCAGGGAGGGAGGAGCACACCCTCATGCCAGCCGGGCTCCAGGGCCCGGGGCAGAGCATCCCTCCACATACGGACCATGGAGATGCTTTGGGAAGGATGTTATGGACCTGCAACAAACCTGTTACCGTGCCAAAAAGCAGCATCAGGACCAGTGAGAAACCCCACTAGCTCCCAGTGAGTTCATCATTGACCTGGGGGTCACCAGTGACCGTAGAGTCCTAACCATTGACAGGAGAGACCTAACCCAGATTAATTTTTGTTTGCTACTTTTTAATCTTCCCAGTCAAACCTTCTTCTGGGCAGTGCTTTTAAAAGCTTCAGAAGGGGAGGGCTATCTAGTAGGGGGAAAAAAGTGGTTTTAGTTTAGGATTACTGGGGGGTGTTGGAACAGCAGAGAATTCAGCTAACATTTACCAGGAGCAGCCCAGCTGCCCCAGAGGTCCGGTTCAGAAAGCCCTGGGGCTGCCCGCTTCCCCTCCGGGTGCCTGGGGAGACCAGACTGCGTGGCTCAAACCTGCCTCGGGCAACAAACCTCCTTCTTAATTCCCCCATCAGTATTTCATAGCAACTCACATGAAAAACAAAAAGCACGTGATGCTGGCAGGACCTTGCCACCTCCTCTGAAAAACCACAGGAAAATCTCATCCCGTTAAAGCTGCCGCGTTTTGCGCTGTGGGAGGAAGGCGATGTGTCTTCCTCCCGTCCGGAAGGCACAGGAAACCGCAACTCGGCTTTGTGGCTTGCGCAGACCGCTCCAAGGGGGGACTGACCTTCCCTGGGAGACTATTTCCTTCTCAATAGGAGATATTATTTCTGAAAATCATAGATTTTTATTACACTTATGCCTGGGGCTCCTGTGGCCGGGAGAAACAAAGCCCCGTGGAAGCTCCATCCCACCAATGCTCTGGCCGGGAGAGCAAAGCGCCAGCATCATCCACTCACCATCCCGACGGGCCGGCAGGAGCCCAGGTGGTCGCTGCGGCCGTTCCAGTGATAGAAATCGGGGTACTCGCCGTGCTCCAGGATGTACTGCTGCCCTCGGAAGTTGGGGTGATCGAAGCAGACCCAAGCCCCGCTCTGGACGCAGATGGAGTTGACCCGGTTGAGGAAACCTCGGTCCTGGAAGCTGCTGCAGCTGCCGCAGACCTCCAGCTTTCTGCCCGTGAAGCATTTGCCTTCGTAGAACGTGATCTGGGGGGAGGGAGGAGAACGGGCCCCCGGTGAGGAGCACGGGCACGGCCGGACCCCCATTTCGAGCAGATGGGAACCTCTTGCAGATGCATCGTTTTAGGATGGTTTGTTGGTTCTTTTCAGCTGCTCTCCAGCAAGAGGAGCACGGCATCACCGGCATTTTTTCCTAAGAACCATGTTTGTTTTTCTGGGAACGCAGCGCATCCCCCATTTACGACACTCCTTACCGCCTCGTGCTCGCTCACACATATTTCCAGCAGGAATGTTTAAACAGGAAGCTCGGCTCCTGAAACACAGCTCCTTCTGCTGCACCCTCCCTGTCCCTGCTACCAAACGTGCTCCTGGCATCATCACTCACGTCGCATCCTCGGGGATGTTACCCTAACCTCCTCCTTCAGCCCGGAGGACACTTGGGCTCTCTGGCCTCGGGCTGAACGGAAGCAGTTGGGTCGTTACTTACTTTTCCTGAGTACTGAGACATTTTCTGCTGGCTGCTATCCAAGACCAAAAGCAGGAGCCAAACCAAAGCCGCGATGGACGGAAACGTTGGACACCCCACTATATAGCAGCCGGTGGGGGATGGGGGGAGACAGGGCTGGTGTCGCCAGGGCTTTGGAACAAAGCAGCGGGAACCGGGGGCTTTACGCTTTCCTGCTTTGTAGGCAGAACCACCAGGAACGGGCCCTGCTGAGTCCAGGCTTTTGGATTCGGGCAGACGATCTGACAAAAGATTTGCTTGGCAGGGCTTTGGTTGATTAGCGGTGTACAGCGACTGCTCCTTTTGGAAGGACTTTTTTTTTTTTTTTTTTTTCCTTTTTTTCCCCCCTTTTCCCCCCTTTCCCCCTTTTTTTCTCTTTCCTCTCGTTTTCCTCTTTTTTTCCTCTCTCTTTTTTTTTTCCTCCTTTTTATCCTCTTTTTTTTTCAACAGATTAGTAAATAAGGAAACAGCCCCATCTCTAAGCACGGCACAGAGTTTCTCTGAGTTGGGTTCACTACTGTTTACTGTTTTTTCCCAGCTTCTTGCCTATAGCAGCGTGGCAGCCAACAGTGAGTGTCCTTGAAGCCTCCTCACCAATAAGACGTTGTGCTCCACCTGTCAAAGCAATGGCTTCTCGTTCAACCTTCCAACCTCTTTAAATGGCTTCTCCAAAAGCCGAGGACCAAGTCCCCTTGAAGCACAAAGGTTAGGCTCACAAACATGCCAATGTTGATCACGAGCATCATTTTTATGAATGTTTTGATCTTTCAGCACTGAAGCACCGAGACCCAGGTACAGATGAGGATCGGAGGGATTTTTAAGCCATACCACTGACCATAAAGTAGTATTTCCCGTATAGCTGCAATTATGGCTTCAGAGCCTGGCATCCCAAATGCCAGCACAAGGAATGGCTGCTTCGTATTCCCCTCTTTTGCCTTACAAGAGCATCTACAAGAGACCTTAAATGTCTGATTCTCAGGACAAACAGCAAGGGAAAGCCCCAGCTCATAAACCCCCTCATTTTATATTAATGGACCCGTCTAGGAAGAGGTGAAGGCAAATGCATGGGGGTGGCCCATGGACAAGCACACAGAGAATGGGGCACCATATTAAAAAGAGATTTGTCTTTTATGCAACTTAATAGCTCTGGAAGCTCCTACTTATCAAATCCTTCCCTTCATCACCCATGGGACCCCCATCACCTCCACCCCGCCCTGCCAGCACTCCACTCCCCACCTAGACCATCAGGCACACGCTTCAAATCCAAACCCTGAAAACTCATTTCTCGACAGGACGCTCCCACCTGCACGTGTGCCAGCAGCCTTGCTGCTGCCTTGGTTCACCACTTCGTTTCAAGATTAAAGACCATTTGGGAAGAAAGGATGTCATCACTAAGGCTTAAACGTAAGCCACCCTTTCAATGAAGATGTAAAAGTTAATAAGCACGTGTGTGCAGGCACATAGGCTGAGCTGGAAGACATTGCGTTGACTGATTGTTGTTGATTGTGCACTGGAGGAGGAATGAGGGAGGTGGCACATTGCGTTTGGAGAAGAAATGTATCCTTCAGCTGGCACAGGTAAACCTGCCCCAGCATCACAGAAACACTGTTTACGTTTACATGTTCTGATGGGAGGCAGGAAATAATGAAGAAAAGCCTCATCTAATTTAAAAAAAACCCTCCCCAAACCCTCACTGAAATGCTGGTGTGATTTTCTAGATGCTAAATTAGTTACCGGATGGTGTGAGAGAAGTAACAGCCCATGGAAAGTCCCACCTGGAAGAGCAGCAGCCAGGCTGGGGGGAATTAGAGGCACCCCCCAAACCAGCCCTTCCCCATGGCCTTGCACTTAGTGCCCTGGGAGGGAAGGAGGAGACGTATCCCTCTTCCGAGTCATGGTTGGCAGCATTAGGGTGACGAGGTGGTACCATCGCTGGCATTGGGACCCAACTCATCCATCCGTTGGGGTCGTA
Source organism: Bucorvus abyssinicus (assembly GCA_009769605.1). Lineage (NCBI taxonomy): Eukaryota > Metazoa > Chordata > Aves > Bucerotiformes > Bucorvidae > Bucorvus > Bucorvus abyssinicus. The sequence continues at coordinate 8,779,268 of CM020028.1, read as the reverse complement.
ACAGCCCACACATTCAGTGTCAACTGGGAGCTGGTTGGTGCCTGGAGAGGAAGGCCCAAAGCACCCAGGACAAACTGGTCCTAAAGTACTCAGTAAAGAGAATATCACCGCAGGAGGAGGTTTCTCCTAAGGTGTGACCTTTAATTAAATGTGCGGGAACATGATGTATTTGAGACTTGTGCCTGGCTGTTAGATTTGTTACAAGTTGTCCAACAGGTTCAAAAGCTATTTTAGGAGAGATGGAAGGAGGGTGTGACAATTTTATTCTCATTTCTTTGAGAAACCACATTAAAGATACGAAACAACAAAGGACCCAACTCTAGAAAAAAGGAAGATGATGGGGAAAAAAGAAAGATGATGGGGAAAAAAGAAAGATGATGGGGAAAAAAGAAAGATGATGGGGAAAAAAGAAAGATGATGGGGAAAAAAGAAAGATGATGGGGAAAAAAGAAAGATGATGGGGAAAAAAGAAAGATGATGGGGAAAAAAGAAAGATGATGGGGAAAAAAAGAAAGATGATGGGGAAAAAAGAAAGATGATGGGGAAAAAAGAAAGATGATGGGGAAAAAGAAAGATGATGGGGAAAAAAGAAAGATGATGGGGAAAAAAGAAAGATGATGGGGAAAAAAGAAAGATGATGGGGAAAAAAGAAAGATGATGGGGAAAAAAGAAAGATGATGGGGAAAAAAGAAAGATGATGGGGAAAAAAGAAAGATGATGGGGAAAAAAGAAAGATGATGGGGAAAAAAGAAAGATGATGGGGAAAAAAGAAAGATGATGGGGAAAAAAGAAAGATGATGGGGAAAAAAGAAAGATGATGGGGAAAAAAGAATATTGAAGAATGGCAAATCATAATTCCTGGACCATCCCTCCGTAATTCCTTGCAAAGGATGGAAAGGCTGCCAACAGAAGAGAGAAAAGAGCAGCCTAAGGAGCCTGTGGCCACTAGCAGCCTTTCAGGCACGAGATGCTGGGGCAGATCTTGCCTCCTGCTCATGTCCAGGTCCAGGATCACATCTGACCGCGGCGCCCATGCTATCGGGACCACAGGCAGCCCTTCTCTGCTGTAGCTCTTTTAAGAATGAAGCATTTGAAAACATGAACTTAAAATTTTGAGCACTTACAGTTCTTTGAGCAGAGAAAACCCAAAAGTCTGAGATTTCTTCGTTTAGAGGGAGTGAGAAATCAGGCTTGATGTCCCCAGGAGGGCTCCAGGCTGTGCTATCAGTGTCTGCCTTTGCTTCTACAAGGCCGAGGCAGAGATGATTTGCTCTGAGTCCAGGCCAAGACCAGGGGGGCGAGAAAACCAAACAACTCAACCATGCAAGATGGTCAAGGTCGATATCAAGACCATTGCAACCCTGTAGTTACATCCCCAACACCACCAAGGCAGGAAGGACTCAATGCCATGGGACACTGTTGGTGCCAAAACCAGTCATAGAGATAGACCCAGCCATGCTGGAACCAGCAATGGAACTCAATGATCCAGGACAAAAACACCCTGTTTGGATACATGTGGTGGCTCCCGGTCACCACCCTGCTCTCCTCTCTGCATCCCACCTACACACAGGATCCAGGAAGAGCTCCTGTCCTCTTACAAAGTGATTTCCATTACATGCCAAGGGGTTGAGACCAAGGTTGTGTCAGCATAAATAAGCCCAGGCTGGGTGGTCTTCAAAACACAGCTGTGAGATGCCACCACCTTTTTCCATGGGGTGTTAAGTAGGATTTATGGAGGTGATTTTTCTGTAGAGCTCAGGAGACACTGGCCATTGCACGTGTCCAGCCCAGCAATACGCCTCACAGTCATCTGCAGTGTTAGGTGGTGCTGGCAGAAAGATGCTGTCCAACAACCCGAGTTACGGTAGGAAGACGCCAAACTTGCTCCTTCTCTGACACAGAGATTTCAAGCGCGCAGGGTGTCACTCCTGGAGGCGAATCTCTGGGAGGCACCTCACTAATGCTAACAGGAATATATCTTAGGAGAGGGTGGGCAGGGTTAGCGTTCTGCTCAGAGGAACCTGCTACAGCCACTACAACTCCACATAAACAATAATTAAGTGAGCAACAGCCAAGGAGTTGCACTGCATCCTCTGAGAGGGCCATGCTTCAGCTTCTGGAGGAGCTTCCAAGTATTTGCAAAGCAGCGTTAAGACCCAGCACAGGAAACATCCATATCTCAGGGCTTTCAAAACACCATCTTGCTTTAAAAAGCTCACAGATTCCTTCACGAACCTCAGTACAAGATACTTCTAGCTCATTAGGTAAGGAACAATCGTGCGCCTAGCTCCTTCCCACAGAAAATCTTCAGTCTCACTGCTGAAAAGGGTGAACACATCTTGTGGGCCACTTCAGACCTCACAGTGAGAAACCATCCTTACAGCCCAAGGGAGAGTTTCTGTATTAAATCTGTTGCTCAGTTAAGACCTAGCCCACCTCACGTCAGTTCCCAAAGCACTAATTTCTACTGGTGATTAACCTGTACCCAGTGCCTGGGTACGCCACATGCTGTCTCCCAGAGCTGCTGGGGAGGCTGGTTACACTAACTGTAGAACATCTCTGCAAACCATTCATATCTGCAAACCATTCAAGCAGAGGAAAGCTCTTCCAACCCACACCCTCACTGGCAGAACACATCACCTGTTGGGGGAAATCGGAATCAGCTGCCAGGCGATGGTTTTGAGTTCAATGCCTTGTTTTCATCATGGACGCAGCAAGACATGAGTCTCTGCAATATCTTTACCAAGGGTGGCCATCCCACATCCTGACCCACCACCCATCCCATGCCACGCAACACCTCACATCACCCTATGTGGAGTGCAGACTCCAAAGAACCTCCTCTTGCCGGAGCAAACCCTGTCACAGAATCACAGTCCAGATCTGGCCCGGTTCCCACTAGGAAAAATATCTCCTCACCCTGGAGTAGGGACCTGCTGATCAGTTTTAGCCAAATATTTATTAGCAGCATTAGAGAGATAAATCTTGGAAAAAAAAAAAAAGTCAGCAAAAGCTTGTTTTCAGTCATAATCTGTCTAGGGATCAGTGTTAGTGCAGCTCATCGCACATCTCAGTGAACTTCTGACTGAGTTGGGACTTGGATTTCATTTTGGAAAACATCAGAAAGCCCGGGGTTTGGGGTGAAATCCTCCCCGTTTTCACCTTACTTCAAAAAGCAAAGGCTCCAGTAGGGAAATGGGACACCTCAGAAGAAGCTGGATGCTGAGGACACCCATCACCCAGACCTAGTTTAGCCCTGTTTCTGCTATGTCCATAACGAGTTGAAGGCATCTGTGCAAAGGTTGTCACTGCCTCTCCCCAGCTGTCAAAGGGGAGTAATTTTGACCTTATTAGAGGAGATTGTGAAGATTAGTTGGCATTAGTGAAATGCTCTGAAGACGAGCACCACTGATTACAAAAGGACTAATTAGAACCTGTTGATTCCTCCTGCTCAAGAGGCTACAGCACAGCAGCGCTCATTAGCAGGATCAGCCCAGCCAGCCTGGGTGCATCATCACCCCTGCACCAAGCTTGCACTGTGCTGCACGGCAGCCCCTGACATCTGCATGGAGCAGCAGCACAAATTCTTTAGCAACAAAGGTGTAAGATTGCACATTTCTTTTACAGAAGGTGTAAACACAAAAATGCTCACCGTGACATCGACTGCCCTTCTCATGGCGGGCTGCTTCTATCTTGCACTTCAAGGGAAATTGCTGCAAGCTGGGATAGACCCAGCTGGACGTTCTACACCTACCTGTGCTGGAAACAAGGGTAACTGCAGAAGTTGACCTTGATCACTCCCAGAGTGCAGGTTTGGACATAGAAACTTCTCTGTTCGAAGAAACTAGAAAATGGAAAGCCTGCAGTCTTCACCATTGCCTCCAACGCTGTGAGAACTTTCTTGGCAACATCCAATTTCAGCCCATGCTTCTCTGCCCTTGGTTGAGAAACAGCCTAAGGCTGCTTGGTCCAGATACTACAGTATTGCAGACACGAAGGAGCAGCAAAGCCACTTTTCCAGCTTTTTTCTTCTCCAGCATGCATTCAGCAACCCTGCACAGAAGCTGGGGAGAAGCGTTAGGCAGGAGACTCCTCCAAGCCTTCCCCACTGTGGCATTAATCAGGCAGGTACAAATTTTGCTACGCACAGAAACAAGAACAGGAAAAAGGAGGATCATGGATCTGCTTTCTGCTGCAGTCCATCCTCACCTGCTGAGCTGCACTAGCCCCACCGCTCTCCTTGTCCTCAGCATTTCCACGCATGGCAGGCTGGGAGATGGGGAGCTCAGACTCTTGGGCTCAAGATACCAAAAGGTTTCTCAGTATTCACACAGCAAAGCAAGGAGATGGACAGGAGCACACACGAGGCAGAAGCCATTTCCAGAAGAGAACATTTTAAATCCACACAAGTCAATGGGGATTTAACAGGAATTTAACTTGACTTAGGGCAGTTAAATTTTGCTCATTTCCTCAGCAGGAAAAGGATCTTCACGCTTTCACCTCTGCCAATGATCATCCCTTAAGAATAATGCTGGACCCTATCAAGTGTGTAATAATCTTTTTTTTCTGTCCTGGGCCAGAGAACTTCCTTCACGCCTTACCTTGCAATCCGTGCACCACTCACCACAATCCCCCAGAAGCCTCTGAAGGATCGGGGCAGCTGCCAGACAGGGCTGTACAAAGTCATCAATTCCCAGCAAGCAGCGTTTTGCAGATACTGATTTCTTGCTTTTGTACATTACACAGGGCTCCCAAGATTGCCCACCACCCCACTTTAGGGCTCTCAGTGAAGAACCTGACCTGTGCCAGCTCTAAGGTCAGGATGAGGAAGCCCAAGGCTGCTCCAGCCTCTATTAGACTCCAACTGCTGGAAGGCGCCAGGCCAAGAAGCCAACTGAAATCCCTGTACAGCAAAGGACAAGTGGTTCCCTCATCACACTGGACTACCCATCTCATTACACCTGCAGGACTATTGCACATGGCTGGTCTTCAGATGAAGTTAGCAGAGGAAGGCTGGGACAAGAGGAACGATTTACAGTTCTCACTGGATGAGCCAGCCACAGGAGAAAGGAAACAAAAGAAACAACATACATCAATGAATTCAATTCTTCAGCTATTACAGAAAATGCAAGAGTGGTACATGCTTCTCACTGCTCAGTATATGAAGTCTTGGAAGTTCCCACTGCACATCATCCAGAGAACCTGCCCTTGCCTTCAAGGCCTCCTGCGAAGCCTCACCCCTGGAAGGCAGGGCCCTGATCATCCCAGGAATATCACGTTGCACATTTCCTCACCCATCCCCTTTAAAGCCTCAGCAGCTGGCACACCTCGAACACCAATCCAGCAGCTATTTCAGACTTTAGACTGATTGCCAGTATGGCCACACGCAGCTTCTATTTTAGAAAAAAACCTGAGTAAATGTGGTCATTGAGGTTTCTGGTATTCCAGAACTTCTACCGTGTGACATAGCCACATGACATTGTGTCTGTGATGCAATGCCACAGACTATGGTCACACAACAAGTCATCTACCACCTGATGATTAGGCAATGGAGGATACTACCGAACAGATGTGTATTGCTCCTGTGTTCCACAGATCACTTTCTGAACTCTGAGCAGCTTCATCATCAGCCAAACTACCCTTGGTGCAGTGTCACAGGTTCTCATGAAGGAAACCTCCTGCACAGCCCCAGATCAGTCTGGTTCGGCAATCACCGTACTGGTTTCCCTGAAGGAGCCTTCCGACTGCGATGAACTTCGGTGATCTGACAATCACCCAGCTACAGAACCTGTATTTGGTACAAGGTATGAAAATTCAGGTAACAAAAATGAATTTTCAGAAACTTTGGGAAATACTCGAAATGGAGAAAACCAGGCAACTTTTGTTCTTGCTAGGAAGCCAGTTAATCTCATGGTGACCAAAGAAAATAGTTTTTCTACACACTCTGTTAACTGAGGAGTTTGGACCATTTTTGACATAAAATGAGAGAACCACCGTACAAGAAATGAGGAGATGAGACATACTGAATTTGTATCTTTTAGCACAGACCAAAACGTTAAAGCTAATTCTGGTTGCAAAACCACTGCAAGTTTCCCTTCTGTTTTACTCCTGCCAGAAATTAAGTTCTGAAATGAACACAAAAATGCATGAGAAACACCTCATTTAATTAACTGTTCCACAAATCAGCCTCTCCTGTTGTTGTTTTGGGTTTTGTTTTGTTCTTCACTACAAAGTAGGTCAGCTGCACATTTTTTTGAAATACATAGTTGAGGTCATTTGTTTCCAGGCTTAAGAGAGTACAGGCTCGTTAAACCCCTAGTCTAACAGCCAAGCAAAAATTTGCAACCAGGAGACCCCTCCTCTCCACCAGCACTATCCAAATGCAGAGGTACAGAAATGCAGCATGAACAGCCCACATTGATTTGGTCAGGACGTGCCATTTATTGTAAATGACATTTTTGTTTTCTTAGCAAGTCTGCACTTGTGACCTGGGGAAGTCCGCTCCATTCTGACAGCGTTCCTAGCAACAAGTCCACGTGAAGAGTCTGCAGCAGAGGCATCTGCTGGCCCCTTTCTTGGGACAGGTCTGCGCACCCTTCCAATGACAGAGGAAAAAAACACAGGGCAGGTTTCTGACCGAAAATGCAAACCTTCCCTTCGAAGTTGCAGGTGTCACTTGTGCCTCCTTCCCTTGAACAGGCAGAAAGCAGCCCTGAGCTGCCCAGCCAGCCCAGAGCTCTAGCAGCAAAATCAGGTGGTATCACTCACTAACAACTTCCCAAGCAACAGTCAACCAATCTGCTGGCTCCAAGGATCTCATGCCTCCTCTTAAGGTCATCAGGTGAACATTTTTCACACAAAAAAACTTAATAAGGAATAATCAACAAAAAATTCTAAAGAGGGCATTGTAAGGTTTGCAGCTATTTTATTTACAAGTATACATTTAACACAAAGAAACACTGATATCCAAGCCTAGTTAATAGTAGTGTAACAATATGCATCATTTTGATGATTATTCTAACCAACAAACTACACTGAAAAATTAATGCCAGTAAAATTCTTGGTCATAATATTAAGAAATACAATATATAAATTGAAAATATGATTGCTTAAAATTTGAAAATGGAAGTGAAGCCATTTGCACAGGAGTCAGAGTTTAACATAATCTGAAGGGAAAGGCTCCAAACCAACTGTTTATCTTTCAGGTTAACAGAAGAAAAAATAAAAATAAAAAAAAAAGAGAAGCATAGTTTATCCTTAAAGATAACGGGCAGTTTTGCTTCTTCAGGTAGAATGTATTCCCAGTGTTTTCAGGTTCTGCAGTGGAATTACATTACTGAGCATGAAGACTTCCCTTGTGAAGCTGCCCCATCGATTTTTTCTGCCTCCAAAATTATCCTCTTAAAAACATCAACGGCAGTCTGTGGAGAGAGAGGACAACGTTAGTAGGTGAGAGTGAACTGTCTGCTTACTGGAAAAGACAATAATTAAAGCATGTCAGCGGTTTTACTGGCTACTCCAACAGATAAAGGCACGTCGCAGCACTGACTCCAAAATCAGAGGGAAAACACAGTAATTTCAGTTCTGAACACAGCCCTTTGGGAGAAAAGCGTAATCCCTTCTCCACAGCCAGCCTCAGCTATTCTGTCATTGCAGGGAGGGCAAGTTTAAACTGAGCCACACTCACTACAGAGCTAATAACTGTCATTCAGCTTCACTGTCACTAGTGAGTGTGTGCTGAGTGACCAACAGCACCGAAGGTTCTGATGCAGTGCTGCTCCAAAGAACAGACCACTTCATTTCCCCTAAGTAATCTTTACCATCCCAAGTAATTACAGAAGACAGCAGATCTTTCAGCTCTAAGCACTGACTTTGCACAGCCCTGTAGGAGGGTTACTTTAATATTCTTTATTTTCTCACCGTACCTATTGGTAAGACCAGCATTAGACATGGTGCAAGGATGCGAGGAGAAAACAGGAGCAGAAAACAAGCCAAACAAGCTGTTGTCTAATATTAAGCACTACCCTTTGATAAAACCCTTCCGAGAGAAAGGGGGTTATATTTTCAAGTACAAACCGGAGAACCATCGCTACCATGGTCAGGCTGACACAAACACCCTGGCTGACTGCACAGAACACACAGGATTACAGAGTCCCTCTGCAAAATCGTGAGCCACACACCTGCTGTGGATCTCCTCCCTCCTCCAGAGGGAGGGCAGCAAGTGCTCTCAGTCACTTCTCCACTCGGTCTATGCCGAGTCTTCTCCCTCCACGCTGAGCAGGCTGGTGAAACAGGCCCTCCCTCTGGAAGCTCCAAGTGACTAAACGGTGCGCAGGCTCAGAAGGGTGAGACTTCCCCAGACACACGCAGGCTAGTTCAAAATCTTGGGACGGAAAGGCCCAGTTGCCCGTGAAAATAAGTTTAAGCACAGCAGAGACACCAAGAAAGGATGTCAGATCACTTGAGTGATTCGGGAGATTTTACTGCAGAGTTCCATTTAGCGTAGGTAGGTTTTTGGTGGGGTTTGTTTGTTTTTAAGGATACTGAAAGACAGGGAGAGTAAGGTGTCTGCGACGCCATGAATGCTACTTGTAGTAAATACCTTATACTGTTAATTTTCAGGATTCACTCAGTTTTAAGGGTTTTGAACTTGTACACGAGCCTCCATCAGAATATGCAGAAACTACAGCATGCAGCATCTGAGATCGCCAAGAAGTAATTTACAAAGAATCAGTCTGTACTACAATCAAGGACAAGTCTAAAGTGCTTTTCCTCTCTACGGTATTTTTGAGCTGAAGATTCACTCCAGTCAACCAGGACCAATCAGTACTTCAGCATGTGAATCTTCAACTCAGAAATGGTCTCCTGATCACCTCAGACGTGCCATTTAAAGTTTGCCTAACCTCCAGCCATCTGCTTCACGACTCCCAAGCACACGTTCCTTCAGCAGGGAAGTGTATTCATTATAGAAAAGCAGTCACGTAATGGAGGAGGACAAAAAGTGCATTTTGTTGGTTTTAATCAGCAGGCTGAAAAGCGCCCTGTGATTTATGACGCTGTGTTCTGACCTGACAGATGTTTTTCTGCCGCCACAAGGTATAATTCTTAATTGGATCACTTCCAAATTAATCCCATTGACTGAAGAAGCCCCACAACAATCTTAAACCAATCTTAACAGACTAGGAACTGAATTTTAAAGTTTCCTGTACTCATACTGTGTGTGCACAGCACTATCTCTGGAACTAGTTAAAATACTTCATCAGCTGGAAATAGATTATTCCTCCCTATAACGGAGCTGCCATGAAACTCCAACAGAATCTGACAGAAGCGGCTCGTTAGTCCCATAATGATACAACACATTTCCTGGGCAAATCAGACTTAAGGAGAACCTTGGTCAGGCCTGCAGTTGCTATCAAACCGGTTCCACTAATGAAGAGTTTCCCTTAATCAAAACTCGGTGGTGGATATACAAATAGACTGCACCAATGTTTCCTTACTTAGAGCTGAAGTTTTCAATGGTTTCATTTTAATGCACAAGTTCTTTATACTCCTGCTTCAAAGCATCCATTAAAAATCCTCCACAACTCAACTCTGTCAACCAAGCTGCTGTACCTTCTGTCAAAGGCGTGCTGTTTGGAACACTGAGGTGTAGGAGTTCACAGGGCTTGTTAATTCATTTCACAGAACATATGTATTCACTGAGAAGGTTTAATCACTGTCCTACAGTTAACCCTTAGGAATTTGTGATTCAGCCCAAATGTGCTGAAGAATTTTAGAATGAGCTTTTAAACAATGCAGGAAGCTGTGTTTTGTGACAAGGAATAAAGAATGAGCCAGACTTTATACACATCTGTCTCCGTACAGTCCAGTTACGGACTGTGGGTCACACCTAGCCTACAGAAAGCCATCTGGCTTTCTTCTACCCTTCTCCCCTGAGGAAACAAAATACATGTCAGCCTGGGCAACACGTGCTGCCCAGAGAGCTTAGCACCATGCACAAGACACCAGAGACTCAACTGCTTCTGCAGATGTGCTGCTTGATGTGAGCAGGACAGACAGCTCAGGAAGTGCCATTCTCTCTGCATGAGCAGGGTGTTGGGAACATGCTGCCAGGAGCCAGCGCAGGAAGGTGCAAATGCACAAATCCAGCCTGTGGCCACCACAGTCATTCTTGGGTGTGCTGCATTTTTCAACTATGCAACTAGTCCATCATTTCAAAGAGGAAACTTTCAATGGCTCATACGATTAGTTCATCTTGGCGCAGAACTGGACAAAGGAACTCAAACAATAGTCAGGTAAAGGCAGATGGGTTTTTTTCCCCATCCTTTGCCAGCCCAAAACACACTTTCCCAGGTAAACATGTCAGACCCCTGGAGGGTAGCTAAGATCCCAAACCACTCTGAAGCATTTACTGAGCACTGCATCTTCTGAGCTTGAAGCTGCTCTTGAAAAAGAAGCAAAGTCCAAGCAATTGCTTTAAGAGAGCTCTGTTTTGTGAGAAGTACATTGTTTTGCTACTTCCTTGCCCCCTCTAAAACACGTTTAATGAATTTTGCATAAGTAGATCAACACAATTTAGCTGCTTGTTAATCCCTAAATCCTGCCAGTAAAAGCTGGCTCCCAGCTTCAACTTGGTTTAAGACCAGTTTGGATTCTGGTTGTATTTCAAACAGTTACCACTTTATTGTTCTGGGATTAAGATGAAGAGCTATTCTGTGGCTCAGGTGAAACAAAGCAGTGAGTTCCCCAGAAAGGCCCAAAGCTCCTGAAGTTAGCCAAAGCAGTTGAACATATGTAGTAATAATTAAGCAGCTATGATAAGACAAGATATGACAACAATAACCCAGCAGTAATCTAAAAGAGATCTTTTCCATTAAGTCTCAGAATTGCCTTCTCAAAGCCCAGGCATTTCCCTAGATGGCTGATGTGCAGGCTCCTCTGAAAGTCCTACCAGGTCACCCTTGTCTGGAGGAGCAGATACATACCCTCAAATACAATGACCTTGAGGACCCTTGCTAGCCGCTACCATTTATCATCACAACAGCTTTGACTGCTGCCTCTCTCGCTCTCTGTCTATTCAAAGTCGTGCCATTTCTGGAATGCAGTATCTTTTGATAACTCCTGGCAGAACAGGTCTAGTTTGCTGAAGTCAGTCTATAGAACTATTTTACTTGCCCAGTATAGTCAGGCTACGCTCCTAGGACTCTCACAGATGCTCCAAAAAGGATTTTTTTTTCTTTTTGGCCAAAGCAAGAAGGGAGCAGAGCCAGTGCTCTCCCACCCCCTTGTAGGGGGAAAGGAGCCTTTGCTGTCAGAACCTGTTATAGGGAATATCTCCTCTCGTTCCAGCAGCTCCTTGCAAACCGAGCTGTTATAAAGAACAGATCACATAGCTGATTGAGTCTGGTCTAAAATCCGTAGCAAGGAGACCTACTCTCCTTGCTGTTTCAAAGAACATCATGTACCAAACCAGTTTCAGACCGGCACACTAGAAATTCTCATACTTGTGCTCCACATCCACCAAATACACACAGCTAGGTTTTAGAGAGGAAGGATTAACAGATTTTCCCCAGTCAGGAAGGTTTGAGCTGTCTGCTAAATGTCTTAAGCTCTAAATTCCCAATCCAGTCCAGCTCATCCCTTTAAGCATCAAATTAGCTTTCTGTAAAGCAAACAGATTTTGAAGCAGTTTTGGAAGAAGTTCAGACTTAATCTTGGTAGACAAGTTACATTTGCAGTACCAAGCCAGTACAGGTGAAGATTTGGATGAAACTCCAAGCAAAAAGTGGTGACAGACTTCTTTTTCCAGTAATGTTGACTTACATAAGGTAAACATTCTGCACCGGAAGAATGACAACATGCCTGAATTCAAAATAAACCCTTTACTCCCCCAAACCAGAGACGATCTCAGAGTAAGAGAAGATTGACAGAGGTCTATGTATCAGCTGGTTTGATCCTGTCAAATTAGGATTTGGCAGAAAACCCCCATGCATTCAGAGGTGCTCCTGGTCCTACTCGCAGGAAGGGATGCTGCAACACCTGGTGTCACAGCCCTGGACTCCACACTTTGCTCTCAGAGCTCAATATTTGACCTCTTCAGAGGTGAGCATTCCTCCACAAGCATCTGCAAGACGACTAAGACAGCTACCCCAGTTTTGGGCTCCTTCACACTTTCTTCTGTATATCCCAAGCCTCCAAAGGAAGTACAGCAGAGAGCCTGAAAGATGATCACATGCTGTGGGCACCCATCTCAGAAGTGACCTATGATCTCCCCAGCTTCTGAAGCCAGACATATTTACCAAGTGTATTATGCAAGAAGCATGAAGGAGAAATTGTGTTCAAGCACGTTTCTAAACAATCTGCATCTAAATACAGAGGGACAGAGCTTACAGTGACCTGTGATGGCTATTCTCTGAAGGATCCTGCTGAAAGGAAGACACAACAGTAAGAACACCTTTGACAGCGAAAAAGAACACAACATCCAATTTTTTGAGGGATTTGTACAGGACTGTACAGAATTTTGAATATCTGACATACAACCGCCATTCAATTTCCCCAAAGGCTACAAAGTTTGCTCTATAAACTTCAGCTGGCAGCATAGCTTAATACAGACAGTCCGAGACTAAGGAACAGACACAAATACATGGCAGTCATTGGGACTTTGTTAGTGCAGCAATTTAATATGCAAGACATGCCAAGCATCATATAAAGCTTGTAGCATCTTTGTATAAATAGACGCAACTTTTTTTTCCTTGAACCAAGAACAAGACAAACTCAGAAAAGTTATCAGTAACCTATTCTGCTAGATACGAATTGCTATGCAGTCAACACACTGGGAACACGTGCCAAAAGCAAAAGGAGTACAGGCTTTGCCTAATCCAGAAGTATTGAATTATTTAAAATAAAGCGTGGGGGGGAAAATCAGATGCTTTTAACGGGTTTATTCTTTACACTGTCAATTTAGTTTCCTTGGGTATGCCTTTGAAGCTCTGCAGCAGTACAGGGAAGATATTGAGAAATTTCGTACTTTCATCATGCCAAATTTTTACAAGGATAACGCAACTCTTATCCAGTAAGAGAAATACTGATAAACTAACTCCAAGTGTTGTGTATCTGGAAGGGAAAAAAAAAAAAATTCCAAGTTTTTCTTCCACGGAAAATTCAACTTTACTCAAGTAACCATTGATAGTTACTACTCAAGTAGAATTGTTGACAACATGCATCAGACAAAAGCTGTTTGTTTTGCTTTTGGGGATGGGAGAAGAGATAAAGAAAAGCTGCTCAAAGGGGCCCTGTCCTAGCTACAAGACTGCCCTTTTGACTGGGCTGATGTTATCAAGGAAGGCAAGGATGTGATATTCTACGTTAAATATGAGACAAAGTAAATGTTTCTTCTGCATAAGGACTCATTTGATTAGACCTAGCCTTATGATATCCTTTTGACCTTATTGTATGTCTGTATTTTCAAAATGCAGAAGCTTTAATGCTGCTGAGACCTATGGGGGTAAAAATAATAAAAAAAAAGAAAAGAAAAAAATAGAGAGGAAAAAAGGACCCTTCCTTCCCAATCCACAGCAGTTATCCATTACTTCAAAAGCCCCTGAGTCTAGGCTTGTAGCTTAGATACAAAAGGTGTCAAATTAATGACAGAGTATTATTAACAGCCATAGGAACAATTTAGAAGGCATTTTGAAGACAGTTAGTTAGAGCAATCAAGAAAAAGATATTATTTGACATGTAATTAAAACACTTCCTTTCTGAAATAGAAAGCCAACAACTGTAAATGCGTGGGTGTTATATTTGGTCAGATTGTGCAGCTTCATTACAGCTGTACCACAGTCGTGTCTACCAGCCTCTGCTGTATTCTAACATCTTTTTGTTTGCTCCCCCCCCACCCCATGGACCCACAAAATGATTATTCCCTACACTACAGAGACCATGCCTTGCCTAGCAACCTTAAAACGTGAGGTTCGTTCCATTATACCAACACACTCCTCTGTAACTGCAATGACCTCCTGTTTAAGGTGACTGCAGCAGATCACAGACCCTGTTCCACCCACCACGTGGATTCAGTTTGTCACTGAGTGTTCTGCTATGTTCAGTGAAGCTTAACTTTCTGTTCTCCACTTCCTCCTTCCATTTACAGTTGCATGGTAAAACTCGTACAGATAAACCTGAAGCAGACAGCCATTTTGTTTCCAACGCTCTACACAAAATACCTGTAATGTACATGCAAATATTTTAGCTTCCTTTATTAAGTGAAACTATGAGTCATTCCATTACATTGCTATTCAAATGAAGTGATTCGTAACCCCCTTACCTGATTTTCTTTAGCAGAAGATTCCAAGAAAGCTGCATTCCAGGATTCTGCTAAAGCTTTCCCTTCTTCATAGCTGATCACCCTGACCGAAGGAAAAAATAAAAGTACGATTCTTCATAACTTGCAAAAGAATTAGAATTTGATACGTCAAAAAAGACCTCAGAGTTGTGAGGCACATAAATGCACATAATAGGAATGTTTTGTGAAGTCTGATCCAGAGCATTCGCTTTTGGCTGCTGTCAAATACACTACTGGGCCAGGTAAAACTGCTACGAGACCCAGAAGAGCAGTTGTCCCAAAGTATTGCTTTGTTTTCATAACCTGTAATATCATCTGGTATTTTACAGTTCTGAGAAATACATCTCTGTTTCTTGTTTTGAACAACAACCAAAAAACCCAACCAACAGCAAAGTGTTAATCGACTGTCCCTGGAACCTTATAGCCAAAGTCAACATTACAACATAAGTTCATGGCTCCTAGTTCATATTCTGGACACCGTTCCTTTGCCAGTACCTTATTTTAACCTACAATTTGATTTTAGTTACAGAAAGCCAAGAACAAAACTAGCACAATGCAGCCACAGGAATGCTGGCTGCTGTCTTGCATTTCTCACGTACTGGAGTCCACATACCGTTCCATATGCAGGTCTTTTTTATTTCCAACCAGCATAATGGGTATTCTGTGAAAGAAAGTTCAGAACTTCAGAACAGTTACAGTATACTGAACAAAGCACTAGTAACATGCCTGCTGTGAAATGAGATGAAAGTGTCACTACTTACTGGACTTTTCCCACCATATCCAATAACTTGCCATGGATAACTTTTATCACTTCAAAACTGCAAAATAAAGGGATGAAGTCACACATGCACTCCAATGTTTATCCTTAATACCCAAAACCCAAGCAGTTAAATGCATATGCAGGTTGCTGTGTTTAAAACTTACTCTAGGTATAGTGGCACAACTACAAGGATGCTGGAAGTCTTACCCAGCTGCGTACAGCAGACAAAACGGCCCCAGAAGCAGCAGAGACAAGCCTGTGCCTACCATTACAGCCTCCCCAGCCACGGTATTTACAGAAAAAAGGAACTTCACCCATGACCGATGCATCTAACACAGAATCACTAAAAGCCCCTCCCACCTCCCATCTGGTTTGTATCTGCAGTAAGAAATCTAACTGCTAGAGTCCAGCAATCCTGGATGAGCATGTCAAGGTAAGGCAGTTTCAAAGAAAAGGTATTTAGTTAAGCATGCTCCATCTTGAAAGAATACTCTGTTTTCTAAAAACACTTAGTTCATACTGAATTTTTTAGTTTTATTTGTGTGAAAGCCAAAAGATGACTAAATTTTGTATGCAAAGTGAGTAAACTGATCTGCAAGATGGTATCAAAACAGTGGTTATTCAAATACTTGTCTCTTCACCTACTGTGTATGTGAAGTTTGGATGGCAGGAGGTAAGGAGCAGCACTGTGACACACCAAGAAGCCAAAAACCTCACTACGAAAATCCACTGCATTTGACATTTAGTACCTTTGAGAACAAGCTATAAATGGGGTTGAAGAGCAGATGTTGCGCTCCTCTAATTACATTATGGAAAAAAATGCTGGTACATGAAGAGCACAAGTCAGATTTGAGAGAGGCACAGGCTCCAGACAAGGAACACAACTAGACAACAGAGAAGTGACTGAAACTTTTCCAGCTTCCAAGATTGTTCACTGCAGGCAGTGTCTTGACTTGCATTTCAATTAGAATTGAAACTCTTACACACAGAGCAGCACTATCACACTTCCAACTCAGAGCTCCCAAAGAACTGGTGCCTAAAACCAGTATTCAACGAATTTGAATCACTAAAATTTCTCACTTCTTCAACAATAAATGCTACCAAATTTAAGGATGATTTTCTGTCAAGTAGGTCAATTTGTCTGACTTCAGCAATACTTTTTGAGACTGAGTAGAACACAATCCTTCTCCATGTTCAGCTAATAGTTTTAGTACATGCTATCAAGAAAATGAGCTCTTTGCAAACAGAAGCATGACTTAGTCTAGCACAACTTAATACTAGTAACTCAAGTATGATACTACAGATTATATAAAAATGTGGAATCACTGAAAGGACTTTAGGGTTACAAAGAGCTTAATGCTGAAAAGGTGTTAGAGAAATTCTGGTCTTGAGAACATGTCTTGGACTTCCATTCTTGTAATTATTTCAAAAATAAGAGTTAAGTGGAGTTTGGTTGTGTCAAAGTTGAGAGACATTGCTACAAAAAGACCCTGCAAACTGAAAGAAGAAAAATACTACCAAAAAATTTCTGCTGCAGACCACAGAACTGTTTCTCATTCTGCAGTGACAGGAAAGATGCCGTGTACAAGTCACAGAATAATTGAATCACAGTACAGTCAGTGTTCCCTTTTCACTTGCTTCCAGCACAGCCAGAGAAAATGCTGTGCCATGGCAGAGCACCCCAGCAAGTCCTCACCTGAGGTTCCAGTGCTGCCAAGCGTTCTTGTTCAACTTGGGTTCTTCATTCCCAGTTCTGTGTACCTATCTGCTTGCCTAGGATAGCTCACAAGCTCTGTTTTTAGTAAAAAGACTACAAATAAACAACTGATCTTGGTGCACAGATGAAGGTGGAAACCTCAAGAGAAGCGCTATTTAAACTCAGACACAGTTTTGACACAGAAACAAGTTGCTAAGAACTGCCATGAATGAAATTGGCTTGACCAGATCAACTTCATGTTCTAGAAAGCTTTTCAAAGTAGGAAGGCTAGAAGGAGCAGGGACACCCTTGAAGACAGATATTGACCAATTCAAAAAGAGCATCAAGTCACAAAACTGCGAGAGATCTGGAAATCATAAGAGGTCCGTTCCAGTTCTGTCAAGCAAACAGCGTTACAGCAAACAGCTCAATGTGTGAAATACAACAGAACAATTACTAGCTGTCAGATAAATGTGTTACAGAAGATCATGGAACCTAGCAAGATTCAAAATTGGAATTTAATTAAGCTGAACTAGAGCAAAAGCCTTCTAATAATCTTGCTGCTAAGAGCCAGGGAGTATGAAAAATGTAGAGCATTAGTTTTTACTCAAGTCTCATTTAAACCTCCCACTGGAGGTTAGGTTATTTTAAAAAGGCAATTCTATTAAATTTGCTGTCAAAGCTCCCATCCCTGCAGGATCAATACTCGGTTCAAGGTACACTCTTTGACACAAGTCAAGACAGATGGTGACTGTAATTTGATTGCCTGGGCAAGTCATCTAAGCTACCAGAGTACTGTGGAAGATCTTTCCTATTGCCCGAACACTCTGCTGATACAGAACATAAGGAATTGAGTAAGACAGGATCATTGATACTTTGAAATTTACAGGGAGAAACAAAAAACTTGAAATAAATTGCTCAAGACTAAAATACTGGCAAAAAGACTCTCTACCTACAGTCTTAACGTATCTTCTTCACCAGGTATTTTCACCGAAATTTGGTTTCTGTTTTAACTGATAGAATGCTGCCACAGAAAACAGATTTTCAGTTCTTCACTTGTGCTGCTAAGCTCAAGACATCATGAGACAGCAACTGGAATAGCTGAAAAAGAACATATCCTTTAGCTGCCAACCAGGGAACAGCACAAGCTGCAGAAGTCTCCAAGCAATCTATATTGATTTTAGTCAAAGATATTTTTGTCCTCACAGTACCACTTATCAATGAATGCTTTTCTATTCACTTTAGGAGTGGAGAATTGTCTACTTAAGGCTGGGAATACTAACTCCTGTTTCATTGAAGTTACTCAGTACTGACACTGAACTTCTCATAAAACAAACCAGGACTTAGGCAGTCCAGTATCTCTTGACACACATGAAAGCCCAACATTTGTTGCATTTCCTCCAGATCACACGTGCTTGCCCTTCGCTACTTCAGACCTGAAGAGAAAGCCAAGAATGAAGGACTATGAAAACCTGTTCAACTTTAGAAACCTTGCAAGCAATGGAAGGTTATAACCAGAGTGTATCCTTTCTTTGAGAAGCACAAAAGAGCCAATGGGCAAGTTGTTTTACCTGTATTTTATGATGGTCTAACTAAAGAGTACTTGAGATGACCAGCTTTGTCTGATTAGGAGGAAAAGACATGGAATGCATCAGCACTCAGAAAAGCTGATCAGCTTCCTTTCATGTAGGAGGGAAGCATCAACTTCTCTTCTACTTAATGACAGTGAAAGGTCTGAGGTAAGGTCAATCATTTTACTCAAAATTTTAAGAAAATAGGATTATTTTGGCTGTCATAAAGATGCTGAGCAATATTATCTATCAAAGCAACATGCCCAGAGGAAAGGAGAAAATAACAAGTTGATAAAGCCTTATGACAGCAGAGATGTGTCTTGCAAGTGAAATGTCTCCAGCTATGATGGATTCTGTCCTCGTGTCAGAATGGACAGCTAACAGCAAGGACAAAATAGATACTCTGGGAAAATTTTCAAAGAAGATTATTTGCTGCAGCATGTCAAGAGTGAGTCTGTGGGCCAAAAGTCACATATTGCTATTTATATGAAAATTTCTGATGGTTAACCAGAACAATCCAAGACAAGAAGTCAAAGAAATCTCAGTACTGTAACGAGCTACAAGGCTGAGGGACTGATCTAGCAACTAATTGGGTACTTCACATAAATATACAGGGCCCTTTCAGCTCATATTTAAGTCTGTCTTTGAATCCGTATCTGGTGCTAGAGCAATGAACTTACTTATTCCTGAAATTGTTCTTTGTACTTACACCTCAAACAACGGAGTTCAGTACTGTCTCATTTCTTACATGGTACCTTGTGTATTAGTTTGCAAAAGCATCTGTGACATTTGGATTTGAGGGGAAATTTCTGAAAAAACCATGCATTTTAATTTCCACTTCACTTCTAAGGGAAAGAGAGATTAAATGAACTAAAGCCTTGTAAACACAATACAGCAGAGGCAGTTGCTGAGCCCAAAATGTATCTGGTTAACAGCTGAACCAGAAGAACACAACAGATTTTATTACCTTTTTATTGATGTGACTGAATAAACGAGAATGTAGCCGTTGATGTCTATGGAGTACGTCTGAGGAAATATGGAGTATTCATCCTGTAGAAAGAACACTGCATTTAAAATAACTTCCTGCCACAGTTCAGAACTTGATGCTAACATACCACCATAGGATAGATTGGTCATATTTGTAAGACGTGAAGGTGCAGGGCCATTTTGTATAGGCAGTACTTTCAGAATTCAGGTTTTCCATCACACTGTCAGATGAGGAATCTTTACCAAATTAAGAGAAAGCTGAGTCGGTCTGCATGCTCTAAAATTTCATCTACAGCTTTTTTGGTTTATTATCTCAAAGACTATGGATCAGCTAAAGCTATTCCCAATCTTCTTATCCTGCTTAATTATCAGTTTGTATTAGTACAAAAGATCCACTTCATCCTACCACTAATTAGCAATTATGCCTCTTATCTAGCTGGTGATGCATTTCAAATTCCTAGTTTCAACAGCTGATGACAGGATCCAGCAGTTCATAATTTCAAGTGACACTGATCACATCTAAATCATCGGAGGGATCTGTTAGGAAGTAACGGTGTCTTACTAACACTTATCAACTACAGATACAAGAAATATAGTTATTAGTTGCTTTAAGACAACTAAAACTTTACAGTAAATGTAAAGTGTTTAATTTAAAAAACCCAAAAAACCACCAGAAACTTATTCACTGTATTTATTACCCCCGTAGAAAAGGAACTGACCAAATTGGTAAATGAAACAACTGGCAAATTGCAGGTAATGCAACACAAATACTATGAATCCCATGTTAAAGATCTGAATTGTTTGAATAGATATTCCTAGGAAACATTTCCATTTTGACAAGAGCCATGCTTCTTAATGTACGAGTCCTCAAAGTTTTAAACCTATGCTTAAGATGTTAATTTTAGCTTAGGATCACATAACCTCTCTGTATAATGTCACGACTGAACAGATGGAACAGTGCAATCACAAAGTTTAAATCTAGACAGTCAAAAGCAATCAAGCTTCCTCAATTGCCAAGTGGGGAAAACCTTTTATAAATCAACTTCACAGATTCAACCAAAAAAGTCTGAAAGAATTAACACTTGACAAAAGATGCCCTTATTTGCTTTTATTGCTACACACGGAGGGGAGCCCTCCCCCACCTTCCCCGAAATGCCAAACTGCCACTGCAGCTGGCCGTGTAATCCCAAAGTCAATACCGAAGGGATCTGAGCTGGGCTGCGTGCAGAATGGGTGAAAGTGCAACTCTGTAGTAGTTTGACTTTACCCGGAATTTCTCAGGATTGCCCCAGCTGGAATTTGGTGTTAGGCAAGACTTCCTTTTGCACTCATCTTCCCTGATTCCCGTACCATGACTCCTGTTTAACTGAACTACACAAACCTGAACAGATAACCATGAAAGGCAAAAGAGGCATGGGACTGAGGAGGAGTAGAAGAAAAAAAAGTGCCATAACCTCAATTGTTTTGAGTTCATTACGTAATTTTTAGCTTGTTAGGCGAAGGAAGGAAAGCTGCTATGCTTCCTGGAACTTGTGGGTCACATTAAGAACTTTGCCAAGTGATAAAACAATGCCGCTACGCTCAAGTCATAGCCAAGTTTTCAAGCATGTAACGAATCCACAATATAATCCTTGCTATGCAGTATACACGTGAGGACTCCCTATGGATCATTAAGCAAGACAAGACTTGAGAAAGAAATCTATCCAGCCACACCTTCCACAACACAACATCGTCTCTCTCCTCTAATCCTGTGAGCCAGAACTCGAAGTTCAAGTCATTCATAGGAAGAATCAAATCTGAAAATAACCACAGCTTGGGAAAGAAGTTATTTTGGTTTTATAGTACTGTATAGCATTAAATCAACCCTGAAAATAAACCTCAGCAATGGTATGTTACCAATGAAGTCAGACTGCCTTCCCAGAAGGCCATTTCTTCATCAAGGAGAAATTTTAATTCTATCACTACGCTACAACTGGAGACGCAAGGCAAGCACTTACATTGGCACAAAGTGAAACCTAAGGAGCTTGCTCTGCTGCTCACACTTCTCAGCCCACTCATCTCTCAACCTCGCTCTTCTCTGCGGAATCTACCCCATTGAACAATGTGTGGCCAGCATTGTATTTCTAATCACTTCAGAACACCTTTGACAGTGGAGATAGTGCTGCTGATTAGCACTACAAGCTGACACCACATAAATACGGCATGGTTATTCTTATGTCATGTAGCTCTCTCCAAAGAAAATGCTCAAACACACCTAGAAGGTTACAACCCTTCTGAATAGTTTCCCAGCTATGAGTAACTGTACTGCAGCTTTAAAGTCTTAAGTACTGGCAGCATATTTTACAGCACCGTTTAACAATCCTTTTGGATTTCCAATCCTTTGGAAAAGCCCGAAGGCACAGTGTATCAGAAATCACAGAAGGTAAGAAGACGTAAACAATAAAAAGTTTAGGATAAAAATACACTGGTTTAACAGTCCCTGTCCTGTTTTTCTTCCTAATATAGAGTCTTCCAGTAGACAGAGCACTCCTGTGCATGGAATGCACCACACAAGCTCAGCCAAGGAGCACTATCTAACGAACACCTGAACTTCATGAAGCAACCGACCATGCTACAGGACATGTGTTTGCTGACTCCGCCTATGCTCCCTGGCATTACGTAAAGGCTCAGAAGCACGCATGAACCATCCCTTTAAAATGTAAACAAACTGCAGTTTATTGGTAGCCCACTAAGTACTACCTGTATGCGTTTCTGCCTACTCCCCCTAACTATTTCATGGATACAAGTCATGGTGGTGTAGCTGGAGCACACAAACAGGAAAAAGTAATGAAAAAACTTCTCCACAGTTTACTGAAGTGACGTTTTCCATCTATGGCAAGACTCTTAGTTTATCCATAAGCTACTTACTAACTTTTGGTACAGAGTTAGAGGCAGTTCCTTCATCATTTTTTTAGATATACATTCAACAGATAGGAAAAAGAAACAAAACACTGAAAACAAAGCCTTTAATAAACACTACAGAAACACTGCTCTTCAGTGACCAAACAACAAGGCACTCAGTTAAGTTAACCCTCACCTTTGAGCACATGGTCACTAGCAACTTAGCTCTGCAGGAGTGTGAATACCTGTTGTCTTAACTCTGAACAAAGATTCAAAGAAAGAAAGGTAACTTACTTGGCCAGCAGTGTCAACCAGCTGAAGATGATATTCTTGGCCATTTACTGTGATCAGTTTTGTAAAAGCTAGAAGGAACAAGAAACACATAAACATGTCAGGACTATACACAAGGGAGGGATCAGAAGTAACTCATCTGTGCCATCATCAGCCAAGGCACTAAGAAAAACAACTCTAGTTATAGGCTTTAAAGTAGCAGTGAAAGGCTAGATCAGGTGGCTATACTTTTAACTAGCATACTGCAGACAATGAAATGCAGAAATTTAAAATTTCAAACTTCAGAAGATTCCCACATTAGATGCAGCAGTTTCTCACAAGGAAAGAGTAAAAAGGGTGTTTACATGCATATTTAAGAGACTTCCAGGCACCTGTAATTTGTGGCAACACAAGACACTTAAATACAATTAGCATCAAAGTAAAGTTTGAACTGATAGGATATTTTCCTTGGTTTCCAAGCAGTTTAGCAAAACCAATTTCCTAAATGTAAATACCATGGGGTAACTTACCTGGATTAAAAAAACCCAAAAAACAAAACAACACAACATTTGGGGGGTCTAAACCACACAGAGCCAACTCATGAACATACTAAACCTAAACAATGAGCATTTAGCTAGAGGTTCACCATGCTGCTTTTACATCTGCCATAACTACCAGCCTATCTAGTCCTCAGTCAGGAAGTACATTCAGTCCCTAGAAGTGATGAGAATTACTCCCCTTCCTCGGATTCATGAAATGCCAACGCACTATGAGCCAAGGAATCTTACTCAGTGTTTGTATTATGCAACTTGCAAAAGCAAAGTGTCACAGCTCTTGTAGGAATAATGCACTGCTGAGCATTACACGTACCAACCACAGCAGATGAACCTGGCTTCAGAGCTTCCCTTTGGCCTGAAGTGTTGCACTCTAGACACAATTACTGGACAGTTCTGATATACTGAGTAAAGTTTGTGTTATCCTCTGGTTGAGGTCATTTTCCCAACTACTAACAGTCCTAAGAAGCTTCATCTTTCTTTGCAATGATGAGCAGAGAAACAGCCAACACTGCAGTGACCTGGTCATCATTCTCTAAGTTGGCCAACACCTTCCTGAAGCTGCAAAGTGGAATGTTCTCGATCCCACTCTGCAGTCTCCTGCCTACGCCTTCTGCGTTATGTACAGGGTATCCTACAAGCTGAAGTCCGCCAACTTTCCTCCATCCCACCAATGCTCATTGCCCTGTCAAGTCTCCACAATGTGAGTATTATCTTGAGAAAGTGGGCTGAAATATCTGGAGCTGGAGGTTTCAACCCACCTAGTAAATCAAATCACCCTTTTTTAAAAAACACAAGGAGCAATTCAACCAGCAAAGCCAAACTAACACAGAGTGTCTAAATAAATAGTGTAAAGCGTACCTACAATTTCCATTACAATACTGACAAGAGCCATTTGAAATGAGCCTCAAAGAGAGAGCTCCTACTTTATCCCATCTATCCTCTATGAAAGCAGGCTTGGCACATGTACATGTGGGCTGCTCTCAAGTCACCGACTGGATGCTGTTGTCATCACCGCACAAAATTTTGGGGTTACGAAGAAGGAATCCACAACAGCTCTCTGTCCTGGATGAACACTGCGGTGGGGACAGCAGCAACCGTTTGTTTGAACAGCTGTTAACACGCAGCGTTGCTATATACAATATCGCTGCTTTAAGTCAGAGGGAAAACAGACTCCTCTGGAGACACGCTGCATTAACAGGTATGTTAGAAGTCACAGTCTCTTTCTTGTCTCTTGACACTTCCCATAAACATCAAAGCACTCTGCAATCAAAGTAGCTCCAAAAAGTGAATATTTAAAAGGGACAGAGAGACATATGGCAGCTTTTTCAGACTACTCTAGAAGCCTAGAATAGACCCAGCAAAGATATCATCACTGGTACTAGAAGCAGAGTGTGACAGAGCCAGGGGAAGGGAAACAGTGGAGGAGTCGCCACAGCCTGGGTGAGGAGAACTATTAGTTCAGTGCAGAAGCTTGTAGCACTAGAAACAGCCCACTGCAAGAACACAAATGTGCTTTGATGTGGTCATAATAAACGACTCCCATTTCCTTGCTGAAGCTTCTTAAAAATATTCCTGCTGAGAATTTCATCTTGGCAAAAACCTGCAGGCATATTAAATGTGGTTAGCGATCCACAGCTCCCCTTGGATCCAGAGGAAGCCTTCACTTCCAATTCCATCACCTACCAGCCTGGGACACACTGCCTTTTGCTGTGCCTAAGAGCAAGACAAACAACTCATAATAAGATCACTGCACAGTATGGCTCTTCCCAGTTTGTAAGGACAGATTTCAGCAGACCCCAGTCATGAAGTGAGCATCTGCTCATCAGCTGAAGCATGGGTAAAGCCTGGTTTAGCTCCATGAAGCACACAGAACAGGACATCCTTACACCTTGCAACACAGAACTCTTAAGTGCAGCTGTATGAAGCAAGCTGCAATCCCCACCTTCACCTATTATTGTTCCTAGTTCTGATGCACTGCTGGAACTTGGAAAATTTGGTGCTGCAGCAACAGCACAGCACTGAACAATGCTGAACACTGTACACACTGAACATGTGTACAGTTGAGGGTGCAGTCAACAGCTGTACTGCCAAGAAACTAAAGCCAATTTGTCATCAGAGAAAGTTCTGGTAAAATTACATGCAGAGCACAGCCCTAAACGCTGCTACAGCTCAGCAGAAGGGTAACTCGTGGCAACTCCAACGGCTGCTGATCATCATCACCCTAAGATCAAGTATATTTCAATTAGACTAACATGAATGAAATGATTTGCATTATTGCAATTCAAATGACAGCTGCTGCGAAAACAAGCCATTATGATAAAAAAAAAAAAAATCAGGCATATAAATGCAGGCTTTTAGATCAATAATGCTACTTGAGTAAAGGTACAAGAGTGGACATTATTCCTATAGAGCCACTGGCTGGTAGCTAAATACAACCAACTCCTAAGGGTTCCTCTGTTACTACCTTCTGCATCCCTTTCTACCTTTTTTCATTCCAAAGTCAAAGCCTGTCAGTAATCTGCCAGGGTATCTTTTACAACACCGAGACGTGTAATGCAACGGAGCTATTTTTAATTTTTCTCAGAAGCCTCATTTCCCCTCCTTGAGAAGGCTGCTCATCAGCAGCTCCTGGGAAGAAGCATACTTCACCCTTCCAGTGCAGTTGCCATGACATGCATGGAAGAAGTTTAGCCTTCAAGACACTTCCAGCCCATCTAAATCTCTAAGTAACCTCTCCATGACTAACTACGGTCCCTCAAGCCACCTTTCTAATATGTTTCTACTCACAATTGTATTAAAAACATGGGATGGAGGTAGGAAGCCCTTGGGGAAGACTTCCTTTCTTTAGGGAGCTACCAAGCCTGTTTATGGGAGAAAGAAAGAATGCAGAGCTGTGGCACAGTGCTAGAAGCTTCTCTGAAACTGCAAGGAAAAGCAGAATGCAGCCAGGCAGGCCTCAGAGGAGCTAGAGAAAACATTTTTGAGACTCAGGCAGTCAAGTCAGCTTTCCTGCAACACAAAGTAACTGAATTAATGATAACCAAAGACATCCCTGCAAAGATGGGTGTGGGTGGAGTACACATCTTCATTATCTGTTCCTTCTGACCTATTTGCTTTGAGTTCCAAATTAAGATTCTGGGTTTTATTCCAGTAAAATTTTTGAGTTTTAAATTGCTCTGATCTTAGCCCCATCCAGCTCTGTGTCCAGACTCCCTCCACACACTCCTGCTCTGCAAGCATCTTCCTTCTTTCCAACACTCCCACAAGTAATCATTCCAGGGGTTTCTGAACCTGACTGCCTCAAGAACAGCCACCCATCCTGGCATCACCCCTGTTGGGACATTCAGAAAGGGAAAATTGATTTTGCTAAGCAATTAACTCTCACCTCCACTGCTGCCACAAAATGCTACAAGTTACTCTTCTGATACACAAGTTTAGTAGAAGGAACGGAATTCAACACGCTCATTAAATAAACCAACTTCTCTGGTTATAATGTAATACAAACAAAGGAAAATGCAGCAGTGAAGCAGTATTGACTTTAACAAGCACTAAGTGACATCTAATGCAGTTTATTTTCCCTTTACCACTACCAACAAGTGTAGAGATTTTCACACTGAAAAAAAGAAACTACTAGAATATTAGGTCTTACTCCTGTTGTTCAAGGATTATAGGCTGTGCAACTTGTTCCCTTAAGAACGTAACTGTAGCTTGCCTTCTACACAATTTAGCTTTACACTCCATTTTTTGTACAAGTTTTATTATTAGAAGACAAAAATTATGAAGATTAAGCTACCAGCAGTACTTCAGCTTTCTACCCTTACATCAATGCTGGTACAATACTGTAATAAATGATCAGTAACAATTTTCTGGAGAAAAAACATAAGGCCAGGCTATTCTTCAGCCTGTAATTTTTTCATTTGGAAGTTTTGTGTCACTAAAGCAGATCCAACCACTAGAAGAAACTGAAAAGGTTTTATAACCCGCTATAAAGTACTGGAAAAATGCAATATTCTCCAACACCGCCCCTGGTATAAGAACCTGGACTTCTCAGCACTGCCAACCGGATATGAAACTACAAGCTAGGAAAACAACAGAAGAGTTGATTACGTACTTTGTGTCTTATGACCCTGCACAGAATCAGAAACACAAAGCTGGGAGCGTCAGAAGACTGGACTGATCAAAGATTTTTTTAGAAAAAGCATTTTAAAAATATTAAAAACTTAAGTCAAAAGGATGACTTTGTACTAATCCCAGCAAAACTAGTTTCACACATCTTTCTTAAAAAAAAAAAGATACCTTCAATATATTGTAAATTTTAGTGGTAAATTTGAAAGTGCGCTCTCTTCCATCCTTCACAGAAGCATTTTAAAGACATTCTCTCTATCAGCACTTCCAAGCCCTAAAGACGGGACAGGCTTCTTACTGTTTAGAACCTCAGGGCACATGTATTGCGTTTTCAACCCTTACTTCCCAGCACGGTGTCCCGATGCAAGAAAGGCCCTTCAATTCTCTACTTTTCAGAAAGGAAATTCCCCCAGCCATGCCGCAGATCACAAGACTTTCACCAAATGAATAATGCTGTTTGTTTTCCAAACAAGTAAGAAACTAAGTGAAAAAGTGAAGTCTTTTCAAGATGCCCCCGTCCAACCAAGTTTTCATGGCCATGACATGCCCATTGTTTAGAATTCAGATCACACAAGCAGTGCAGATTGCAAGAGTCAAATGAGAGCGGAATTAATCCAGAGGTCATTTTCATACAGTTAAGAAATGCTAACAGCGTAAGACATACAACTACAGAGTTACTACAGCAGTTACAGACAATACGTTTCTGTAGACAAGAGTCTGTAAAGGATCAAACAAGCCAACCTTGTATCAAGATATCAAAATCCTAAAACAAGATACAGACTCAGTATTTTGCAGACTTTGACCCCATGTCTCTCAAGCTTTATTCATTCCCATTTACTTGCATAAAACTAAAAGATTTCTTTAAATCATCATCATCATCATGGCTTGGCTTCGCGGACGAAGATTTGGGAAGGGCTTTGCCCACGCTTATTGCAAGCGCGTTGATGGCTGAAAAGGCCAATGCGGGATAGGCAAGACCGGTTGCAAAGAGCACACCGGAGGGTCTCCTTGGTTGGTATAGTCGAGGCACGGTTCTTTCTGCGCTGTCTTTTCTCCTCGAGCCTGATTCTACGCGTGCTCTCAAAGGAGACAGCAGCGTTATGTATGGTGTGTCTCCAACTCTCCCGATTGGAGGCCAGGGTGGACCACTGATGGTGGTCAATATGGCCTAGGCTGAGGTATTGTTTCAGGGAGTCCTTATATCTCCTCTTTGGAGCTCTTCTCTTGCGGCAGCCGGCACAGGCAGGGAAAAATAACCTGTCCCAACTGCTACGAAGATTTAAAAATACAGAAACTTAACCTCCAATATTTTGTTAGCAGCTTTAATTCAAAACAAACCTTATTTATAATTATAGAAAGTAAAAGGAGATGATGGAAAGCATTAGTATTAATGATGTCTGTATAAAGAATAATAAGATTATTCAGGTCAAGGGGCAAATTATCCCTCCTGAGTCACTAAAGCAGATTTAGAACTTCTCAAAAAGCAGCATATGAATTTCAGTTCTAAGCAGGAAAGTAATCCTGAGTAAAGTATCCTGATGGCTACTGATTTGTAATCATTACCATACACATCCATAAGAAACCTTATTCTGATTGCTTCATTCAAACTTCCAAAGCATCACATAGACTTCACATCCTACTGCACATGCTTGAAAGAATAAAAATGTGTGCTACCACCACATTTCAGAAGTCATTAAAATACAACACCTTCAGGGTTACAATCATGAAATCAAAGTTTTATTTGCCACATGAATAAACACAATCAGGTTACCTGGCCTAGCACCACAGTTGCTCATGTACTTTATGATCACTGCTAGCTCAGAAAGAGGTGGTTGGATGGTAACGCATACCAGATAATTCACCTCTGAAGTGCGTTGTTGCTCTTGGCAGCGTTTTTATTTAGTAGCATCTTTACTCACACGCTATGCTAGCTATTCACAAAGGCTCTAATACTAAAACTGCTAAGAGAAAAAGGACACTTGAGGAGTCAGTTACCCAGGGTATGCAGCAAGCTGATTTTGTACCAGGCTTGTTATCAAACAGCTGGAAATGAGCAATGTAAAAGATTATCATGTTATCATGGCACAGCATGCCTATCGTCTAAGGTAGTCATTTACTCCTCACTGGTACTGCTGGCTTTGTGTTCATCTGGATATACTGATCAAATGAGACATCTGGGACTTCGGAATACTTGTATATAGGGACACATTTTCATATAGGTATGACATACTTAATTTGAAGGGCTCTGACTTTATTAGGGGAAGCAGATGTCCAATGACATACATATAATACAAGAAGGAGATGCATTTTAGCCAGATTGATTAGGTTTTCCTTCATTTAGCGTTAAAAGATAGTTTAGCTGTTTGGAGAAATATGCACACAGTGATGTGCACGCTGCAGTACTGCGTGGCAATACAGCTTGGAAAGCGTTGGTCTAAAGGAGTAATAAACTTTACAGTTAATGAATGAGCTTTAATGTTAATATGTAAATGCCCACACAAATATAACCACAATGGCTTCTGACAGAAGTTAGTTAGGTACACAAGAGCAGCTTGACAGTTATTTACTTACTGTTCTCTATGGTTGGATCATACGAATCAACAAACTGTCCTTCCACAAACTGAATCGTCAGTGAAGATTTTCCTGTAAAGCAAGGAAAAGATAATCTGTAATGAAACAAGTCTTCAGGCCGTTATCACTTTACACTTACTAGCAGATACACTAATGTTTTTATGAGAGCCAGTATAAGATTTGCACGGTTCATTTAAACCATCCATACATGACAACTGACCTATTTTTAAATGAAGTGCCTATTCCTAGTAACTGGGTCTCCTGAACATATAAAAAAACAGTGCAAAAGCTACTCAGCATGTGTTCTGCTTTTCTTTTAACATAGCATAATTTAAGTGCCTCCTCCTTAAAACAAATCTAAAAGTAGCCGTGCCCAATCTTCATAAAACTGAATTTAACAAACGGCTATACTTGGAAGGCTTTTCTGTGGAGAAGCAAGGAAAACTAGAAATAATTTTCAGTCATTGCACACAAAACTAGGAACTTGGATAGAACTAGTCAAATCTGGTTTGACTAGGAGATTGGACATATATCCCATGACAAAAGGATGATCTCAAAATTCTTGACATCAATATACTCTCTTATTAATCCTCCTACCACACTACAACTGACCAGTGGATGTTACATTTTAAGCACAGTGATTGAGTGGGCAACACTGGATTTTTTGAAAGCAATTTAACAGCTACTTTTAAAGACAATGTTGCCAATTCAGTTCTGCTGATCCAATCATACATCCCCAATAACAAGTAATGCACAATGCTGCACTTTGTAGCAGATTGAAAAAACTAAGACTAATTTAGTCTTGAAAG
Organism: Bucorvus abyssinicus; assembly: GCA_009769605.1. Lineage (NCBI taxonomy): Eukaryota > Metazoa > Chordata > Aves > Bucerotiformes > Bucorvidae > Bucorvus > Bucorvus abyssinicus. The sequence continues at coordinate 8,748,707 of CM020028.1, read as the reverse complement.
ATTTTAGAAGAATGGAAAAGCAAATTGCATACGCTCACCATAAAAATCACCTTTAAAGCTCTGTAACTGAAGACATTTCAAAGCGTTACTGAAGTCTTAACACAATTTCCATTACAGCACATCTCCTACATTTGGGAATCTACTAGATCCTATTACATTATGTTAACTGGGCAAACACACTCTTATAAAGGTTGCCAAGTGCATTAGCTGCTTTTCGACATGAGCATATTCTTCATGCGCCTTTATGCTCTTCCCACTGGCAAGAAGCACAAACAAAATACGACCTCAAGTTAAAATTTAGACTCAAGATCATCCTACTCAGTGGAAGCCTTCCAATGACATCATAAGTAACCAATGTTGTAGCTGAACTATGTAGTAGAACTATTTTCAAGAATTAATTGCTTTGGATAAAGACTGCCCACTTGCAGTTCTCAGGCCATGCTATGTTTATACTTTGCTAGTTCTTTCCTAAGCATTTCTTCAGGGGATATTGCAAAATAGTTTTCCACTTCAACCCCCTCCCCATTCTTTCTTCATCATACAAGGCTCTTGACCTGTTCACATTTGACTTTTGCATACTTAGAATTCTGTCTTTAACAAAATGACTTGCTAAAAAATTGCAAGTCAGACAAAGTACAAGCATAAAAGTGATGCAAGGGAAGTTAGGCTTAAAATTTCTAATTCCATTTGCAGTCAATTCCTTCTTTAACTGTAATACTTCCAGGATTTACTTCTCCAGGAGGAAGGAAGAAAATGTTACACAAGCACCATCATTTGGTGATTTTCCAATAGCCATAACCTTCATCAGCTCACTGCGTGGTTTATTTTAACATCACTGTCCCGCTCTATCATGCTTATTGCTTTGTTGTCACCGATCAATCACGCCAGTTTATTCAAGATACAATGCTAAAAAAACCAGACAAGCCCTCAAAAGATCATCCAGGACACAAGCTCTTCTCAAACTAAGTTGCTTTTTCTCAAACCAAGTTCATAGATCCCATTTTCTGATATACCTAACAGCGTTGTGCAAGAGCGTACAGACAACACTGCACTCTAAACTGCTGGTCCAGCAAGGAGAGGGGGGAAAAAAAGGCAACCATGCACATCCCAAATCATCCTAATAAGGGCAGACTTAGAACTGAGACTATGCAGCCGAGCAACTTTCTGAAACTGTGTATTTTGGACACCACTTAGAGTGAATGAACTTTCAAGCTATTTGTTCCCCAGCTATAAGATTATGAAGTTGCTACCCAGAGTTCATGCTTCCAGATTCCTTGCCAATACCAGCACATTAAGCACTCCATTTTAAAACAAAGTTAACCGTTCTTGTATGAGGCTGTAATATCTTCAAGATAAGGAAAGCTAAGTTAAGCTTACAGATCATCACTGAACATTTTCCTCCTAAGAAGTATCCTAACTAACCAAGAGACTTGACTGCTACCATCTGTCTGTGCTAAGTCTGGAAACCAAACACTAAAAAGAAGTCAGAGCCAACAGAAAAAGCTGTATTTAACATCCAGCTGTATTAATTACTGCTTTCCTCCTAACAGTGAAAGAGAAGGAAACAAACCCAGACAAAACCAGTGTTCCAACACTCTCCTAAATTCCTCCAAGCTTTGTAACAAGTCTTCCGGTAATGATTCGTTCGTGATCACAGGAGGCTGCCTGCTTCCTAGATGAGACACAGGGAAGCTCTCTAGTCTTGGATTCAGCCACATGCTCCCTCGGGATAAGTGTGCGCAACAGTATCCCACTAAACCAAGGCTTCCAAAGGGGACACAAGAAATTTAACACCCCAGTCATTAACACCCCAGTGCCTCGTGTCAGCCCGTGCCCAAGAAGCAACAGCCTGGCTTGAACTTTGCCCCACAGGTTTTATTCCAGGCCTTTGACCTACGCTTGGGGACAGAGAGGAAAACTAGGCTGACAATTTAGCTCCTATCTCCTCTTTCCCTGGAAAGATCTGGCAACATTTTCAGAGAGAATTACAACATAAACATGAAGTCTGTGAGGCAGCAGCCAAGGAACCTCACGCAACTCCGTTTACTGATGTGCTAACACCATCTCAGAGCACTGCAGGGAGGAGGACGCCAGGAGAGAGTGCAGTCGGGATGTGCATACGCTGCTGGCACACTTCAGCCTGAAAGGATGAGAGAGCCTGACACCAGCAGCAAAGATTTAACTGACTACTCAAGGGTACGTACCGCAAAAAAGGCTCAGCTCTAAAATGCCCTCGTTTGAAACTAACGTCAAATGTTTTTAGTTTACTAAGCTTTTCATTGTAGCATCCTCCACGCTGGTACTTTTAGTGTATCCACAGTCCTCAGGTTTTAGGAAAATAAACACAGACCAAAAGGAGAAGTGTCACGAGCAGAAGCAAGACAAAGTCTGCTTTAGGGAAACGGTTCCCTAAATTGATGGAGACCTGGGATTTTAAGATGAAAAAGCATTTGCAAAATCTTACTGGAGAAGATTATGGTTTAACCTTTTGACTCTGTTCGGAATCAGAGAGCTTAAAACAACGAGAAAGAAACAAATGAGTCAAAAAAAGGGCAACACTGGGGCAGGGCAACAGGACGACTGCTGCTGCTGTACTTGCTATGGTAATTCAAAACACCACATGCTCTATGGCAGAGGAGCTGTAAGCAAAATCCTCCACATTTACTATCTCTTTCCATCTCCCAGGAGGAGCAGGACAGAAGGTAAGGGCTGGGCAGAATGTGTTTTACAAGTGTTTAGAACGCAAGTCCCACGTGCCCAAAAGCTAAACTCACGTTGTCCAGAACTACCCAATGGGTACTTGCATACACAATGTTATTTGTGATACGAGGCGGGAGCAGTAAAGAAAAGTTTTCCATGTCAAAAGAGAACAGGAACAGGTTTTCAGACAGAACGTCATTTCAAAAAACAAAGCTGTCCTGTTTCTGTTCATAGGATAGACCACTCACTACATAAAACAGAATGTCCCCTCAACACTCTGCCTAGAGCAGTCACAGCACATCAGTTTCAAATGCCATTGCAATTGTCAAGGCAAAACAATTGGCAAATTGAGTTTTTACTCATCCTTCTACTTCTAGGACAAGAGCTGTGGTATTTAACCCAGCCTTGAAATGCCAGCTTTACAACACTAGGCAGTGTCCCAGGAAGATGAGTAACTGCGCATGGGTGGGCTCAAGCACAGCCGGCTGCCCTCCCCACAGGGGCCATGCCCTCTCCTCGGTGCACCACCACCTGCCTGCCGTCCCGGTCCCACACTCTTATTCTCCTTGCAATAGGCAGGGGGAAAGCTCAGATGAAATTGTCATCTGCAGCCAACTTCCCTCCAAACCCAGGAGATAGAAATGATGCAACTGGCCAGGGAGCAAGTCAAACAACAGCTCCACAAGCATGGCATTGTGCAAGCTCCATTCTGCAGCTGCCCGCTAACGTGGCATCTCCACGATGACAGCCACTGGCAGCACAGGGCAGTTTATCTCAACAGGAAGCATTTCTCAATACTCGCAATCATCCGCACAAGCAATCAGTAAACAGTTTGATGAGGTCAAGAACAACAGCTACCGAGGAGCTGCAATTCTCAATTCTGTTAGAATTTTAGTTTCTTTAACCCATCTCTTTCCATTAAAACACCCGCTTATGTACTTTCCTTTAAACACTTAAGAGCTGTCAGCATCTAACCCACTCCCACCACAAGCCGAGCATCTTATCTAATGTCAGTCCCTATGTAGATCTACTCAGCCTTACCTACAGAACAAACTAGTTTAGGTTTTGTCACAAAAGAGTTCAAGAAATTTCATAATGAAATGCTGTAAGTCATATCAAGTTAGGTAAGACTCACTGCAGACCCAAATTCCAGTATCTCACACAAAGCTACGTTCAACTTACTATGTTTCACAGAGATTACATTTTCATACTCAAAGTTACACTTGATTTAACTTGAATGGAGTCTTTACCATCTTTAATTCAGAATACCAAGATGTGCAAATGGAGACACCAGCACTTCCACAGTGCAGAATATCCATTTGTCCTCAGAGCACAGAAAGAGACTGAACAACTTCTTAGAGCAGAAGGAGGTTTAACTGAGTAGCAAAGGGAATTATAACACCACTCTTTGACAAAAATCTTTTAAGAAAATAGTAGATGTTTTCAGAACCCATCACTAGGTTATCATTCATCTCAGGCTTCATCATTAGCAACTTTCTATGGTTAATTAAGATTTTTTTTTTTCCCCCCCAGGTATTAATTATATCTAAGTAGTTGCTATTTTGCTGACCATTGGTATGTAGTTCAGTGAATTATTCTAATGACTACAAAAATGATACATCTGGGTCAATAAAAAATTCTGTTTCTAAACCTCTGAAGACAGTGATACAATTCGTAGTTTGCGTTTTATTCAGATCCGACTTAATTCTACTATTAGGCTTTTAATCATGAGCAATTATCACGTACAGACATCCACTCTGAGCTCTAGTTTTATCCATTTTGTAGTGATTTACTTGTGACATCAACATTAAGACTCTAGGATTAAAAAACATTATTTTCTCACGCTTAAAGAGAAAACCCTTGCTGACACACAGAGCCCAACTGGTACACTTGCTCATGTAATACTCATGCCCCATTTGCAATACAGCGTGGTGGCACTCCGCTTCCAAAGTGCTGTCTGAGCTTTTGCAAGGACAGACTAAAGGATCTGCCCTTATAACCCTGTAAGAGGAAATGTCTGAGGTCCTCAGTAAGACATCTTCTGGTAATTATAGTGAGGGACCTTAAGAACAGAAGAGACCTTCATTACAAACCAGATGATCAGCATTTCAGGATAACATGAGCAATTTTTCAACTTCTATGGCACACTATCCCATTGTTACAACTTTTCCCTGCCTTCTCCTAACCTATTTTTGTATTAAGATATAAGGAAATATATTTGACCGTCTAAGGCAAGGTATTGTAGCAGGAACCACTCCTGCTGTAGAAGAGGAGGTTCACCTGACAATCTCTAACACTAACAACACAAGCCTGCAGGCAGAATAGGATGCATGCTTGTTTCCCTTCCTTCTTTATTGCACAATTTTTTTGTGGTTTATCAAATGTATTCCTCTGCAAGCCAGAAGACATCTGAGGTGTAGTCATTTCAAAAGGAACTTAGATGTCTTCCTTTATTTTCTCCATATTTCAAAGCAGCCAGTCAAACTCACAAACATATTTGCAGGCCTTTGCTAGGTTGGCTGCAGTGAGCCTTCAAAACACAAACCAAAGGGCCTAATAATGATAACTAGATTGTAATTTCTGTAAGGAAAGCAAGAAGAGAGCGTGCGCTTTATTCTCTTGACATGTATCAGCAAGCTTGCTCCATGCTGCAGCAGTGCTCACCACTCAATATTCACTTACACTTTGTTGCAATATATTAGATGTCCAGGCAAGCGTGTAGAGGAAAAATGTCATTGCTTTCCTGTAACAGCTTAGGTGCCACTTCCATGTGTCCGTTTGTCTCCATTTAAGTGAGTAACATCAGCAAAGGGCTGTCAGAAGAAATGTTTTAGTGATTTTAGTGTTACCTGCTTGTTACCCTTGCTGGCAGAAAGAGAGTGCCACAGATTGCCTGCTATTTCCCGTTTAATGAGGTAAGCCAATTTTAATTCTATGTGTTATCAGTTGTCAAGGATGGAAAGGTGTTACATGGCTGAAAAAAACCTTCAGAAAACTTCTGTGGCATACATCTCACCTGGCCATGGTATACCTGCAGAGATGGCTGCATCCAAGATGCTTTACAGAGGTCAATGGAACTGGATCCTGGGGTCTCCTAACTCCAAAGGAATTCAGACATTCATATCCCAGACAGTCAACCAATATTTCCTCAGATAAATACCATCCTCTGTATCCCCTTTAGATTTCCTATAGAAACTGTGCATCCCTGCAGCACCTCCTTCCTCGAGCACCATGCCTCAAACATTTCAGGTGGCAGCAGACACTCAGGCAACCTGACTTACCAGGCACGTGCTGCCAGCCTAACAGCAAATGTATTCCTAAACCAAAAATTACACAGTACAACTTGATGTACTGTGCTATACATGAATCTTGAAGATCAGACCCTAATGTTGCAGTTTATGACACACTCAGAGGGAAGGAGCCTGATCTTTGCACTGATTTCCCTGCCAAAGAGGCACAATTCAACTCCTGCTGCTGGGAAGAAGCCAAGTTCTCTCTTCCTATGCACACACTTCAAGCAGCTAATTAGGTACCTGAATAAACGTGACCTTTCCTTGGATCATCGGCTAAGTACAACATGAAATGTCTTTGAAAGATACTTTTGGTAGCTGTCATTGTTTGATCATTAAATCAGTTCCAAATCCTCTGTCACTAGAAATAAAATCACACATCTCTTGCTTTAACGCATTCCACACATTCCCCTTTTCTATCTTCAGGGCTTTAGATTCAACACAAGGGAATGAACTCCCAACTTCCAGTCAGTTTGCTTTTGACGCTAAAGATCACTGCAGCATACAACTTAAATTACCCTTCTGCAAGCCAGAAGTATCAGGACTAGCAGGTTTTAGCACTTCAAGAAACGCATCTTTCCAACTGCAGTAACCAGCAGCAGCTCTCTCTCCGCTGCACAGACACTGCCCAAACTGCACTTGCAGCACAGTTTAATGGCAGAAACCACTGAACTCCACACACACCACAGGGGATAAAGCAGCTCTTGAGGCTTACTGGGGGTTTGCAGGTAACAGTTTCCTTTTTTTTTTTTTTTTCCATTTCTGCACAACTGGCTGAAGTTAACACTGGCCATGTTAAGTCACCACCTGGTAAAGCAGTGCGCCGTCGAACAAGCCAGTGTGCACAGGTACAGATTAAGATTTTAAACTTAACATTTTTGTAAGAAAACAGAATAAACTCTTCTCTTCCATTCACTACAAATTGTAGAATCATTTGGGTTGGAAGAGACCTTCAAAGGTCATCTAGTACAGTCCCCTGCAGTGAGCAGGAACATCTGCAACTACAGCGGGTCGCCCAGAGCCCCATCCAACCTGACCTGGAATGTTTCCAGGGATGGGGCATCTACCACCTCTCTGGGCAACATGGGCCAGTGTTTCACCACCCTTGCTGTAAAAAATTTCTTCCTTATATCTGGTCTAGATCTGCCCTCTTTTCATTTAAAACCATCAACCCTTGTCCTTGCAACAGGCCCTGCTGAAAAGATTGTCCCCATCTTTCCTATAGAACCTCTTTAAGTTATTGAAAGACTGCTCTAAGGTGCTCCCAGAGCCTTCTTTTCTCCAGCCTGAACAACCCCGACACTCTCAGCCTTTCTTCACAGGAGAGATGCTCCATCACTCTGATCATGTTTGTAGTCCTCTGGATCTGCACCAACAGGTCCATGTCCTTCCTGTGCTGAGGACTCCAGAGATGGGCACAGCACTCCAGGTGGAATCTTATGAGAGTGGAGTAGAGGGGGAGAATCACTCCCTTGACCTGCTGGCCACACTGCTTTTGATGCAGTCCTCTCTTACGTTTTACACCAGTAACAGAGAAAGCTTTAATAGCACCGAACCCTGACCAAGACGAAAGACCTTGGTCTGTCAACAGATCAGTACTGTTTCACCGAAATGTAGGTCTTCCCTATGGATCTTCCTTTATAAGGATCTTTATGAGGACCAGAGCCATGGCATTCACTGCTTCCAGTGCTGTGGCCACCATATCTCAGCATCGCTTACAACCACCACCAAGCAGAGGGCTAAGACTCTGAAAACTTCAGCGAAATTTTCCTGGCATCATTTTAAAAATGCAAGTCTAGGAGCTTCACCCTGAAGCACTGTAATGCCAAGTAACCTGTCAGAAATGCAGCTGAAATGGTGAGAAATGGACCCTCTTGACAGTACTACTGAAACACATATGAAACGGAGCCTCAAAGATATTCTTGGGATTGCAAAACCAGTAAGAGATCTATTTCCCTCTTCCTTGTTGTAGGATGACAGCAGGTATCTGACAAAATCCCAACAAGGTAGTAATGGCAACATCCCTTTCTCTTGGTAATATTACCAAGCAAATAGTGTCATATATATCCATCAACTATAGCTAGGGCATTTCAGCCTTATTTGCCAACCCGTAGCAAAACCTGTATTACTGATATGTTCCAATAACATCAGGCAGGTATTTTCACAACATATTAAACATATATATCTCCATCTAACTGCATAATAATCACTAGAAGATCTTAGCAACAAAAGGCAGTGTCAGCCTGCAGAACTATACTTGACTACGAAGTAAACAGTCAATGTAACAAACTCTCCATGCCCCCACTGATGGTCCAAAGTCTGATGAACCCAATGTCAACAACTGCCAGCAATGCACGTGGCAGCCAGAAACTGACCTTCGTGGGAAGTGTGCTGCTGCTGGCAGTCCGCATCAGCACACAGCACTATTCACCTGCCATGACCTGCACTGCTGGGCATTCCCAAAGCTGCATGAAACATCAGAAACTGCGGTACCAACCCTGACAAAACACTAACGTCTCAGCACAAAACAGAGAAGGTAGTCTTTAGGGGTACTGACAAAGATTAGCATTGACTCTCTTCCACCAGTGGAGCAGGACATGGCCAACTCCATCACACCTGTCAACATGCATAGGTGAGACTGACATTGTCTTAATTTATGATCATACAGTAGAGCCTTGACCACTTCAGTTCTCCTGCGCTAGCACAAGGCTGCTGTGGATCTATACATAACCATGCCAACATAAAAACCAGCATGCCTGAACTCTACCTTCCCCTATGAGATTTCTGCCTCCCCCAATGAGATTTGGATCAACTTTTGATAAGTTACTGTTATCTCTTCTCCATTCAATTCTAGATCTTCGCTGAATTAACTTTCTAGGCATCTTTCATGTTCCTTCTGCTTAACATGTGAAGCTCCTCCTCTCTATTAATCAGGGTTGAAAAAAGTGACAATCTGTTAAATGCCATCTTCATACCACAGCACTTTATACAGCTGGAGTTAGCCATGAACACCACCCCCTCCTCACTAACTTTGTTTGCGAGCCTTAGCCTTCTTCATTTTCACACTCACTCGGTCAGCAGAACAGAGTAGCCTCTGCATACAGAGGACAATCTGTTAACAGTAAGTAAGGATCAAAGCAATAATATACCAAAAATCACAGCATGACAGATGTGGGTAAGACACCAGGGAAAAAGACTATGGGGTAAGGATAACACCATGCAGAGTACCAGAAGAATCAAGAGAACCCCCAATCTTGGGAAATTTTAAGGGAATTTAAACCAAAGATCCATGTGATATGACATGACAGTTGATCCTGCCAGAGGGCACAGAAGATAGAGCAGGTAACCCTCGTTTGCTATAGCAAACTATGAAGTTCTTGCCTGTTGTGATAGCTAGCTGGCTTTCTCACCTTCTGAACAAGCATGTATCCATCTGGTGGCTCACAAGGTACTTCAAATTAAGAGTTTTTGGGTAGGGATCATACTTTTCTCAGTTTTTATACTATTAGTACAAAAGTCACAATGCAGAACTCTGATCTTTGCAAGGAAAAGCACCACCAACGAAAACACAGAACAAGTTGGAAAAAAAAAAATCCCACCCCACTCCCACCGGCCCTCAACCACTTGAAAACAGCCCAGAGATAACTGAGGATGACACTTGCCACCTGACATTAAACTATTTTTCCATTTAGGCTGTCTTTCACAAGCAAAGTGTCTTCCAGCCAGTCCAGCTCCAGCACCTGATGAAGGACTTGCCAACAGAAGCTGGATTCTTCACTTCCCAGCACTCCACTAGCACAACCATGCAACTCGGACAAGGAGTTGAGTATCAAGCTACAGTTTAAGGAAACTGAACTTCAGGCTGAAAACCTTCAAGAGACAGAGCAAAGCATTACATTTGTCTGCTCTACAAGTCTTTGCATATCAACACAAATAGAATTCTCAAAGTGCAGTAGTGATTATGACTCTGTAATTATCCCGGTAAATTGTTAAATTAATCCAACAAATCTTAAAATTCAATTCTGTTTTAAACAGTATCTAAGAAATTAAGCACATCACATCTACTTGGCAGAAATGAATAAAATGTTAAGCATTATTACAGGCAAATAGGTAAAGGGCCAAGATTTATCACAGGTACAGTAAAGACTTTCAGCAGCTGCTTACTTCCTTAGCCTGACTATTTGGGAAATAACCTGTATCTTCACTTTTGGTTTCCATGCTGTAAGAACCAGAGAGGCACAGCCCAACTTTCCCTACAATAAGCTGCCCTTAAAACCTGGGTTCATACACCCCTTCTCATACTGTCCCTTTCTCTCTTTACCAGCCTCCCACCTTTAAACCATTTCAGCCTTTGGGATGTACAGCCCCTGCCCAATAAGCAGCTGGATGCCAAAATAATGGGATGTTCCTAGAACCATCTTCAGAAAAAAGAACACATATATCCTACAACCTCATCATTAGCAATAAATGGTATATGAGAGAATGTTTTTTTTAAGATCACAAGCTTTCTGCCTAGAAATGCAGAAAAGGCATTATCTCATTTTTCTGTACTACCATTAACTTACACTTGTTCATAGCAGTTGGTTGTGACAAATGCACAACCCAAAGCTAGGCTTAGGAACACCATCCAAGACACTCATCTAGAGGAAATTTCAACAAGCTGGTCAGGAACTGTCACTTTAACTCTTTTTCTGTCCTACCATCACACTTATGGATAAAAGGTATTTTGCAGTTGAGGAAGGACAAGCAGAAAAACTGTTTCAGTGTCATAAGACTCCTTGACACACTGTAAAAAGAACATGATTTTGAAACATTCAACAAATTCTTATTCTTCCAAACTTTACTGTTCAGAAATACCTTATATTTAAACAATTTTTAGATTTAAGTTTAGCAACTACAAAAGGTTTATTGAGAATTTTGACACCCTTTTTTTCTCCACACGTAAAAAAAGTTAAAACAGCACAACTAACACCTTTTCTTTAGAATGTATTCACCAGTGTCAAACCCTACAGATGAAGGAGAACATCTATCAGAAATGGACATTTTAAGAAAGAAATGCAGAAGAAGGTATTGCAGCCAACTAAGAAACACAGTTCTTGTTTTTATGGACATTTCAAAGCTGCATCTTCCAGTTCTAATTAAAAATGCTAATGTTGAAACAGATTTTAGAACACCTACAATTTGTTATTAAAGGAGGACCAAGCCTTAAAGTACTTTTGATGCATTAATGTCAAGTGCTTGATTGTTTTGACAGCTTGTAGGACAGATTTAATGGAGTTTTCCTACACATTATGCATCCCAGCTCTTTTGCAAGAGTACCTTTAAAGGAGGTCACACATATTGACTGAAGTTTTGGCAATACAATCTGACAAGTTGTTGGAGCTAGACAGATGTATCCCACTAACTCAGGAGACAATGTTGTCAAGAGACACTTTCATATCATAATTTCGTATTACATTTGCACACGTTCACACCCACACACTGAAGACCACTTACGTATTCCCTTTTTTTTCAAGTTAGAATTCACTTAACTCAGTACTCCACAGAAGACAAATAACTAGCTACGATTTGCCATGCATGCTGTTCTGGTTTCCGTAATCCAAAATACCTACAACTATTGATAACCATTCTAGAAGTACTAACTCCTCGTTCTTTAAGACTTCAGTGTAATATTAAAGAAGAGAGGTGAAAGAAAACTTCACTGTTTAAAGCACAGACTATCAGGAAATCATGATTTCTTCGGTTCATATTTATTTAATAGAGAAGCACCGGATATTTTTTAACAAGTTGTCTGAGTGTCACTCATTGCTGTGTCTTGCTCTTTAAGAAGCCTTCAGAAACCATTCACTTCGTTTTATTAATCCCTGGCCGTTATCCCCAAACTCTTAAGGATTTCATCCAAATTAAACTGCTATAAATTTCTTCCTCATGTTCTAGTCATAAGTTCTCTAAATGATGTAAGAAGTCCCATAAGAAATTCCAAATACACTTTCCTTTTGCAGGAGCCCTCAAGGCTCAACCTACTCTTTGCTTGTCCTGTCTTCACCTTGACTGGTACATCATGTTTGATAAGCCAAAATCTGCACTTTGAGAACTTACATCATCTGTTTATACCACCACCTTTTTCACCACTGTCTCATCCCACATCCTTCATACAACTATACTTAAAATTTGCAGGTACTGCAACCAAAGCGTATATGGCAAGCTGAGGACAAACCCGTGCATCTAAACAGACTAAGTAGTTGTGGATCATCTTTACGCTGCAACAGGGTCAATAAATCCTTACCACTACAGGAGTCATCAACCAGGTTGACAAGTCAACCAGTATCTGCAGGAAACAGCTATTTTGTGTATTTATCTATCTTAGCAAACCGTGAAGATGCCTCTGAAAAGCAACAGAGCCTTTAAACTTGTTTCCACTGTTCTTCCAAGAAGGGGGGCAAACAGTGACTCTGAATGCTTTGCACTGTGTTGTACAGGTTTTAGCAAGGGGGGTGGTGGTCTCTTCTCCCAAGTAACAAGCAATAGGACAAGAGGAAATGGCCTCAAGTTGCACCAGGGGAGGTTTAGATTGGTTATCAGGAAAAATATATTCACCAAAAAGGTTATCAAGCATTGAAACAGGCTGCCCAGGGTTGAGTCATCATCCCTGGAGATACTTAAAACACGTATAGACGTGGTGCTGAGGGACATGGTTTAGTGGTACACTTGGCAGTGTTAGCTTAACAGTTGGACTCGATGGTCTTAAAGGTCTTTTCAAACCTAAATGATTCTACAATTGTAGTCTGGAGCTTTGGCTTTGATCCACTGCAACATCTTTACTAGGCCAATGTTTCCACAAAATTTCAGATCATATCACTTGAAGCACCATCTGAATTTGAAGACTTCAGAACAAGGTTTAGATTTACCCTAGGTCTAAGTGTTACTTTTCCTCAATGCTGCATGAAACGATTAGATTTGACTATCAAAGGTTATTTAAACAAGAATCTTGAAAAACTTGATGTCCTCCTGGTTCCCTAATGCACATTCCACCACCTTTCCAAGGCTATCTTTTTCCATCAAGAGAACTACTCAGGGTTCAAAAGGCCCGCTGTCTAGAGTTTACAAAAAAGCATTCACGCTTATCTGGAGTGCTGGAGGAAAACACTTACAGATGTGGTTTCATAACAGGTCTGACTGAAGTGAAGTCTGCACTGCCACAAAAAGCCTACCCCGCCCTCCACCAACAGCTCAAGCTGCTGAGCCCAATCACTCTGTCCGGGTTGTATCTGCAGAGCTGACCAGCTGAACGACAGGAAAAATTTTCCTTCTGGCTGCTTTACTTTTCAAAGCAATCAATTCCCTGAGCTGGTGACCAGGCTTCCAGCATGCCAGTGTCAGCACCCAGCTAGGAACAGGAAGGTGCAACTTCCAGCCACAGTGCAGGATCAGCTCAGCTTGTGTCAAGGGAAGCCCCACCCTACTCAGTTCATTCGCATCTGCCTTCATAACATGGCAATTAAAAAAAGAAAAATGTCAGAGACGTCTCTTGAGAAAAGCTGCACCTGAACGCCTGTTTCAAAACTGCCTCTGTTCAAAAACTGCCTCAGTTTACTTCCTTGTTACATGTTCAATACAAGTATCTTTTCCCAAAAAAACCAATTCAGCATCCACTGTACTTTGCACTTATCAAGAAGGAAATACAATCTTTAACAGCCCACATTCATTCATACACTTTTGGTAAACTTAAAATCTTGTTAAGAGGTCTGCTAGGTAACATACTATGTGGACTTTCTCCACATTCTTCCCTTTTTCCCCATTATACCCTCATTTGCAGAAGAGCTGCCATCAGCGTGCAAGAAGCATATAGGAAAGCAAACATCCTGACCAGGACTACAAGAGAGAAATTTTAAGAAACGATCGCCCCCCCTGCCCCCCCCACCCCAACTCAGGAAGCACATTTTAGTTTCTCACACTATCAAATTCACAACACATTTGCCATTCACTTCAAATATAGGCCTTGGAAAACAAAAGGAAGCCTCTCAAGTCCTTAAGGAGACAGATCCATGACTGACAAGGGCAACTTCGTGTTTTTACACATTGTGCTTCATGTCTGCAGCTTCCAATTTGGGATACTTGAGATGACACCAAGCAATTTTGACTCATGCAGGATTCGCAGAGCTTGAGTGCATTACGAACATCCCACAGAGAAGCTGTTTCAATTTTGGATTGAATACACAATTAAGTTGAGAAGATTTTAAAATACGCCCTTGAATGTCACCTTCAGGAGAGCTACAGGAAGTTAATTATAATCAGTTGTTTTAGCCTGCTCTTCTAATCCCAAACGTGTGGTTAGGGTAAATTTCCGCAGCAGCGTGTACCGCAGAGGTGACTGGTTTACCCAGAACCTACACTTAAGGTGGTGTAGTATATCTAAATGAAGAGCTTCAACTTTATATAGCTTATAAATTACAGGATTTACATTTCATTTGGTTCCTCCTGTTGACATGAACTCTAAGTTGAGTAATCAAATACCAAAACGCTCAAATATACAAGCAAAACCTGCAAGTGTTACCATTAAAAGAGACTGGAGTAGGCAATTTAAGAGTTAATCCTGGAGCAGTGTCCTCAAATAACCCCACTGTGGCTTGATATTACAGCTGAACACGCTGCCTCTAGTGCTTCCAGCTACTGCTATCAAATGCGCTGTAGCGACTTTCACTGCTGAACAGCGTAGTCAGTCACACCGAAATGCAATTAAATCTGGCATTTCCAGCCTCATCTCGGTCCCCTGGTAGCTGCAACCTTTCCCCTGAGCAGCGCTGCTGCACCCCGGCAGAGCGGCTGCAGTCCTAACCAGGGAAGAGCTGTGAAAATCAGCTCGGTACTTGTTAGGGACACAGCAAAATTTTAACCTTAGATATTGGCTGGATCCTGAACCACTCCATTTTCCTGTAAAATCTCAGGTTTTCCAATGTTGCGGACACGATCCATTCTGTAAACCAAATTACAGCACACGACAGCAGTAATTTCTCCATTCCTTCTCTCTTGACATTTACACAGGCAATTTACTGCCTGCTAAAATTACCACTTCCCTCCGTCCAGTATCAAAGCGATACCTCCTCAGGGCAGTGTACTGCTGTGCGAACAGATGCCATTCTTCAGAAGGGAAAAGCAAAGCCTCAACTCCATTTTACAATACAAACCTCCCAATATTCAAATAACTTGTATCTTCGAAACCAGTGACTATGTTTTGTCCCAGTAATTTTTTCTACTCTTTACAGGGACACATTAAAGGCACTGCTTTTTCTGCCTTTCTTGTTTTCAGACATTAGGTGGAGGCGGGGGAGCCTTTCCATATAAATCTCACCTTGGCAGATAACTCTGTTTCATTGGATTTTTTGCTACCTGCATGCCGCAGTCACAGACCATGACTACTTCTGCCTGCAGTACGGACTGCTCTCCATCTACACAAAAAAGTTGATTTATTTAGCTGGGGAAGAAAACAGGTTAAGTCACCACTAACTTAACTGGATTTCCCCCTTAGAGCTATAAACTGAGCAGGAGATCCTTTTCAGATCACCAGTCCAAATAGGTAAAATTCAGAAACAGAATTCCAGAATTCCAGTTTCTGCACCAGCAGCACGAGTTATATGAACAGCAAAACCACAAATCCAGCTGAGATAGTGACCTACAACTGATGCAGCTGATCCAAAAAACACCTCCCTGTTTATCATAAATCCAGCAGTTCAATACAACACAGAGAATCCCAGTAACAAGCTACTTTACAAGTTGATCCAAGAAACCTCTTCTTTCATATTGGCATTTGTGATCTGAATTTACATATTACTTCTATAAACAAACAAAAAAAAGAACCAAACTGAGCACAAAGCATTTTGGGCAACTATAGGCTGCTTTTTAGAGTGACTGTTACTCTGAAGAGATTCAGAAAAATCTTAATCTTGCTTGATTTATTACCATGCAAATCCATTATTTCCAATTATATTTGGGATCTATTAAATTATGATCAAAAACAAGTGGGAAGATTCCTTTTAGGGAAGGCAGTTAAAAAAAAAAACAAACCACTGTCATGCTTCATCATGCTTAAGACAGATTTCTTCCAGAATTGAATCTCAAGTAGCTGGTCCACTCTGGTCACTTACCCAACAACAGTAATCCAAGTCAAGTTCCTCCCACTGTGAAATCATGAGATTTTGGGATGAAATCCATCTGATTTCTACTCAGAACTTCACCGAGTCAAGCACACTTATATAATGGATTTTAACTTTCTTAAGACTCATTTAAGCCTGAGCAAAACCCAAAGGAGACAGTCTTCTGTGATTTTTGCCAGCGTCATGCCACAACCTGTTCGCTATATCCACACTTAATTGGCCTTCCTCGCTAAAAACAAGTCCCAAAGTTCCTGGCAAATACTCTTGTCTGCATCTCAGAAAGTATGTCTGTCTGCCTGAGAATTCGTGAGGTTTCCACTGGGATCTCTCCCATCAGCAAAGAATACTAGTTTCACACATGAAAAGGTTGTCAGTGGTGTTGAAAGATAGAGGGAGTGTATTCAAACAAGCAGACTCCTGAATTTTCTATTCAGGAGAACTGTTGTATCACACCACCGCTCCCAACCTCTAGTCAGATTACCTGACAAAAGCCCTGGGACCAGTATAAAATGTGATGTAAGAAAAAGAAACAAGGATTTAGCACAAGGCCAGCACAAGATTCAGACCCCGTTTCACAAATTCCCGTGGAGGACAATGCCTGCCCATCACTATACACTATCATAACCTGAAAGATCCACAAAACTGTTGAATCATCAACTGTAGGAAACAGCTCACTGCTTGAAATATGTCATCGAAACCCGGCTGTTTCAACACATAACTGAAAGAGACGCGGGAAAAGCCGCTCACCATTTTCTGATCACTTCATCCCAAACACCGTACAGATTCCCAGGACAGCATGCAACTTCTCAGAGTATTTATGCTATCCTATAAAACTGCAGACATTTTACAGCTTACCAGAGTTAGCCTCCCTCAGTCCAGGGTCAAGATTAGTGTTAATGGCAAAGCAATGCAGCTCCCTAATTACAAAAGGAAATTTAGAAAACATTTCCTTCCAGTCCTTCAGATTTTGGAATGTTTCCCCATTTTAATGAACATGAGCTCTATTCTTTTCTCCAGAAGAAATGCTCTTCGTTTTCTACCACCCAACGGTTTGTCGTAGTAAGAAATTAGATCCCTTCTTATCGGGGTTTAAGCAATATTCTTGCCGTCATAATACAAAAGTTACTCAAAATCTTCTCTGAAGCCAAACAAAGCTGCTATCCTCCTAGACTTCAGGAGGCAGACTTGGATAAGCAGAGGACCCAAACCCCTCACAGTTTAACTTTCTTGGTTTTCTAACAGCTTTACGAGATGGAAGTAAGATCCCAGTGACCTGTTTCTACTGCTTGAACTTTTATGTAAGTATTCACCTAGAAATTTAATGCTCCCATATTTTAGACGAACAACCTTGCAGTTTTAACATGCAAGATCTTTACTGAAGAGATAACATGAAACTGTCAAGGATGACAAAAGGAAAATGGCAGTAAATCAGTACATTTTCCCCCGTTAATTCTACATTCATACAACTTGTAGCTACACTAATAAAACCAATCTTGTTCCATCAAGCCTAATACCACACCAGTCTCAGAAAACTTCAGCTGAAGTTCAGCAGTAGGTCTTAGCAGACATGAGGTAACTTTTTGCCTGTCCTTTCCGTACGCGTACTAACACTCAAAACATCACCGACCAGGTTAACAACACTATATTATTTCTTCTGGTTTTCCTCAACCAGGTATAAACCCTACCATCACCTGATTTTTTGACTGTTGCTTGTCACTGTCAACAGATGAAAGACCAAAGCTCAAGAGTACACCTAGTTCCTATCGCAGACTTGTAAAGGACTGAATTTCAAGCACTCTTCCCTCCCACTTACACTGTCCCTTGCTTGTTTTCACCAGTGCTCAAAGCAAACAGAGAAAAGAAAACATACCGCACAAGACAGACAATGAAACAGGCTACAACAAGAGATGTCAAATACACTATGCAAACTGATCCATCTACTACTAGTTGTTCCTTCTAAGGGCTAGACAAATTAATCATCCTTTCACACCATCACGACTCAAAGTCAGGCTGCAGTTATATACAAAACCCAAGAAACAGCTCCTCTTATTTAGCTTTTTTCTTTTTTTGATCTTTAAAAAAGCCTTTTTTTTTTTTTAAGGGTTCTTTCTGCTGAGTGCATAACAAAAGACAGATTACTCAATTAGCCACTACTTTAATGTAAAAACCCCTTTTAGAGCAGCATGGTATCTCTCCCTAGCATCTTTTTTTCCAACTGCACATTATCTTCAACATTGATCTACGCTTTTAAGTTCGATCGATTTGGATAGC
The DNA here is from genome assembly GCA_009769605.1 of Bucorvus abyssinicus. Taxonomy (NCBI): domain Eukaryota; kingdom Metazoa; phylum Chordata; class Aves; order Bucerotiformes; family Bucorvidae; genus Bucorvus; species Bucorvus abyssinicus. The sequence goes on along the minus strand of CM020028.1, from coordinate 8,730,295 downwards.
TATGGCTTATTCCCCTCTGCTTTAAGATCCTGAACGTTGAAACATCTGAAACCATTTTCCATCAAAGACGGTGAATGTATGCGGAAGGATGACAGGTGTGGACAGTTACAGAACAAAAACCCTATCGGCTACTACCAACTGGTGCTGGACGCTTCCAGGAAGTTCCTCCACGTAGAGCTGCCTGTGCTGGATGGTACCAGCAGCGCTGTGCAAGAGCAACGCAATCCCGTGCTGGGGACACCAGAGAGTCCATACAACCTCATGGCCTTAATGAGCACAACCAGCTCGACCGCAGCTTCACTACCTGCCTGTCCTCTACGGAGGACAAAAAACCCGCCAGAAATGGGAAGAGATCAACCCGCTTTTCCCTCGAAATTTCAAAATTGGCTCTAAATCCTACGTAGGGGCGCGTCTGGAGGGAGCTGGATCATCCCAACTTTCCTGACCCTGGGGGACCAGAGTGCTCTCGGTGCTCACTGCATCCCTTACCGGTCCCACGGGCTAGCAACCGCCAGCGCCGAGGGCGCCTGGCGCGACCCTCCCTTCCCCGGGAGCGGCAGCAGAGGTGGCGGACCGCACCTCGGGGTTATCTGCCAGCACACCGACACCCCCCCGGCAGGGCAGAAACCTCCTGATCAACACACCTCCGAGCCAGTGTTCCGGGGTCCGCACCGCGCGGCCGTTCGGGAAGGCCCGGCCGGGAGCGCGGCGGCGGGGCGCAGGGGTGTGTGTCTGAAACTTCCTATTAAGGGCACGGCGGCCCCGCGCCCGCAACCCCGGGCCCGCAGCGCTCTGCGGCGCCGCCATGGCGGGGCCCGCCCGGCGCGGCTGCGCGCTCCCGGCGGCGGGAAGCGGGGCGACCCGGCCCTCCTCTCCCCTCCCCGCCGCTGCACCTGCTGCCGCGGGGGGAGGGCGATGCAGCGGGGGCCGCCGGGCCGGACCGCGCTCCCCCGGGGGCAGGGGGGCGCTGCGGAGCCCGGGACAAGGGAAGGCGCCGCACCTCCGCCACAACGGCCCGCGACCTACGCCGCTCCCCTCACACCCCACCTCACGGCGGCGCCCCGCGCTCACCCACGCTCCGGTAGCCCAGGATCGCGATCTTGCGGGACTTGGACGGCGGCATCTTCTCCCCGCCCGGCCCCGAACCACATCAAGGGCGGCGGCAGCGGCTGCGGTCGCGGCGGCGATAGAGGAGGCGGCGGCGGTCGGCGGTCGGCTGACGGGGAGCGGGGCGCGCCGCCAGCGACATGCGGCGGGGGGGAGGCAGGGGGAGGGGCGGCGGAGCGGCGGGCCGACCGCACGGGACCCGCGGCGCCTGGCAGCAGCAGCGGCGCCCGGCCCACGTGACCGCCGGGCTCGCCAGCCCCTCACGTACCTGTGCGTCACCGCGTCACAGGCCGGAGCGGCGACCTCGCCGCCGCCGAGAGCCGGCGCCAGGCGCCGCGAGGGGGAAAACTCGCTGCGTCATGCCTTCCCCACCCCGCCCCACCTCCCGCCCCACCCTCACCCGCCGCCTGCCGATTGGGCGGTGCCGCGGGAGCACGGGCGGCGATTGGCCGAGAGCGGCAGCTGCGGTAACAGACGGCATTCAAAGAAAGGGGCGGGGCTGACTTAGCAAGGGCGAGCGGGGACGCGGATTGGGCGGAGGGTGTTCGGAAGCCGCGCTTGCGCTGTGCAGTTGGTGCGCCCCGCGCCGCGGGTCCCAAGCGCCGCCGCGCGCCTGAGGGGCGCTGCCGGGCGGTTTTGCTGCCGTCCGCGGGGGCTCCTTAGCGGGAAGGCGGCTGCACGACCAGCCGGTGAATCGGGTGCGGCGCTGCGCCTGTGCGTGTCGGGCGTCGCTTCGCGGCTCGGAGCGCTGCAGGCGGTTGGCGGTGGCCGGCTTCCCTCTTAGGTGGGTCCCACGCCGCGCTCACACTCCGCAGACCCGAAGGCTCCAAGGACTCCGCCGCGGGGCCGCCTGTCCCGCGAAAGATCGTTGCGCCGGCCTGCGGCGCTTATTGAAAATTGTCTCAGTGCCTCGTCAGAGCATGCCCTTTGCGCGCAGATAACTTTGCGGCAACGTCGAAGCCGAACATCTATGAAGTGCTGGCAATTGATTGTAACGGGGGCGGGGGGGGGCTGTGGGGAATCATTAGCTATGAGATCCAGGCAGTGTTGAGTCTTCCACTTCGAAAACTGTGTGCTGCCTCTGTTCATGGTGATTTCAGCACTTGGTGGATGCAGAATTGAAAGACAAGAACAGGAAACATATCTTTGCTCCCCTCCCTTCCTTATTTTGAACACACCTTTGGAAGTGTTTACCCATTCCACGTTTTACTGAAAAATTATTGTTATTTAGAAATAAAAATAGGGTTTTCTATGTGCATCTTTTCATGCCTGTTTCCAACTGCTCATTCCTGTGTATTACCATTCATCTAATCTGGTAAGAGGGCAGGGAGCTGAAGCAGAAGAAAGCTATTTATACACAAAAGCGATTTGCTTCTGAAGAAGCAGACAAGCTTTAAGGGGGTATCTGCATTTTGTGGGATAGTCTGGTTATACCCTTCATCTTTTGGATTATGGGGATCTTGAAGGCTAAGTGCTGGTAACCTGTGAAGGCTGGTCTTTAGTGAGTGGGTGTGAGACAAAGGATGTTGCTCTTGCATGATAAGAACCTAATAAGTTAAACAGGAGGTTGTCTTGTAGGGTGGGAGTGTGGAACAAAGGATGTTGTTCGTATATGATAAGAACCTGTTGTCAGCCCAGGTTGCTTGAGATAGAGAGGGGATTTTTCAAAGCCGTACTGCGCTTGCTTAATAGGGTATTGGATATTAACTTCTCCCAGGGGAGGCATAAGTTCGCGTTAATGAGACATGCGATGTATGAACTGGTATGTACTACAACATGTAGAAGGCGTGTCGGGTTAGTCTGTAAACTTTGGAGTACCCAGCCAATGGGGAAACAGAGGAGGGATTTCACGGCCGGGAATAGGGTATAAAAATTCATGTATTTTTCTGACCAGGTGTGCCTACTTGTTAGACACCCGGTCTTGCAAGAACGTAATAAAATTAGGTGCTTCACTGTGAAGTCTGGCCTAACCCTCTTGTCACGAGGGGTTTTTTTAGCTCGTTTCTCACATGGGGACATGACGAAAGGATAATTTATTTCATGAGAAAACAGTGGATTTGTGTACTTTGTCAGTGCTTCCTGCAGTGGGTATCATTTTGCATGCTCCTTCTCCATATCCAGCCTCTTTTTTTTGCAGTCATTACAGTTTGGATTCCCTCTTCTTCACAGCTCTGGAGTACCACACCGTGGGGACTGGTGTGGTCCTACCACATGAATGGATTTGGTGGGCCTGCAGAAAAAGGGAAGCATGTGGAAATCCTGGCTCTGTGAAGAGTGATACTGTTCAAAGCTGTCCAGAGATGTGGAGGGACAGGGACATCCCACCTGATGTAGATCCCTGCATCCCTTTTTGTCTTGTGTGTGTTAAATGACGTTAAGTCTTTTTAAAAGGCATGAGGATTGGAGTGGCCAGAATCCTGCAAGACCATCCCTTGAGTAGCTCTGTAGCTAAGCTGTCATCTTTGCACTTTCTCCCTCTGGAATGGTGCAATGGTCCAAAATTTGGGCTATTTTACTGAGTCAGAGGACTGAAAGAGCTGAGCTAAGAGTTACCTTCCAATGACATAAATGGATTTGGAAACACAGGTGAAGTTTGTGGTAGTTATGCTTTCAACTTCCAGATAATTGGAGTTCTTTCTGCTTGCCTGTTGTATGTAGGCACTGTGCTTTTCACTCTGCTGAAGCCAAATCTGCTTTTCACAAAATACATTTGTACCCTTCCACATGCTCAGAGTCACAAGCATCAGTATTTTCTCATTTGTGAGACTTTCTGGTTTTGGTCCCTCCTTGACACCCCCCTTCTCCTGAGGAGGTCCCTTACTCTCTTATCCCATTCACCTTTTGGACCCTTGTCTATTTATTGATCCTGTTTCTGTTAACTGGCACTTGTTCGCTCTGTACCCGTTCAGGAGAGCTCACTGCCACCGGGTTTCTGCTCCCCCCTTCAGCAGCTGTATTTACTGCCTCTAATTGTCCCACCTTCAGACACGCTCCGCACTTGCTCAGCCTGCCTCGCAGCAGGAACACAGAACTCATCCTTCCCAGACGTGGGTGGTTTTTAAACTTGCAGAAAAAACTTAGGAATTTCTTTTCTTCCAGTGGTTCTTTGGAAGGAATTAGCTAATAATGCTCCTTCCATCAAGATCATGTAAGTGCTTTGTTCTGGCTTGACTGGGACACTCAATATACAGGCAAATAGAGAGTTTTCTGGGAACTTCGTCATTTCTCCACGCTCTAGGACTTCATGGTGTTGCTGAGTGGCCTTTGAGAGCATTCTGGGATACTGTGATTCCAGTGGTAGCAGCTTCAGCAGAGAGGAGAGGATCTGTATAGCAATAAGTCTGTCACGGCATTTCTCCTGCCCAGGTGAAATTCAAACGCTTCCTGGAGTGCTCTGGTGTGGAGGGAGAGCTCAGCTTTGGCTGCACATGTCTAATTGGGCCCTTGTAGAACCACAGAATGGTTTGGGTTGGAAGGGACCTTAAATTCAAAGATCATGCAGTTCCCATGGGCAGGGACACCTTCCACTAGACCAGGTTGCTCAAAGCCCCATCCAGCTTGACCTTGAATACTTCCAGGGATGGGGCATCCACACCTTTTTTGGGCAACCTGTTCCAGTGTCTCACCACCCTCACAGTGAAGAATTTCTTCCCAGTATTTAATCTAAATTGACTCTTTCAGTTTAAAACCGTTATGCCTCATCCTACCACTACACTTTCTGACAGAGTCCCTCCCTATCTTTCCTGCAGGCCCCCTTCAAGTACTGGAAGGCTGCTGTAAGGTCTCCCTGGACTCTTCTCTTCTCCAGGCTGATTATGCACTAGTTGAACTCCCACCGTTTGTATGTTAAGGGCTGAACAGCTTCACATACTCACTGAGTGGCCCTTCAGTAAAATTCTCCCCCTCTTACGATCTCTAGTGTGATGCTCAGGTTGTGATTTCACAGCGCACTGTTCTGTAGCAGCGGTAGCTCTGGGGATTAGGGCTCTGCCTCTGCTCCTCCTCCAACTTCTTCACTTCTATGGTGTCTGCAGGTTGTGCTGTGATCTACAGAGGAATTCAGAGGACTGTGGGTGAAGGAATGTCCCCCATGCACCTATGCACTGGCTGTGTTCCAGGCCTGCTTGGTATCTCCCTTCACCTGATACGCCTTCAAATCTAGTGTAGCCATTGTATCAGCTCAGGTGATAAATTACACTAATTTTATCATAAATGAGTTAACAACAGACCTGGTCAGTGAATGCAACACATCAGGCATGGCCCAGGTTCTGAAAAAGAAAACACCAGAAGGGAGAACTGCAAACACTGGCAGGGAATGTATACACAGTGAGATCAGGAACAGACGGCGAGGGAGGCCACAAAAACGGAACAAGTCCTTATTTTGTTGCCTACATCTGCTTTTCCGTGATGGAGGAAAAACCATGACGAATTTCAGGTAGCAAACAACAGCCAAGTATTTTTATGATAATACAGTGCACAGAAACCCACGCCACTCAGATTCCAGAGGCAGAACAGCTCTGACCTGTACGTTTTCCTGTAACAGCCATTACCAGTGTCATCACCCACTCTGTCCTTCGGCAAGCCAGGACCTTCCTGAGGAGTTTTTTGAAGAGTGCCCAGTGTTTGCACTGGCCATGCTTCTACATACAGCACAGCCCTTGCTGCCCGCAGCGCTTGCGCGGTACGAGCAGTTCAATCTTGCACTTGTTCCTGTTCCCTCCCGCATTTTCACAACAATCATGTTTTCCAATATCCAGATAGAAACACTGGCAAAATGTTCGTAGAAGCAAGTTAATTCAGTTCACGGGCTACTGACTGCACAGGCTAATCCCTTACAGGCCCTGGCCGGCAGCTGGCAGGGACGATTCTATAGATAAATTTTTCCTAAAGGAAGAAGTTTTGATGTACGAGTTCCCATTCACTGCAGTGGGAGCAGGTCTGACTGTGATCATCGTAAACCAAGAGGGTACTGAGACAGTGACTTACAAAACCACATTTAAATGAAGACCTGAAGTTAAGAGCAGTGTCTGCAGAACATTCTTTTTGCATAAGTGCAGTATGGGGCTACAAGGGTAGTATTAAATTATTTGGAATGACATTAGGGGTAATTTCCAGAGGAAGGGGTGAAAGTTCATAGAACTGTTGAAGTGGTTACTTCTAAAACTGACTGGAGAGCTTAGTACAAACACTGGACATCCTGCTGTGGGACAGGATAAAGCACATGGGGTTTCACTTCTAGTTGGACGAAAACTGAGACTCCAGGTTGTCCGATGATCTCTCGAACGATGGTGAGGGGTGTTCTCAAAGCAGTGTGCAATCTTGGAACCACTTCAGTCAGATTCCTTCTCTGCTGTGAGGACAAGAGCTCCGGCCTCGCAAGATGAGGCTGATTCTTTCCATATTGCCCAAACATTCCCCGCAGAATCATATTCCTTAGTAAAAGATGATGAATGGGCTTTGGTTATGCAACAATTGCAGTTCAGTTCCTAGTAAAGCACCAATACTGTTTGGGGGGGGCTTAAAGCTCTCAGACCTTTTAACTGAAAGGATTCCAGAGGTAAAACAGGAAAATGGTTTCATCAGTCAAGCGATCAATGCCAGGCGATTTTTTTCCTAAGTTAGTTCAGAGCATCTCTAGATATTGAAAAATTTTGAGGACTGCAGTCTACTGAGAAGTATTTTCTTACCACTAAACAGCTACAAATATCCAGAGTAGGTAAACCCCAAACCTAATCTGTTCCTTCCCAAGACCAAGAAGCTGTTTAGGCTAATTATCTTTTACAGATATCTCTTGCTGGGCAAGGAAATGCAGAGGGAAGCACAGGAATCCGTCCTGTGTTTTATAGTCAATCATGTTTCACAGAAACCACCTCTACAGCATCCGACATCTGCAGGACAGACGATCACCTGCACTCTTCAAGAGGCTTTCAGCAGTCTCCAGGTAAGCTCACTGCCATCCCCATTTGCAGCATGACCCTGTCTGGGGAAGGAAAAGGAGCACTTGGAGCCCTCCCTGCACTCTCAGATCTGTAGAGATCTGTCCAGAGGAAAAAAATGGGCAAGGACTTGAGTTTAATGCCATTTTATTTATTCTTTTCCATGGCTGAGGTCTGTCACGAGCCACATGAAGTCTTAGATGACAGCTTTAGTTGCACTGTCACTGTGGCAGTGCTGCTGAGTGACCTCTCCTTTCTCTACCCTCATTTACTTGCTCCTGTCCCTCCCTTATGCTGGAACAAGCATTTTTGTAGCACCATATTAAACCAATCTGTTTTGCTCTTCGGTGTTGTTGACTGCATCAGTACTGGTACCTGCACCAGGACAAGCCGAGTGCCTTTTGACCGCACAGCTGTTTATTCATGCTGTGGAGTTACAGTGTGGTTCTACTCCTCACAAATTCAAAGTTCAGAACCGAATTCCAGAAAGTAAGGGTGGAAATTCTGCAAACACAGTTTTGTATCCATGAGGAGGCTGCTTTCCGGATTTTTGCTAGCCCTGCATCCACAACACATCACAGCACTGGTAATAACATTAAAATAGAAAGTCTGTACGTGGTTGCTTGAAAACTGCAAATTCATTCTGCCTTTCTGCATACTAATTTATGCAGACAGGCCCAAAGCTGTCTGCAGGGAACAGGGCCAAAAGACTGTGCTAAAAAATACAGTATATAAAATAGAACTTATCAGTGGTTCAGACCTTATCTCTAAAAATACCTTATCTCCAAAAATACCTTGTCTATAGGGCTCAGAATATGCTCATGCAGACTAGCGATGGGTAGAGAGAGCTCACGATGCATTTAGGAAGCTCCCCGGCATGCTGTCTCCCAGAGGAGGCTGCAGTGCAGGTGCTGAAGTCCTATCTCTGCAGCCTGGGTGGCACTGGCAGGTAGCACTGCTGGCCACTTAGTCCTAATACAGAGCTCTCCTCTACCACAAGTGATCCCCTCCACGCACCCCACACAGAACAAGAGTCACTATTTTTAGCTTCTATCACTCCCTCTCCCCCACAAAGATGATGAGATGTGCTAATGTCATCAATGATGGCAGCAATCGGCACCAGACCCTACGGTCACTGCTGTCAGCCCAAACCAGACATTTCATTCAATACCATCTGAAGTGCAGGGAACAGTCAATATTTACTGAGTCAGAGAAGGTACTGGAGAAGACTTGACCATGTTTTTCACAGAGTAAGAAATAAAGAGATAAAGTCTAAGAAAACAGTTTCCCTTATGTAGTACAGGAATATTTTTATACATCAAAGATGCCAGTAACAAGATTTGCACACATTTAGTTCAAAATTTAAATTCCTATAGAAAGTGGAGAAGGTCTGAAGAACAGGTTTTTTGTTTCTATGAAAAGCCTCACATTTTGTAAGCAAACTGCAAACTGTTAACCTTTACCTCAAGGTTTGTAAGTGGAAAAATAACGGATCTCTTTGCTGCATTATTCCAGTAGAGAATGCAGGCTGGAAACAGAGAAGTAGTACTGCCAGACTACTCCACAGCATAAGCCACCTTTAAAGTCAGAGCAAAGTAAGAATGCCTCTGTACCTGGCTTACACTAATCCAAGCGCACGTACATTTATACATGCAAAAGAACTTGGCAAGAACCGCTAAAAACAAACTGATGTTGTAGGGTTTAATTTCTTCCATCTACAAGAATCTACAGTTATAAAAGTCTCATCTTCAAACTTTACAGTACATTTACATTAGCACAGCTTCCCTCACGCCTCCACTTCTGTACAAATCATATACAAGAAAAAGTTCCACTTTTGTTGTACAAACAGCGTTTTACACTTTAATACAGATGAAAATATTGTTCTCTGGCACCTCATCTCCTCCATGGTGCCTCTGCATTAAAGTACAGAGCACTTGCGGTCCATGCTTCTGGAATCTTCAGCTCAAGTAATACGGACTGATCAACAGGCCACGGCTGCTGCAACTCCAAAGTTTTAAAGAATGAGAAAAATCTACCACTTGTTTGTATAACAATCAACAGTTTATTAATGGATATGGTGAAATTTTAGCTATCCACCAAAGATGTGTAAAAAATTGTCATGAAAGTAAAAATAAATAAAGCTGTTTTTAAAATCAGTCTTGTTTTACATCTCAGTTCAGAATGCAACATTTAACACAAAACTGTCATTGAAGTTTTAAAGAAGTCTACCAATACTCAAATTACAGCTTTTATGACAAATCTAATGAGAACTGAAACTGATTTGGTTTTAGGTTGAAAGACTTTCACATTCAAATACAGTGTCTCATTTAGCACAACACTCCCTTTGACAGTGATGGGCAACAGTGATGACATATTGCTGTATTCTGACATAAGGCACTATGATATGAATATGCCATACACTTGCCTTATGTCACATGTATCCATTGCTGACCAGTGACTTCTGTCAAATACAAAATGAAAGAGTTTTGGAATACAGTGCATTTTAATGAAGGACATCATGTGAAGTCTTCCAGCAAATGCTTTGAAGACGTTTTGAAATACAAGCCTACATTTTAACATAAGCTTTTGTCATGCTGCTTTTTTTTGCGACATCACTGGGGGGAATAGACTCATCATCCATCACTGAGTCCCAAAACACATTCTCAACCATCCTGCTCTGTTCTGTTGCAGTCACTGTTCTTGAGACAATCTTGACCCAGAAGCTTTGTTCAAGTTCTCCTACAAGCCTGGATACATTCACAGCAGTCATTCACTTTCATTCTCCTTTTGTTTGGCACCTGTTGACAGAAGAGGAAAGTGGGTGTGATTTCCTTACGCACTTGGCACTCAGCTTCTGGGAAAGCACCGCTCATTCCACATGCTGGAGCTCTGTCTGGTCACATTAATGGAATCTTGGTCCTGGATATCACTTGTCAAGAATATGCTGCAGGATGGCCAAATGCTAACAGAGAACAGTGAGGAAGGCCTTGAGACCATCACTGCTCCTAACTTCATTGTCAACGTAGTCTCAGTAACTCTTCTGGAAAGTTACTAAGAGTGGTTTTGAAGATTCTCCCCAGCACAAGAATTTATTTTAAGAAAACCCAACCAAAAAGCCACACCCTAAACCTACCCATCAGCTTAGAAGCCAAGTTTAATCATCATAATAGCCTCAAAAAATGAAGTCTGGCTTGAGAACAAACTACATAAGAGTTCAGTTTAACTACACTGTGTTGATGGGCCCGTTTTTCCTGGCTCAGAGGCAGATTTTGCTCACAGTAGGGATCTGAGACCTGTTCAGCAGGACTGTAGAGCATCTTGCCTCTTCTCCAAGTACTCAAACTAGCCACATGCTGGGCAATGACTGAACCCTATGGTGAGTTTGGCTTCAGCATCCAGCTCTAGAGAGCCAGAATCTCTTGCCAGCAACCTGGAGTTACAGCTTGTATGATCAAACACTGAAAGAGTCATTAAATACACCCAGTTTTCACATCACAACTGACACTGTTTTCCCTAACATAGGCTGGTCATAATTTCTGCCGCTCAATAGGTTTTCCTTTCTAGTCTGTGATGGACACTTTTAGGGCATAACTTATCTGGTTTTTCTTATGCATCCATTTAAGAAGGAAATCACACTCCAGACTACAAATGAGATCTACACTGCAGACATCCTCACTTCGTGAGACAAATTCCAATCTAGAATCGGGCAGTTGCCTGTGGAACTGCAATCTAAGGCCTAACTGCTCCTAAAAAATGCCTTCCCTCACCTCTTCCAGTGGCATAATCCTGGCTGCTCTGTTGCTCTAACCTCTGTGCTCAGACTCTTCTGTGAGCCAGTTGCTGTGCCAAACTTGACAAACTCTGTAGCTTCTTTGCTGGCTCCGTTTCCTGTTAGATCAATGCGTTAAAGCAGCTCACAGAGGGGTTTCATGAGTGTGGGTGCTGCCACACCCTAATACCAGAAGCACATGGCCCAGAGTATGGGAGCAGGAACTGCCTTTTTAATTACAGAGCACGGTTATATCAGCTCACAGAGCTGCAACTTAAACATCTCTGTAATTCTAGTATACGAAAGCTCTTGGTTTGTCAGTATTCAGAGTGACCTCTTCTGTCTAAACTTTGCTTTGGTAACAGTAAGTTCCATTCTCCTTGGATTCTTCTACTCTCCAGTTAGGACGGAAACTACCTCCTCTGCCTGTGTTTACATCTCCCTCTTAGGAGGGATGTACACCCCTCCATTCTCTGTGCAGGCAATGAGCCCATCCGACCCAGGCCTTTGGGCTGATTTCTCATGCTTGTCCATACCTTGCACAGAAAGCTGGGTTATTTGTTCTTCCAGGTCATTAGAAGGAACCAGATTCACTGACATAGTATCTCTAGCAGTATCACCAATTACTTCTTTTCAGAGGAGATAATTAGCTCTTTAAAATAGTAAGGTAACTTTTTTCTAAGTCTACAGAGGAGAAAGACTTTTACATTATCGTGTTATCTTCTAGTTATCTATTAGAGTAAGAGATCCCAGTTAAGCTCACATTTAGACTTTCTTTTGGAAGGATATATCCAGCTCCATTTGCTTAGTCTGATTTTTTTTTTTTTTGAGACAAAATTGTCATCCTCAAGACATTTTTTGTCTTCCTCATTAAGCCAAAAGAGAGCTTTGCTTTAGCTCTTGTGACACTGAAGTCATTTATGTGGTCAAAGTGAAGATACAATTACGAATATCAAGCAGGTTAGTAACTTAGCCAAAACTTACAAAAAAAAAATCCACCCAAAGCCATCCAAGCCAACCCCAACTCAATCAACCAACATAAAAGTAGCAGAAATAAATCTATTGTTGGATTCTCTTCGTAAAAAAGGAATCTGATGATGTTTGGTAACATGCTAGAGATTTCTGCTGGAATAATTCTGGTGGTCTGGGATGCCGTCTCTGATGTGGTTGTGCCAACCAAAGCCCACAGCATGGCAGGGCTCTGAGGAAATGGCTTTGCAGAGCTAGTGGAAAGCATGGCTGCATCCACCCTCAGAGCACTTGGCCAGAGTATGGAAATTCAGGAGGTGGGGCAAGCGCCCTGTTGTAGATGATGTCTATACATGCAACATTCAACTTCCTGTTTTTCCTGTTAAAACATTCATCAATACCTTTTCTTCTAAAAATGACATATATGAACAGCAATGACATTTATGAAGCTTCTGCATTCATTCCTCAGTGAAGAGACTGACATTTAATATTTTGTCAGCTTTTTCCTGAAGAGAAGTGAATAGTGTATTTAAGAACTATGATCAAACAGTTACAAAAGTTGAAAATCAAAAGTTTGTGGCTGTTGAATACACTACAGCTAGCAAGCTGTACACACTACCCAGTGACTTATGGCAAAGGTCGGAAGGCAACATCCGTACCTGCTGGTGTGAGTACCAAAGCTTGTAGAATGTCAGAAAGGGAGATGATCCCCACAATGCTATCTGCTTCATTCACTACCACCAAACGATGAACCTGCAAGCAGGGAAAATACTTTGTTTGCCTGATTTAAAATAACAACACCACAAAGAAAAATAAAATCTTAAAGTCTTACAGTATGAAGACAAATAGAAAAAAAAGAATGGTTTAAAACGTTAGTGACACTGATCTCGCACAGCAATACAAACATGCTTGCCCTACATACATGAAAACCAGAGCACGGGTAAAAAGCACGCAGCTGACATGGCAACAAAAACAGATTTCAAGTGACAGCTAAGCCAAGATCTAGGTCTTTAAAACACTTCTCTCAAAAAGTGGCACTCAGATCAACCACTTTTCCCCAACTTACAGGTTCTGCCCAACTCAGCCTGTGATCTCAAAAAATTAGATACAGTAATAAAATGAGGTTTCCCTCTGAAAATACTTTCTCAGAGAGAGGCCCAGCACTAAAACTTGTTGTATTCTGACATGTCCAAGTTGGTTTTAACCTAATTTATCTCGCAGGGCTACACAATTGAAACCGAGTGCCAGACTGGATTTTAAATCCTCATTTTGCATGAAGACAGGAAAAAAAAAAGATTCAACTTATCTGCCAAAACTCACTGCAGAGTTAATGAACACATGGATGCAACTCAGAAGGAAGACTTACCAACAATACGACTGTATTTTTACATAATGATCTTATCCTTAGAAGGCTATTCTATAAAACTTTTTATACTAGAAACTATTGTTGTAACAGAAAGTGGGTGGATACTCCTCTATCCTGAGGCTTGTTGTCCAGCACAGGCTACAGCATTGGAAGGCCACTGCAGCACCAGGAGAGTGCCCTAACGTCAGTCCTGGCACCAGAGCCTGCTGCAGGCAGGCACAGCATTGTATTACCTAAACATCATAGCTGGACCAGCTCAGAAGTAAGCAATCCTAAAAAGGGTGTTTGTCAAAAGCTGAGCGCCTACTACAGGTTTACTTGTTACCTAAATTAATTCTCTCTTCACTATTTTAAGTCCAAATAATCAGATAACGGAGAAGGAAGAATTTTCTCATCTTTTCACAGAGGCAATAGCAAGAAAGCTGCTGCATCAGTTGTGATTTAATAGATATGTTAATTTATGGCTGAGGTCAACCACTTCGTTGCCAGTCAGATACAAGAGAAAAGCTCTGAATTATTTGAACAGTCATGCCTGCCTGAGACAGGGAGGAAAGAAGAGGAGGGGGGAAGGGAGAGAAAAATATTGTTGCATTTTATTTTTGATGAAAATGTTGGTGATATTTTAGATGGGGTTACTAGTTCTTGTATACGCATATATTTAGTAATTTTATTATTCTCTCAGTGTAATGAATTAATGAAAAATAGACAATGTAATTGTTTCATTTCCAGTAAGATCAAGCACTTGGCTGGCAGCTAAAAATAGCTTCTAGTTTTGACTGATTCATTATTACATACAATCTCACTATGTTTAGACTGAACCAAAGAGTAGGAGTTGTACTTAAAATCCAAATGTCTAAAGCTGCTTAAGATAGTAATAAGAGTATCCACATTTGAAATGTGTGTCAGCAATGCTAAAATCATTAAATTTCAGGAAGAAAATCAAGCAGATGAAAGAAGTTACAAGTGAAAAATGCCTAATTGAGGTTCCAAGGGGTTGTTAATGAAGTGGAAGTTTTACTTCATATCAAGTACATGTATGGTTACAGCCCTGAAGATGGAAAAAAAAAATTAAAATCTTGTAATTGAAGAAGTTAAAGCATCTAAATGGAGTTGATCACACCTCAGAGACAGCTGAAACTGATAATACTGATTTTCTTCTGCAGAGAGGCCTAATGGAGGAGGAAGACTTACATATTCATTCACCTCCATGTGTAAGAGAGTTCCTAGTACTAAGAAACAAGATAAACAGCACCAGAAGAATGGAAAGCACACAGGTAAATCATTTACAAGAGCAGTTAGTGAGGGTTTCCTCACATGAATTTATTTTCTGTCTGTTTCACAGTAGTTGTATGAGACCGTGGAATAAACTTTATTCTTTCGAAGAAACTTTGCATTCAGTTCAGTTAATGTCATAAAGCAGAAATGCAAATAACTGAGTATTATTACAGGGTACTGTGCAGTATTTTGCACATCCTTATACACAGCTCTAATTTAATTCTATAAAGCAAACTGATACCAAACTAATAAATAGTAGAAATTTATCCTTTTTAAGTTATTTCAGTTACTTGGAAAGTATTTTTTCCATAGCTGCCTGTTAGGCAATACAACATTTAACTTGCAGTAAAGGGGAAAAAAAAGTGCACTCACCTCAGCCTTCACTATTCTATCCACAATGGTCTCCAGTGTTTCCAGCATACTACACTTTACAACACCTTCAAAATACTGAGAACGGTGCTGTAGGGCTTGTGTCACTGTGATATCTAGGTTATTATATGTTTTTTCAGCAGCAAGATTCTGAAAAAAAACCCCAAAAAACCCACAAGGCATGTAACACATCTCAGTTCTTAGTAATGAAATACCCAATCAAGAAAATATTTTGGTATCAAGTAGATACACATTTCTGGTGTAAATTGAGTCTGTTCCAAGTCACATATCAAAGAAAGCAGATGCTCTTCAGCTTCATTTTTTGGGAACAGTCAAGCATGCAATTATGTTAAACACCATATGACAGCCTAGGGTAATTGATAAAACTGTTTTGTGGTATGTGATATGTGACCAGTGAAAATCTCCTTACTTTGCTACCTGACATTTGACTTGATGTCACTTATTCTGCTTTTGCCATGACTAGCAAATGTAAAGATGAAGTGCTACAGAGTGTAGAATACACAGAACATACAGTTTTATTTGTTTTTCATAGGATAGGGGAGGACACCAACTGCTCTGAACACTACTCATAAAGTAGATCTTAGTGCAGATCTAAGTAGAGAACAAATTTAAGATTTTCTTCTCCTTTCTTATTTGTGGTCTCAAACTCCCCCTCCTGGACTGTGTTGGCACTGCCACTGGACAATAAATTTTGCATCTGCATGTATGTATTTTAATAAGTACTATAAAGATAATATAAATGAAAACCTATCACCACAACTAAAAGTAAGAAGATCAAAAGAGTTTGAAAGCTGACATTCTCAGCTTTCAGTTAGAACAGGACCATGCCTGTAGCAAGAGGGCTTTGTCCAGACCAGCTGAAGCTTTCTGTGGGGGTAAGACCATAGCGATATTTTGATAGTGCTGTCACTTCCTGGCCTATTGATTTTGTGTAGTGAAGCACTGAAGGAAGAACAAAGACAGACTTCTAAAATTAAAACACTGGATCAAGCAATAAAATCAAATCAATTTTTCACTAGAATGGACTGTGATTGATCAAGTTTTTGGATTGAATTACACTGAGCATGCAGGATAGATTTGAGATGAATATGAAGATCAAGCAGTTTTAGTTAACTCATTTAACTGATTCCCAATGAAGGACACTAGGAGAACATAAAAAGCCTTTGCAAAGTGAAGTCCCCCTGCACAAAACAAGTGTAATATAAAGCTATTTCTACACCCTCCCACCATTCCCAGGTTTCTCCCATCAAGAACCTGAAAATGAATTCAGAACTCTGTGACTTAGCCAGCTGTACATACAGGCACAGCTTCAGACACTGGTTTAACTAAGCACATTAGCCTTATGGTTTAAAGTCAAAAATGGCCGCTGAATCTTGCAAATTCTGTTGTTTATTGGGAGATCAGATCAGAGGCGATTATCTTTTGAGATTAGAATCTTTTCCTGCCATTTAATAAGCATCCTAGTATATGTGAGGAAAACGTCAAATAACTTATCAATGGATGCGTAACATTCCCACATATTCCCTTTGTGTTTTTTTCTTTTCTTCCCTGATCCCAATACATTTTTCTTTTTTTTCAACAAAATGATTCAGCACCTCTAAAAATCCTGTAGTTTTTGTTGCCCCATTACTTAAAATGAGAAAAGGAACATAAGGAACCTTTTGGCGTCTTTCTGAAAAAGAAGAGGAAATAAAGGAAGCATGTCCTGCCTCAAAGTCTAACACAGTTACAAAATAAATTGAAACACTGAACCCACCAACTGTGAATTTCATTGTCTTTGATATATTAGATCAACTCTTGCTACTGCTACCACCTGTTCTCTGACCACCTTTTATGGTAGGACAGAATCTCACACAGCACAGAATCCCCAAGAGCAAACCGACAAATGCCTAGAAGAGACAGGCAAGAACAATAACGCTGCGAAATTTTCAGTATTTAGAGCCAGAAATATTTATAAGCTTAAAGTGTATTTCCATTTGGGACTATTCTCCATATTTCTGAAAGCACTCTACGCAGTGTTTCAGCCACCTGGATTCTTCATTAGCGCTAGCAGGCTGGTGGAATAAGTAACTTGGGCACTTAAATATCTAAAAAAAATAATGTAGCTATGAGAAGTTCCAATTAGAAGGCAGGTGCATACAGCTGGGGTAAGAAAACCCTAAATATATTTTTCAAGTCTCTGAAGCCTACAAGAATAGAAAAGCCCTTGCTCTCCAATGCTGGCAAACTCTGGCAGGAATCTGACTAGGCTGTTGCACTCCTCAGGGAAAACGAGAAACAGTGGCCTGAATTAGATCTAACCCAACTGCATGAAGAAATACACATTCTCTTTGAAAACAGACTGTGGAGTGGCAGTGACTGGCCATAGAAAATCCTATCTCAAAACCAGAAACAACCATAAAATGCCTATGCCCTCTTTTTGTAAGAGTATTGTCATATCTGATGTTGAGTAACATCGAGAGCAGTAGATGCCTGTCTGCAAGTAGTACTAAGGATAGCTTAAATTAAAAAATTAATTAAAAAATGCTGTACAGGGTGAATTG
Organism: Bucorvus abyssinicus; assembly: GCA_009769605.1. Lineage (NCBI taxonomy): Eukaryota > Metazoa > Chordata > Aves > Bucerotiformes > Bucorvidae > Bucorvus > Bucorvus abyssinicus. The sequence goes on along the minus strand of CM020028.1, from coordinate 8,712,940 downwards.
AATGTGTTAACTAAAGCCTAAGGAACAAAATAGCCAAAATTGACATATTAACAGATTAATTTGAAAAGGCCTACTGCATATAAAATATTTAATAGAATTTAAGAGGTATACTTACTATTACATCAAATTTGGAATAAATATCTACCACTTTTCCTAAAAAGAAAAAAGTTTATAAATTAGTTTTCTTGCTTCCTGCTTTCATTTGTTATAATTGCACAGAAAGAAAATGGGTCAAGAAGGAAAGATGGCAAAAACCCCAAACAACGTACCAAACCATGAAGTTCTTCCAAGCCTATCTGCCTACATCTTGCATAAGTCTACTTAAAATTCCCTTTCTCCCCCTCCCTTTTTTTCTTTTTCAATTTTTTTATTCTTTCTCGTCTTCCCCCTCGCCCCAACATCAGTCCAGGGTTCAGCACCATTTATCTTACCACGCTTTTGTACACAGAAGACCCACCACACACCTGACTCATCCACAACTGGTAATGCCGATATCCTTCTCTCTACAAATATATTCAAGGCTTTAATGATAGGAGTGTCTGGATGTATGAAGGCAATGTTGTGGTAAGTTCCTATTCCAAGTTCATCCAGATTCTTCTTCATAAAGGCAGGCTTTGGCATCTCTGACATCTAGGAAAGTCAGAATGAATGTATTTTGCAGTGCAGTTTTCTGCACATACCGTATTTTCTACATCTAACATGTTTCCATATGATTGGTCAATAATACATTAAGAAATCTGTATTCACTCATCCATCGAGGGGACTCCAACTGACTGTTACAGATCTTTACAGTAATCTGCTACTGGATTAACATAAAGCCAAAACAAGCTCAGATCTAGAAGCATTACTTCTGTTCAAAGCAGCTCTAAATTAAGATTATGTAACTAAGTTTTTTGCTCATTTATTTATTTTTCAGTAACCCATCACTAAAAGCTTTTGATAAACTATGTCATTCCCACTGAAACTGGAAAAAGACGACAGCAGAGCATACTATACGCTGAGTGCTTTATTTTGAACTCTTGTTGCTCTGTGTGGCCTCCTAATCATTCCTGTAGCTAATGTAAGCTACAGCGACTAACGAAAATCTCGTCTCTGCGAGACAATTCATTTTTCTTTTCATGTAAACAAGCTTCTGAAGCTGAGCAGATCTTCTAGAAAGGGCAGCAAGTTACTCAAATAGTCAAGAAAAGTTCTTGGTGTTTAGGTTTCTTTAAACCACTGAAAGTAAAGGTAAAGTACAGGTCTGACATCAAGCTTTAATTTCTCTGTTATAAAAAAAGATACGCCCAGACACAACGAATGTGGAAATTTATCACGAAGTTTCTGGACTAAGACTTAAATTACTTAACATTAAAGATGTCTACTGGAGGGGGGAAAAAAAAAAAAAAAATCGGTTAAGCAAAGCATAACTTTAAATACTTACAAAAAGCTGAAGGAACTTGAGGATTCGTTTATGGGTGAGTATATAAAGTGCATTTCCACTGACTGGATCTATAACTGGCAATCTGTGGATTTTGTTTTTGATCAATGAATATACAGCATCAAAAAGGCTGAGGAGAAAAACATTTTTTTTAATGATTTCTAGCTGACAATGAATAATGTCAAGTGATACATATGCATCGTTACAAACCTCCATGAAGAACAAATGATGAGTAATTATTTGCATTATCTTTAATTATAGAAAACAGAAGTTAAGAGATTTCAAGTTAACTTTTGCAGCTGGTAAAGCACATCAACAACGATATGCTCGCGAACATCTAAAACCAGTAAGAAAATGTAATGGAAAGTGACTTTTGGTGGTAAGAAGCATAGCAGAAATATTCATGACTTAATGGCAATTCTACCAAGGATACAGCATATCATTACTTTGAGGTAACCACTGGAGCTCCCTTCACCAGTTTTGTTTTTGATGGGACATAAGCAATCCTATTCCACAAACTGAAAGCGAGAATCAGAACTTAACTCTCCAGTTCAGCGATTAAGTAGTACTCAAGTTGTTACGTGATCAACTAAAGCTCTCTCTCTCAAGTCACCTTTGGTTAAAAAAAGGTATACTAGCAGTTTAAAAACTATTTATTTCAAATTCCATCAATAAGAAAAGGACAGTCATTTATGTTTTAAGGAACACAACCTAGCAGTAAAGCAGAACAAGACACACAGACACTGTCTTTCCTTTAGTTAAGAGAAGTTACTTGCGTTGAGAAGTGCCTTAAGTTTTCAGTTACTATGACTGCTGAGATCAAGGCAGCTGAAAGGCCCTGAACAGTTTTTCGTTTTCATAAAATGAACACGACTTGCAGGCTAGCTTGAAGGATCATCATGTTGACTTTTTTGCAAGTTTTTGGGCAATTAATTTTGATCCATGTCTAGTCATTCACCAGAACAGTAACACTGATGAAAGACAAAAGTTTAAGTAAAAATTCTCTTCTCTGGACAATTAAAAGAAGTCCTCACTCACAATAAAAAAAGCTTCCACGCCTTCTTGATTATATTAAAAGACAGTCCTTCATTATAGTACTCTAGTTTACAACATAAATTGTTTCATATTTTATAAAGAAGTCTGGAATTCCATGTTGAGATGGAGTTAGTTTATTTGAAGTTAAGCAGAGTGAAAAATCAAAATCCTACCTTGCATCTGGGGAGATGTTCACTAAGGGTTTAAATGTCTCTTGTAAATAAAGCTCTGTGTATAGAAAATTAATAGACCATTACCACTGTATATGAAAACATTAGCTTTTTTATGAAGGCATTTTATGAATTCATTTGTACAAAGTAAAGTGGGAGACAGATAGCAACATATACAATTACTTTATTATTCTACCACTTACTCCTCTATACCGACATTAAAGAGACACAAAGCAGGACTAAACCATCAGGGGTCACTAGAACAGCAGCGAATAATTCTTCATCAGTTCCTCTCCTGTGAGGGCCTGCTGCACGCAGTACTTCTACACGTTATTCCATCACACATAGTCTGTTTTTTTACATGAAGCTTCCTCCCTGCACTCAGCGCTTCTGTCCACACCCCAGTGTATGGCACACATTCCTGGTTGCACCATGCAATTCACACAGGCACAGCTTGCGGCTCACCCAGTTCACTCAATACGTAGGGTCATCTACCATTCTGCGTCCCAGCTCAGGTACGTTGCCATTCCACATAAACTTATCAACTCTATAGCCTTAGATGCCACCTTACTCCAGTATTTTTTCTTTCTTAAAGAGCAAGCTGGTACTGATCTTGAATGAGTGGTGAAGAAGTACATAGCCCAGATCACTCTAGCGCATATATTGTTTCAGATAGAAAAACGAGCAGCAGAAGCCAATAGACAAGCTTTTAGTATTTCTGCTTTCATTAAAAAAGTATGTGGAGAGAGACAAGCTAAGTATGATCGATTAAAAATCCACTATACTGAAAAAATTACAACATACTAAATTATCAACAAAGTAGTAAATATTCTTACCCCTCCACGTTTCTATCTTGTGCTCCTCCAATTCATAAATCTGAACCTACAATGGGTAGATGGAAAGTTTAGCTCGAAGTATTAATTTTAAACTCATCATCATTAATAGTAATATCTGAATAATTCTTCTACATTTCATTGGAGGCAACCAAACTGAGTAAAAACAGTCCAGAATAACATTTCTTGGCATTAACAAGAAAGGGTGCAATCCTGCTCAAGGCAGAGAACCACTCTGGACCTATCACCACAGGGGACAGGAAAGATCTGTTACCCGCCTAGGTTTGTAGTCTAGATCTCTTCTAGATTCAAATGCATGTCCTCAGTAATTTATCTCACATAAACCAACCATGCTGAAGTAAACTCTCTGATGATTCCTCACACACCCAAACCAGTAAAAAGCGTACCCTGATTGCTTGACTTCTTAATGCTAACAGAGATGAATTTTACTGTTACTCGATTACAAACAAGCAAAAGCCCTTGGTTTAGTGCCCAGTTCGATCAGAAGAACCAACACTGTATCCTCCCCTCTACCCAAGTTTAATCTTTTACTATTATTACATTCTTCAAGAGTTTTCAGACACTCCATCTAAGCCACGCATGCTCTCAGCATTTCTCCTGTGCCACCAATGTTGCTCATCTGACCTGTGTTCAGCTGGTCCCAGAAACCAAACAGGCAAAAAGAAGTTAAAAAATGTTATTAGTTTTCTGCTGGTTTAGCCTCCTTAACTGGCTCACGAAAAGGACAGGCAAATGATACTGGACAGCGGATGTGGCAAGTCTGCACCTTTTGATGGCAGCTTATCCTCAGATCAGATCAGCATTAACATCAAACCATCCTCAGGAGTTCAGTCTTTGAAGTTTAAAATAAAACAAAACCGAAAAATGCTCACATCACCACCTTCCTGCTGTTCTGCAGCCATTTCATGAAGTTCTTTGTCAAAAGACTGTACAACCTCCCTATAGCAGCTCCTTCCATCTTGCTGATGGTTTTCTAAAAACGTTTCAGATGTGAGAGCTGCTTTCTCAAAAAGCATCGAGCTGCAAGCCAGCCACTTGCCATAGTAATTTTCAAGGTGCCTGTCATCCCTCACACGGCTCTTCTCTGTCAGGGACAGACAGAGCTGAAGAATTTATAGGTGAAGGCTAGAAGTGTCCACAAATCCCAGTACATTTATCTTTGAGCTACAGGAGACTACACTTAGATTACTCTCTGGGATCCTCTGAAGTGTATAAGGGAACATTAAACTGATATACAAATATACCACTTTTGGCTGACATAAAAGATACCTACATAAGTAAGTTAAGTTTTAGAGCACTTCAAAAAATGGTAGTTAAGACAGTGGAGAGCAATTCAGAAGATCTACTGAAGGGATCAAAAGAATAGCAGACTGCTTTAGACACTGATGAGATAATGCTAAACCTAGTTCTTGGGTAACACTACAGGCAGAAAATACCTGGATGTTCCTCATCAATCACTTAAAGGTATTACCTAGTACATGAACTGCAACATGCTTCACACTCTGTTGTGATGCATTTAGAAAGAACGACTAAAATACTTAAGAACGATATTTCAGCATAATTTTACCTATTAAGACTAAAGCATTGCCTGATTGACCATTATTTTAATTATTTTTAATAGAAGACTGCATCAATCACTTAAGTCAAATGTCACTTTTTGCTCTTCCTCCTTACTGCTGTCATTTTAAGCACAACCTATAGAACAGGATGTTAGACAATAGGAACAGAAGTGACAACAGGTAAAGTTACACAGAAAAATTGGTAGTATTGAGGTTGAGGGTCATTACAATATGGAAACCATTTTAAGGAAGTTACCTGTGTGCCATCACTTTCCATTTGCTTCTCCCCCACCCCTTGCAAGTCCCCGGGGGGGGGGGGGGGCGGGAAATCAATCTTTACCAAGAAGAAAGGACAGTGCACCACACTACTGGCATCTGACAAGAATCTCCCTATAAATTTTAACAATTAACATGAGCTTTGAGAAGCCTAATACATCAGACATCTGCTTCACCCAACTGTTCCTGATTTTTTAGCTACTAAAACATAGTATGTATGTTTTAATTGGTAGAGGGAAAATTGTGATTTGACAGGAACAAGAAAGGGATGTAAATGTTTGTATGAACATGCAAGCTACAGAATTTCATCAACTGACTGCCAATGGGAATTTTAAATTACAGTTAATTGAAGCCAACAGATCTCCAACTGATTGGGCAACTCAGCCAGGTAACTCAAATATCGGCATATGTTTAACTAGTTTAACTTGTTTATTCTACACCATCACTCCAAGAACAGAGGAACCTTTTTGATGCATCCCAATACTCTGCAAGCTAGCATTCTGCTTAACTCTGCAAACTCCTTTTGGAATAGCTCTGTCGTAGTTATGAGACAAAGACGATTACATAAACATGTGAACCACGCATAGCTACATACTTGATTTTTAAATACAATGAGCTTTTTCATGTCACTTAAAGACACATTCCCCAAATGCTTTTTGGTTGATATTCGCCACTTATACAGAGCTCTGATTACTATTGAAACATGTACTTCAGAACAACTTGAACAACTAAATACAGTGATCAATAATAAAGTATTTTGAGGAAAAACTTCTTTACACTGAGGGTGGCAGAGCACTGGAACAGGCTGTCCAGAGAGGCTGTGAGTCTCCTTCTCTGGAGGAATTCAAAACCTGCCTAGGCAGAGTCCTGTGCAACCTGCTCTAGGTGAACCTGCTCTAGCAGGGGGGTTGGACTAAATGATCCCCAGAGGTTCCTTCCAACCCCCACAATTCTGTGATTTTCCTTCATACTTTTTATACAACACCTAGTTTCAGGTAGGTATGTTAAGCCAGGTCCCTCATCCCAAACCCATTATTCATTAGTTGCAACACTAAGTGGAGCCTTGTTCCAAAATGAAGGCGGTCATTATGGTAAGCACCACAAAAAACACACTGAATGGTAGCACTCGTTATGGAAATTCCTCATGTTTATACACGTATAATTGAAGCAGACAGATTGCATTAGCCACCCAAAGTCATAGCACCTTCACGGCTAAAGCTAGGAACTGAACCCAGGTATCCAGATACCGTTCTATTACCTTACTCACAAAGCCACCTTTTCTTTCAAAAAAACCCCCTCAGGGAGTATACCCATGACATATTTAAGCTTGCAAAGAGTTAATAATAATAATCATCATCATCAATCTTTCACATTCATATTTCAGTCTCTGTACTGTATGGCAAATGATAAAGGATAGCTTAGCATCATACTTACCATTGGAGACTTATAGTATCTATGCAGTATGTTAATGAAATCTGTAATTGTTAACATTCCTGTAACAAGTAAAATATAAAAATTCTTCAGATACATTCTCAACACATAGAACTTCCAGCTATTTTCTCTATAGTCATGATATATAATTTGGTAACATTAATCCATGTAATGTACTAGTTGAATTGGACTAATCAACAGTGGAATTCCAAAACTACATATAGTCACTGTCATATGATACAATGCTTCAAAAAACCACATCTGAATTAATGCTCAAAATTATAACCTATGTGCTTCTCCTCCTCTTTTAAAATGCTCAGAGAAAACCTTGAATCCAGATGGCACCTACCCCCAAAAGCATGGAAAGAAAAGAGGGGGTTTTAGAGCATCTTTACAGGTTGAAGATCTATCCTTGCTTTTCATTTTCTTTTGAAGTAAGAGACATTCTCTTGTCTGACTTGGAAAGTCAGACGACTCTTAGACTCAAATGAAGGAACAGTATAATTCATTTTCTTGAATACTAAAGAACTTCATTCACTCATTTCCACAATAATCTTCAATGTCTGCATTGAAATGTGACTTTTTTTTAAAAAAAAAAAAAAAGTAGTACACCTACAGTATATACATTTTAACCACTAACACCAAACTCTGTCATATATTATTGATGATTAGTTTAGCTACCTGAACACATTAATCTTTTTTGAGCTTTCAGGTTCTAAATCTGAGAAGATATAATTGCTCCACTGTTACTACTCTTACATCTACACTGAAGAAACTAAGAAACGGGGAAGGGAAAAATTAATCCAGAGGTCAGCTTCAAATCACTAGAGCTTAGTTACAGAAAGAAAATGAAATGAAATATAAAAGACACACAGCATTCCTATGATGAATTACATGAAAGTGCTGCTCCTCCTCCCTGAGATTTAAAATATTTTAATAAATGCTTTATAAAGTATCTACCATTCATTTCCAAGAATCCTCAGTCTACATTCCAGGTCACAGGAAGTACATATAATAATATATGTTACTGCCACTATGACTATTTTCTAACTGCAGCAGAGATCTAATTTTGGAAGATTATTGTTGTGGCAATTAATTGTATGACTTTTAAAAAAAGCAATACAGAGATCTAATGTTTTTCTCCCAATATAGGGCATATCTGTAGCATTCAACATCAGTTCTGGTATTTAAAGATTTCTCAGCGCACCTTACTGAAAACGTGCAGAGGAAGACTTGCCTTTATCACATGTATATGAGGATACTGTAACCTTAAATTCTTCTTTTTATAGTACCTATTTGCAAACTTCCTTTTTGTGACTCTTACCTTTATTTTTAAATACACGGTGAAATGCACATATAAGACCAAATTTCAGAAGGTCAGGACATAAAAGAATCATGATCCTCAAAGCACAGCAACACTGAGAGCTGGCAACATTTCACTCCTCTTAAGGAGGAAAAAGAAACTCTCTTTGCCATCTCTAGGATGTTAGACAATGGCTACCTCCAGACCACCTTCTGCAACAGTAAAGCACCCTGGAAATTCAAGTAATCCTTAATAACGTTAGAACTACTTACCTACAAAACTCTGTTTTTTACTCTCCCACAGTGGAGCTGCTCTCACACCATTTGCCACCAAGGCAAAAAAGGCTTTCTTTACCTGCAAAAAGAGTGAAAAACTAAACAAATCTTTGCCTGAATTTAGCATACGAGACACCAGAGTTGTCTCCCCAGTTACCAGTGAAAAAATGCAGTATAAACAAGTAGCTGATATTCAAAACAGAACAAAACCCACATAAACAAAAGCCTTAAGCCTTTTACTTCTAAAATGGTTAAAAAGCTTAAAAAAAGCTTAGCAAAAGATCTGGTTTTGTTATGTGACTATGCTATGTGAAAGCCTCTGATGAAGTAGTAGGCTGATACAGCTGAAGATGGATGCTGGCTAACCTCATGTTTATTCTCATCTGGTATTATTAACCCCCATAAAAGTTATATCCGTTCCAAATCATGACATTGAATAAATCTGTAATGAACGTAATTATCACAAGTGTCTGGTTTACAGATATAGCTTAACGTTTGAAGATTGTGCTATATTCTATATTAACAGTTTTATTAAGAAAAGCCCAAAAAACTGAAAAAAGTAAGTCTTGTTTCCTCTCCAGCTTTTAGACTCATGATTTATACAAATTAAAAGGGATTGTTTGATTATTTTAAATGACTGAAAGTTAAAAGGACTAGCTAGGCTGTTCCACTGCTGAAGAAAAGTAACTAAATCCTTTAATTTTTTAAATGAATTAACACCACCACACCACCCCCCAATTTCTGAATCAGAGGTTTTAGTGTCATTCTCAGAAGAAAATAAAAACTTCCCTGTGAACACCAGCTCTTTGAAGTGTGAAGCAGTCAGGCTCTAGTGCACCTCAAAATCCTGATCTCGTGGTGACAGGCTTGAGCATATTTGTGTTCCTGTCCTGCCCACACCCCTAAATAGTCTTCACGTGGAAGACACAATACAGAAGTGATGGTTCTTGCCCAGCTCTTGACCTGTCACAAAACTAGGACATAGCCAATCTGTATCTCTACATCCATGAAACTGGTCCTTGGTCCAAATAACACAGAAGTAGCAACTGCTTAATGATTGCAATCTAAACAGACTGCAATCATACAGTGGTATCTCAAGTGTCTACTTCAAATTATGTGTCAAGGGCTCCTCTTCCTCAACAGATTCAGCAATAAAAGAGCTTCACAGTTGATGGAATCAGCATCCAAAAAAGTAGGGGTAAACAAAAACACAGGTAGGGGAAAAAGAAAAAAAAGTCTGCCATTGCTAGCTATGACCTCCTCGAAGAAGTCTGCAAAGCCATCCATATGATAGCCAGTGTCATATGGTATTTAACAGAAACTCTCTTTAGACTCCACTTAGTGTCGGAATGCAGCAGTTCAAATTTCTCAAAGCTAGTACAACTTCTGCTCTGCACCAGCACACACTACCTCTGTCTACACATCAGTAATTTGCAGTGAATGTTTTGAATACATGGTGTTATCCTAATATACATGAACTCCAGTCTTTTAAGATCAGAATTCTAAAACCGATCCATATTTCTTGCTACCTCTGTGCAGCCCAATTGATTTCCCTCTGACCTGACCTCAGCAGATGACAGTTCTCAAAGCTGCCTCCTGATTTTACAGATGATGCTGCCAAATCATCAATGAACAGGAATAACCATCTGCTTAACAATCGCTACCCCTAAACTGCGTTAAAACTGAAGCCATATAGGGGAAAAAGAATACCCAGGACCACAAACGGAACTGTGAGATACACACCATGTAGTGTTTCTCTAGAAAATGGTTAAAGAGAAAGGTCCCAGAGGTATTCAGCACCTCACTGACACGAGGAGTCTGGTAGAACAAACACTATCAAATACACCACAGGAGCATACTGACTCATAAGGAAGACTGAAACCACAAAGAAACCCTCCAGGCAGACACACAAAGCGTTCCCACATAACAACATTACACTTACAATTTATGCAGCAAAAGCTGACAGCAATGAGCTATCTGGAGAGCAGATATGAGACTGAAATGAGTTCACACAGACTTAACTCCACCTTGGGGCAAAATAAGTTCTAACCATTCTTCAAGGAAAGTACACTCAGACTGCCTGAAAGCCTTCAGCTTTGATAGCTATTATTATGAAAGGTATCACACGAGCTAACGGTCACTGTCAACTTAGATCCCAAGTCTTCCATAAGAGTAAGATGTTCATTCTGTATGAGAGCAAGAAACTAACAGCTGATGAGCTGTTATTAAAGCCGGGGGAAAGTAGCTTTCCTCTAGATAGTAATCATGCAACAAAACTCCTCAAGCAAGTTTACAAACTCTGTAACTGATAACCTGGAAAAGAAGCACACCCACAACAGAAAACATGGGGAGCCAACAACAGGTCTTCAGGCAACCTCCAAGTTCTGGATACTACTTCTTTCTCAGACACAGTAGCAGCAAAGACCACCACCTAACACAATGTTAAAATTGAGGTATTATTTTAGATTCAGAAATTATACTTCTAGAGAGACAATTCTAAAGATAGACTAGGCAAGAAGCTGAGCTTGTAGACAACTCAGAAAGAACAGAAAGTTTCCTCAAAGGGTCCGTTCTTGTCCCGATCCTGCTTGATTTATCTGCAAGTTATTTGTCTCCAAGAATCTTCAGTGAGATGCCATCTTGTCTAGCTCTAGAAGACAGATTTTTGGAAAAACTGAGGGCTGTTGAACAAATACAGCTACTGAGATAGCTCAGACTTAAATCCTTTATAAAAGAAGGAATTCAGCTTGGGTATTAGGTTATTAAACATCTGATGTAATAAATCACGAAAATTTAGTGAAGAAATACTTAAACTTATCCCTCTGGGCTGTCCTCCTAGACCACAGTTTAAGTGACATTCCTATTGTTTTCTTCAGTTTTATAGCAGAAAGTGTAACAGAGCTATCTTTTAAGTAAAATAATGCCATTAGTTCTTAACATTAATACTTGTCATTTAAGTAAGCAAAAAACCATTCCTATTTGCTGAAACTGCTTGCAAGCACAAACATACACTTCTCCACTCCCACTTTAGTTTCTGTGGTTTACGAATTTCAGTTGCCCATAGTTCCACTTGGTGGCCAGCCAAAGCACTGGAGTGTGGAGCTGGGCTTCTGTCCAGCACATTTAGATGCTTCAGTGATGTTCATGCAAAAATACCCACAAGGACCTTCCTTTCAGATTATACATAGTTTGTAGCCTTTGAAGATCTCTACCATGTCCCATCATTGGGCCTCCGAGAGCATTGTTAATTCCCGACCCTACCAGTGTTGCTCTTTGATTTTGAGTGTTGGACTGGCCTGACCTTCACAAAACCATTGTTGGTCAGCCAGATCCCATAGATTGTTGCTGTTCAACACCATTTACAAACATTCTTGAAACAAAGCACTTATTAACCATGTAGTGGTCCTAACAAACACAATGAACCACTAGAAATGGTATTTATCTGCCCAAATTTAGAGGTTGTTCTGATGTATATGCTGACCTTGCATATTCACTGCATTTCTTCATAGCCAACCAGGGGAAACAGCCATTTCTGTGGCATGACTCACCAGCCCTAATCTCTAAGTTGTATCCCACAGATGCCATTTCCCCCCCTCCTCACTGATTATAAGATGTCTAGATGTTTACAATTATATGAGGTATCCCAGTTTATGTGGCTGCTTGTCTTCACCAATATTCTGCCCCTTAAGCAGAACAACCGTATTATAGCAACAGAACACAGCGATTAAAATCCCACATGTATCATAGATCACCTCAACAATAGGTGCTATCGCACTGCAGTGAGTAGAGCGAGAACAAACTTTTCTTACTACACGAACTCATAACACCGACTGTGAATATGCTGGAAAAAAGAACTAATTTAGGCTAGACAAAGACTTCTGGAGGTCATTGCTTCTACAGACCATACAAATATTTCCACTGTAAGTCCTGATGAGGATGCACCCTCTTCCAATACAACAGTAATTACCAAGACAGATTTGAGTTAGACCCGCATACAGAAAGTCCTGTTTTTCAGGTAGTAGAATATTTGGAAAACCTTGTCCCGTATTGTTAGTGAGCTCCAAAATACCAGGCAGTGACATCAGAGACAGTGGTAGCAGAGAGAAGATTTCACCAGACTACAGAAGTTTTTCCTCACTGACAGGAAAGACTGGAAGGGACACTCCTCACTGTAATATACCAGACCAGTAATCTTTCAAGCCCTTGTGGAAATGCTCTCTCGAGTAAAGATCTGTGAATGTGGGAAGCATCTGAAAAAGACACTGAGGATGAGCTTGTTTCAAAAAATTCAGCATGTCTACACACACACTTTATTTTGTTTTACCTAACACTACGTTATGAAAACTGTAACTAAATGCATAAGTGACAAGGGGGTTTCAGGCTTGTCTTCCAGGATTGTACCATAGGTCAGGAGGGTGACTGCTGCTGTTGCAATCATTGGTCTCATTTGCCTTGCAAAAAGGTGCTTGTCCTTGACAAGATGTTGAGAGAAGAGCTGTCACAGTTCGTGGTGCAAAAGGGTCAGTGCTGAGCAGACAATGCTACTGCGCTGAAATACAGCACCATTGCCTCAATGCCAAAGTTAACCTGGAAAAGCTGGGAGGTAACAGAAGTAAGAAATGGAGTTATGGAACACCTTCAGATATGCCAGTACCAAGCAAGAGCATGATGCAAAAAACTAGTGGCATGGACAGTGTCAAAAAAAATCTGCCAGAACTTTTGTGGTATGGCTGCCATCCAAGGGCAAAATGATAATTGTGTAAATCTCTTGCCTCACCTTTCTGTTGTATAAATCAACACAAGGGCATAGCTCTACTTGCCTGAAAAGCCCCTAATATAAACCCAAGATATGTCTATTTTATTAGATCAGAAAAGGAGCTTCTTCCTTCCTATTATTTTTTGGCACAGAGCTCCCATGAAAGCAGCATCAGACCCAGCTGATCCTTGACAATTTTATCATCTGATTCCTGATGGACAGATATTCAAAAGGTGAGCTAGAACATTCATCATCGTTTTCACTGGATAAGTTGACAAATTCCCAGTCTTGTCTCATGATGATTTTTAAGGGCTGCAAAACTCAGAGGAAACACAACACCTCAAAACTCACATGCGGACCACAGTACCAAACCTGAATCTTTCAGGCAATCACTGAGAAACAATAACCCTTCCTATCATAACAAAATACAAAAGTTTGATACGTAGTTGAAAGAAATCTGCAAGTCTCAGCAAATTAGGTAAGAACAGCTGAAGAAGTACTGCAGAAGCTTAAACTCATATACCTTCATATTCCCTTGCTCTAAGTATGAAACAGCAAGGCATGGAGTTGCTTCCTCAGGGGGTCTCTTGTAAAGGGGAAAAAAATTTTTCATTCTCAAGGGATAACAGCATATATCTCTCTCTTCACAATATCAGCAAATATGACACAGTCACTCTAGAATACAGTCTTTGTTCTCACAGAGGAAGCAATAAAAAATTCTCAAGACTTCTCTTTTAGAAGCTAAACACTGGCATTTCAATAGTTCTTACCAAGTAAGATGACCAAGGGTAGTACAACTGGTATTTGATGTAACAGGAAAACCATCAGGCCTCTGCTGTGACCTTTGTGCTGCATAAAAACTGGGCAACCTACGCTTTACTCCCTTGGTCTCAATGTGTTTATGGGCTGGCTGACTCTCAAATGCTTTTGATGTGAAAACACGAGGAATAGGGCAACAGCTTCTAGCCCAACATAAACAGGACTATTTCTTTAAGCAGCATGTCAAGTTCTCTGGCTGCCCAAACCTTGGCAGATCTCCAAGAGAGAAAAGGAAAAAAGCAGAGTCCTAACTACTGCGAACGAGGGAGAGGCCAGCCTGATGATCTAGCTGCAGCAAGACAGGTTTACAACATCTCTTCCCTGCTACTCCCTCACATCATGAGGATTTCACATAGTGTCTCTATCAGAGGTTGTTAAGGCAGATCTTGTACAAGGAATTCATCACAAGTTTTGTGTGCTTGTTTGACAGCACAGCCAGCAAAGAGGCAAAACAAAGTAACTACTCGAGTCGTGCTAACAGTGTCAAATAGGGTGCAATTCCACTCTAGGTCCAGCAAGTTACACTCTTTCCTTACATAAAAAGTACTTTTCAACAATGACTGGAGGTGCTCACACTGTCTTTTCCTTCCTTATTCGCTCTGGGCTTCCAGTGGAAGTTCGGATCCCAGGTAACTCAATACAGCCCACTAGAGAAGACTAACCACCCAATTTTCACCTGAACAGTGGCTTGTGATAGAGTATTTGGGAACATAGGAGAAAACACAATACTAAGTTGAAAATACAGCTTTGCCACAGAAAGCACTTTGTACAACAGTCCTCTTCTGCATCATCAGCATCATCTTCAAAAGATTGATTTCTGTGGCCTGAAAATTTTTGTGAACATAATTGGAATCAAGGACTCCAGCATTCATTCCCAGATCCCATGATCATCACCTCTATAACATGAAAGTAGCACAAGCTAAACGTTCTCCAAATACATTATGCGCTTTTGCTTTGAATCAGTTCATACCCAGATGGTGGAGACATTTAAACACCTTCAGTTGAGGAGAAGGTAGTTCTCAAACACAGGATCTCAAGCAAAGAAATTTCAGGGTAGTGGACCAACTTTCCAGAGAATCTCCACATCAGCTATCCAAGCGGTCAAGAGGAAACTGAAAAACACTTCTAACTTGTAATCTAGGGATGACACCTACTATCAGGAAACAGTTAAAGTTCTCACTGGAATTGCTGTCTTTTTTAGGGGACCATTAATTGCTCTGTCTTTATGTTTCCCAAAATGTGACCAACAAAACATCGGGAAGGATATTAAACATTAACTTGCAATTTTTTTTAACCTTCTCCTTCAAATAACACTGCAATAGCCAATCCAAACATCTCTAAGTTACCGAAAACTACAGTGTTGTAAAAAAAGCTATTTTGAAAGTTCAAAACTTCTTTTGAAAGTTCAAAACTTCTTTTGAAGCACATATATACACAGTTCAGTGTTTTTATAAGTTAGCTTGTCTGGAAGGACTAAACCAGCATGCAAGACTACAACCAACCACCACAACAGGATGACTGTTGCATTCAAATTTGTCTTCCAATCATTTTCTTCTTTGGTCTGAATTTGGTAGAATTTCCTCCTTGAAGGACTATCCCTTTAAAAACAAAAGGCTACTTAAGAACTTAACAATAAAGACTTTTGCCTAGGGCAGGGGCCACACAAGTCTTCAAGAGAAGAATTTCCTTATTCGCCTTATCACATACTCAAGTAAAGTAGAGAAAAATTGGACAAACCTGTTATTAACTGAGAGGCTACATTTGCTTTAACATTTGAAAAAACCCAACCAACAAAAATCCACAAGCAGCTCCTCTAGTTCATGTTGAATTTTGCAAAGCTTACATGAGACCAGACCAAAATTCAGTTTTCTTCTCCATTTACAGTAGATGGAAAGGGAACACTCCTGGTAGATGATGTACTAATGGCCATAGAGTGCTTAGTAAAATTTAAGAGCTGATGCAGTAATACCCTTTAGATCCAAGTCAAACCTCAAAAATAATAGGTAGTGTCTTATCCTCAAGTTAAAGTAGGCAGCACATGTTCTGGATTTCTCCCCAGACAGCAGGTACTATGTCTGCATGCAGCAGTCTTCTCCACATCACATCCACATGAAAAGGTCCCAGTCAACTGGAGACACTAAACCGAGACCTCAGGTCATACTCTATATCAATATGCCCATATTGTACCCAGCAGTTAAGGGCTCTCCTCCCTCTAACATCTCATGTGCTGATTGAACCAGGACCTCTTCTAGATAGCTGCTGGTCTATGATTACAAGTCAACTCTGTTATTTCATCTCAATAACATACTCTGCTGATACTTACTCCCTCCTGCTGTTTGAGGGGAGCCTAAGCATTCTAGTAAAAAAAAAAAAAAACCACAGCTCTATTTTCTGGGAAAAAATATTCACTTCAAGTCAGAATTGCTGCTGCTAGATTTTATGCCAAAGTGAGCTAAGAGTAAGACATCAGGTAAGCTTCATAGTCAGAGCCACCAGGACCAGCTGCATTGGGAAGGATACAGAAATTCTTTCACAGAATAAGATCTTACCAGAAAAAGTGGTGGTGGGGCAGGGAATGCAAGAAGAATGATGCATGAATTTCACTCAGCCATGCACAAACACCTTACCTGCACCCTGTGCAGACCAAGAAACTTCTGCTTATTGGTACAATGAATTCATATTATTTTCCTCCAAGATTCAGGAATGAATGCTTTCTATTGGTTTTGAGAGCCACAGGAATTAAGCTCCTGTGTTTGTTGTGCACAAGCAACAGGAGCAGCTCTGAAGAAACAAGGGTCTTCCTGTATTATGCTACTGATTCCAGCCTGATCTCAATCAAGGGAGCTTTCATGTGGTCTGTTCGACTGCCTCAGCCCACACACCAGTTATAAGCTAAATTACATAATTCTCTTACAGTCCTGTGGGATGGGTAAGCAAGGAGAGGCGTTCACACTCCTCAGAAATGGAGACAGCTTATTAAGTTAAAGTTTAGCAACTTCGACAAGGAAAAACCTCACAGACAATTAAGCAACAGACAGTCAATCCTTTTGTAAAGCTGTGAGAACTCTTGTGACAGCAGACCCAGAGTCTGCCCTGTGTTTCTGGAAGCAAAAGATTCTAGAGCCTTCTTCCTGGAAGTCTGGTCTATCTCATTATCTTGGAGAGAGGCAACACCCCAGTCAAGAATGACCTGGAGGGAACAAGAATAATAAATCCATTTACTGAATAGAATCAGGACAAAGAAGAGAAATACAAATCCTCTTCCACTCTTCTAATGTGGAATCCATTGCATGCTCTGCAGAAGTTAGAAACTATATTTACTTCTAGCTTGTTAAAACCCTACACAAGTTTCCAGAAGATTGTTCCAAATATTTTTCTAGCTATTGTGGTGGAAAAATAAGTATTTGAGCTCTTAGTAGCATGTGACAGTTACTGACAAATGCTTACATTAGTGATAACAACATCTGGTCCACTACCAACCTAGATAACTTCATTAAACAGAAAGGTTAAATAATCTAACCTTCAAGTCACACAATTGTCCAAGATTTCTTCAGGATATAAAAGGAAAGAGTCTTTAGGATTCTGACAGATTATCTTGTTGACTGTTTCCATATAAACATGATTTTTATTGGTTTATGAAGAAGTCCTGGACAAGTACTACAGAAATAGCTTCAAGGTCATGGTAAGCAAAAGCTATATATGTTCTAGTAAATTTAACAGGTAAGAATATCATTTAGCCAAAGGTTAGACAGAGCTTTTCACCTCACAAGAGCTTGTAATAAACATCACAAGATATAGCCACTACATTTGCTAACATACCATTCTTGGGACTGCAGATTGCTGCTTGAGACAGGGCAAGGAAGTTCCTGCCTTATACTTACCTTTCACATTTCTCTTGGAAGGGTAAATTGCTCTACTCTACAAAATAAGCTAATCCTTCTCATTTTTATGTAGGCTGGGCAAAGTCAAAACAAATGAACAGATTTGTTTGAAGGTCAGACAAAAATCTGGCCTTAAGTTAGCTTACAGAGCTAAGCTTCAGAGACGCTTATAGGATAGGTAAAAGCCATTTCCTTTAAAAATTCAAATGGAGTTCAGGATAGAGGGGAAATGCATTGGTCTCTAAAGAAAACATTGCAGAGTTACATATATGCAGTAACAAGGAAGAAAATGAAATCACATTAAGTAGATTACGTTAGTTAGACGAAAGTAATCTAACTGACAGAATATGAACAAAGTGCTGTATTTTGCTGACATTTGAATTTAATAGAGGAATTACTAAATTTCCTCTTTTCCCACCAGTTTCAAAGGAAAAGTAAAGTTCAGATTGCTGTGTCACCTTATTTCCCCAGATTATTGCCACATTAAATGCATTAACACTTGCAGTGTACTCAAATACCACGCTGAAGACACAAGCTGGTAACCAGCAAAACTGCATTCAGCTCAGTGTTTTCCAGGAGTCTATTATAAAGATAACCCAGATCCATTTATTGAATTATTAGAACGATGAAGAACAGTAGGTGAAGGCTCATTCACAGAGCAGCCTTTCAGGAGACAACCTCCTAACCCCCTCAAAGGGGCCATGAAGTGTTTGTTCTTTATTTTTTGCATCTTGGGAGATGTGTAAGAGATCAGGAAGAGCTTATTCACTGTGAGCTGCACACTGTTGCAACTTGCCCAGTTTCCCCAACATCCTCAGAGTCAAATTTCCCAACTTCACAGGATAGCTCATAACATCTAATTGTCTCTTGACTCCCTTCCTGGTCAGACTTCAAAAAGTTTCTTTATGTGCATCAAGCAAAGACAGCATCTTCTCTGAGAAAAGCAAAAGGCTGAAGCTTGACATGAACAAGGAGCATTCATGGGTCACAAGCAGAGGAAAGCCACCACACTGAGGTGGAGTTCCATATGATTCTATAAATATTTATGAGGAGCAAATACTTACAGGCTACATCTGTATTTAGTAAGCTAAAAGGGTGAAAGAACAGTCTAAATCAATACACCTGTGCCAGCTAGCACTCCCAGGCAACATCTGCCACTTCTCAGGGATCAGTACAGGCTAGGGACCATTTCAGGTAGGCAGACTAGATCAGGTACTCTGTGTTTGGGGAATATAAACTAAGCCATACTAAGGCAAACTGCGTTGTGCCAGTTGGCCTCAGGCAGGTAAACAGACCTTGGCTCAGTGCATTTTATTTATTCAGCATAGATGTTGCTCAAGCCCATGCCAAGTGGCACATTCTCCAGGTGAAGCACAGCACAGTTCTCCCTTACCATACGACCTAATGCTTAACGGAAGCGCATGAGATACACCACTGCTTTCACGACAGTGAAGTGTAGGTGCCAGTTCCACAGGTGTATTCTTGACACCAAGACCAGACTGGTGTGCTAGCTCTAGAAGACACAAGATGTTTGGTAGCTGCTGGAATCGAGGACCCCATGTCTCCTGACTGACAAATAAGCAGGACTGAAGAGACTGTCAGCCTGCTCCTGCTCTTTATTAGCCACTACTTCTGCTATTTAAAGCCTTCTTTGTGTTTCCAGTGTAATGGAACTTTACTATCACCTCTCTTATTAAGGGTTAAAACAAGTTTCCTTACAAATCTTTGCACTAAATCTCTCAAAGACATTGAGACTAAACATTTACTTTTATGAAGACAGGTTGCCTCAGCAGCATGACTTGTGTCACATTACATAAGTTAACATCTCCAGTTCCCCACAGCTAACAACAGTTTTGGAATACTTTCCACAGTATCTCACAACTAATTTTCCAGGGTAGAACCATGTGAGGTGTGATGTCATTTCTCACCAGTAGAGGGAGATGGGATACTGTCGTCAAAACCCAACAGCAGATTCTTTCACAGGATGCCATTAGGACACAAAACAGCTCCACTAATTCTTCTTCCATTGACTGCTACTAGCTTATACTAAGGGAGGCAGAAAGTGAGCCCTTAATATAGTCTGTTGTAGCTCTACCATTACTAAAAACTTGAATTCAAATCTGTGGAAAACTTCTTCAAGGCACCAGGCTTATGTTTTGTTTTTTAAATTATGAGAAACACTGATGTGGGTAGGGTGAAACAGATCCAGGAAGACAAGTATCTGCAAAATCCTCTCAGTATTAGAGGATTCAAGGACACGGAAAGTTTCACAAAGCTGTGTACTACACTTCCAAAATAAAAACTGATACAAAGTCCTAAAGTACTGGAAAAAAGTAATTTATGTATTAAAAATTAAAACACAAAGAACATTTTATAGGTTTTTGTTTGACTACCTGTATTAGGTATAATCTCCACATACTTATCCAGGTGTTTTAAAAAAAAAAACCCAAATTCTTCCATTTTTATATTCCAGACGCATGTACGTGCACCAGCCACACTGATCAAGCTGAAGAAATATTATGCGTTTTGATGACTCTGAGGGTGGAACAGTAACATGAGGTAGTAGGCAAAAATTGCAAAGGCAATACTGCAGAGAAGTATTTAGAAGACCTCCTAGCAGTGTCGCCCAGGATGAGCATTCAGATCAACTCATTTCATGTTTTCTTAAATAATCCTATAATTTACAGTGCCAATGACAGAAGAGGACAACTGCTTTACAATATTATACGACTTCATAAATTTAGAGTAATATTTCTGGGATTAAATGTAATAGTACGACGTCGAAAGTATTCAGTTTGGGGGGGGGGAGAAAAAAAAAAAAAAGCTCCTCACCAGTACTGCAGGTTCAAGATATGGTCCACACTTGTCACATACTAGAGTCTGAATGAGTAACTACAGACTGCACTTCTACCAGCACTGCTTTCAAATACATGGAGAAGCAGACAGTATGACCCCAGGATCGTACACCAAGGCATACTTGTTCTTCTCCAGCTGTAATCTCTGACCATCATTAGGATCCCAAATAAGACAGGGGATTTTGGTGGAGTGTTGGGGAATTTTCCATTACCGTTACCTGTTTTCCTTTATGGGGAAAATTCACAAGGCTCATTCACTCACACTCTGCTTCTGAAGAATTACCTCAGAGTGGCTCACCAACTGGAGATGAAATTCTAACTTCTTTACTCATTACTCATTTATTTCATTATCTCAGCACAGCTCCAGCAATGAAAACCACTATCTGGCATGATTTTATGCAATTCATCAAGAGATCTGGGGAATCCAAAAGGAATGGATGACCTGCTCCAATGGCTCCAAGATAAACTGGTTCATGGAATAAAGAATATTCATCTTTCCAATTGCAACAGTGGCCAAGCTCAAGCCTTTGACCCAGGTGACCACTGACAGCTGAGAACTCAACAGGTTGTGGGTCATGCCAACAAGCTGCAGGTACCAACTCCCAACAGATTATCTCATAGTGTGAGAATATATATCCCCTGGAA
This sequence comes from Bucorvus abyssinicus, assembly GCA_009769605.1. Taxonomy (NCBI): domain Eukaryota; kingdom Metazoa; phylum Chordata; class Aves; order Bucerotiformes; family Bucorvidae; genus Bucorvus; species Bucorvus abyssinicus. The sequence goes on along the minus strand of CM020028.1, from coordinate 8,691,661 downwards.
TCAAAAGGAGGCTAACAGTCCTTGAGAAGGGCTGAAAGAATGACAGTGAACACTACTATCCCAAATCTGACCTTTCATGACAAAGGAATCCGAATTCTTTAGTCCAGAGTTGACAGTCTTCTCTCTTTTGGGCAGAAGAGAGGAAAAACTTTTTCCCCCCTCTGAGATGGCAAAAACACTACAGTCAACCTCCCAAGAAGCAAACTTCTGAGAGACAGAGAAAGGAACCTCTGAAAAGTCCTGTGGCAAAATGTATTCAATAGTATTACATCTCCATGTAACAGATACTCTTCATTAGAGCTTACAGTGCTTGCACAATCAGAGTCCATGTGACTGGTGAAATGCAAGAGCAGATGCAGTTGAAAGACTATCAAAACAGTCCAGAAGTGGCATACACAAAGAAAATCAGCAATGTGAACATTTAAACTCTGTAGGACTGATGTCTGTGTGCTTGAAAGCTCTTCTTCTAGGACTACAGGCTACCATTTTCCATCTCAAATCACAGATCAGGCATCTTTTCACTACAAATCCCATGTCCAGTAAAGCATGTGGAAGAACCCTAGGGAAACAGAATTGTCTGTTCCATTGAAACCAAGGTGCTTAAGGATGAAAAGTTTGTAGGAGAAGTCTGGCTTTCTGGGTAAAGGAGGAAGTAACCTGACATGAGACACTGGTGACCAACTGTTACATTCAGTGTTACCTTCTTGGCTACCAGAGCAGTCAGCAGTAGGAGGTCCTTTGATATGTGGCAGAATCTTAACCACAGCTCTGCTCAAGTTTTAACATTATACTAGTACTGGATAGGATCTCTACCTTTAAGGACTCAACCAAGGTATCAGAGGCAACACACTGAAGCCTCAGAGTGCTCAGAGTCTAAAAAGAGTCAAGAGATGAAGAGAACTCCCAGGCAAGATGCCTGGATAATGGAAAAAGTTCAGTGCTGAAGTTCAAGTTGCTTTTTCTGTACCGAGCAGTAACTGGAGCTCCTGTGCTTTTGGCCTAGCTGCAAAACTCAGGAAGGATGCTCTTGGTCATTGTACGTGTGCAGTGCTCTCGATCTACCTCCATTACTTTGCCTTGTTGTGTGGTGTAAGGCTTTCCACCTTTTCGATGACAGCACTCAATCGAGCATTATATCAGTTATCTGATAGACAGGATGGTTCTGTGAACATTTTTGGGCTAAATATCTACTACATGGTTGCCTCTGACTGTGGAAAGCTGAAGTCTAACTGAGCAGAACATTCCAGAACAAAATTACTTAATAGGTTTAGTTAAGCCAGAATTGGAACATCTTTAGAAGGAAATCACACCAAAACAAAAAAAATCCCAAAAACCACAAAGCAAGTAAAAAAATACCAATTGCAAATCCACAAAACAAAAAGAAATGCACAACTTTCTACCACCCTGCAGGACAGATTAGTCTGTTTCTATAGCAGGCAGCTAATGCCTTCTCTTGGCAAAAAACCTCTTCAGGTAAAGCCAGGAGTCCAGAAGACGATTCACTGATTAAAAGCAAAATGAGAAACTGAAAACAAAAATTTTCTGGAGAACGTAATAATTTGCATTATTAAACCATCCATTTTAGTCTGAAATTGTCTTACCAATATAGCAGAAACAGGCTCAGAACACCTGGATACTCTTTAGCTACTGTACAGGGAACTTGACATAAATGTCTTTATGTAAATTCTGACAGCCATGAAGGCAGCAACGTAAGTTTGGGCTCAGTCTGAAAGTTTTTTAGATAGTGATTCCAACTGCAAACAAGTTTTCTGTTCTGCTAGGAAGGCTTCCCCCAGCTTGTCCTATAGTCTAACATGAGAGATACAGTTGAAACAATACAGTTTTGTACAGTCAAAGCATTATGGGAGAATTTCTCCTCCAGGGATCAAATTTCATTTATTGCTCAGGAAACGCTCTTTCTGAACAATTAACTGCAAGCCTGAAAGAAATACAGCGGGTCGAAAACAACAAGAGAGCTTGTTGGAACAATGTCGTAACACTTGTGTGACTTCATGAATCGCATAAATGTCACTTTCCGATTCTTCGAGTGCTGCAAGTAAAAACATTATGTTTTATTTATGTAACCTTAAGGAAAAAAAAAAAGTAAAAACATGCCAAATAGCTGAACACCACTACAGAAGGACGACCCTAAAGCAGAACTCAAACTCACACTTTCAGACCTGGACATAGTCTTAGTTTTGCACTTTGCATTTCAGGCTCATCTTTCCTTTCAAATTAAATAGAACACAGACAAAATACATTGTTCTTCCTTGATGAGAAAGGGCTTCTGTACTGAGAGTTATATTTAAACAATCTTGTTTTTCTAACAGCAAACTATTGGGCTATGCATCTGAACTCTAGTTACGTGCAGAGGAAGCCAGTTTGAAACTTCAGTAGTGTCAGGCTTGGCTAACTCAAGCTTCTTAGACTACCGTTTCTCCTGTCATCTCTGTCCAGTCCACTTTTCACACAGTGATTTTGTATTTTCTAAAGAGGCAGCAAAGCAAGTTACGTAGTCAGTTCCACTCTCTTCAGGCTACTTCACATTAGCATCAGGAATCCAATACTTTGTTTACAAAAACCTTGGCTGGAATGGTTTTAGTGTGCCATGCCTTAGCAAGGACATGCAATCCAGTCCATATTAATTTAAATTTACCTCGCATTTGTCAAGAGTTCAGATGCATGTGCAGACATTCTTCTGATCTGCTCAGGTATATCAACTCTTTTTTTTTTTTTTAAAGCAGTTGCCCCTTTATCCTTTACAGCAGGTACCTGGAACTTGGTCAAGGTTAACCTCTCCATCAGATATGCAGCCTTTTGACTCCGTAATATATAAAAGCTTGGTTATATGTTAAACTTTTGAAGAGTGGAGAAAAAAGAAAACAACCAACCCTTGAAATCACTGAAGAATTTAGGAAGTATTAGGAAACGAAAACCCTCAAATCCTCATTTGCTAGATTTGCTCAGAATCAATCATCTGGCAATGGGCAAATTATTTGTCACTTCCAGAGAGCGGCTCAGCACAGCTTCAGTCGACTCTACGGTATTAAAGCAGGACCTCCCCTGCAAGTGGTTACAATAGGATACAGGCAGTCTCTTCCATGTATTAAGCAAGTCTTTCATCTCTCATTACTCTTAAAAACAAACAAACAAAAAATCCTTTTTCCCACTGAAACACAAGCAACATGAAATAGAAGTTCCATAGGAATATAGAAGAGAGTCCAACTGGAGGAAGCAGAGAAAAAAAGAAAATAACTTATTGAATTTATGTTCCTGTAAAGGTCAAGACCAGAAATGAAAACAGCAGGAGCTAGAAACAACTGGTAGGAGATTAGGAAACCATTTGGGCAAACTGATAGGAAAAGGACTAGGCAGACACTTGGACAATGCTGGTGGGAAGCAACCATTACGAGAGGATCCCAGAGGGGAACTGATACTGTTTTATCAAGGGCATGTTTAGAAGAGGTTAAAAAGGGTAGTTTGGGACAGAGAAACCTTTATGTAACTCCGTAATATACTAACACCTTATCATCCTGACTTCCGCAACAGCATAGACAGCTACTGTCTGTATGAAATAAATTTAATGACCCTGTGATAGAGCGAGTTGTTGGGGTTTTTTTGTTGGTTATTGTTTTTTTAAATACACAAACTAGAAGCAGGGAGGGGATGAGCACTAAGCACTAAAAACAATATTATAGGAACACTTAGATGACATACCAAGAATTCTGGTCTTTAGGAAGTTAAGGTTGCTTCTACAGCCATAAACACAGTCCCTCTGTGCAGTATCAGAGTCCTTATTTACTTTAATCTCAACTTTTTCCATGGGACAGCACAACGAAAACTCCACTTGAAATGGCAAGTCAAAGTACCAGTAAGACTGGCTGCAACACGATCAGTAACCATCAGAGACACACTGCACTGTCATGTCTTTTCCCAGCACTACAAAAAGCTACAATGGTCAAAAAAATAATTTCAGGACAAAACTAATTTCTTCCAATTTTAGGTCCCTGCCTCTTCCTTAGATTCATTCTAATTGCTGCAGCAAGAAAGACAGTGGCCCAACAGCTCTGAATCACCTGTGGACCAAGTCTGTTCCCCACCCTGACTGAAACAGAGGTTCAGCAAAACCTTCATCAAGTACCCAGAAACTGCTGCAAGCCTATGCACCCAGGGAAGCTACTGTTCTAATTCTGAATCTGGACTTCCTATTGAGTCTGCAGCCTTAACAATGTGACTTTATATATCATTAAGTATACTACAGGTAGAAACAAGCATAGGAACACCTCAAATAGATGATAAACTACAAACCAACCAACTATTTTTAGATGAAAAAGATTAACACTCTTAGAACACATCATTGCTCAAATACAGTCTTACCAACAATTATGGAAACCGAACGCAGCACACAGCAAGCAGCAACTGTGAAGGAGGACATATCGCCAGATTTAATCAGGTAAGGCGGCTCATGTCAGCCACAGTTAAGAACTTTGTATTGACCAGCACAGGGAAGGCGTGCCCATAAACCCTCCTCTCACTCACCATACTCTCCCACTCTCCAAACACGATTTCAACTGGACCTCAGCAATCCTCCCCCTCTTAGAGTGCATGGGAATGGTTTAGGTGGTATCTCACCCTACACTGTCTTCCAACCCAGAGGAAACACCACAAAGCAACTGCTTTCCAAACAGACACTGAAAAATTATAATTAAAAAATATTCAGAAGCTGAGATAGCTGTCTGTGAGCACTGTTTAACACTCATATAAAGAGCTAGGAAATTCCAGCAGGATCTGAAGAATATCCAATTGTCCAGCTGGAACTGAGGTTTATTTCTACAGAAGATCCTTACACTATAAATAAGTATAATGCACCACTTCTAGTTACTAACTGAATATGCAAAACGTAAGCAGCACTGATTTAACTTGTATGTCCTAAATGACTTCAAGTGTCTGTTGGAAAGGATATTTAAGACCTAAGACCTTCAACTACTTGGGATTACTAAACAGTTGCCATAGCCTAATTCTTTGTTCAGTTACTGTGTGTACATTATATACATAAGGCTGTTCAAAGGAGAAAAGGTCTCTCAAGCTGAAGGCTGAGCACATCTCAGGGTGTGCTCACACCCATCTTTCCTACACGGCGCAAGTAGACGATGCATAGTCGTCTTCGCAGTTCATCTCACCTTCCAGAGGACAAACTTACTGCTTTTAGTTATATCCAGACATGACTGTGCTGCAAATACAAATAATCAAATATAAACACGCTACTCTCCATTAGGGTATTTCTACTTTATTATCTATTCATTTTCTAGTTTCAGTCTGTTTTTCCTATAAATGTTCATTCTTTCTGGCTACTATAAAGTTTCTACAGTCTTACCTAGTACCCGCAAAGCAGTACTGCCTTTGGATGGAAGAGAGCAGATGCCTTTCAGCTTGATTTAAACTCTTACTCAGTCTCTGCATGTCATGTCTGATCTGCATAGGAGATTATCCACCCAACACGCAGGACCTATGAATATATACTGGCCATTCTTTCACCGTAAAGTCAGTAACTTATTCAGATGTTGATATGACAATGGTGTACTACATGAACAAGAGGTGACAAAATCTCTGCTCCTGCTTAAGGAAGGGACTGAGGTATCCAAAATTAGATTTGCTTAAGAAGCCTCATTTGCAGAAGCCCCATTTACACTAATTTAATGCTTAAGACATCCTAAGCTGTGTCACATTGATGGGCACAGAGGAGAACTACATACAGCCCAAATTCTTGGATCAGGGACTTCCTAAGCAAGTACTCCTCCTCCTTGGAAGGTGAACTGGAGTCACAACTGTGCTAATCACTGCCTGTCCTTGACAACCCTTTCAATTGTATTCCTTCTCCCTTGCTCAGATGCCCGACGTATGCCTTCCTCATATCACTTCTGCAACAGCTCTTGCAAGGAGTGGGAATTCATAAAGGCACTAGACGATTACAGCTGCCCTGGCATGGCAAAGGCAGGTGCAGATAAGACTTTGGAGTACATTTGCTGGACCTTAGCTTAGGTCTAGATCAAGACTTAGGGCACTGCCTTCAACCAAACCTCTGCTTTCTACAGCTTACAATCTGGAAATTAGTTGGCTCACAGACAGAGCAGATTCCCAGCAGGAGGCATCTTAATCTAGAGCAGGATCAGGGTTGGAGAAGAGGCCACTAATAAGCAGTCAAATGTATATTTCCATGTAGGTGTTCAGTCATGAAGGTTTATTTCTTGAAGATTCATCTGAAGTTATTTTGCAAGTGGACGTTCTCCATGTGCACCATCCCTCTCCCCAAGTCATCAGTAAAGGCAAAAAAATCCAAATCCCCAGTGCTGTCTTCTGCAATTTTTAATAGAGCCCAAAGAGAAGTCACTTGAAAGGTCACAAAATTTTTTTGACAGTTTAACACCTGAAGCTGAAGGCGTCATACAGCCTTTTAGAGTAAATTCTCTGTCTGCATTGGCATTTTATCTCTACAGGTGGAGATCCTGCAGGGTGGAAGATCAATCTGTATTTCTGCCATTCTACTCCCCAATCTCATTCACTTAAGACCAAATGATTTTTACTCTCTTCCTTTCTCCCACTGTTTACTGTAACATAAGACATGCTTTAACTTTTTCTATCAGACAGTAATTACTGTTTACAAAAACATCACAGTTTTTATTTTTTAACAGACAAACTATTCAGCAATACTGACTCAGAGATTGCAGTGGCACTTGGTACTAAATGTAATTGTCTATTTAGAAAGCTCTAAGGTAGAACTATCATCTGAATACTCCTCAGAAATGAAAGGGAAACTTCTGCAGCATAACTGAAGCCATTTCCTCAGAGATCTACTGGACAGATGCCTTCAGTTCTACTCATACCTTTGCCACCATGCAGGGCACTTTTCTGCTGTAGCTTCCCCTCAGAATTTCAAGCCCTTCAAAAGAAGGAAAAGGAGACAAAAAAAGAAGGGCCTGCAGATGGAGAACAGGAACATGGAGTAACACATATAGTCAACACATACTGAAAAGCTTCTAAATACTGGGACATAAAAACCTATAGTAAGCTCCTCAGAAGTGTTTACTGCAAACCACAGGCTCTATTTCTACGCAATATTCATAGTGGGCTGGCCCCAAAAGATCCTGGACCACACGTGCTTCCTAATTTCAACAACGGAAAATCATGACTGTTCCTATTATATTTTACATTATAGCTATATTATGCTCCTTGAGTTTCTGCACTGGTATCCAGTCCCATTTGAAGTTTAGCCTGTGGTTCCAAAAGTATTTGAAAGGAAGACATAGGGTTTCACAAAGACTGTTTTCTCCCCTCTGCTTTAAAGTGTTAATTCCCTCACAGACCACAATCATGCTGCTGCAGCTCTCTCTAGCACCCCTGCTCCTCATGGATAGGCTGAGAGCTGGTAGCTCTAGTAATTCTCAGACATTTGAAGAACACAAAGAACCCTTCTCATGGACCTAAACAACTGTTTGTGTAACTGACATTTGAGTTTACTGTGAAGTTAACTGCCAAATTTTGAAAGCCCTTTAAAAAGCAGGGAAAAAACTGCCAACAGCAGTATGTAAAAGTACAGTCAGTTAACTATCTGTCTAGGTGAACAACTTAGAAGACAACAGAAACTGCATATATACACAATAATTTCACCACCCCCTGATTCTTTATCTGAATCAGTCTGGAAACTGCAACTTGAAAAGCTTAAGAGTTTTCTTACAGCAGCAGGAGCTAAGCACTCCCAGCACCCAACAGTAGACCACCAGTCCTCAGCCAGTTCAGATGGTGGAAAAGAAAATGGGGAAGGGAGTAGAAACGTACTTTTGTGATAGTCTCATGTGTACAAAATAACCTAGTTATAGGAAAAAATATTTTCTTTTCAGTTAATGCACACATACATATCTTACTTCAGGTTACTCCAAGTCACACTCCTATTTTAAAAAAGTAACATGTTGAATACCACATTCCAGATGCTAGAGAATTAAAATGTTACAGTTAGAGATAAAAGATATTTTTCATCCCAATGTTTAGTACAGAACCAATCCAACAGCACCACATTAGGTGAAGTCTATTGGTATAATTATACTGACAAACTTTGCTAAAAGATGTGTTGTATCAACAAAAGCGCTCTATACTATTCTCTTGTATCATTTAATCAAGTAAAATAATTAAGTTTTGTTAAAATAGAAAAAAGACCTAGGCAAACACGTATCATCACAGTGAAAACAGGAGAGTTGTTCACATACATCTGGCTTATGCTGTAATTCAAAAAGACATTTTTCACATCCCTAGCCAACACTCCTTTGTCAGCAAAGAGAGACTAACTCTAACTTTTCAAAGGCCAGGTCTTAAGATGTGGCTCCACAGCAGTGTAAGCAGCAGTACAGCAGCAGCCATCACTGATTCCTCTCCACTGGCTGTGTAGGTCCACTCCCTCCCTCCCGCCGCTTCTGAATGCATACAAAACTGTTCCACAAGCTAGCTGGAAAAGGTGAATCTGTCACAAGTTACCAGCTTCATGCTAGTGCTGGGTTTAGGTCTACTCAGCTCCTACCTCTAGCCATGAGGCAAGCAGATTACTCCTGCCCTTTCCTTACGCTAGAAGCTATACAGTGCAAGGACACCATCCTTGCCGGGGCAGCTAGCCATCAGATCAGCTTAGCTACGTCAAACGGTGCCAGAAGACACCAGGGTGACTAATCACTTAAATAAGCCAGTGCGAGTTACCCTCTCTCCCTACTGTTATAGATAACCCTTGGCAGAGTATACAATAGGCAAAAGACGTCAGTTAACTGTGTAAATTGTTCTGCCTGCATTTTATCTGAAAGTTGTCACCAAAACTGGCTAAAAAGTTTCCATTCACCCCGAGTCTGAACCTGCTAAATGAGTTCCTTAATATCCTTGATAACCTCTCCCAAAACTTTCACAATGCAGGAGATGGTAATAGCTCTAGTTTAAGTCATTAACACAAACCTCTAACAGATCTGAAAAAGCATCCGGAACGGATATAGTTAATCCACTCCAAGCGCAACAGTGATACTACATAGAAAGAACATCAAGCTGTTCCTCAGATGTCTCTAAAAGCTCACCAACAGCCCCCAAAACATGATATAAGGGAAATGGAGGCATCTGAATGAAGAAGTGGGGTTTCAAGAAAAATGTTCCAGGAGTCAAATGTTCAGGTAGGATTTTATCAGCATTCCTCAGTAAAGGTAGAGACAGGAAGAGAAACTGAAAAGAATCCAGCACTACACTGTGTACAGTATGTTGCTATGATCATGAGCCACAGCTTTACCTCAACCTACCTTCTATAAGAGAAGTATGACTGATTTGTTTTTTTAGATAGGTTTGAATGATACACAGACAAATTAAAATGTACATGGTATATCCTGCAAAAAGCATCGGAACTGAGGGACTGGGAGAGACAAACAAGAAACCTCAATTTTGTCAAAGAATAATGCAGTAAGAGGGCATGACTTTTCAGTCTGCTGAGCTGTCTGCTAAAGAGGCAAGAACACTGAAAGCAGCGGACAAGAAACAAGACATCAAAAGCTGAATCAACTTGGTAGGAGAAGAATACTAACATAGTTTAAGAAGGGCAAGCATAGCAAAAAAAAAGTGGTGTTGTACTGTATCATTTGATTTCTGTTTATTCAAGAGGAAACTTTCCTCAGGGGAAGAAAACCCAACAAAAAAACCAAAGCCCACCAAAATAACCACCCCTGTAATCAGTCACAGGGTAAGACTGAGTGGTAAAGACAGACAGGAAAAGTGGGAAACGATAGTTACAAGGATACCAGCTCCAAGTAGCAGGAGATACATCATCTTAATGATTTTTAGAACAGGCTTGGCACAACTTTGCTGCAGAGATGGCAACTAAAGCTAGCAAGGGACTGCTTCCAATTTTAGAAGGGAAAAAACAGCCAAACAGGTTTAAAGTCTAATATGTAGACAGCAATATGTTGACAGTGATAGAGTTGACTATTGCATCACAAGGTGAACGATTTCAAATGCAAGGAACCAAAAAGAGGATGTAGTGACAGAGATAAGATTTTTTTTTTTTTTTCTTTCTGAAAGCTGCAAAGAGCTTTAAAATATCCTGGCAGACCACACATTAAAGTTCCACAGTAGCATTGTTCATGCAGCCACAGACTATATGATACAGCTACTGCAATGGAATGTTTCCCACCCCGATCTAAAGGAATGCATGAGCTGGCCGCTAAAGAAAGATCATAGTAAGTTTACAGATGTCAGATACTCTGATACAAAAAAAGTGATAGGAAGTGTATTTAGAGATCAGTATCAGAAGATACTTCAGCGATCCAAGCTTAATTCCATTACGTATTACAGCAAGAATACATGACGTGACAGGAAGAATAGGATTTTAAAAAGAAGCATGAGGACACAGGGACAACATTAGAGTAAGCAAGCTCTACCCCACTAACTGTATCTCATCCTACAAATAGGAAGAGGGTCTAGAGGTACATGAAGTAAGAGGAGAGAAGAGGTACATTAACAAGTAAATAAAATAGAGAAAAGCAGCTGACTTGTTGTTCTGAGTCTTCAGAAAAAGGTTAATAATTTCTAATACTAGTGACAAGCTAAAAGAAGCCATAACACATCTTCAAACATTTCAAGAATTACATTCATAATTGCTTAAGACACTTTTGATCATAACATTCAGGACTGCTTGCATTTACACCTTTTTTTTTTCCCTCCACGTTTTAGTATGTCTTTTGAATTCTAGAGTTTGTGCAACTGTTCAGTCACTTTAGATCATTAAGTTAATTGAGGTGTTTTCTGCCCTTGTCACAAGGGGTTGGTTGATGCGGACACAGCAGGTAATAACATGTGCAAACAGGAATCATCCTAGTTAAAAACAACCATTCCTGTACTCTGCAAGTTCATAAAGGAGAAGATACAGTACCAGTCAGAGAGAAATAAATTCAAAACCAGTCTTAGGTATGTGTTGAAGCAAGTTATTAAAACCAGCATATTTGTAAGCATCTACAAAAGAAGCTCATCAAAAGCAAACAAGACAGCTGATATGATTGTGTCAATCATAGTTCAGTCTAATCAGTTTGTACTCAGGATAAAATGATCAACTGGATAAGAAAAGAAGGGCGAACACAAAATTAAAAAAAAAAAATCACTCTATGTTTGAGACACTGATTTCAAACAAGCTGGGATACTACTACGTGTGGAAAAGACATGGTAGAATCACAAGGTAGCTGCATAACAAGCAATCCCAGCTGCAACAAAGCTAGTGAGATGTCTTTTTTTTTTCAGTGGGTTTGCAAGACTGGATGACAACAGTGTATTTTCAAGAAGATATGAACTCCAGTTCAAACCCTTCTCAAAGTTGGAACATCTGCAAGATCCATCTTATGGGAATCAGCCAGTGCAGGACGGCATGCAAGTTCATGCTACGTGCCTTTAGTTTTCTACAAGTCACTCTGGAAAAGCTTTTAACAGTAGCTTTATATTTCACAGGGAAAACATTACAAGAAAGTCTCAGAAGACTGGGGCTTCAATTTATCCGACATTCTCCTTAGTGATCTTCAAGACAGGAATAGAACGTGCTTCAAAGAGTTTGCAGTAAGAGTTAGAAATGGTTGCAAGACATTAAACCTCGTGACATCTTCAAACTGAATTAGTAAGTGGTTTGGAGTTAATATGATCTTCCAGACTCTCAGAGAAACACTCAGTTGTATGAGTGCAGATTAGAGGAGTATTTGGTAGTTCAGATTGCTATAGCAGAAGTAGGGGAAAAAAAGGCAGTTTGCTTAAATGAAATAACAAGCAAACAAAAAAAAAACCAACCCAGCCATTTGAGAGCTATTAATGCATTCCAGAAGCTAGTTAGACAGAACAAAGCAACCTTAGCACATTGTACAGTCTCCTTCCTTAAGGAAGGTTCTAAACGTGGAGAGAGACAAGTGTCCACAACTGCATAAGCACATCCTGCTTTACAGAAGAACAAAAAAGGGTTATTATTCCTGAGAATAATTCAACCAATCCACTTCTCTGGTTTTGAGGCTTAAATATCTTTACTTCCTCAAACTTCAGTAATAGCTAAGACTCACAAGAGAAAACTAATACAAACAGCTGCCTGAAACAATGCAAGATTCAGATTGTGTTTCAATCTCCGTTGTGTTCTCAGCACACTTCAAAAACCTGCACTGAATTTTGTTTCTCATTTTGGATTTAGTAAGTCCTGGTAAGTGGGCTGAGAAGCTAACATTTCTTTACCATAGCTCTCCACTGGAAGTGTTGATAAGCAAAACATTACATGAGATTTGGGGAGGACAAAAAAAAGTGATGAGCAGCTTAAGAAACTTCACATTCCAGAGCTAATCATAGTAACTCTGAAGTTTCTTGCCCAGACAGGCAGAGAAACTGATTTGTTTACAAGCAAGAGCTGCCTTGTTTAGGGACTAACTGGTAAAAAGTATCAGAAGTCCACCTGCATGCTTCTGAAACAGCCCACTATCACTTCAGTCAACTTTTGGTCAAAGTTAAAGATTTGTACTTTGAAGAGAGCTACATCGCCGTGGTTTTGTGCATAAGGTTGCAACTTCAGCCTGCAACCTAATAATGCTTCTAAGACTTTCACCACAATAAAGAATAAGTTGACCTGAAGAATTTTCTAAAACATGTTCAAGATCTTCCTTGACAACAAGCACTAAATTTTTCCCTAAGCATCTCAAACAAAGATCTAATTTAAGATGTCGCCTGTCTGGAATGCAGACATGCCCTTCAAGATTGCAATACGCAGGCCACAAAACACAAGAAACTAAAAATGGTATTAAGCCTCTGAATATTAACATCAGCAACCATACGCTGGAGCGCTGAATTCAAGGAAGGTTTAAGGTATGCAATTAATGAAAGAATAAACCAGCCCATATCCTTTGTACCTCTACTGGAAGACTGGTAAGCAACTCGAACCTTTGTTATTTCTTGTAAAGGAAGCGTAAGTCCTACTACATACACAGTTTGTATGTAGTATTTCCTTTCAGAAAAGAGATAGCCATTTAAGTCTTTTAGGAATTAGTTTAAGACCAAATCTAAACCGCAGCTTAACCAAAGTATTATTCACAAGACAAGCATTTTCATAATGTACACAGCATCTTTATAAGCCACAGTTGTACCCTTACTGAACAGGACAAGAATCTTTAGAGATCTTCCACTGAAGACTAACAATCTAAACTCAAAGCATCATTTATATAATACTTTAAGGAAGAAATAAATGCTTAGGCTTAAGTCTTAAAGACCTTGGACTATGCTTCCTGGAGAAACAGTTTTGTCATGTCTAATAGACCATCGGTCGCAAATCTTGAATGATTACTTAGAATAACTTAACTTGAAGCTTTCAATAATTCAGTATTTACATTATCATTTCTCTTTAGTCTCCCCTTACATATTTCTCCTCCTTCCCTCCCTATGCATGCCAACATTTTCTAAATAGCTATTACTGCTATTTCTTATCAGAATTCATCCATCTGTATGCACACTTTAATAGTGTTCTGTTTCAACGTACCACTAAAGAGATTTACCTAATAGCAGGTGTAGCTTGAAGCTATACAGAAAAAGAATTAGCAGTTTCCTAACTCAGGTAGGTGAGATCCAACACACATTCAATATTCAGATACAGTCTTCTGAAACCTAGTTTAGAAGTTCTATTGATCTATTCTCCGCACCACAATAAACTGTAACTTCACCCAAAGCTGGTCTTCCTCTGAACTCATATGATGTCCATACAGAACACACTGGCTTTTTTTGTTTGGTTGGCTTTTGCTTTGTTTTGGTTTTGGTCTTTTTTCTTTTAAAGAACTGACTCAAAAATACTGGGAAGTTCAAGCAAGACTAGGAGAGATACAGGAACTACTTGTGTAGATGAAAGCAGCGCAAAGCATTCACCTTCTGCACTAATGCAGTCAAAGTCTTCTGTTAAAGGCAACCACACAACTTCTTTCACCAAGTGATCCCACTCCATCCTGAAGTGATTCAAAGCATTACAAGTCTATCCTACAAACTCATTCCTACAGTAACTATGCTGGAAGTTAGAACTCCACTACTTCAAAGCTTACACAGGAAGAGTTGTATACCCATGTGTTCTTGTGCCAGTGCTGCTCTTCAGTTAACTTTCCTCCTTGGTGTTTAGCCCCCTCCCACCTCTTACAGGATGTTTTCACACATGCAGTGTTATCACATCCCTTCTTGGCTTTCCTTTTACCAGTAAATGAGCAAAGCCTTCTAGTTTCCTCCTTTAATGCAAGTTCTATATTCCTGGTCTCTTGAAACGCCCTCTTCTATGCCTGTCCCAGTTTGCTCCCTTCTCCAGCACCTCAAATATCTTATTCTTCTATGTCTTTGCTTCCGTAGAAATTCATGAAACAAACTAAGCAACAGAAAAGAACACCACAGTGTAGGGGAATGGCAGGAAAAAAATAAAGTTTGATTCTGTTTCTTAAAACGCCCAGCATCAGAGCTAAATAGTCACAATACACAGAGAAAAGCAAAGTAATATTGGCCAAAAAAACAACCCTAAAAAAAGCAAAAAAAATTTTAAAATTCATATCACAAATAAAGCCACTGGTCTACAGCATATGAAAACTGCTTTTAGGCAGAACGTGGGAATGCCATTTAAGTTGTGCCTCAGTCAAAACTGGCAAATCCACCAAACTGGTTCACATGAAACAGCAAAATCTGTATACAATTCAGCAGAGGAGGAAAGAATCTAAAAACAAGTTAGATTGATTCAAACAGTATTTGAAAGCTACCTTGAAGATACCCACACTGCATTCAGAAACCTCTTAGATGTGGTTCACGCTTAGATGGATAAGGCTATTTAAGCTTTCCAAAGCTCCATCCAGATGCCAAGCTGGACACCTAAAAGTCAAATTCAACCTTGCTCTAACATTGTTATGCTTGTATTTGTTTTAAATTGCTTTGGCTGATGTTAATCCTAGCCATTGGTGCAACCCTTCCAGAGAAAGACTTTCTGCTAAACTCCCACATTTTCCTTCTCCAGTCATAGAAAAGCCACAGTAAATCCCACCTCAACATGCTTCCAAAGGCAAACAGTCCCAATATGGAGCGGCACATTTTGTTTCAAGATGCAACAACTTCCATGAAAAACACAGTACCATCAACTCCCGTACTGAGGTCGGAAATGCTACACTCCTTAAGGTGTTTGAGTGAACTACCTCACCCCAAACCCATGCAATTCTAGTATAGTTGTAAATTCTGGAAGTCAAAATATTCAAATCAATGAAGTAACTGCAGACAGCTTAAGTGCTACCCAAAGAGGAGCTCCTAACAAAAAGCAGTGCGGATGTAAGTGACCTGACTTAAAGAGAGGCTCCACAGACAAAGCCCTGTAATCATCCACGCTCAGGGGTGGCTTAAGTTCTCAAAAACACAGTGCGCATTACAAAAAGTCCTACCTTAAGGGAAAGTCAAATCTGTTGCAGAAGATTAGTAACCAGAAACATTTCTTATGATTGTTTAGCAACAGCTACATTGAGCCAATTTATGCAAATATTCTGCTATCATTACTGTCACATGAGCATTACTTCAGTTTAAGTCACTCACCTTCATTTAGTACTCAGTCATGCCCTAAGGCACTGAGTTTTCCTGGAGCACTGACTTGACCAGACAGCTTAATATAAACAGCTGAGGTTATCAAACTACCAAGTTTCATCGTACTGTCCTCCCTGTATACGCAGGGCATTAGAGAGGTCTGTTGGATGAAACATTGCAGACTACCACCTAGGAAGTTTGAGGAAAGCACTCTATAGTCACCCTACTCAATCCTGGGAACGCTCAGCAAAGCAGTACAGGCAAGTAACAGCATCTTGCAGTCATCTATAAGGCAACACTGATACTGTCACATCTTCCATGTCTATCATTCTCAAGCGTGCAACGCTGTACATTCAATACCTCTAAATCAGGGGATTCTCGGGACACTCGGAAGTTGAGATGATACTGTTCAAAGCCTTCGATGTTACATCAAGCAGTTGTTTACCAACCATGACAACCCACTATCAAACCAACCAGCTTCTGGATCCAGGAAGTTCTGTGTGGAAGTTATTACCAGAGTTGACATTGTCCCCAATCTGATGCAGATGAAAGTGATAGCACTAGCAAGAGCAGCTAGTAAAGGTTATTGTAAAACAGCACTTCTCACTGGTCACCAGATACTAACCCACACATACACCTGAAGCAGTGATGTCTTTCAAGCACAGCAGAACACCAGCTTGTCTTAACACTCCTCACACATAGCTGCTGGCAAATAATGGCTTTCACCTGGAAGACAGCATTTGCAAATCATGCAGGTGCGACACTATCTGGACACAATCAGCCCCAACACTTCCTCTAAAACTGTTTTCAGGTGCTTGCAGCTTTGCCAAAGCAATTTCATGGACTCAATGCCATGGTAAACATTTTTCCATAGTTTTTTTTTCTAGGAAGTCTCAGCCAGAATGGCTTCTCTGTTTCCAAGAACAAGTTAGGGAAAAGAAATTTTCTGACCACATTAAAATTTGTGACAGCTTTTCCATCAAGAAGCTCCCGTGTCCCAAGATCCCAAGCAGAGTCTGAGAACAGCCCTGTGTAACAGGCTGTATCTTTTGCTGTACTAAAACATCCCTTCCCAGATGGGTAAGGCTGCATGCTTTAGCTGCTCTGAACTGGTTATTTCCTAGTCAAGAGAGAATAGGGCTTTCCTCATTTTAAGACTCAATACCATGTTAAGAATAAGAGAGTGGTATCTTATGTAGGAGCAGCTAAGCAGATAGGACTGCCTGGAGCTAGTGAGCATGGGGCTGCAATACTTGCAACAAGGTAAAGACATGTCTTGGATTTCAGGAACAGTAACTCCCAACAGCGTCTTATCCTCTGCTCAATTTAAGTTTTATACTTCCGATTACCTACAATTTTATACATAATTTTCATCTTTCAACTTTGAAGATGGACATTTCCAGGAGGAAAAAAAACAGTGGTTACTATATAGCAAACTGGCAGACAACGGCCATCAGGTTGCCCATGACAGTGGGGCATTTGATCATAATTTCTTGCATAAGCTCATAAGCTGAACTTTTGAATACTCCAGACATGTTATTCTTTAACAACTCTGAAAAGTACATCACAGGAAAGCCCATCATCCCATTGGTATCCTTTGTTGCAAAATGACAAAAAATATAAGCTGAGTAAATTCAGTGGCATAAATGGTTGTCTATAGTTTCAGATCCAAATGTTCAGTATTACTTCAGATCAGGCAGCCAGGACGAAAAGCACTAAGAGTAAGATTTTTTTAGAATCTGCTATTATGCCTCTTATATCACACCACAAAGTCACTCTAAAGCAGGAAGAGAAAATAATCCCAAACTCTAAGACCATATGAAGTCTTAATACCAATTATCATCTCATTTAATAATTCTTGCTATGTCCATTTAGGATTCTAATCTGCTGTAGAAAAGTTCACGTAAAACATCCCCTATCACTATGTACACGATATCTCAAGACACAAAAAGCGGGCAAAATGCTGTTTCTGTACACCAGGGAGCATCAGCTTTAGAAAAAACACACCCACATAACGAATGTTTATCAGAAATTAATTACAGTTGCAAAAGAATGCCTTGACTCTATCTCCTAACCTGAGCACTTGATCCATCAGTCTTAAGAATTAAACAAAATCTAGTATGCACAGTAACATGCATTTTATTACAAGCTTCTTTTAACTATTTCTGGCGCCAAAATGACATCTGTTTTCATACCATGATTCAGATACTCAGCTGACAGCAGGAGACTGGCAGACAGGAAGAGCTCAGTAAGAAATGACTTTTAATAAGAAACTATAAGAAAATCTGCAGAGCAGGGAAGAAATGACCCCAGACACAACAATTTGTTAAGAGGAGATGCAGTTACTGGTGAAAGTCTGTTTCAGGAACAGCCAGAAAGGAGCACCTGACAGAAGAGATGGATGGTACAGGAGGAGGAGATGAAGGCCAGAGCATTACTAGGAGAGATTCCACTCTAATGCAAACTGTTTACCAAATTACTGTCTAAATGTGACTTTGTGCAACAATCCAGAGAAGTAGAGCATTCCGGAGCGAGCGCATCGGTCCCATGATGCTGATGCTACAATTGCTGCATGTGCTTCACTAATTTTTTTTCCAGACAGGAATTGAGCACAGATACAGGAGAACCCTGCAATTAACTTAACCTTGCAGGAAATACCTTGGAAAGACTCCCTGAGTTAGCAGATGCCACAGAAAAGTAGTTAATTGTTTTCAGTAGCTACTACTTTATTACCCAAGCTGAGCAAATGGAAGAGATTAACATGGATGAGAGCCAACCAAAATAACATGCTAAAACTATACCAATTAAATCAATACGATCAACAAGCATGTGTTTGCTACTCATTCGCTACTCTAATCCAGTTTCTCCTCCCACAGTACAGGTAGCTGCTGGAACACAACCATTTATGAAATTCCATTTTAACAAACTAAAGCTAGTAAATGTAAATCTTTAACTAAAGCCCTTTTTCATATTAGATCTTCAGAATAATTTCTCCTTGCTCTCTTCCAAGCTCACTGTATCCTCCATAAAATAAACCCCAGAACTACTCTTGACATAGATCAGAAGTAAATACAACCTTAATATAGCAACATGACCGCACAAACTCTAGAGCTGAACAAGCAAAGCCACAATATGTATGAAGATAGCCAGGTTTTGATCATTTATGTATATTTGTAAGAGCTCTCTCAGCACTAATCTATTTCAGGCTACAATGAGAAACTCCATGCCCATCAACTAGGAGCTTTCCTACTTTTTGAGGAGACATACATAGGTCATTCCCATCCAAGGAGTACTGATCAGGATGAGTTCAGAATATTTTACTCTAATAAGTTTTCTGTTTATTTTAAACAGAGCATCCTTCATTTAAAAGAGACTCTGGACTTCTTACATGAGTTTACTTTCCTACTCTGATCACTGTTGGTGAAAAATGTCCTTTAGGGAGTCCTAAATAAAATAAATATCCAGTGGCCTATCCAGTCCTTCTCCTCTGTACACATAATCAGTGTACAGCCTGTCCTATTTCAGCTGTAGTGCGGCTGATGCTGTTTAACAGCATCTCACTAGATTGCTCTGACACATCACAACAGCAGTATTAAGCCAATGCCAGATCCAACTAGTTGACCCACCAGTAAGTTGCACTGATCCCAGAGAATCCAGCCAGATACATGAAGACATTTTAAATCAAGAAGATGACCAGCACTTCTTTCTGCCACAATCACTCTACTAATTATGTGCAAAATAGTTTATAGACATTCTTTATATAATTAATAGAACGGGGAAAAAATTGTCCTTCAGTTGCCTACCATCTCATTAAAATCACATCACCAGGCTCAACTCTGCATAGTTCATTATGGTACTACTTAAGATTATAAATCTTCTAGTATCGCTTTTTCAATTTACCCTCTTCATTAAATCCAAATTAAAAGAATGCCTTCTGTGCTTTCTATTCTCATTTGAGAATGAGAGGAGAGCAAAGAACAAAAATCCATTGCAGCATACTGGATGGCACTCAGTGCACAGCTGAGCCTCATTTTTCAGCTCTTTTATTAAGCTGACTGTTTCAAGAAAACTGCAGCATAATTTGATACACAAGACAGTTAGCAACTGTTGACAGATACAGGAACTGGAAAGCTAGCTAGAGCCAATACTCAAAAGTAGAGGCAGTCAAGAAAGAAGTTTCTAAACAAGTCTCAAATTTCTCATTTAACTCACATTTTAGGTATCAGCAGAGAGACTAAGTTTGACAAAGATCATCAGTTACAGTGTGGCTACAGCCACTTCATGAAATCTTATTAAGATTTCAAAGAAGTTTCTCAACTTCTGAGCACTTACTATTGCCATCCAACAAAAAAGTGAACACCGTCAGATGTCATTTTACTCCCTCACACCCAATATGAGCACAAATAAAACTACAGCAACTGGTGCAAAAATTTAAAAACATAAACATACCGCAACTAAGCTGATGCATTTCCACCTGCATCTCAATTTTCTATGACTCTCCTTCTATAGCCTCCTTGTACAGAAGCACTCTGGACAGTACGTTTGGTGTGACATTCACACTCTTAAGTCTACTTGCATCTTACCTTCTGAACACAGTACTTTCATTATTCCCACTTGGCTTTAAAATCAGGCATAAAAACTACGTTAAGTCTGAAAGGCCAGTAAGGCAACTGCTTCCTTTCATAATACACATACTCCTGGAAACTGGTCAAAGGTTTGCTATTAGGCATTACTTTCGACAGATCCCTGAACTGTCCTCACCCACCCAGCCTGAGTACCCACAGAAGCCTTAGTTTAAAGCTAAATGAATTAAGAGACAAAGTGAAACAGAAGCTTGAAAACCAGGAAACAAAATTTTTAAATTACCAAACTTTCTGAAGAATTTGGATTATCTTATTGCAGTATTTTAGAAGACATGTACAGGCATTCAAACTAATCAAGTGTCTCCAAATAATACTATGCTACACCGTTAAAATTGCAAAGGCATTTCAAAACTCATTTTTTTCTTTTAACCTAAACATCCTTTTCAAATGTCTAAATATATGAGATGTTAAGCTTAACTATTAGTGATCAGCAGGTTTTAGGATACCCTATCTAGCAGGAACAAGCTTTATGTAAATCCAAATACAGAAGTAGGTAACTTTCTAATCTCCATAAGCAAAATGAAGGGCTAACTAAAAAGCGTTAAACAGTGTGAGGAAAAAAAAGCTACGAGTTAGCAACAAATCCTTGCACCAAATATTCATGTTTAATCATGTTCAAGATTCACAAAGGTGCAAGTATTTCATTGCAATTCAACGCTGTGGACTCCTAAAAAAAAAAAAAAGCTTGAAGAGTCCAATTGTTAAGAACTTCCTTTCTCACACACAGAAAGCTTAAAATAAAAGGTGTTACTTTTTCAGACCAGTCCCACAACTGTAGATAGCATGCTAGTAACCAAGACGCTGCCTTATTAGCATGCAGCTTAGCTATTTCTTTTCACAGAATGACTCAGCCTACTATTTTCAAAGTTTTCTTTAAATATTTGTCCTACATTCTACAACAGCAGTTACCAACTGCAGAAAAACACATCCCATAAAGCCTCAGCCATTTTACAATACTGAGCATACAGATTAACTATGTGTCCTATTTGCATCAGCTAATCTAATCCTTTCTGAAATGAAAGCTCAACATATTCAATCGGATCTTTCAGAGGTAAGTGAATGCTTTGTGCAAGTTCGAGAAAAAACATTCATGTTTCTCCACTGCCCAGTTTAGTGCTTGCAAGATAGAAAAACTTGCCAGAAGTTCCCCTATCAAGAATAGCACTCTCCGTTAAAACTGCAGTTCTCAACAGGGCAGGGAAGAACAACGTAGGAGAGCAACCAAGGAAAATTTAGTACACAGCTGTCCGCTTTAAACAGATGTATCTGTATCCATACGGAGTAGAAGCTTATTGAAAAAGCTTTCCATCACTGCTCGCACCTCGCACTCAAAGTCTATATTTGGTATCGCAGACGTATTCGAGGATAATGAGTGTTTTAAAGGGAGGAGGAGATGCCATGAAGGTTGCCTTCCCCTCAGCGCCAGGGACCCCGGCTGACTCAAACTGCAGATGAAAAGCAGGCACCAGCGAAGCGGCCGCGGCGCGGAGGCGCAGGCATGTGCTGCCGTCAGCTACGAGGCGGCGTGCGACGGGCTGCGGCCACCGGGACAAAAGCAGCGCAGAGGGACCGGGCCGGGGGGGGGAGGGGAAGGTTGCGACCCGCCCTGCAAGGACACGAACAGCGCTGCACCGGCACCGCGGCCGGCCCGGGCACGGCGCGACCCCTCCCCAGGGCGGGCTCCTCGTCGGGGACACCCGCTCCCTTCCCTCTGCTCAGACACCGCTGGGTGTGTGGGTGTCCACCGACACCCCCTCCCGCTCCCCCCCTCCGTTGAATTTTTACCTTCATCTTCGAGTTCTAGTTTCTCCAGCATCCTTCGGAGGCGGCCGGTAGCTGAGAGGGAGCCGGAGCCGCTGCCGCCGCCGCGCTGCGGGAGGGAAGAGGAGAAGGAGATGAGCATCCAGGCGCGGATCACGGCCCCGCGGCGGCATCGAACAGCCCGGCGCGGGGAGGGGAGTGGCGGCGTTGAAAGGGCGGCTGGCGCGGTTCCCGCCGAGCGCGCGGTCGCGCGCGCGCTAGCGCCGTCCGAGGGGCGCGGTCGGCCGGCGGCGCTGAGGGGACGGGAGGCGGGACGGCGTGAGGCCGGGGCGGCGGCGGCTGCTGCCCCTCGGCCTCCCACACGCGCACGGCTCGATTTGCGCTGCCTCTTACACACACCCCGCACACACTGAGGGGGGAGGAACCGGCACTCGCCCTTCGTCCCCCCCTCGCGGCGGCTGCGCCCAGCGCATTAACCCTGCGGCCCCCGGGCTCCCCGCGGCCGTGCCTCCTGCAGGCGCCGCCTCCCCCCCGCACGGCGGGAGCGGCCAGTGGTTGCCGTTAGGCGCAGGGGGGAGGCCGGACGCCCTTTGGCAGCACCGCGCTGCCCGCCACACCTGGCCGCTGCCTCTCCCCCGCCCCCCCCCCTCCGGCGGAGGGATTGGTACGTTCCATTTTGCTGCAGTCAAGCCCGTTGGTCCGCGGCGGTAGGGGAAGGTAACTACCACTTCCGCGGGCAGAAGCGGGGGGTATGTGGGAGTGGTGAGATTTAGTGCCCCGAGAGCTCTGCCGGGCCAAGCGCCTTTCGCAGCCCGTACTGCAGGCTCGGCTCTTCGCCCGGCTTGGGGCTAGAGCGGGGCAGGAGGAGGCGGAGGGCAGGAAGGCCCCTCGCTCCCCCCGCCCCCCCCCAGACGGGGTTGGTATGGCCCCGCGCGTTCACCTGCAAGGCAGCGGCGGGGAAGCCGACAGTTCCACTGCCCTGTGGGGGGGGGGGGGGGGGGGGGTCAGGGGGTTTCCCCCGTGCGTGACGGGGAGCTCCCGCACTGGGCCGAGCCGCCATCCCTGCGGCTGAGCACCCTCCTCACAGCGGGCTTCAGCGCGGCCGGGAGTTCGGGCAGGCTTGACTCGGGGATTAGTGAGTGCAAGTCAGGTTTACATCGTGCAGCAGATCAGACGAGATGATCGTACTTTAAAAATCACTCTTGAAGAACCAAAGATTAAAAAGTGACCGCCCGCCATGCTGTCACTGCAAACAGCAGCGGGGGTTTTGGAGCTGTTCGCAACCGCACCGGGGGTGCGGTGGTGGAACGCCCTGAGCTCACCACGCTGCCAGCCCAAAGCACGGGCTGTTAACAGCGGCCGGAGCATGGAATTTGCCGAGGAGGCTTCTGCTTCCCAAGAACGGGATTTACTGCACCCAGCTTCACGAGTCTGCACCCGAGCCTGTAAGCCAGGCTACAGCAGAATCGATGGAAATAAGGGAATATTTCAAATACATTCATCATTTAGATTTATTTTGCTTAGCGAGATGTAGTAAGCTATAGCTAAGCTTGCTTAACTATAATGAATAGGTCCCCACTGACTGTTCTGGAAGCCCAGCAGGACCAGCTCAGACACGGATGCTGTAGAGTGGATAGACAGATTATTTCTTTGGCAATGGCGAGAGATCTTATGGGCAGACACATGCCTGGTGCTCCAGAGGAGTCACGGGAGCCATTAGAGAACACCCTAAGGAAAGGCTCAAGCTTCAAAAGTTCCTAAGTCCTTCAGGGAGGGAAGATTGAATAGATCTAGGATAGCACAGTGATGTGCATATAACACAGGAAAGTGTGAAACGTATTAGAATTAAAGCTATGATGGGAGGAGAGAGCCAGCAATTATGGGAAAACAGAAAGCTGTCTGCCATTCGTCAAGCCCAGAGAAGTTTCAAGCAAGGAGGCTAACTGCTGATGACAGCTGCTTTTTCCCAAGCTGCCTCTTTCTCAGGACACTTCTAAGGATAGACTAGGAAGTTACAAATATTTAGTTCTTCTTTACTGCAAAGATCCTTTGGAAGGAAAATCCTAAAATGTTTCATTCCTAGCTGTATTTTTAAAAGACTTCTAGAATTTTGATAAATACTCTGACTGACCAGCCACAGAAGATACCAAAGCAATTCATATTATAGTATTTTCAGCCTACTAATAAAATTGCTTTGAAAGCTTTTAATCATCTCAGGGAGCTATCTAAAAGCTCTAAATAATTTATCTTCCTTATAATGTACCTTGATAAGAGTTTTTAACCTCTTTGGCTAACCAGAAGAGAAGAATGAGATGACGTATCTGACTGGAAATAACTGTCATGATTTTGCTTCTTTTTTTTAAATAATAAGTATTTATTCCTTATAATTATCTAGTAGAGCACCAGCCACGAGGAATACAGCTCTGAGGTTGTACATAGCTGCAAGTGACCCTGAGTCTTCAAAGGTGTGCACTGCACGTCACCTGCTAAAAACACGGCTGTGTTGTAGAAGTCAGTTTAAGCCTGTTTCATGCAATGAGCTACACTACGCTGTGAACCTCAAAGCTTACTGCAAGATCAGGGGTTTTACAGTGGCAGTATCTATGTCCAGACCAGAAGTACTATGAGAAACTCAATATAAAGGCAGTAATTTAATATACAACAGAGATTTGTAATGGAAATATTATAGCTATGTTTGTAACATCCACAGTGCTCAAAAACCCCAAAGGAAATAGAGAATAAAAGCTGAAACTGCATCCTTCACTCTGCCTGCAGTCTCGTAATTTGTTTAAACCAATTTTGGAACAAGCTGCTGTTCACGGCGTTCGTTTGCTCCTCGGCATTGCGTTCTAGCTCCTTTTGGCTTGTAGGCAACACAGTGAGTCAGAACAGGAAACTGATGCAGCTGAAAACCAAAGGGACTAAAAGAAAAGATTGGTTTCCAACTCACTGTGGAGTTGTACCAGCTACCACTGGCACAAGGGAGTGCCATGGGCAGGAGTGACAGTGGGACCACACCTTCTGGAAATGGCCCGCTCTTAAGTCAGCTTAATCAATGGTAAAAACACCGTCTTGTTCATTGTGAACTCCTATGGCATTAGACAAATTGGCAGATATTTTAACAGTGTTAGGTGTTATCGTACTCTATGAACTCTGCCTGCCATTTTACAAATTGCTTACTGGCTAAAGACAGGGCAAAGGTCTGTCTTTTAAAGGACCTGTGATTCCCACCAAAATGATATTGTGTATTGTAACATTTCAATACCTGTTAATTGTGACTATTTGTTTGTTTATTGTGACTATTTGTTGTTTATTGTGACTACTGCCACAAGTGGTTCTATTACCTATAACCAAGGGATTTGTCTAGATTAGGGTTTAAATGTTTGCTATCACTTGCTAACTGTTTGAGACACCCAATGGACAAGACAGTGTATACTTTGTATACTAAATACTGTTAAGAAAATAAATGTTATATGTAAAAGTTGTGAAGAGAAATTATACGTAAAACCAAAACCGCCTCAATACATTTTTTCTTTGCCAGGTGTCAATTTTACAGGGACTTATGCCAAAACCCATGGACCTACGACCTAATGCTAATACCGAAGCTTAGACAGCAGTGCCAGCAATCTTTGTAGGGGCAAAGTAAAACAACTCAAGGTTCATACAACAGCAAAAGTCAAAAGACGGTGGATGTAAACACAAGAAGTTGTAGGGCTTCTGGGAAGGCTAGAACATAAATTTTGATAGGTAACTGCTTACTTTGTCTCTACCTGTTTTCTTTAGCTTTCTAGGGTAAAGGGAGTGACTAATACTCTGCAGAAGTAAAATCAGTCCTGTAAATCATATATGCACTTCTAATGAATATGTTAAAACCTATCTGATAATCTAGGAGTCCTTTTAGTCCTACATCCTATGGAAGGCATCCTATTATTTCATAACAACAAGCTAAGTATTTAAATTGTAGGGACGGTTCAGGGAAGTGAACAGCAATTAACATCAGCAGAATATTATTTCTGATGTAGGTCCCTGCCCCTCTTGCCTCCCTGAATTAGCTGGAGAGCACCCACTGGGATAGGGATCTATCCGTGGCAGTTACCGGATCAGCTGTATCAAAATGCTTTGAACGACACCCCACTGCGTAGCTGTTCATATTGAACAAGTTCCCTAGGCTGCTGCTTCTGCAACCGGTGGAGAACAAACATTTCTAGGACATCATTCACATGGCCTGTTTTAGACAGCTGCTTAGGACACAACGTTTTGCAGTCACTGCACTGACTGGGTCTCTACATCTCCGTCTAGTCAGGTTCATTCTGCCTCACATAGGGCAGGTGGGGAGGGAGCCAAGAAACTATGGGCTGCTCAGTGTACTTTGACTCCAAGATGGGTAAGAAAACAAGTACACCCATTTTAAGTAGTTGTTAGAGGAAAGAGATCACCAGTACAGCCAACGTGTATAAACAGTGCCAAACCAGTCACAGACACTTTAATAACGAGCTGGGAAGACTTGTGGTAAGCAGATGCAGCACGAGTTAATGGGACTTTGGACACTATCTTGCATGACACGCAAGCAAGCTAGATAGTCTAGATGAAACCACTGCAAAGGTCACGGCAATATTCACAAGGCAGGCAGTAATTTCTTTATCTAACGAAAGGGTTTAAGAGAGGGTTCCACAGAAGTCTCTGTTCTAATATCCTTCATGGTTTTCACTGATGACTTGATGAGAATAATGAATAACCTGATCGCATTTTCAAATGACTCAATGGTAAGAGATGCTACGCTGTTAGGCATAGCTTTAGAACTTAAATAATCTTGAGAAACTGCTGCAATGCTTTGAAAACCAGGATGTGCTTGATATGGGTAAGGTAGAGAACGTACACAATCATCAAATGCAAAATAAAATGGGAAGGATCGTCTGGCAGCAGTCATGCAAGGAAAAGACCTGAGAATGAAATTAAATGTCAGGCAACAATGTCAGAGGCTTGGGGAAAAAAAAAAATAATCACCATCTAAAAATGTGTTATAGGTAAGACATGGAGAATCTGTTCTAAACATTCCCTGGTTAGAGGCCAGTTGAGATACTGCATTCAGTTTGGGGCATTGAACTCGAGAATGACCAAGAGAGTCCAAAGAAAAGCAACAGCAATGATCTAGGCATTCAGAAAACAGGACTTCTAAAGAAGGACTTGAAAACTCCCTGGTTTCTCAGTCAAGAAAAGAGAGGACTGAAGGAAAATATAACAAAAAGTCTCCAAATATAATGTGTTTTTGCAAGAAGGAAAGTGATAAACTATCTTCTGGGTCCAGTGGTTGTGGTTTACAAAGTTATTATCTACTTGGCCTTTAGCAAGGAAGTCGTAGGTTGGACTTTGGGAGAACTTTTTGAACATAATAACAGTGAAGCACCAGCACCAGTTTTGCTGAAAAAACCTGTACAATCTCTGTCACAGGAGGTTTTTAGCAACATGTTAAAAAAAAACATTTGCTGAGAATTATTTACATGTAGCTGATTGTGCTGTGGGAGGAAAATGAATTTTTAATGTGCTTTCCAGACTTACTTTCTTTCTATTTTTGTCCAATCTTTAGAAAAGTATGTTTTGTCTTAGTATGATAATTCGATGAGAAGTCTTTATATGTATGTGTTGTACAAAAGCCAGTTTACTAACAAATGTAAATTTGTCCCCCCCAAACAAGTAGCCTTAATTCTAAATTAGAAAAATTCAAATATTATTTGAGTAATAATAAAGATTATATATTAGTCTTTGATGACCGGGTAGGAATAGAAACAACCTAAAAAGATAAATGCTGCTGCAAATCACAAGTCCGTGTGGAACAGGCTTCTTCAAGCATTGCAACAAAAACGTTCCCTGTGCGTTATTTAGAAATAGGCATTTCCAGGTAAATTCAAGGATGCCTTTCCCAAAGCTTTTCGTGATTTTCTGCCCCTCCTTTCATCCTGGCCAATGAAGACTTAACACCGGTATGCTGGGGGTGCCTACCTGCACAGCTCATAGTTCAGCAGTAAAACCAAATGCCCTTCCAAGTACTTCAGAAGAAAAAAAAAAGCTTATAAAACCTAATGGGTTGAAGAGCAACAAGAAAGAATTCCCATCTAAATGCAAATCAAGGCAAACCCGTTTTGAATGCCAGAGCGAACTACAAATGGTAATTTTCCCACCATTTGCTAGTGCTCCTTAGCACAATTACAGTTTTACACAGCTCAGGATGTTAACAGCTCTTCTCCTGATGAGCTGTCAATGAACGGCTTAGAATTTTTCCAAATCTATGTCATAGATAGGCTTATTCTGTTGCAACCTGTTTGTGCAAAATTCATTTTAAACACTTCCTGCTTATTTTCAGTTTAATTTAGTCTGGTTCATGAAGTGGAAAAAGGCAGAAGTTCCTGGCAAAAAAGGTTTAATCTGCTGGTTAAACTGTAAATTAAACTGCTACGTGTTTTGTGCCAGAGAGCGCTAACTGATACCAGTGGTTTAGGGACAGCTGAGAACACTAGAATCAGTGAGGCTGAGATGAGGATCCCGGCGGTATTTCAAGATGCTAACTGCAGGGTGGACCGGCGGCACTCCAGGGGTCCGTGAGGAGGTGAGAGAACGTGGTCAGTCGTGGTGAAGAGCTGTGGGCCTGGTTCTGATACAGAGTTCTCCTTACCTCGAAAAGCTCCGCGTGAACAGAGCAGCCGTGCAGGAATTGTAGTTTCTACCACTTATTGTAAGGAACCTCTGTCCCAGCACCGAACAATGAGTAAGGAAGGGGATGCCTCATACAAATACTGGATTCCAGATTTTTCTTCCTGTACCTGGAAGGAATGCAGTAAATTTGCTCCAGTCTTCAAAGGCTTTTGCAATATGAAATGCTATAACCACGTCAGTGCGTAGCACGTATCAATGAAGGGGATGACAACTCAGAGATTACATTTGTTTAGAGCACGGTAACCAAATCCCGTAACAAAACCTGGCACTCCCTATCGCTGTTGGGTGTTCTCCACTGGATCCCTACTGGTGTCAGCTGGGTGCTCTGTCCCTAATCTGCACGGCCCTCAAGGGACTAGCGACACGACTATCCCGCAGCGGGTATGAAGCAATGGAGCACGTGAAGATATTCTATATGTATGTCTAATACTGTATGGTGAGGTTGAAGGTGGCTCTAGCGGTTTCCTTTTAAAACAGCTCGAACCAGAGTTTGCGGTCGGGTAAGAACTCTACCCTGAAAAGTTTTTTTTCTTCATCCCAATATCATCAGAGTATGACTCACCCAGCGTGATCCTAAGCAAGAGTCTGTTGACCAAACAACTATAACACTTTATAACTAGTAACTAGACACCCACTGCGGGATCCTGCCACATAACAGTAGCTATAATATTAATTATTTTGCAGAGTTTAATTATTAGTGATAAGCAGTCACAGTTAGGGATCTTTAGTAGGTTAAATGGATAACATAAATAGAACAATAATGAAATGTAGCCAAATCTTAAAAAAAAAAGAAAAAGGAATATAGGAGTGCATTCATCACTAGGCAAGGTGATGAAATGGACAACTGGCATTGGTACTAAATCTTCATTGCAGTTTCAGGACTGAGTGTTAAAATCTGTTTACCCTAAAGACCTGTGAACTGAACGTGCAGAGTGATTTCACATTTTTAGTGGAGAGCCTTCCTAAATATTTCTGCATGGAAATGGACTTGCAAGTTAATCCCAGTGAGTTCTGTCACTGACTTAATTGAGAAACAGGATAGATTTACAAAGCTTCCTTTGATCTAACATCAGAAACAAAGAAGGTATTTTATACAAGGTGTCCTGCAGCACCTCACTTTGAGAAAAAAAAAAAGGTACCCGTGACAGAAGAGTTATGCACTTCTTAAAAATAAACTTCAAAGGAAGTAAAAGACCAAGGAATAGTCCAGATCCCCATCTAAATTCTTACAGAGAAGTCACGGAAGAAGTGGAGAAGAGGCAGGATTTGTTTACATAACCTCTAATCTCTAGCTGTGTGTCTGATCCTGTATCACTCTGCAACTCAGATAAGCAGAGTTTTGAGTCAAGAATATCAGAGGCATTCCCTGCATAAGCCTTTGTGGCCGGTATTCACTCCTTGGATTACTCCTGTAGAATATAGGTGGAGTCCAAATCAGTATTATCTGTGTGGCACGTTATTAATCAAACAGCAAGACAAGTTAAATTCTGTCCTTTGGAACACACAGTTCAAAGAAGTTAAGTACTAGTGAGGAACTAACGCAACTTCGTTAAGAATACTGATGTTACAAGCGTGCTCCGTGATTCTGCAGACACGGGGAGTACACTTAGTTTTAATCAATTCCAGAGTTTTTAAGTGTTCTTGTCTTAAATCTTTGTTACTGTATGTGCTCGAAAATATACGGCAGCTGTTTTCACACAGGTGCTTGAGTGCTCCTTAGTCCCTTGAAACAGGACCTACCTGTTACCACACTGAGGAGCACCATTAAGGGCAAAGGGAAATAACTGCTGGAGAGTGCTGCAGTAATCAGGTCATAAGCATGATTGCAGCAGATATTTGTTGTGACAAATGTACGTTTAAAAAAACCCCCAAAGAGCAGCTTAAGATAATACTAATGGTAAAAACTAGATATGTATCCTCTAATTTAAAGTGAAGTGTGAGCCCACATTTACATGAGTCTTCATTCACTGGCATTGAATACAGAATTATTTGTGTTAATTAAAGTTAAGCACTTTTTAAAGTACTTTAGCTGGATTGAGGCCAGAGTAGTGATGAGTAATCTGCTGAACAGAGGCCACTGAGAATATAAAATTTTTTTTATAAAGTACTCAGAGCCAATTCTGATTTAAATAAATACGTTTACTATACACCATTTCACTTTCTTCATCTTAGTGTTCTATTTCAAAGCCTTGGTCATGGATAGTGACTTCACTGTGCAAGCACTTACTACACCAGCTTGCAATGATGGTGTTTTTTAAACTTAAACACCTTTTCCCTTACAAAGCCTGAAGTTAATTGATACCACACTTCAGGCTTGAGTAAACAATGCAAAATTCCAGTAACCTGTGAGTAGCCTACCATTAAAATGTAATTTTCATGATCATCAGCAGTTCTGAAAGGCTGGAAGCAGATCTATTGAACTGAGACATTAGTGGGATGATGCAGGTCAGAATTACAAGGGTGGTTTACTGACAAACGGAGACAGCTTTCAGTTCAGAGCTGAATCACCCACAATCTCAACAAAACTTCTTCAAGAAATTTACATAGACCTGGACTGAACAACTGATTCACTCGGCGGCACAAGCTGCAGTAAGCAGCAGGTAACTGCAGGCTGAACATGGAGCAAATGTGCTGCGCTATAGGTGGCCGCTTCCTGCAGGGCACACCATGACTGAGGATCTCAACACTCCACAGGACTTCAGAAGGAGTATTTGAAAGCTATCTTAAAGAGGCAGGCAAAGATAATGAAATAGTTTTCAGTGCAGTTTTTGGAGGACCTTAAACATCTAAGAAAGACTTCCCAGTAGCGCTTGGGGCTTGTGTGTTTGCATTAGATTTCAAACCCACCCCACAGCTGACAACCTCCAGGCATGAGTGCCATCAGTGGCCCCACTAAAGCTTGTGAAGTCTGTTATCTCAAAGTAGCTACTATTACATGTAGACAAACCAATATATTAATAAACTTCCTTCAACACAGAGCCTACGGTTGACCTGTAATCTCCAAATAAATTCATTTTTGACAAAAAGCTGGTTTTCAGGTGCACTGAATCTGCACAGCTGGAGGAATCTA
Organism: Bucorvus abyssinicus; assembly: GCA_009769605.1. NCBI lineage: Eukaryota > Metazoa > Chordata > Aves > Bucerotiformes > Bucorvidae > Bucorvus > Bucorvus abyssinicus. The sequence continues at coordinate 8,659,882 of CM020028.1, read as the reverse complement.
ACCCTCTTCCTGAATTAATTCCAGATCTACTGCTGATCACTGCAGGACTAATTTTTGTGCGCTGCTTTTTTATTGTTATGCACAAAAGAAATCTGCCATGACAGCAACATGCAATGGATATCTTCCTTCTGTCACACATGCTTTCCCTTTTGACAGCCTCTTGACTATATCCTTCCATCATTTCAGGTACACTACAGGTGAAACCAGACCATCCTCTGAACTGGTTCTGTGGTTTGACACCGTCTGGAAGGACTGAAACAAGGACTGTGCTAAGCAAGAAGCGTATCAAGTGTCTGAGCTAAATGTTTTATGACTACAACAATCTCCTCAAGAGACACGGAGATACTGGTAAGGCTTTTCTCGATGTTCCAGGAAGAATTGGAAAGTATTGAAATGAGTGCGATGCGAATGACCAGGGATACCCCTCCAGCAAGCCTGCCACCATGCTCCTGTTCATGCATATACAAAAGCCTATTCATGGGCAGTGGATGCTTATAGTGTGGGTATGGCAAACCCTGGGTTCACAAGCATGTAAGCTTAGAGAAGGTTCAGTCTGTAATTAAATGTCCACAAAGAGCTGAAGTTATTTCTTGACATGCTTTCCTAGGGCTCAGAAAAGCAGCCTACTTTACAGTGATCTTTTGTGTCAGTCTTGATGTGCTCTGAAGACATGATAGCTTCCTAGACACACTTACAGTCCTCAGTGTAAAAGCCTGTTGCTACCAGCTTTAAATACAACACATGCTGTCTATAGTTAACTTACCTAAGCAGCTCCTGTACAAAAAATAGCTGAGATCTATAGAACTTTTTAATGTATTTATCATCATAACATCTCTTTGACTTAGAGCAGTGTAACCCCATGTTTTTTATAAATGGGAAACCAAGGCACTGGGAGACCGAGTGACTTTGAGTTGCACAAGTGACCTCTAATAGGGCAGATGGCTGCAGCCAGCTCGCTCTAATCTCCAAAGCACACCCAGCTACTGGCACTATATATTTTTTTCCTTTTTACACTGTTGTTTTCCTTAATAACTCTGCAACTGAAACTGCTCTTTGAATTCCAAAATTTCTTCTTTAAAACAGCAACAGTCAAATGCTTGAGACCATGAGAAAAAGAAGGAAGGTTGAGGAAGGCATCCTTTACTTCAAAACATAACCTTTGTACATGTAAAATCTTGGGTGATGGAAGAAACTACTTGGTGACCAGTTTGTATTATGTCCTTTTGTATCATAGCCATGCTTGGTGGCATCTTGCTATCTTTTTCTGGACATAGTCTAGGAAAGAAATCTGTGCACTTTCTCTGGAAAACTCCTCCTCACAGTGCTCCCTAAGAAATCAGCTTTGGCAGCGTCGCGTCCTGTCCCTGTGGGCAGCAGGTCTGCTGGGACGTACTCTTGCGCACCATTATCAGCATGCTTAAGGGAAAGGGATAGGAGAGGAATCTGCTGTCTTCTTTCGTAAGCTGTGACTTTATCAACAGCTGTTTCCATTTATGTAAGGAGCGGGGTCCTGAGGTGCTACACACCTTGGATATTTCCAAGTCAACACACAAAGCTTGAACGGCCAAACGCACAGCAGCACGCAGATAGCAATCTTGCAGCCACTGCTCTGCCTGCCACTCGGTGATTAGATATTTTCCACCGTCACCGGGAGCTCTCTTCTTTTCTGATTCCCGGGCTCTTTCCCTCAATTCGTCTTTCCTGAACCTTTAAGGTTTTTTGCAACTCTTTTTTCCATCCTCTGTTTGTCCATCAGCTTCCTTTCTCATCTTGAGGACTTGTGCTAGTCATTTGTATTCTAATAGACAATAAAAATTGTGCAAAGGCCATGATCCAGCAAAGCGACTTGGCGTGCACAGAGCTTTAAGTGCTCTAGTACTGTTGACTCCAACAGGACTACCAATATACTGAAAATTAACCACACATTTAAGTGCTTTCCTGGATCGAGGCCATCATCACATTGACATAACCAAAACAAAACAGCACCGGAGATTCAGCAACGCAAATACACAGCAACCTCAACCAAAGACGGTGCTGTAACCTTCAGGTTACCTTCCTTCAATGCCTCCTGTCATTGCTGGCTGTGTTGTGGCTACACTTAAAACCTTTTCTGCAAGCATATACTGGAAGGAGTGCTTGGGAACCATCCTGTTTAAGCCAATGCTTTCTTACGGTTTTAGAATTTGCCTGGCCTGTTTTGCTAGATCGGGTGCTTGGACAATAAGGTCCTCAGGGCAAGAATCATGTTTATTTTTCTGCTTGAATCATTTGTGCTCATATGCCACAAAACAGCAATTAGTAGCTTTTTGTTCTGAGGTACAAGGAAGACTTTCTACATACTGCAGATGCCCTGGCTTGTGCAGTTGTAAGTGAAAAAGTATGACAGATAAAAATTTCAAAAGTCTAAGGTATGAACCTTATCGCTGGCGATTCACTGTAAACCTAAACATGCAAAAAGACTAAATTAAAACCTCCCCGCTTGAATTCTGCCCTCTCCCCTTCTTTTACTGACCTTTTGCCTCTGTTACCTTTTCTCTTTTATTCTCTGTTGATTACCTCACCAGTTTACACTTCAGCTTATAAGCCCCATGTGGTAGGAGCCTTGTCCATTGTTAATCATAAAATAAGATTATGCGTACCTTGGGCACCGCACAAATCATTACTGTCTTCCCGCAAATGTCTTGCTCATGGCCCCACCCTCAGTTGCAGCTGAGAATGCTGTTGTGAACAAGCTCAAAGAATAAATATTTTGCATTCATTTCAGGAGAACAATGGAAACATTTTTCCAAGCTGCTGCCAAGATGGTATCTAGTCCTCTTCTGAGTCAGCAGCCCATGCAGCTGACTTTCAAATGGCCAAACTTGCTTGATTGTAATCTTAAAAGAAAAAAAAACCACAGACACAAGCTGTGTTTTTAAAGGGCTGTATTGCTTTCCTCAGGCATATCAGGTAGTGACTCTGTAAAATATGAACGCTGGGGGAAAGAAGCCGTACAGAAGGGAGTGGTGGTTGTGATGTCCCCTTTATTTCTCCCAGCTTTAGCAGTTTATTTCATCCAGTCAGAGGAAGGTACTGGGGAATGTTGTGAGGAAGTGAGAAGGGAATATCACTGCTTTATGTAGTCCCTTTCCTTTGGTTATCAACCTGCTGTTTACATTCTTCAAAGCTCTGTTGTCCATTAAAGACAGTGTATCTAAAAATGCAATATAGACAAAACCAGGCTAAGAGAGATGAAGTTGGTGAGGAATTCATCGAGTTCCCTTCCAAAAGCATTTTTTGCTTATTCTTAGCTGTATTTTCCCTTAGTCCAACAGATAAGCAGGCGTGGTGCAACCGAACAGGTTCAAAACGGTGCATCTCTCCTTCATTCCCAAGGAAAGAAGTAGGTCTATAATCCCTACTGCTTTGTGAATAAACAGCCTTGATGGTAAATAATTTTTGTGTTCCAAAATTTCCCAGATACAGCTGGTAAGAAACTGCGAGCGATCCTATATGAAGCCGCGGCTTTACATTAAATCAGAGAGTATGTATCCAGCTTCTAAAGGCTAATAGAGTTTACTCTTACGAGAAGTTCCGATCTTCTAGCAAAATAACAGGGTGCTTATTGAATTAACCAGTCTAAAATTCAGAATAAACTGTGCCGAGAGAAATCAGTTCAATGGGTAAAACCAGGCTGTCAGGCTTAAAGCACCCTCTGATGTCATGTTACTTACTCAAAAGATACCTATTTATATAGACACGAGGCCAGATCCTTAGGTTTAGCCTTTTTATTCCATGCATAGTGCAGGATTTAGTGTGATAAAAGCAACTCAGCCTTAAGCCACTAACTCTGTCTTCAGGATGCTGGGGTCATGATTTTGGTACCAATGTGTATCTTAAAACGGACTCATAAATGCTCTAGTTTTAATTGCCTTAGCTACTTAGAGCCTTACGAGAGCTGCCAAAGCTGCTGGGAATTGATTGGACTCAGCGTTCTGGCTAGTCATCCTTTCCACCTAGCCTTTCTCCTTTTGATCTAGGACTAGGGGGAACAGGAGTTGTAGCACTTTATGCCATGAAAATAAAGTCTCCTCAGAGTGAATACATAGATAGTTGATTAAATTATCTCTGTGGCTGCAGAAAAATCCACAAGCTGACACAGACCCACATTTCCTTAGGGCAGAAAAAAATAATCTTTATGCAGTACAATTTCTCTGCATCCTAAGATTGATTGCCATGAATCTGAACACTGCAACCAGAATACGAATATATTAGGAAACCACTGCTTCAGGAGGTTGTGACTGGACTTTTTTTCTTCCAAACCAAGTAAGTAGCTTTAAAGGAAAGCAAATTAACCAGTAGAAAATGGATAGCAAGATGTTTGTTGCATATTTTAAATACTAAAAGGGGAGGAAAATACCAAACGTGATATCAAAGATATGACTAATAGGGAGACGGTGAAGTGGGGAAACAGAATATTAATAAAATAGGAGCTGTAATTTAAAAGAAGTAGTGTGGTATTTTTGTAATGTTCACTTCCAAGTGAGTTTACTGGTTCATTTATTCTTTATGTCCCACTGATTCTTGCTATTGACTTTCCAACCATACTAAATAATTCTCCTGTGGGCCTGTATTTAGTTCAGTGGATCTACTGAGATGCTCTGTCAAAGGAAACCGAAATCAATTTAGGTGGGCTCAAAATATTTTCCCATTAATATTGTATGTAGTTGTTACAAAGTTCACAAAAAAGTTATTCCTTTTCTAGGTTTGCAACTAACTAGTTACGTGCCAAGCTGCTGGACCAATATATACCATTTTAAAATGAAACACACTTTCATGTGGACAGCAACAGTTCCAGTAGGGAGAAATGTCTAAACAGGAATGGTTTGTACAGCCCACAGGATCTATGAGAGAACAGAATCATCTCCCAAAAGGGGTCTGGTATTAAGGCACCTAAAACTAGCCTGGACACACCACCACTGCAAGAGCTTTCTTGACTGGTAAATGACAGCCTTTCTGGCTCTGGGCTCTGTGATCAGGTTACTGTGGGGTATTGATATATTGCCTTAAACCACAAGAATGCTGAAATAGGGAGTTCTTGTACCATTGCAGACTGGATTCCTTTTGTCCCAGCCTGTGGCTTTTTTTGTTGTTGTTGTTGTTTGGGTTTTTTGAGAAAACATCAGAATCAAAGGACACTTTTGTGTTCCCTTCATCAGATTTAAATCTCTTTAGTCAGCCAGCTAGCTTATGGAGCTCTGCTAGGCGGCTTGGCTTTTTGGAGAGAGCCAAACTGAAGGACCTGCTGCACATATCCTGGTTCCCAGGCTCCTTGCCAGCAGCAGGGTGTGATGTAATAGCCTTTCACGCCAAACAAGTTGACAACCCTGTTTTTGAGTTTACTACACTTAGGCTAAGAAACAGCGTGAATAGCCTTGCAGAGAAGTGCTACTGCTTAACAAGCAGGTAGCTGCAGAAACAATCTGGTTTCCCTCTCTGTATCTAGAACTGGAAGACAGTCGCAGCTGTACCTTGTGTCTCTCCTCTTTGTGTGCTGGAGCAGCAAGGACCGTGTAAAATGAATACAGACTCTTTCAGTCTCTGCTGTGTGCTATGTCTGCAGTTTTAAGAGGACTTGCTCACACAACCTTCTGGCTGCGATGCCCTCTTCTTAAGAATGTTCTGGGAAATCACCTGGCTCAGCAGTCACTTGGAGGACAGTGGTTAACTACACAATCCTGTGGAAGGGGCATTGGTGAGCATGTTGTGTCTTTGTCACTTCTTCAGAGCAGAGGAAGCCCCAACCCTGTTTTTCACCAAAGGGGAACTCAAAGGCAAATCCTCAATTCGGAGCTAGCATTTTCTTTGGCCCGGATTCCTCTCATCCCGGGAAAGGGGAAACCCATAAAGGGCAGGAAATGATGTACCACAAAAATGCTTGTTTGCGGGAGACAGCGAATACTGCTCTTTTCACAGTGCCTTCAGTGCCTCTCACAGTTTCTTCAGCGGAAGAAGAAAGGATGAAATGAAAAGGATACAACCGCATTGAGCTCAACTTACTACATTCCACTTGAAAATATGGGCAAAGCGGAAACAGGGCAAACATGTTCGTTATTGAGTTTGCAACCTCCCCACATTCCTTTCATGGTTAGTAATGTCACATTAGAGAAGAGTTATCATTTACCACTTACTGCCTCAAGGTTACACAGTCCAAACAATGCAAGGCCAAAGTACAGAGTCATGAACTCTACTGTGAAAAATCAAATTGCTCCTTCCCCTTTTAATGCAGTGCACAGCGACCTTTTGGTATAGCTTTGATCTCTTATCAGCTGAGTTTCTCATGGTAACCTTCTAACTGAACCAGCAGGAGCACCTGTCCACCCAGAGGAGAGCCTGCAAGAGCTGCAGCCATAGTGTGTCACAGCCTCGTGACCTTTAGCTTTTGGGCACCTAACAGAGGTGCCTTAGTGAGAAATGCAACACCCGGAGTCACTCCCTTTAGAATCAGCACAAAAGGCTGTCCAGCCCCCTGAAGATCTGATTCATCCCCTGCAAATGCCTCTCTGTGGGATAGAGAGACAACTAGAGCGACTATATACTCCCAACTTAAGCAGCTCAGATAGGTTTCTAAAGTTAGGTGGGATAAATCCAGCCCTTAGTGATTATCACAGACATCCATTTAGCATGAGCTTAATTGCTTAGGTTTGTATACTGTGTTGAGATGATACTCGCTGAAGGAGGATCTCCCTCTGTCAGGAACTGCCTCCCACTTTTTATTCCCCTCACCAGAATTAAAGGCTCAAAAATCACGTCAAAATATGCACTTAGAAAAGTGCTACTAAAACGTGAAAGGGTTTGATTACATCTGCTGGGATATAAACATTTTTATTCTTGCCTCCCTACCTTCCCTCCTACTGAGCAGATTTAACCGTTCTGTGCCACAGTCGCAGACATATAAAACCCAAGTCCAAAATCAGCTTCAAATGCAGTTAATTATAAAAATGGGCTAAAAGCAGTTCCAAGTCCTGATGCTGCACCTTCCTATAGTTACCTGCTGTTCTGCATTCTTTTTTTTTTTAACAACAATTCCACGTCGGGGTCCAAGGGTTCCTCTTTGCTACTGCAATATATATACAGCAACTGTGAATCGTTTATAATAGTTCTGGGATCTCACACATTATCATCACTAGTTAAACAATGTAATAAGCAAATGAGAGTCAAGTTGACAGAAGCCCGTAGATAAGAGTCATCTTCTCGTTTCAGATGTCAATACAGAAACTTCCCTGTCGTTAGACTGATCGTCTAACAGCATGGACACTATGAAACCATTTATCATATAATTTATAGGGTGTTTTTAAGATAATTGGAATTGTTATGCCAAGAAGTGGTGACCTAAGTAAACAAGAAATTGAGTTTGCGTTCCACAGATTTGTTTATGGCATGTGCATTGTGAATAAATGAAGCTTAGCATAAACGAAGTGTTTGAAATACGGTATTCAAATCAAGAATGTTGGTCTGCTGCTGTCACTTTCGTAAAGGAATGCTAAGTGAATAACTCACAGGGACCGAAAGGAACAACAGCCCTGAGTGAACACCCATCGCCTTCAGATTCCTGCCCTTCTGCAGAAACTTAGCCTTTCCCTCCTCTAACAGTTTCTCTGACTAGAAGAGCACAGAAAATCTCTCTCTCTGGTCTCTGTCAAAAATGAAATATCCAGAGCTTTGTTCCTCACAGATCTGTAGCTGCTGACATTTGTTCCCAAGTAAACCAAAAAACCCAGTGATTTGCTGGCAGCCCTGCACACCCACTGTTCTCAGATATAAATGAGCACAGAGGGTGCAAAACAAAGATAATCAGGTGCTATACATCCTATATATTATATATATCTATATCTTCTGAACAGGAGATAATTGAGTCCAACATACTGAGTTTCTATCTAGACTCTCTTGTACATATATGCAACCACAACAGTTGATAAATACTTTCTGAGAATTCGGTTTCTTTATTCTGGCATCTTCTCCTCAACTTCTTGTTGTCCGAATCAGCAAATAATTAAAAACAAAACAAACTTTCCAGTCTTTTGGTCAGTGGAATGTGCTAAAATTATGTTATTTTTCCATTTCTATTCTAACAGGTACAAAAGACTCCTCTGTAGCTGCATAACACAGATAACCATTCCTATACAAATAATATGACTGATCAACGGAAACCTTCCAAAAATATTTTTGGTCATACAAGCCTTTGAGTAATTTATGTAGCCAAGACCACAACTTACATGGACAGGCAGTGAGCTGCTGGAGAAAAGTTACTGCAGGGGTTCCCTAACTATAAATGCAAGATTTATTTTATTTAATACTTTAATTATTTACCTTTGCGTAGCAGCAGAACAGAAAGTCTGTGTTTTGTAGGGAGAGTTTGGCATGCTTAATACGGAAAAACAAAGGTTGGCTACAGGTACAACAGGACGTAACAAACCATGAATGAAAATGGCTATTAATTATAAGAGCAAACAGTCATAACCTGTCCATGAAAAAAATCAGGTTGAAAATCAGAGACTTCCTAACCATTACAGAAGGGGTCCTCAAAATAGGGCATGTGTCTTCGTGGATGTCTGTGAATGACTTCAAAGTCGTATGCGAACACTGATCCAGTACCTAAACACTTTCAGCATAACAATCGCTGCTGCTGCTGCTGCTGCTGTGGAGGTACCTGACACCAGAGCAAAAAGGTTTGGGGATTGCTGTGTTAGCGTGTTCAGATCCTGGAACAGCTTTCCCACGGGTGAGTGGGAGGGACCTTCCTGCTTTTAAATAAGTTACTAAGAGCTGGAACGAAACAGAACTTGTAGTTGTTCAACAGTTAAACAGACCTTACGAACCTTTACGTCCTTTACGGTTCTGCATTTCTAAATAGAGAAAATGTCAAAGATTTTATATGCTGAGGGGAAAAAAAAAGAAGAAGAAAAGCTCGGAAAGACAGATGCAGGGTAGTTAACTCTGGGGACAGATCACAGTCTGATAGTTCCATGAGACAGGGGAATGGTTAACGGAAAGATGCAGTTAAAGCAAAGGAATTAACAAAAATAGAAAGAAGAGGCAAAAAGGCAGAGGAGAAAGGAAAAGGAGACAATAGATGCCTCTGAGGCTCAGGCTGGCCAAGGGAAAGGGGAGGAGGCACAACGCCACGCAGTGCAGACGCTAGTGGAGAATATCAGAGGCTGGAATTCATGTATTCCCAGGAACTGCTGAGTTCACGCATTCCCAGGAGCTAAAGAAACCACTCTTAGGAAAGACACCTCTACTGTGTGTGGGCTGGATAAATACCCTGGTGGTGCTGCCCTTCTTCCTCTACTCTCTGAGCTGAGGCAGAATCTGCGACAGCAACTACTGCCATTAGTCACCAGCTGTCCCAGTCATCTCGGACTGGGAGGCAGCAGGAACTCGGAACCCCTGCAGCTCACGCTGTGAATTTCTTTTTGATACGCTCTCCTCGGCTGCTAGCTCTCTCGTCAGCTCTTCCTGAGGGAGATAAAAGACAATCCTAAATAAAGTTTTATCCCTCTCTAAAGTGCCACTGCAAAACTCACTTGAAAGTAGTGCACAAATTAGTTGCCGTTTGGGTAACTCAGAGGAGGAGCTGCCGCCATCGGGTTCCGAGTGCCTGGGCACCGAATACTGGGGAAAGCTGAGACAAGTCTGAAGGGAAGGGCCCATGACATCGTTCTCGGTCTGTCCCACGGTAAGGACACACACGCTCTAGCCCATCGGTTGTAATACAAAGAACCGTTAACGCACAACCCTGTGCATTTCTCAGTGGAAAACCGGACACGTGCTTTACTTACTGGTTTTGAGGTAGCACAGGGAGCTGGTGTCATGATAGGAGGCTTGGCTGCTGTTTGAGATGCAGGCAGAGAAAATCTCTGCCCTGTATCCGGAGGTGAAGAACAGTGAATCCGTGTTTCTAGTCTCTCAGGCTCATGCTTATAGGATTCAAGAGGAAACGTGGGCTGCTTGGTCACTTGTGTTGGGGTAGACGGAGAAGAGGAGAGGCCAGAGGCTGTAAACAAGAATAATTCCAAAGATCAGCTCAGAAGAAAAGCAGGCAGAAATCTCAGCTTTACAGTGAACCTGGGTTTTTTCATCACATTTCCCCAGATTAAAAGTACGTCTCTCTCACCTCCCCGCTTATGACAGGGAATTGCTCCGCCCTGCCGATAGAAGTCTTTTGACCATTGAACTGGTTGAACTGTCTGATCCGTTTACAGGGAGGCACAGTGGCAAGGCGAGAGCGCTGGAGGTTCGTGCTGTATTAACGTCCCGTCTGATTGCTTATTTCTAAAATGCTCCTCAGCACTGACATTGCTTTATTGTTATGATTTTAATACTCCTGTGAGTCTCAGGATTACCTCTATCTCACAGCAAACAGCTCAAGAGCTTCAATGGTTGCTTTTTCTTCTTTTTCATTATTTGACCAGTATCTCAGCCAGCAGTTAGAATAAAATTAGGAGCAGAGGCGAAAAGAAACAGGGCATATATTCCATGAGCTTCAGTCTGCTTTCTGTAGGGCTCTTGGCAGTGCCTTTACACAAACTAGAATTGTTTTCAAGCAGCCTTTGAGGAGAAAGATTATGCATATCTTCTGCTGAAAAACAGTATCAGCAGCAGATCATTTCTCTTGTGAGCATCCTGTTTTTATTTGACACGTGTACCTACCCCAGCTGGATTTTTGGTTACCTTTTTAGGGCAGTTCTGAACTGTAACCAAACAGATCATTTAAGCCGTATTTATCATCCATTTAAGAACCAGCAAACATCCACAACCAATCAGGAAATTCAAGTTACAACATCTGTGTTTCTTGTTATATCTATATGGACGTCAGCAAAGAAGGGATGATTACCTTATGCCAGCATAAATCAGGACAGACTTAAATACCATAAAAACTATGAGGCTGAACAGAGCCACATATTTTTAGGTGGGCTGTATGATCTCTGAATTTGGTTCACTTCTGGTACTTCAGAGATTTGTGCGGATATCAGCCCATCAAAAGGGAGTAGACAAGGTAACATTTAATGAGCATAAAATCCCAAGCCATGCAAACAACTGTTTGAGAACAGGATAATGCATCTTCTTGGTTAAGTCTGGCTCATCTTCTCGGTGTGAGCTTTCAAGGCTCTACCAGAGATTTTTGCACCAGAGATTTTTCCCCATTCAAAAGCTTTTCACTGGTGTACAAGCAGCCTCCACTGGTCCTCCCTTCAACCTGGGGTAAAGTACATTAGTACAGCTCATTATATATACTCATTACCTCTCAGTGTCACATTTTACCTCGCAGACAGCATTTTCAAAGAAAACTTTGTATTGATGGAAAGTAAAACTCATCAATAACTAAGATGCTAGACTCAGAAGACTAGAAATCCAAAAACTCAGGGAGGGATCTAGTACTTGAAGAAACTATTACTCCTGACCTATCTGGGAAAGAGTTACCAGATCTTATGATTAAAGGAAGGAATTTAGGTAACTCTTCTTTAGCTATCATTCTTCATTGAAAACAACTTTTCCCACTGGCTTTTACCTATGAAGAGACTTAAGAGAATAGAACCACTCATCAAGAAACCTGCAAAATAATCAGGCTCTCGTGTTTTATTTGTAGTAGTTTTAGTGGGGCAGTGTATTGTTTTAAATTCTTTAAAGAAAATCCTAACTCTCACTGCAAAATTTTAGCTTTGCTGGAATCAAAAAGGACCCCCTACACAGTCCCCTCTCTTCAGTCCTTTTCCAAACTGGCAGCTGCTCTCCAAGGTCTTCCATTTCATTTCGCGAAGAGACCTGCGGCTCTGCCAATGAAGCAGCAACAACCACAGCTCCAGCGGGGACTGGGTGTTGTAGGCAGATAGAAATGTTGGCTAACGTGACACGCCGTGGGGTGAGGCAAGAAAAATAACACTGGTATTTCGAATGTCCTCAACTTCTGCTGATTTCAGTGGGACCAGAGAGCGTTCCACATCCTGAAGGATTGAAGGACACCTCACCTGCCTGTTCAGTTTTTGCTTACAGACAAATTTAGATAAACAGTTCTGGAGAAGATGCTCTTCCTTGTTTTTATGGATGTACAAATGTTTCCTGAGCACTCAGAGTGGGGTCTGAGGTGGATGGTAGCTGTAATTGATGCAAATGTAAAGCCACTAAAAGGGAGAAAAACACCATTAGATCTTCAAGTCTTGCTGCTGAGATGTGTTCATTGTGTGCTAATGTATTCAGCAAATCTACATAAACCATTTCTAGTGCCAACAAGCTCTGCCAAAAGAGCTATTACCAGACATAAGGAAACCCACATATCCACCATCCTAACAAGCCTGGCCTGCCAAGCGTAGAGGATATTGACAGGACACAGGATGTGTCTGCACCGATGCGGATCAAAGGAGACCAAGGAAGTAACATCTCTTACATCCTATGAAAACTATTACCACCTCATTACAGATGTGCAACAGCACAGCCAGGACAGGCAGCATGGTTTCTATTTTATAAGAACATTCACTGGTGGTGAATCTCCTTTTGGATGCCAGCCTTGAACACTTGGCGTGAGTTTTTTTATGGATGAAGAGCATCTGTGACTCCACAACTTTACTGGCAGCAGTCTGAGACTTAGAACTGCCTGTTTCAACTAGGCACTTGAAACATAAAGTACTCACCATGAGGTGCACTTTAATTTTTTTGGGATTCAATTTGTCACTCAGTTTCCACACAGAGGTGGATGGAAAATCATAATTATTTTGCAGGGTATTTGATTAAATTATGTAATTAAGCTTTTTAATCTTTGGTATTTAAAAGCCTACCTCATAGCAGCATTGTGGTATCTATGTTATTTACATTTGTACAATACTGAGATTGAACGAATAATCCCATAAGAAATGTTAAATATTTTTATGTTTACTAAAACAAAAGACTTTTGGCTGCTGTGATACAGCTTAACATCCTAAACCCTACAAAGGACTTTAAAAAAGCCTGCCACAGAAAGAATGAAAATATGTAATATATCCCCAGGCCAAAATCAGTTCAGGAGTAACAGAACTTTGTATTAACTTTAATCCTACTGGGCTGCCATCGAAATAGGTAGCACTGGTGTAAATACATAGTTCTGTATGGGCAGCGGCTGCCCTGTCCTGCTACAAAAGAAGTCCACTGGACAGACGAGGTACAGCCGTATCCCATGACTGAAAACGATTTGGGAGAAAGTCGCATAAAACAATGAAGCAGTGAAAACTAGTCAACAATTCTAGAGTCTTCTGTAATGAAGCTGAAAAAATTCAGTATGTACGTAGGATTTTGGAGAAGAAACAACCTTTGAGATTGGCTGCAAACTCTACCGGTCCTGGTAACAAGATGAACTGATGTGGCAAGTAACTATCTCTTAAGCTAATGTTTCTTTTATCAAACAATGAAATGCATAATGAAATGTGATATTTTTCTGTAAGAAACTGAACAGCTCTTCCTTTTTCCAAGGAATAAATAAACCAAGAATTTTGGACAAAGAAATAAAAAAAAAGAGAGAAAAAAAATCTGGCAGATCAGTTACTGTGTCACTAGTTAACACAATGTTTTGTCCTGAGTTTTCCATTGGTCGTCCCTGTCCCAGAGTTTTGCTTTGTTTTGATTCATCCTGACGTTTCCTTTCCACCAACAAAACAAGGGCGAAAAAAGAAAACAACTTTGTGGTCTCAATATTGATGAATCGTAAGTCCTAACATTTGCATAATTTAATAGGCATATGAATGAGAATATTCCTAAGAATATATGAATAGATGGTGTGAAATGGCATTAATGTAAAGAAACAACTTTCATGTTATGTTTAACTTTACTCTGGATATGTATGTGCGATCCTAACAGAACTAATGTTCTTAATTTTGAGCAAAATGGGGCTGTTGCCAGTCGCATTCTCCCTGTGACAGTGTTCTCCCTGGTGGCACGCAGTGATGGCCCAGCATTCCATTCTGTGCCTGCATCTGAGCAACTTCAACTGGGATCCAGCGGCACATCGTGGGTTGGATGCAAAAGCCCCAAGAGAGTACCTACTGCTGTAAGAGCAGAGCCCACAACTTTGGCCCAAGTTAGCACGCAGCACTAGCTGGTGTCTAGTTGGTCACAAACAGACAAAAATAATGTTGCTACCTTCACTTGTCTCTCTAGGTGTTTGCAACTATTTCTTTTAAATGAAGCCCTGATTTTGCACAGCATTAAGTTCTCCGCCCACCTACATGGGCATTCTGATCCCAACCAGCCCTCTGCTGATCCGTAACAGGAAAGGGTAAAGCGCTACGCTGTCACTCACGTACTCCCAAGGGAAGAAGGGTGGCTGCCCTCCCGCATTTCCTGCACTCCCCGGTGACACCCACAATTAGTTCTGTCACCTACATTTCATGCCTGACCTGGCAGGATGCATCTGGTGGTTTCTGGGAGGAAGGATGCTCACAGCCCAGTGATTCCTGCCAAAGCCTCCCTTTGCTACCAACCCTTTTCCAGAAAGAACAACAGCCCCCGCCCCTGTGAACCTTTGGAGCCACCTGCCTACAAACAACGCTGCTCAGGATTTTGGGGATGTGCTAGTGCTCCTGTACAAAAGGCTGGCTTCGGGTGGTCTGTGACAGAGTCACACCCCCCTGTGAGGGTCCGAAGGATATAGCCAGCAGCCTGCTCTCAAACTTTACTTTCGTATTTGTGCGCTTAAGATGAAGTTGCTAAAACTGGTGAAGTTACTGGCCATAAAAAAAAAAAACAAACCCCACCAAAAACTTTGGCGTTTACCACTTCCTAGGAATCACATTTCAGTATTCTCTTGTCCAGTACTTCATCCATCAGATAATGCCATTGCTGACATATAAAGCTGCTGCAAAAATAGCTTTCCAAGTTCATATATAGGGATATATTCATTTACCATTTAGACTGAAACTTCTCAGAAAAAAAACAAAAGGAATTTCCATTTGCAGTGGCTCTATGTGACACTTCTTGTCAGATTCCTTCCCAGGACAACACTGTCCTTTCGTTTCCATTCTTCAGCTGGCAGCGAAACAGAGAAGGCGGCAGGCTGTGGCTGCTGAATTTTAAGCAGTTAGCAGCACAAGAGAACCTGAGTCGAGCTGGCTGCTCATTAAGCTGATTCACTCTTCAGACACAATACTATGTTAATTTTGACACATCAGCAAATTGATGCAAATGATGTGAAATGAGGTTTAATGCCTCTTAATGGCAGTGAAATCATGAACCCATAAGCAGGTCAATGGCCACTGCCTGTTTCTATTCAAGAAGTTCTGGTGATATTGACACTAAATGTTGTAGAACACTTGTTAGTCAAAAAGAAATAAAATAAAGCCTGAAAAGTGATCTTAGGAGTTATTATACCAAAAAATGTGATAGATAGTGCCCAGGAGATTTCCTGCCATGTCTAGCATTTGCACTTACACACCAATTTAGGATGCCTCCCACCTTACAAGAGCGACAGCTTCTACTGTCGAACTGTATAGCCTGTATCTGTGATCAACAAGGCACCACTCGTACCACGGCCAGGCCCTCCAGTCCTTCGTCTCGCTCCCTGGTTCTGGCTCAGCAGCATCTATCCTACCCGCTTTAGTGAGCACAGTTGTTTTACCCTTACTGAAACAACTCCATGGCTTTACAGGTAGCTGGTACGTCATTCAATGGGACGCTTGCTTGTTTCCAAAACATCTTTCAGGTTTTTAATTAATCAAAGGAATAGTAAAATACACCCTTTAAGTCATTAAAATATCATATGCTGTCGAAAAAGTTTCACAGGGAAATGTATATTTTTGTAGTAAAAATCTAATTTCTTTATATTAGTTCAAACATAGTAAAGGAAACCACTCTGTAAGCGGTCTCAGCCACAGGAATACCTGAACCTGAAAACTCCCACATTTGCTTTAGAAGCTGTTTCACTTTGTAAAACCAAAGACAAAGCTGTATCAGTCTCCAGGATGCAGGTTGTTCTACTCTGCTTGTGGTCTATTTATGTGCCTGAACAACACCCCGATCTGTGGAATCTGCAATGTAACACCTTTTCCTTCTAAAACCAAGAAAATCAGGAGCTGAAGGGTTTAATTAGTAAAGTTCTTCTTCTGAAGATCTCAAGGCCCCTTTACAAGGAAAAGCTGATCCAACAGCATCTCCTTTAAAGGCTTTACTGCAGATTTCTCCTCCACTGCTGACTACGCAGAGGATCTCCCACCCTGCCCAGAACAGTTCATTGGTGATCTTCCATTTGTTAAATGCACTTGACAAATCTGGAAAGGTGACACGTTCTGTCAGCACGGCTTACAGAACATAGCCGAAATAGCATCTCATTTCCTTAGAGCAGCTTTCCAAATACCCACCATCAGGGAACGGCAAGCAGGCTACACCTCCAGCCTCAGCTCAAGGGGGCTTTGCAAGCCCCAGGAGGATTCAGCTTCGTGTTGCTTTGCCTTTTCAGCGTGCCCTGCAAGGTTCTGGATATGTCACCAAAGCAGCCACCACCTCCGCACTGACAGTGCAGGATCAGTCTGACAGGCTCCCAACCACAGGGGATCTACCGTGCAGAGCTCCCCTGGTTCCGCTGCCCAAGAACCCTTGCAGCCGGTTTCTATCCTTTCCTCGCTCAAGCTTAGCACCTTTTTGAGACTGAAACCTCCGGAGTGAGCCTGCATTTTCACACGTAGTTCTTAGTAGTTATTTTCCACAACTAGATGAGTTTCATCACTTTGGGTTTCGCATTGCCTGTTTTCCAGACTTGCATTTTTCCTTTTTTCAGCAGGCAAATTTCTATCAGACTACAGGAGTTGTGCAGGGGGCTTGATAGTCAGGAGAGAGGTGGCTGTCAAGGGCTGTGAACTTGGGCCCTTAGGGCTATGGGAATGCTGCAGGAAGTAGTATATATGATCCAGAGATGTATATAATTATGAATTTATTGCTTTTAAAGCAAAAAAATATATGGGATCAAAACATAGTAAGCAGAGACCAGGAACCTTGGTGTAGAGCATCTCTCCCAATGGGATTTTTCTAGTTCTTGTTGGCAGGAACATTCCAGCCAGGCTTCTAACTCCCAATTTGCTGCCACCCCTTCTCCTTTGTCTTGCAAATACTGGGAAGAAAACCGTGAGTAAGTAATTCATGGCAAAGGAACAGTGATCAGCCATGGCTTGATGGCAAAGAATGGCTTTTTTGTTTTGTTTTGTTTAGTGGTTTGGGTTTTTCTGAGACAGCCAAATGCACATTCCACAGCCTGAGAGGTGATAAATGAATAGGTCCTGGTAATGGTTGAAGTAGCCACTGAAGAAGTGCCTGACTCAGACACAAGCAATTAGTTCAGCACGGTAATTATATTGAGACTCAGCATCAAGGCTTTTCCAGACACCATATGGCTATGGGCAGCATGCACGGTCAGAAACACAGGCAACATGTACCTTGCCAGCACAACTGCCAATGACAGGAGTAAAGTATTAACAGTGATCCTCAGCAGGCAACAGCACAACAGGGAAACATCCTGAAGAACCACAAGAAACAGAAGGAGAAGCTTTGGGCGTGCTATGAGAAGCACAAGAGAGCAAAGAGTGCTCTACCCCCCTGTGCATCCCTCACCCACACAGCGTGGGGTGAAGAAGCTGGCCGATACCAGCTTTCCACTGTCTCACTCACCTGGCCGACTTTCCAATCCTGCCTCTGACAGCAGAGCACAAGGAGATCCAGAGTGCCACCTTCCAAACGGCTCCTGCTGCACACAAACCCAGGACTGCCAATAATGGCATAGGACATTCTGCAACCGCTGCCTGGGGGGAACTGCTGGGTAACAGCAAAAGCTAACTGCGCAGTGCTGTGATACCCATCTAAAAAGTCACTAAAATGAAAATCAATCACCCCATTCAAACTGTGCCGAAAAGACACATGACATCTGTGCAAGCCCCGAGTTCTTTTTCTGATCTGAACCAGATGACTAATGAACGCAAGCCAATCCATGCAAATAAGCCACGTGCAAGAGCTGGCCCTTATCAGCACACGGGTAACTGCTGAAAGCAAAGTCTCCTCTGACTTCCCAGCCCCGTATCAGCACGTTAGCCAGGCACGGCACTGCATCACATGGCAGAGATTCACATGGTCACTTGTACTATGTGCTGGTTGTAGCTGGCTGCTGTGAGGAACAACGCCTACAGCAGGACTACTTTATTTACTTAATACACCACCTGGCATTTAAATTTCCACGGAGTACTTTGTGTTCAGAGGCTTTAATGAAATAACTTTTGTTTTCTATTTCAGCAAAGGCGTCTGGCTGCTAAAGCTAACATTTAACAGCTCTTGCCGCATTAAGCTCAGCTGTCCTGTCTAGGCTTTCTTTGCTGTTTGAGCCAACCTGAGCTACAGCTCCTCTGCCATTACCGCAAACTGCCTGTCTTTGGTGGCACTTCAGTGGGCAGCACTGCCCCTCCATCACCCTGTCCTCTGCTAGAGGCTGCTCTAACTCCTTTCTACCCTCTCCCTGGTTTTGCACAGCAAAGCTTCCAAACCACAGTCAGCATCATCGCCGTTCGTGTTTTGCTTCTGGTAGCACCCAAGGTGCTTCACGAACATCAGAGATAACACAGGCCCCAACCTGAGGCGTTACCTTTGAACAGCAAAGGAAAAGAGAAGGAAAATTAAGAGGAAAAAGGTAGGAGGGGGGATGTTGTATGCACAACATATAATGACAAGCTTGGAAGTCATTACTTGCTTGTTCTGATGCTTAATTTCACACTTATGGATTTCATACTTAATCACTGCACTAAATGTCAGCTTTCCAAAAGCAGCTGCTTGGGGGGGGGGGGGCTACAAAACAGGGTAAGTTGTTGCTTCTCCTGTGATTTATGATACATTCATCCAAAGTAAATGTTAAAAATGAGGGAATTTAGGCAGGTTTTTCTTCACTTGCTCTAAATCAGTGCTTTAACCATGTACCTTATTTCTGTAACACCCTCAAGCAGAGGAACGCCCTGTGGAAACTGAAAAGACCCAGCGTTTTCCAAATATGTCCTTGGAGGTTCGAGTTAATGAAAAGCGCAGTCTAAATCTGACCCCGCAGAACCCCTCTGAAATCGCTGTGGGTGATGTCATCTGCACGGCACATCCACCCTCGGCGTCACCGAGAGACAGAGTATTAACGCACGTCGAGACCATGGGATGGCCATTTACAGAGCACACATCAAAGCTCCAGGGCTGCTGCCAGGGGAACGTGTCCTGTAACGCTGCGCACAGCCAGGACCATGCGGCCAGACGGCAACGCTTACAGCCTGCGCCGCTTCTGAGGGTCGGAATAGCAGGTTATAAGGCTGTTGGAGCAGAGTCTTCAGGACTCAGGTCCTGAGACCTGCTCTCTATTTCATTTATCAGTTTCTATGAGCTCAGTTTCCTACCCTTACAACAAAGAAAGTAGGGCTAGAGGTGCTAGTAAAGGCATCGGTTACAGCTGGATTGCAGGTCTCCCAGCACAGTTTACTTTTATTTCCTTCAGTGCTTACAAGGGCACCAAGGTGAGAGTAATTAAATATTTGCAAAGTGTTCCAAATCCTCAGGAAAGCTGTAGCTAGAGAATGAAGCCGTAATTTGCAATTTCTTTGCTTCTGAAATTCACGTTTCTCAAACCGTCTGTTCTTCTCTTATTAAGAGAACAAAAATCTCCCTCATTCTAGCTCATTTCAAATCTCAACGGGGGTCCAAGCACTGCTTCAGCCCGTGGCATTTGCCTCTCCCCACCGTGTGTGACTCAGACTTCTGTCTCCTCATGATTCCTGTCTTGCTAACCTGGGAATTAATCTTTTTGTGTGCATATGGCGCAGCAGAGACAGCACAGTGCTCTCTAGCACACCTACCAAAGCCTTCTGAAGAAATAGCTAATGACTTCATGGCTCTTGTTTGACTGAAAATAAACTGCTATGGGCCTGCTCCTGCCCCTTTTGCCACTTGGTAGAATAACCTCCCTTGTCCTCATTGGGTCACGCTTTTAGTTGACCATTAGTGCAGTAAATAGCTGCTTTCTCTGGACACCAGCCTGCTCGGGGACTAACCCACTTCTTCCCACGAAATGAACCACGCACCACCAGCTTTCTTCTGCCTTTCACAATTACCTCTTGAAATGATGTAGATTACAGCTAAGCTCAGATCTTTGTCCTTCTGGTCAGTTCTCATCTGGACTGGTTTCCCGATGCGGTATAAACACTTTTCTTGGCGCAAGTATGAAGGCAGCAGGAAAGGGGCCAGGAAGAAAGCAATGTCACTTTGTACAGTGGCATTGCTGGTTTATACCACTTCAAGTCCACAGAAAAATACAGTCCAAGTTCTCCTAACAATTGTTATGAACAGAGTTGTCCATCTAGGATCTGGCTGAGGGCACAAGGGAGAAAAAAGGGGAGAAGGCAGCTGCCCAGCCACGTACCAAAACCACAACTGTATCAAAAGACTGAAAACATGCCCCGAACTGGGATGTACTTATCTATCACTGGCAAGTCTGTGCTTCCCATATACGAGGAATCAGTGACCATCTTTTTTTCTTCTCCCAGCACAGAAGCTGGGTAAACTTAAAAACAAATGAATCCCTGTCATCTTGCTGTGATTCTCCACACTCTTACTAATAAAGTGAGTAATGTCATGATACCCAGCAATGAAATGAGGCCAAAGTGCAGCGATATCACATCTGTACCTCAAAAGTTCAAGATGGAGCCAGGAGGTACCCCAAGAGGCTATCCGAGGTATACTAAAAGATATGTCTACAAAGTTTTAGATGGTGGTGTTGCCACAACTGTGCAAGTCAAACACGCTTAGCAAGCACGCTACAAGCTCACTGGAGCCACGAGCACTTGGACCCATCCCACTTAAAGAAAGCGTTCAGCCAGAAATGAATCCCTACTTCGTTAACAAAAGCCTAAAGGGAACTTTAAACACATACCTGGATAAATACCAGCCATGAGAAATGAACAAACACTGACCCTGGGATACATAATGATCCTGCCATTTGGAGCTCCCCTTAAACTCCATCGCCTCATGCTTCTTACCTGCACTTGAGTAAAATTCAGACTCTTGGGAGGGGACTAAACTTCAGTGTTGTCCATTGCATTGGATCAACCAACACCCGGTGTGATTTTATAACTCTATTGCCAAGTGTTTATACTGACCACACACGTTCATATTTCTGTGTCAACTACATGATGCAAGGTTGGCCTGTGCCTTCCCATCCACATACACTTGCTTGAGTGTAGATCTGCCTCCTTCTGCAGGCCGAGCATATCCTCTTCTCTCTATGCTTCCTGCTAAAATATTAAGGCTAACTCTCCACTTCAGCTCCACTAGAGACTGATGCTAGTAGAATAAATTAGAGGAATTCCTCACACATTTCCTTTTTTCTTGTTATTTCACCTTCTGTTTGCAGGCTGATTTAAAACTTCCTCATCCACTTGCCTACTCACCAGAGCACTGCAAGACTAGTCCCCAAAAGCATGCCACAGGGTGGCTTCCTTTGCTTGGCTGTACAACAGGTTGCAGCTGATACACCCTCTCAACACCCAGCTCTGTGGTGCTGCAAGCTTCTGGCAGGAAGGAGAGCAAGTGCCCTTCACCAGAGCCCGCTTACATTTTTCCAAAGGGCTGGTCAGGCAATTTTCTTCTCCAGGAAATCCTTCCCCTCCCTTGTCATCCAAGCCCAGCTTCACCCCACCGCCCATCCCAGGTCACTACTACAGCATGCCTCCAGCACATGACAGCAGTCACATTCCTGGCTTGTTTTACTCCTCAGAGCTGTCATCCTGCTATAAAGCATATGAAAACAGTAGGAGCCAAAAGGACTCGGTGCATTGAGAGTGAGTACCTAAACAGCAGACTCTGGAGCAGGGGATGCCTTCATGCCAGAGATTTCCTTCACTCAGTGGGGAAATCTGATCTATTTAAGGAGATCTACCTTTGGCCTTTCATTCTGCCTTTCCCTCCCATGACACCAGTTCTAATCCTTTTGCGGGTGTCTCCCTAAGTCCCTGGAGACTTTGGTCCATCAGCTGTGGACAGCAGTTCACACTGACACTCTTGACTATCCTTATTTCATACACAAGTTAATACTCTAAAGCGGGGTAGGGATTTCACAGCCATCACTTCAGTCCTCAGACTCAGGAAGACTGGGGCATGGGTCCTCACATACAAGACAGCTACAAGACTAACCCAGAGGACTAGAACACTTTAAACTGCAGAAGCTAGACAAATCCAGCAGCCACACAAATCACATAAGGCAAACAGAGTGCTTGGTGCTTATATCACATCAGGCAAAAGCTCAGTGCACCTCCAAGCAGGTATGTCCCCAGAGGCCCTTCTCCAAGTCTGCTGTCTCTCTGACTAGAACAAGGCAATATCTGGAAGGTCAGACATAAGAGATGCAGACAAAGTCTATGGTATGAACATTAATATACTACAAGGGGAAACAGCAGAAACAACTGGCTAATGTGCCAGAGAAGAAAAGCATGGACAGGACTTAAATACCTGATCTCAGTATCTCTTTCCCTAGATGGATCAGTAAGAAAGCTAGAGGCATTACTAGAAGAAGATCGTTCTATGTTAGAGAACAACACGTGGGCAGTGATCTGACCATCTGCCCTATTGTTTTCTGTAATTCTACAATGGTCAAGGAAAGAAAATGTACAGAAGACACCTATGCCCTTTTACTTAAGGCCTTAACCCCTCAAGAACCTGTGCACACAGGGACCCTCTGGGCAGGACCAGACCTCTTGGGGAAGGGATGAATCCACTAGCCAGGTCCAGATCGAGCAATTGGTGAGGCTGCTCCAACAGCCCTGGCAGAGCCACTTGAACACTGCCCTTCAACTCAGAGTACATGATTACTACAACATCCACCCCGCTGCCCTGCCCACCGACATAGCTGGAAACACAGACAGGGCTCAGGAAGAAAGCATGTTCAACCTAAAACCTTCTGAAGAGCAGGAAGCCTCTTCACAGGACAAGCGTGATCTCAGCAAGAGAAGTGGGTGCTTCCCTGATAACCTGGCCCAGCCCCTGTGCAGGTCCATGTGATGCACAGGCAGCCAAGCAGGGTGCTGGTTATGCAAGTACTGACTCAGATGTCACGGAGGAAAGCCAACACCGCAAAGGACACGGTGAACAACTGTCAAATGATAAAAGATTTCAGTCACTGCTGACTGAAGCTGGATTTAACCTACAGGGAAAGGCTTTGTATCTCATTACCAACCCGCTGTGCCAGTCACTTCCCTCCCCAGATGCACTATTTTAACCTCATTTCTGAAAATAAATTATGAGCTGTTTTCTCCTTGTAATGAGTAACTATTGCACCAGAAAGCTGGTTGTTTTCCGGTGCTAAAGCAAGGCAGTGCTGTAACCTGTTCCTCGAAGCACAGGCAGCCCCGGACAAGAGTATCACTACCCCAGACCCTGTATCCCCTAGATACCCAGGATTCCCTCTCAGAAAGCCGTTTAGATTGAATCTGCTTCCATAAATGGACCGTGACAAGTTTTTGGGCACCTCTGCAAGTAGTAAACCCCTATATAATACCCCAGTTTACTGAACATTGGCGAAAATGTATTTGATGCTAAGAGTCACCTGCTGCCGCTCAACATGAATCGGTCAGATGGTAGAGGACCAGCTGGCTTTAAAGAGCCGTGTAGGTAAGGGTACATGGCTGATAGATCATTAGCAGAGGCAGGTCTTGCAAAAACCAGTCGAGAAAGGGGACTGGTGTCTAGTCCTTCCAGTCCATATTCAAAAGGACGTAAGATGAGCAGACTGCCAAGAAAACCACATCCTTTTCTTTCCTGAGCCTCTATTTTTCCTGACAGTTTATTATGTTCCTGACACCCCCAGAAAAATAGAAGATGACACTGCAGAGACAGCATGAACATATGATCCTGAACTCCTACCATCCAAGAGCTTACAGACTGACTGCAAAGAACATCAGGAAGTTCTGCAATGTTCTCCTTTCAAAAGGGGACAGGATAGTACTCAATAACGCTCATGGCTCTCCAAGTGTTTCTCCAAGACGTATCCTTACAGGCTCTTGTCACATCAGGGGGCTTCAGCAGTTCATTTGCACCACTCATTCCATCACACCATAAAGCTGTGGCCCCAAGAAGCTTTTTTTATTTTTTTAAACTATTGTATTGATTAAACAGATACACTCTGCCAAAGTTTCCCCACTGTAAGAGCAGTTCAATCACTGTTTTGTGGAAGGTAGCTGGTATTTAGCTGAGACTTTTTTCTTGATGCAGGATTGAACATGAAGCATCACGCTGAAGTTCTGTTGAATTTGAACGGGATCCAGCTTGGAACAACTCAGATGTATCGGGGTTGGACCACAGTTGGTACAAGCTGAACAGCAGCCCAGACCAGCTGAGACCTCTGGGCTATCACATGGCTGGCCACTACCTTTGCAGAGCTTGTGTCCAAGGTATTCACGCTATGTGGGGCCAAGCGTGGGATCCCTGACAGCATTTGCCTTAGCCATGTCCCTCCCAATGATGCAAAACGAGTGCTCAGCCCTATCCCAAGCACAGACTGGGCCAGGTGCTGCCTCCTCACAAAGTCCTGGATTTTAGGTGAAAGCAACTTCCTAGCACGGACTTGAAACTTTACTGAGTTAAGACCAGCAAACACAGTTTTTGAAGAAGGAACTGACTTCCATTCAACTGTGGTAGCAGCAAGCGTGGTAGCAGGGTTAAACCAAGACAAGACAGGAGCTGGGTGTGCAGTGTGCTGGTACCAATGATCCTGAGCTGACAGCGCAGGAACGTTGAGAGCTCAGGAGCTGGGGAGGGGTCCAGTTTCACCAAAATTATGATTATTTGTGTTGCTCTGTCCTCTGAGTGCATTGCTTCATCTTGGTAAACAAGGCCACAATGAAATTAAAGGGCTCTGACAGCGAATCCAAGCTATTCAGTGTGAAGGAAAATAATCAGACATGGGTAGGGGGCTTGGACACAGCTGGCCACAGGAGGAGGTGAGTGCTACAGAAACAAAAAGGACATCAACCAGAGCGGGCTTAGCCACTCAAACGGCCAAGGTAAACAAGGCACAATCTGTGCTAGTCCCTCAGCAATATGCAATTAGAAAAAGGATCCCTGACAGACATCATTATGTAACTTTGTCACTGCTGAGACACAATGGCACTAATGAAAGACCTTCCTTCCCCATGCCCCGTGTCCTGCCAGTGGTGAAGTGGTGGCCACTGCACACCTAGGTACTACAACAGCGGGCAAGGAATGGGTACAAATAAATCCATGCAGGAACAACAGAACACATTCCTAACTATATTTTGTTTCATTCCTTTGTTCTGTCACTGAAATCAATCAAAATCCCAAAGAAAATATCCCACAAACCTGTGCTTAAAAACTATATATCATGTTGTTCTCATTCACATTGATAAACCCTTTTTCATTTTTCTCTTGTTGGTGTGGAGAGCAGGAGTTTTAATGACATTCTGCTCTGGCTCTGTTTTCAGCAGCACTGATGATAAATACGTGCCAGCAGCCGGCTGAGGCAACAGTTGCTGCAGATCCAGTGTCAAGAGTGTGACAGACATGTGGATGGCTGCTGCAGATGGACGGACATGCAACTGGGGACCCTGTGATTCCCGGTCACGTGCCACAACGTGATCAAGGAAAACGGGCTCAGTCCTTTCCCTCGATCCCCCTCCCCTCCTCCTCCCCTGCCCTAAGGAGCTGTCGGCTTTTCTCTCGCGCGCTTGGAGCCATTTGGTTTGGCTAACACGGGGGATTTACCTCCATTAAATTGAACCAAGACAGGAGAAAGGTGTGCTGAACACAAGGAACGCTCTACCAGCAATATATATGAAGCGAATGGTGCAGGAAATGCCTCAATATTCACAGGCATCCACATTCATCCCTCCTTTACTCGGCTCTGGGCTCCCCCAGAAACCTCGCGGGCAGATCTAACACCTTTAGCCAAGGGCTTTCCCTGGCTCCCCAGAAGGCTTTCCTTGCTCTGAAGCAAACCATGATGCTGAGGAGGACAAGGCCCCCTTTCCTGCTGCTTTCAGGCTTTTCTTTACTGCTCCCCTTCCCTCTCTCCGGAGAAGGGCTCTGCCCAGTTCTTCTCATCCCCCACCCCTTCTCCTCCTCTGTCAATCCCTCCTCCAGCACCCAATGAACAGGACCCAATTTCAGGACTATGTTTAGAAATGATGCAGTTGCACTGGCGGAAAACAAGTGTCTTTGATGACATCAGTAGCAGAGGCAGGGACCTTGCTGGGGGCCAGGTGCTTCCCTCATGAAGTTTACAGAGCTGATTTGAGCTGAAAATGCTGACTTTGCTATGTCCTCCTATATCCCTGTGGGGATTACAGGACACTACTAACAAACGTCTCCCTCCCCCTCCTCTGCCGGGACCGCCTCAGCACTCATGGTGCTTCTGCTCCCACGATTTGCTGGGGAAGAGGAAGCAGGAGCAAAACATCTCTCACCATTGTCCTCCCTGTGACTGGCAGCATCACCTACACATGAGCTGGCACTTGCCAAAGCACGGGAAGGTCAGAGGCTCAAAGCACAGAGCCAGATTTCTGCAAATCCCAGGAGAATCAGCATCAAATACAAAGCTGTCCATTCAGCTCTGCAATATTACCACAGATCAGCTATGCCACCCTGAACTACTGAGCACTTTGCAGAAGAAAAATACCCAAAACCCTCACGATAGAGCTCTTCTACAGCAGATTATTAACCACTACATAGATACTTCCTTGTTCTGTGGAGAAAAAGTTATTTGCCAATACAACTGCCTTAAAACGTGGCATTGCATGTTTTATCTCTTACAAGTGATAAGGTATTTGCTTAGAACGACAGGTATTTTTAAAGACCAAAGCCAGCATTCGGTGTTGGAGGCTTTGCTAAAGCAACATGGAGTTATGATTCAGCATGGAGAAGTTCTTCCTCAGCAAGTTCTCCAGCCACAGAACTACTTAAAGTGTCAATTTAATGCAGTAAGGTTGTTTATACCTGTAGCACTCTGCATATCAACTGATCAAACTGCAACTTCAAAGAGGTCTCAAGTGCTTGGAAGCAGCAGTATGGTTAATTAATAATGTAAACCAAAACCCAACAAAGACAAGACATCAGGAGCAGAGTATATGGGGCTCTGCAGAAATTAGCTTCCATTAGACATAATCAGGGCAACATCTCTCACTCCCCTGAGAACACGGACTGCAATTTATCCCTTGAGCTACACACTCGCTTTTGGAGTCAGACCCACGTATCATTTACACCACAAATGTAGAGCATTATCAGCGATGCGATGTAGACCAAAATAACAACCTACACATCTCTCTTTATTAGACCATGATTTATGTGCTCTCAATGGTTAGAAGTTGCTTTTCAAACAGGACAGAAGCACAAACTAGTCCATTACCGGCCTTTTCTGAGAGGCCCCAGCAACGCCGTCAGTACATCCCTGTTCCTCGGCAGAGACAGGCACTAATTCACAGCTTTTCCTGGGCAGCCAGGGCTGGCCGAGTTCCCACCGTGCGAGCTGGAATGCGAAGCTCTCCCTTCTGGCAGGCTGCTGGGGTCAGCCTCTGCCGTTGACTCAGCTGACCCTGTTTGCACTCCGGTTGCTAATCGGACCCCTCTAACACCATGGAGATGACTCCTGCTCAAATATTTGGCTTCACGAGAGGCCAACTTGCAGGTAACACATAAAACAGAACACGGCACAGAAATTCATGGGAAAAGCACATGCTCATTATGATGGTAACACATGGGATGTCTCCAGTCTATAATCTGTCTAACTATGGCTTTGTTCGGGTTTTTTTTCCTTCCTAAAGACAAGTTTCTCACTTTAGGGGGCTTTTGTATCTGATCCACTTTCCATCTTCTACAGATTTCATCCCACTTGGATAATGAAACAGATTCTCATGTGGTTCCTCCTTAGTCCAAGTGGCACCTGGGCTTCCCAGTTCTCCGTCATGAGTGCAAAGCTGCAGTGCACAGGTCTGAACTGCAGACAGAAATAGACAGTCTGAATTTTACTGAAATGGCATGAAACTTTCTTCCTTGCATTAGCATCTGTAAAACACACACATCTCAAAAATAAAGCACGCACACTATTTTCATTTCCCGCTGCTCCAGTTCTAGCCCCAGGGGATCTTTATGCCTTGCCTCTAATTTAGACCTTATCCTTTCTGGCTGAGGATGCTGGGGTCCAGCCCCGCTTCTATGAGGAAGGCCACAAATCTCCCCAACTATTCTGCTCAACTTGAGGGTGTTTTTTCCTGTGATTTCCAAAATGAGCTGCTGCCCTTGTTCAAAACTTGTGCGAAAAAATTCCCTTTGGAGTTCACAGGAGGTCACTTAGACATTACTAAGCGACAACTAGTCTGGGCTTGGATTCTCAGGCTGTGTGGACCTACTACATGCAGAAGGGAAGACCATCATTTGTGACTTCTGTAGCTTCTGCTGTCCCTAACACTATAGAGTTGGCAAGCTGAACTTGCTCCCAAACACCTTGTTTTGCTCAGGGTATGTTCAGACCCGCTGGCACAAATGCTGGATCTCACACTCTGAGTATGGTATAGAAACACCAACAAACCGTCCCCTCTCTAGAATGGAAATATAACCCAGCGTTTCCATGGCTGTGTTATTATAAGTGGCTTTGATACGGCCACAGCAGAGCTACCAAAACACGAGATTAGACGTACGTGTTTTACAAGCTGATCCAATTTTAACTCATTCATTTATTGGTGCACTTCAGCTACCTTGCTTGAGTGTTGCACAACCAAGAACAGGAGCCAATATCTTCAAAGTGCTATGCCTAAGGCTATGCGTGTGAGGTCAGTGTAATGCAGCTCTGATAATGAAGCTACCTTCTTGTTTAGATGCTTGATTTTCCATTGATATGTCCCAGGATTAAAGAAACAGAATTTCACTGTAACTATAGAGCTATTTTAATGCATATGGTCCTGCTGTAACGAACACAACATTTGTATGTACATACTGTACTCATCAGCAATATTGGTTTCAAATGCCACAAAAAATCACCAGCTAAACCCTCAAAGTGTCACAGTATTTAAGCCTATAAAGGTCAAGTTTTTATCTGCGTTTTCTTTTTTGAGACAGTAACTCTTCCCAGTATTTCTCTGCACCCAGAAGGGGCTATAAAATTCCAAGGAGAGGAAAAAAAAAAAAACCTCCACCCTTTTATTTTTGTTTCCTTGCTTTTAGAGAAAGAGAATTAAAGCTTTTATAAAGTAACATGATTCCAGAAGCCAGGGACATTAGAGACTATGGATTCAATAAGTTGCAATAAATTTAGTCTTGGCAATTCTGATTCATAAGTTGCTTTTGATTTCTTTTTTCATTTATACATGCGTGTGAAAAAGAAATAGCTCCACTTACTCCTGATTTGTACCTGTTTATGAAGCAAGAGTCAGACTTACATTGTACATACATAAAACCAGTAAGTATTGATGAGTTACGATCACAAAAATTATTGATCACAGATACCTGTAAATGTTTACTTGAAATAATGGAATAGGTGATAAAAGGAGGGAAATTAAAGAGGATACCAGCTCCTCAAGCAAATAAGCGGATTCCTCTGATTCCTCTTCCCTTTCTGTGAAGGCTAAGACCATTTCTTACCAACCGCGCAGCGGTGGTTTATGACTTGCTATGTGATGCTACAGATGTATATGAAGCCTCTTGAATTTTACACAAAAAATATTGGGGAACTGTAAAATAGCTGATTACATCATCTTAGCAACACTGAACTATGTGCGCCATGACTTAAAAATGGATAGAACAAGTGGCAATAGGCTAATGTGTCCAATCATTGCTGTTCATTAGTGAAGCTGTGCTTCAGGAGAGGGGAAATGGCTTGCGACTGATTCTTTCTCTTGTTTCACTCACAAGCAAAGGCCCAATAAAAATCAATAGAGAGACTTCCAGTGAACCCTACCTAGGCTCCAAACAAGTTAGCAACTTACTCCGTGTGCCTGTTCATGCAGTTTCTGCCTCAGGGTAACTGCTGAAGAAGGTTGCTCATATCTGACTTGCACCGTCTTTGCCACTTACGCTCACCGATACTTTAAAATTCAAAAGAACTTGAACGACTGTATTCAGGGTTGGGTTTTTTTTCCCCTCCTCAAGGATGGTTGGTCTTTTCCATACACGCATCAGGTTTCTATAGCAATGTGTGTTGTTACCTAGGTTATGGCCAGGGATAGTATTTTCAATTGGCTGTGACATTTGATTAATGACCAGACTTCCAGGCCAAACTTGCAGCTGCCTGTACCTGTGTACACACATACATAAGCAGACTGGGAGGGGAAAACAAACAAAAAAAATCGTAACTTGGGTTTTTACAGCCCCGATTTGCAACCATTACATGTAAAAACCCAGGCTGGACACCTTTCAGATTTCCTATGAGGAAAACTATACTGTGTCTTAGAAGAGTTAATTTGGGGGGCTTTAGTATAAAGCCATGTCCAAGAAAAGGAAGAAATCAAAGTCATTCTCTGATGTTCTATAAGGTGTATTGAAGAAACGGAAGTTGAAAGGCAGATTTAATTAAAAAAAAAAAAAAAGCGTCACCAGTGGAAATAGAAGCATTTAAACACCAGTACTGTGGAGAACAAGACGACACAATTACAATCCCAGCAGCCAGTACAAAGAGTATTTGTGTGCGTTAGTGGAATGACTATGGAATTCAGCCCCATAAGAAGTCAGCAAGAAGAATCCCCTAAACAGCAGAAATACTTTAAAATTCATACAATATTTATCTGATTGCCACTACATACTGCTCTAAATCCTGACCACCAAAAGCATACCAGAATGGGGCTGTGAAGGCGCCTCACTCATTTCACAGCTGCATTGAGACGCCTCTCCAGGACTCCTTTATATTCAATTTTACATGCTCACCCAACTCCCAAACTTGTCCCAACGCCATTTAATGAATCACTTCTGCAGCCTGAGACTGAAAACTGAATGTTGTAATCCCTCTTGTTTAGATCAAGATTATTTCAAATGTGGGCAAACGTGATGCCTAGTAGGTGTGCCTATATAAATACATCAAAGAGTAATCTGAGTGCATGTCTGATTGCCAGGCCACATGGCTTGGCAGCCTTGCTATAGTGGGATAAATATTTTGCCATTCAATAGTGAAGAGACACCTGGGCTTAGAGCAAGCCCAGGTGAAGCACCCTGAAGTTAGACCTCTGATTTTTACATTTCTTGCTCTACGCTGAGAACTTAGCACATACTTTCTTGCCACAGCCAAACCTACCAGTCACAATGGTGAAAGATCTTGATAAAACCGGGCAAATGCAGTTTGGGGAGGGCAAGCCACAGAAGGGTTCTGCAAGGGACATCGCTACTCTCCACAGAAGTGAGGACAGGGGCAGAGACAGGCTAAACCAGCCAAAGCACAGCTCACAGCCAGAAGGATGAGCTCAAACCTTCCCCTTCCCCAGCAAGGACTTTGGGTGCTCATGCTCCTAGGATGGGGAGTGGCTTTGCCTCAGCAGATCTTTTTTTCCTTCCATCAACTTTATTGTTACACTGGGTCCATGCTGGTGGACTACAGATGCTCTCACAAAGGGGCAAAGACAACTACAGCCACTAAAATGCTTGGCACAGCCCTGGGTCATCGATTCTGCTGTTGCTTCACAGCCTGCAAAGGAGATTCTCCCCTTTGCTCCCTCCAGATAGCCTGGGTGCAAGCCTGGTTTACAAGTTACGGGGATCTGGACAGGGGCTGATAATGTATTCCTACATCTAAGTGGCTGCCAAAAAAACCCTCCTGGAAATCAAGCAAAGCTGCTTGTGAGAGCAGTTGAAGACAAGCTAGTGTTTGTCAGACATCTACAGATAACTCCAAACAGTACCCAGAACTTAACATTTAGTCATACAAAATGCTGAAACCCAGCCTGCCAGGCCAACAAACCTTGTGTTTTTAACAAGGGTTGGAAAAAAAAAAAAAGGTTAAAGTAACTTCGCTGGTTTTAAACAGTAGAAATATAGGAGGAAAAAGTACGGAAGGGAAGTAAATTCAGCCCTTGTTACATCTTCTGTGTGAAAAATGTGTAACAGCAATCCCACACAAATGTGATTGTGGAGTAAGAAATAGCTGCACATTTCTGCCCTGCAGTCCCTCTGCTGATTGCCACCTCTGACTCGTCCTCCCCCATGCACGTATTTCAGTATTATCCCCTATAAGAAGTTAATTCTGTAATGTTAGTAGGTCAGATGCTTTGCTCCCTGTCCTGTCTGTATGGCATAGGTTTATGCAAAATAAAATTGAAATCCTTTGAGCTTGTGGAAGGAGTTATTGCTATGAGCAGTACCTCAGTGAGTTATTCATGAGGAAGCATTTACAGTGTTTGAAAAGCCAAGCCCTGAAATTCTGCTGTGGATTTTTTTATACAATGAAAACCTACATTTACTTACAGCATTAATAACACACAGATACAGAATAACTCAGTGAGAAGCACCATGGGTTCTATCATTAGATGGTCTGTCACCAGAAACTTGTGTACAGCCACATAGCTTTAGATTAGTGTGTGTTACCAGTTACAGCACCATTTCCTGAACTCTTCACAGATACTGTGCTTAATCTAGCACATTATTTGTCTTTAAATCATGACAACAGGAAAGCCTAATTGCAGGTATTTTATATACAAAATAAAACATAGGAGCTTGAAAGCCTGCAGGTTTGTGATCCAAAGCTCATGTATTTCAGGTTCCCACCAGTGCTCAAGCATCATATGAGCTTGATTCGCACTGAGTCTGCTTTTGGAAGAGCCATGCTCGGTGTCTGCTGAAGGAGGCAGAACAGGAAACCAACCCAGAGGCCCCACTGGAAACCTATCAGTAGATGAAAGGCTGAAATGAAGGAAGCTGTATGTCAGCTAACGAGCATTGACAGGACCAGTTCAGATTTTTGTCGGTGGATTAGTTGGCGAGAACTCACCCATGTGCCTTCCACAGCCCATTAAATCATTATGATGAAATAGGAAGCAAAAAACCCACCAACTTTGAAAGTTTCCCTTGTCTTTCCAGTTCTGGGAGCCTGACATTTCATTCTCCCTTTCAGAAAACCCTCAGAAACCTGTTTTCTGGGGTAGAAAAGCTGTTCTTGTTGGGTTTTTTGTTTTGGGGTTTTTTTTGGGTTTTGGTTGTTTGGTGACACATTGCATTACTACTCATGCTACCAACACCTTCATTCCGGAAGTGTCAGCACACCTTTGACTTTTGGACTCTAGGTTGTGCTAGCTGCTTCTCCCTCAGTGACTATATTGGTAAAATAAAGTCCATGAGCTCCAGCACAGCTGCCTCCCCATAAGGAAATACCTATAGCAGAGGACGCTGCATTTCCAGACTCATTCCCAGAACTTCAGGATGGTCTGAAACTCGCTGGGGATGCAGCAAAGATTTACCTGGGAGAGCAAGTACCGGCTGCATTACTGAGAGCATTACAATGCATTGACCAACATTCCATATTCATCTCAGATCAATGAATCTTCAAATCATCATCCTATATCAATGTGCATCAGATGGTGATAGTTTAGGTAAATTAAATTAGGGAAGATTGGTGGTAACGATGAATATAGCGAGATTCTCCCAAAATGAGGCTCTCCCTCCACATTCAGTGCTCCTACCAAACACAGCCTCACAGTAGGGAGCTCTTACCTCCATGGGTTTTGCCAGTAAACAGAGAGGTTAAGGCAAGAACTACAAATGTGACCTGACACCTAAATCCATAGACTTAATTTCAATAATTGCCCAAGTGCCTTAGTTAAAGCACTGAGCACTCACTGTATTCACAGGTTGCTGAGGACATCCTGTACCACTGAAGACTGTTGTGGCATCTCACTAGGGCTTTAAGTGAACTGCCAGCACCTGAATGGGAATATTTTTATCTGATTTATCCAAGATCACTCAACAAGCTCTGATCAAGGAACAAATCTAGAACCTTCATTTCCCTTCCCTCTTGTTGTATACTCATTAACACCCCGATCTGATATGGCAATCCTAGTCATCTAGGTGGAATACTTTCTCAAGCATCATTTTAAACCCCCTTATAGAAAATAATCTGGTCAAACAACATGCTGACTGCAATAAAGAATGTGCCTGTACCACAACCAAGAGATGTGAAACTGTAGCTGTGCAGTCACGGAGCCTGCCAGCACCTTGGGGTGTTCTGCAGGTGGCTGGCTGAAAGCTCCCTGCCACAGGGTGACCTGATTTAACCAAGCTGAAGCCTGCTCTGTACACCTGCAGAATGGCTGTATGGAATCAGACACACTCACACAGTCCCTCAGATTTCCTCCAAGTGGGCCACCGAAGTGCATTAAAAATGCGCTGGCTTCCTCTCTGTGTGCTCAGCAATATCTGCTGTCATTGTGAAATCAAGGATTGTTCCACAGGTCCATTTAGTTTTCCCAAAATCAAAATGTAATCTCACATTTGAAGGGAGCAGTAACCACAAAAATCCCATTCTGCCTGAATTTTTCTGCTTGCTTTTACTCACCCCTCTCCATTTTGGCACAACCGAAAGCTAGTATAGAGAAATAGGCTTTCTTGGTTTGCTTATTCTGGACTTTCTTCCCATTTCCCAAGTATAATCCTGCTGGTTTTCTGCTTCACTTTCGAGGAGTCAGGAAGAGAAAGAGCTTTGAAATGGGACCCCCTCCTCAAAACAAAATTACCTGGAAGATTACCTGGGAGAAACCATTACAGAACCAGAAATATCTTTTCTGTCCCAAGTATCTAGACTCCAAGTTGTCCCTTTAATTGTGCAATACACCAAAATCACTGCACCCATCTGTCAAAGATAGGCAATGAAATTATGAGGCATAGATGGGCTTGCTGCTAAGGCATTCTGTCCTAGACACACGTTTCTATGAAAGAGCAGCAGTGGGTCTTCAAGTCAGAGTGGCCTTTCATCCGGATGAAAGAGGTGTGACCTCATCTTGGAGTTAGTGATGTGCTCTCATTTCAAGGGAGGCCTCATTATTTTTTTGTTTTGTCTTTCTCGCAGACTCTAATCGCATGGTTCTTCCACTCTCGTGCTCAAAATATCTTCTTGAATCAGATGAGCAAAAAATAAATACAATTTTCATAGCTACTATCAATGTGGTTTTAATGGCAACAAGGAAAGTTGGTTGAAATCCTGCCTGTCCAAAGTGGGAACTACCAGGTCCTCTTCCCTGTGTCCTCACAGGGCAGCTGGAAGAAGGTGTTGTGAAACACCAGAAATGGTGATGGATGGTAGGTAGGGGATGGACTGTCTCCAAGTACTTCTCCAGTGTTTCAGAATCCTTACAGAGGCTGTATGTGGGACGTTAGTTATTAGGGTGCTCAGCCTGAGAAGACCTCTGGCTCTCCAGTCCTTCCCACCAAGTTCCTCAGACTGGGGCAAGGGCTATGGAAAAGGTGTTAGCACTAAAAATGAGCCTTTTTCAGTAACAGATCTTGGAGAGACACATACAGCCGAGAGCACAACATGGGGCAAAGCATTTGGGCGAGCATCTCAAACATCCAGATGTTCCAGTCTTCTCAAAATTGTAAAAAATCTCTACTCTGAATATTCTGGCTGAAGGTCTCAAAAGACGATTGAGAAAAAGAGCTTAACACTAAGGGATAGGTATGTGAATTCACTGGATGTGAATCTGTAATGGGTTTGCATTTGTGGAGACAAGGAGCTGACCCTTCACATGCAAATAGTTTTACACATGAACCATTATCAGACACGCAGTTCCACTGTTTATCTCATTCCTCTGCTGCATTCACCTCTATCTTCTAAAGAGTAGCATGGGCAGAAATAATCACCATTTTCTCAGCGGCTGATCAACGATGAGAAGTTCCTGTATGCATAACTGTTTCTGTACACAAGCTGCAGTGCACGTATGAGGATGCGTGCATACACACACATGTACAAGGTATGGCTGTGCCAGGTCACTGGTTTATGGGCTTACACGAATTCCTAACATGTTCCACGTTTCCAGAAAATATCTGCTCAGAAATTAAAAGCAACATTTAAATTCAATTCTGGATACCCTCAGCAAATTTGCTGGAGCTATAGGACAGCTGATATATATGTTCCTCTTCCATACATGTTCCCATTTTCATTCAAGGTGCTGAGCACCTGGGACCAGACCAATTACATGATATAATCCTGCTATGGTTAGTACGATCAAATGGGTCAGAGTCTGTGATGTTTTATAAGCTGAACTCATATAGTGTTGTTGGGAGATAAAAATAATTTGAACAAAGTAAATGAACTGACCAAGATATTCTCCATTTAATGCTATAGTTCATTATCTGAACTATTATTATCATTATTTGAAATAATGTTCTTTCCACATATGGGTAAATCTAAAAATATTATTTATAAAAGCATGTAGTTACAAAATGTTTGGTTAATTTAAAAAAAAGACCTTCTAATTACCAAAATATTACCACTAGTAACTAAATCGCTGTTTAGCAGGGAGTCCATGTTTGTCCCTCCACCCTTCACAAAACTATTTCAATTGGAAAAATGAGCAAAGACCTCTGGAAACACACCTGCCCATGAGAAATACATACTGATGGCAGACCTGAAGATAGCAACGTGGGTAAAGATAACTGAGCACAAAACATTGTCTTTGGATAGCAGACAGAAAATGGACTCTGAAACAGTTGAAGGCATCCTAGAGCAAATCAGCCCCTGGGTTCCTTGCTTTGTCACCCAGGTAGGAGATACGGTTTGTCTGACCTAAACTCAAAAGTCTTCTCAAGCAACAAGTAGAGCAAATGAGTTACATGATGAAACCTGCACAAGAAAGTGGAAGATCAGCAATGCTAACTTAAATAGGAGCATTTTTCAACATGACGTATGCTGTCCAAAGTGGGCCAGCCGGCAGATATGTCCCCTTCACCTGAACAGAGAAGTGCAATTTGAAACAGCAGCTCTTAGGCTGATCTCTTTGAAATCAAAATTCAATTCTGGTTTTGAAACTGAATCCAGCCTGGCTGAATTCCTTCATCTCTGTGGCTCAGGTTCACCATCTCCTGTAGAATGAAGACTGAACATGCTGCTGCTCTCCCAGACCATGGTACATTATGGCAGATAAAATGCATCATAAAGACTCATTAGAACTGCTACAATAAAACCTCTCAATTGAAATATTTAGGGAAAATTTGTTTTGGGTAACACTAAAAATTAGTCTTCTTCAAACACCCCTTTTCTTAACACCAGTCCTGCTACAGCCCCCCATAACATCCCTTTGTAACCACCTTACCCTATTGAAAATGGACTGTTTGTGCTCCTTGCCCTCCCTCGTAGAGGCTGTCTTTGCTGCCACTCTTAGCCAGGAGTTACTACATTTGAGTTCTTCCTTGTGAATGAGAGCCAAAAAAAAAAAAAAAGAAAAAGAAGACGACTTCAGCAGCAGGACCCCTGTGATTTAGCTGCACCCTCCCTGCCACAGTTTGACTGTCAGCAGCAACCCACTCCCTGCTAAGCAAAGCAGCTCAGCTTTACAGCATCTCTTAATCGAAGTTAGAAACAGCTGTGTGCAAGCAGGAGTCAGCTGGGGCGAGACCCCAGCTACCAGCGCAGTGAAGACAACTCTGATTTTCATCTGCTGCAGTAATTCCCTGGTCTTGTAACAACTCATTCTCCTGAATAGCCACTCATAAAGGGTTTTAAAATCACACCAGTCAGATTTCTTTTCTCAAGGCTCAGAGGTCTTAGAGACTAAAAGCAAGGAGGGAATCAGTCTCCATCATCATACCACTTCCCTGCAAAATACTGCATTTGAATACAATTCAGCTATTTTGTTCTTACATCCTTCACAATGCCCGTGTAAGCAACACCGAGCTGAGACTTTTTCAGTGTATTACTACTTTTGTCATCTCGTGTTTCTGTTTAACAAGAAGGCATCTTCTCAGTGTCTTTGATGAAGAAATTATTGCAGCGAACGCAATCATCTTTCCCTGCCTCTTCTTGTCCTGAAACATTCCTTTTGCCACTACATCATGGAATAAATCCAAGATTTCCATGTGAGTTCCTGTTTCCAATCCATCAGTGAACAGTGTGTTCTGTCTCAGCTATGTGCTCTTCAAACTGTCTCCTAAACTGCGGGCGTTCAAGGTCCCTTCATATTTCCTGTTCTTCAAGATGCCAGTTGAGCTGGGACGAGCTCTGACACCTGCCACTTAAACACAGCATTTCGTATGGTCTAAGCAGTGAGTAGGTTTGGTCTGGGATAGTGAGCCTGAGTTGTAGAAACCGAAAAAGGGATACAGACCTGTCCCATGTGCCATTAGACCTACATATAGGATTTTTCCTGCATCCCTGTCTCAAGTTCTAGTCCTGAGAACTTAAAGATCCAGCTTTTCACGGCAGGAGGTTCTGTGCATTGGGTCGTCTAAGCCCACACAGGACAGAAGTCTGCTCCACTGCAGGTGAGGCAGCTCTTAATCTGACTTTTAGTTACCTGACACATTAAAGCAGGCAGAACTTCTGCCAGCTCGACTTAGCTGATTAACAGCTTTGGGGAGTCTGAGGGAAGACCTTATTGCTCTCTACAACCACCTGAAAGGAGGTTGTAGAGAGGTGGGGGTCGGTCTCTTCTCCCATGTGACAAGTGACAGGACGAGAGGAAATGGCCTTCAGTTGCACCAGGGGAGATCTAGGGTAGATATCGGGAAAAACTTCTTTACAGAGAGGGTCATTAAGCATTGGAACAGGCTGCCCAGGGAGGTGCTGGAGTCCCCATCCCTGGAAGTGTTCAAAACCTGTATAGATGTGGCACTGAGGGACGCGGTTTAGGGACCCTGGCAGTGCAGGGTGAATGGTTGGACTGGATGATCTTAAAGGTCTCTTCCAACCAGATGATTCTGTGATTCTATGCTCTAATGTACAGAGCAATATCATTTTA
The DNA here is from genome assembly GCA_009769605.1 of Bucorvus abyssinicus. Classification (NCBI taxonomy): domain Eukaryota; kingdom Metazoa; phylum Chordata; class Aves; order Bucerotiformes; family Bucorvidae; genus Bucorvus; species Bucorvus abyssinicus. The sequence continues at coordinate 8,620,958 of CM020028.1, read as the reverse complement.
CAAACATAGATGATTATCTTCCAGGAATCATTTAAACCTATATACATTACCAAATAATTTTGATAAGCTATGCCTACCCTGGGGTGAAAGTCAGGACAGTTCTTGTCACAAAACCCATTAAACTGAACAGGCTCTATATTTCAAGTCTCTCCTAGTTTTGCCTCATTTTTTTGCCACAGCAAGAAGGGGCACTGGGTATGGGCAGGGGCTGAACACGAACTGAACTGCAACACACCAATGGCTTACCCATGCCTTTCTCCTCCAAGCAGGAATGGCGTGGTAGCCATACAGGGTTGCAATTAAATTTAGGATCAGACTTTGTCGAACTTGTCCTACTCATCACTTCTAGCCTCGCTTTTATCTGCTTAGCACTTCACACCTTCTCTCTGCAACATCAGCCTTTTGCTTTCAGTCCCTCCCGATACCTCGATAACCACGATGCTAATCACAATATAGGAAGATAAGAGTCAAGGAGGATTTAGACAGAAAACCCTGGGGCTGGCCAGAAGAATAACCAGGCGACAGGCAGATTGCTTGCGTAGGAATCGATAACAATTGAAGACACCAGTATAAGGATAGTATAAGGATCACAAAATGAGGCTCCCTTTGTAGGTATTAGTTACTTTCACAACATCTTGACGGGATGGATGAATATTATCAGAATTGTAGAGATAGGACAACAGCTTTTTTAATCCCATTGTGGTCTCCTCATCATAAAATGGTGGACCTAGCTACATATCAGTGATTTTTTCCAAGTCATTTATACATCTATATGCCTCTGTCTGCCACATCACCTCGCGTGTTAACTGAATATAGTATAGCTGTCACCACCATACTGGAACAGGTCTAACCCGGCATGGAGGCACTCCAGTGCAACCTGGCATGCTGTCGGGGACGTGCTGCTCTGAGAGCAATTTGCCCATGGTCATAACACGTCAGGAAGGAAAGAAAAGCCAACAACTCATTTGCACATAAAACTTTTTTCTCCTCAGCTAGAGGAATGCAAATGCCATGTAGCCTTTACATTGTCTCCAACGGTTTGGCTGATTATCGCATCTCTAATTCCAGTTCACACAATCCACACAGCACTTTCTTATTATGGATGTGCTGCTGACATGTACAAAGACTGATTAGATAGTTAGACACAAGCCAAGGAAGTAAGAAATACACAACTCCACTTTTAATAGAATTATTTTACTATAGGCTCTTGTGTGCGGTTGAATTTTTCTTCACAGTTTGATCTCTGCCCTTTCTTAGGAAAAAAAAATCCAGCTATTGAGTTAAATCTTCCAGATAAATCACAGCCCAGTGTTTTTCAGGTTTATCATTCTCCCATCTGTTAGACAGTGAAATATTCTTGACTACACTTATTACAGCTCTTACAAAGCTCCCTTCCCAATCCTATCAGTGGGCCAAGAAATGTTTTTCCACTTACATACGTGTCCTGCCTTGGAAATATACCCATTCCTTGTAAGCAGTATAGGAGAAAACTACACCACAAAGGCCAAGCACACTTCTTTTCAGGTGAGCAGCCACTTGGGTGGCCAAACGATGTCTTCTGGATGCATGCCAGAGGGGTCTGGCTAAGAATGGGTAGTCTACATAGGTACATGGATGGGCTGCAGAATACAAACATCCTTCTTCTGGGTCAAGCTCTACTGGTAAGGCCCCAGGGTGGCATTAATGGTGGCCTTGTCCTGTCTAACTGGTCACTCATGGGCTGTGCTCAAAGGCAGCTTCATGATACAGAGATGCAGACTGGATTGAAGTTATACACCGCGGTAGATGACTGAGTTTCTACTGACCAACCTCAGAGGACTCAATAAAACTAGAAAAGATGCAGAAAAGGCTAAGATTGATCAAATGTATGGAGTAACTCTTCAGTTTAGGAAAAGATGACTTCAGGAAAAAGATATGACAGAGGCCTGTAAAATCAGATGTGGGATGGAGAAGGCAAACAGGCAAGGCAGCATCAGATGAAAGTAGCAGGTGGGAAGCTCAAAACAAATGCAAGGAAATACTTCTGATATAACACTATTCTTAAATAGCAAAACAGGTGCTGTTGTAGGTGCTAGAAGTTTGGTTTTGAAATGCAATTGAACAAGATCTTGGAAGAAAAACTCATCAAGGTCTACCAAACACCAGCTTTAGCTCAGGACATGAGCCACAAAGTGTTGGAAGTTGGGAGAGTACAATGGGAAACATCCTTATGTTCTTGTCCTGTTCTTATACAACTCCTTGGACCCATGTTAACTGGCAATTGGCACAAAAAAGAGACTGATCTGGATGGAAATGAGTTTCAAAGCATTAAAAATAGTAATGTAACCTCACAATTAAGCGGAAGGTGCCTTTATCCTAGTGCCATCTATACTATGACTATGATAAACCACCTGATTTTCTATAGCCTAAACTTTACCATTTGTAAAATGATACTAATGGTGCCCGTCTTTTAAAGATACTCTGAGATCTACAACTGAGCAAATAACACAATGACAAGGAGTTACCCATTTTACTAACCTAAACCTCTCAGCCACCTAAGTGTGTCAAGATGTGCTGGTGCTCAAGTCCAAATAGTCAACAGTCTGTGATAAGGCCTTAAAACAAGATGTAAAAAGACATCAGGCATTAAATTGAGTTTCAGAAGCACCAGCTGTCGCTGAGAATTTAATACTTTTTGAGGTAAAATCCTCCTTTTTGTGTTTATTTTGGAATCTAGAACAGGGGGGCTCAGGCTGCTCTTTTCAGAAATGTGAAGAGTCAAGTCCAAACCTATGTCACCTGTTTATGGTTACGAGATGTTGCAACAGCAGTGACAGGATCAGACCTGGCAGATTCCTGGCTTCTATCAGGAAAAAAGTTAGGGAGGAAAAAGCAAGGTGGACTTGCACTACCTGCACTGCAGAGAAGATGTGTTTAAGTCACCTCTAACTACAACACTTGGATAAGCTGTGTCAGCAGAGCTGCAAATCTTGCTTGGGAAGCAAGGTGAATGACGAACTCCATTACAGGGTAGTTAGGAAGCTACTATTCTCCTTTAAATTAGCCATTAGCTAATTTGAAGCTGGCTTCTGCAGAGTTATTTTGCTCAGCAGGGACTGCAGTAGAGGCACTCTCATGTCTGCGTTGTCACCCAGGGTTGAGGCAGTGCTGTGAACCTACCTTGGCAGCTGCTCTGCTGCAGTGAGACTTGTACTATTCCCCATCCCCGCACAGAGAAAAAACCTCCGCTATCAGCCCATTATTTTCTAGTTTAAGCTGACTTTCCCCTCTAGGTACGTAGCCTCATAGCTCTAATTTTCAGCTTAGAGCAAGCACCAAGCCTATCATTCCAGGTCCTGACCAGCCACCAGCTCAGTCCAACAGAGAAGCAGCATCTCTCGGTCTCCCATACAGTTTTGTAATTAAATTTTGAAGAGTGCTGCTCGCTCATGGTTTCAGTAGGCTTTTCATTTCAGCCAGTGGCTCAAATAATCATTTCTCTACGAGTCTCCTCAGTTAGGATTAGTTTTGCCAATCTTGAGTATTACAATTTTTCTGTATTAGTCTCCTACGTTAGTCTCAATGTTAGTTCATGGTGTTGGCATTTCTTGTAGGGGACTTGCTGCTTCGCTTTGTGCGCTGTATCATACTGGTGTTTACTTTGGGAAAAATTCGTAATGGTTTACAAGAAGACCCTTGTTTTACGACCCTTCAGTTTCAAGTCCAAACAGACTTCACATAGTTTCCTATTACTGGTGCCAGGAAGGATCTTTACAAAGTTTTAAAGAAGGACGTGGCTGATTGATAAAGAAGTCCGGTATCCTTTTAGGATGGAAGAAAGTGAACCCAAATCTGACAGCAGTAGAAAGTTGTCACCTGCTCTGAAGTAAGGAGGGGATTTTTATTGCAGCTCAGGGGAAGCAGCAGTCTCTTTAGAGACAGAAGCAGCACTTCTAACCGTCTTGCCAGCTAAGTGAGGTAAAAATCAGTTTACTGTCATGAAAATACCATATGGGGAGAATAGCAGTACTGGGAACTCTGCTCCTTCCTGCAGCAAATTTTGTATCCACACCAAACCTGCTGCCAGGCTGAAGCTGGGAGTGAAAACAATAAACAGGGCATTTGCTGGCAATTACTCCTGCAATTCGGGGGAATTTTTGCCTTTCGGTATATAGCACTAACCACTCCAGGAACGGCAACTAACATCTCACAGAAGACTTGGCTGATGATGAATGCAGAAGTCGTTGAACGAGCACGTACAGTGAGCAAGGTTCATTTGCTCTCATCGCCTTCTCATTAACTGTTAGGTATGAGAGACCTTCCTCCACATATGCCATCTCTGGAAGCTAATTTAACCCTTTCCTGAGCATCATACATACTGCCTGTGATATATGAGCTATCTTCATGCAAATCTGGTTCTCCTCCCATCAAAGACATTTTCAGTTAATTCTGTATCTCTTTAATAAGCTTTTAAATCTTGTTGCTATTTTGCCTTCACACCTACTGCCCTGTCTTCACAAGGATTTATTCTGTTCCCCTCAGATGTAAGCACTTTGTAAGATGTAAGGCTTTGGAGGAAAAATAAGATCAAGAATTATTTGCAGTTCCCTTACAGAAGACTCTGTCCCTATCAGGTGCCAAAACACTCAGCTCCCACTAATTTCCGTGTGAGACAGAGATGACTTCGCTAACAGCATTCAGCTTCTTTCAGGTTTGGGTTCCTCGTGGATTTCTGCAGATATCAGAAACAATTTCATAAATGAGCAGGGATTTTGATACCTTATATACAAGAGCATATGAGGCTATCAGGTCTAATGGCAGAGATGCAGATCCGCTCACTTGGAAGGTAAGATCCCTTACACATCTTAACCAAGCTAAGCAACATCCCACATGGTGTTCAGCATCCCCTGTGTGCTGGGTGATAAATGCAAACACACCCTTCTGATAAAAAGTAATGCATGCCCTTTGCTAAAGCTTCAAACCCACTGACACAGTGGGGTTTCTGGATGAGTGATTCCCCTCAGATATTTGTTTTACATGATAGATTATTTATAAGAGGTTTCAAATACACCAGCCTTCAGTCAATAGCTGGCTCTACAGCTTTTTCTGTCACTGCCCCTTTTGATTTCCTTTGGTTTTCCTTCCTTGAGATCAAGGTGATCTATTTTTAGTGCAGGGACTGGTTAAGTGAGGAGTTGCTATAGTGACAGATAGCTGATAGAAACCAAGTCCCACTGCAATTCCTCTGGCTGGTAAATGAACGCTGCCCGAAGTGGGGCAGTGGCCAGGGGTGCCCAGACCACTGCTCAGCTTGGGGGGGCATTAATAACAGCCCAGGGCTCTCAAGGTGATGCTTAATGTATATGAAATAGCCAGAAGGCAGCCTGGGTGCCTTTTGTAGGAAACACACATCTTGCTGCCTTTGTTGACCCAATAAAGGAGTCAGTGTTAGTCTTGGGCTTCGCAGCGGTTTCCTTCTGCTGGTCCACTGTACAAGCATCCCTAGCTGCCCTTACCCAAGAAGTCACTCTGTTCTTGAATATTGATCAAAACAAGAACAGTTTTATGTCAACGTTGAGAATTGGGTGGGAAAAGAAGCACAGTCAGGATATTTGCATCTTCAGCTTTCCTTGCAACTGAACAACTGAGCATCACAGAAACGTTGGTTGGAAAGGACGCTGGAGTCCTCCTCTTCAATGTCCCACACAAAGCAGGTCTAGTATCAACCAAGACCAGGTCAGCCATGGATTTGGCTAGTTGAGTCTTGAAAACCTCTAAGGATAGAGAGGCCACAACCTCTCTAGGTTACCTGTGCCAGTGCCAGACCACCCTCTTGAGTGAGTTTTTGCTAACATCCAGTCTGACCTATCTTTTACTCCTTCTTTTACCATCTGCCATGACTAAGAAGACTTCAGCTCCACCACCTCTGAAACTGCCTTTCAGGTAGTTGCAGGCTGCTATTAAATTGCACTGCTGCATAGGCTTACCTCAGCATCCACTAATGAACATTATCAGTCACTAATGAACATTATCAGTCCCCTGATATATGGATCCCTGGATGTCGACCATCCCTAAATTCAGATATGTCCTTTGGGAAATGTCAACACTATTTCAGCTTCTCATTCTTTCAACTCAGTCCTTCCCTCAAGGCGGCTGGTACAGTACTCACCTCTGAACACCCACATGACTTTTGTGGTCACTATTGCAGCAAGAACCTTTCCATTGCAAACTTTTCATCTCCCTCATATCTCCGGCTGACTTTCCATCTCATTTCTCCCTCATCTACATTTATTAAATTAATTTCTTTCCCTATTCTTGTTTATCATTTCTAATTATACTGTATACAAGCAGCAGAGATGTCACAAATCATCTGTTTCTCGCCAGGAGCATTGCCCTCCAGGAAAGGCAGGCTTGTCACAAGAATCCTGTGTACACTATTGTAATTCTTTCACTGACTGAAATAAAACCACGGGGCCAGATGGGCAAGATCTGTTAGACAATCCGATGACTGTAGCTCTGAGCGTGTCAAAAGGCTCCTTGTTACCCCACAGAGAACACAGCACTGGGAAGCAGCTGTTTTCCGATGCCTGGAAAAAACTCTGAAGAAACAACAAGATGCTCTTAATCAATGTTAGCTAATCCTATCATGCCTCCTCCAACTAGACAACCCCAACTTTATCAAAGGAGGAGCAGAAAAAGGACAGGGTGGGAATTCTTCGGTGTAAGCGTGCGATGCCCCTGGGCTCTGTCCTTAAACCAAGTAAGGCTGCATGACCTTTCTGGCACGGAGAATTCAAGCCTCTAAGCCAAGCCTGCCAGCTGCATATTATCTTCCAGAGCAGTCCTTCATCTCTCAAGATCCAGGCCTTTGCATTTCAGTAGGACTCTGCAATGACAATAAAATGGCTAAAAAAATTTTGAGGTGTTAAATCCCACTGCTCTGAGCACTTTTAAGTCCTTTAACTGCTTTTAGGTTGGACAAGAATAAAGGTGAAAGTAGAAAACAGCTGAATCCTGGTAATTCCTGGGATTTGCTGATCCAATAAACCTGACAAACAAACTGCCTTAACGTCATCTTTGAAATTGCACTCTTGGGCATTTCACTGAAACTTTGAGCACAGAGTCAATAGTCCAAAACATTGATTTCTAATTAAACAAAAGTACCTACCTACCTAAATGCTACTGTCAAGTGGAATTTTAGGCTGTGAAAACAGATCTGGGCTTGAAATTTGCTTTTAAAACCTGTCAGCAACATTTGTAATAGAGATGCATGGGAGTATAAATAAATTGTGGTCTAGCATAGCACATTCAAATCGAGCAGAAAGTCCGACTAGGATAACAGCTTCTCATACAGACATCCTGAAAGTCAGAGCCCTTGAAAAGCCCTTGAAAAGTGAAAGGAGGAGGAAAAAATCCTGGTGCAATAAGATGAGAGTGCAATTTTGATCACACATGGAAATCAGTAATTCCAGTGATTTTTGGCATGTAGTTCGTGATCCTCCAGCATTCAGCATGAAGACGCTCCAGGTTACATTCTTTAAGCTGAGACGCTGTGTATGAAAGCCTTATCTATGCTATTCTCTTATCAGCTCAAAAATGAAACAGATGATGTTTAATTATATCACAAGGTAACCAAGATAGTTTTCCAGCCTCGCATACATATCAGAAGTGACCTGGTACCTGAAGGTAACAGAAGTGAAGAATGGAGAATGGAAATCCTGGTAAATACATAAATAACATCTGCTTTCAGAACAGGCAGTGTCTGCTTCTGCTTTCACTCACAATCATTGCCCCGCTTCCTTCTGCCTCAGTTTCTCCTTTTCCACCTCAATGAACCCCTCCTCATACTTGCATTTCACAGTTTTACCTAGATTCAATCCCAAGCCTTTCTTTTAGTTTCTATCTTTCAGGAATAACATTCATCCTGCTGTTCCCAACGTCACTATTTGAATAGCAGCAGAATTAAAGTATCTTTAAGAATGTAAAAAACCGAAGCGTCTATGATGCTGCTGTGCCTGGGGGACAAATATCTGCACCCACAAGCACCAACAAGGACTGTAACCACATGGACTCCTAGATGAGAGTTCTCCCTGCCCCAAACCTGTACAGTTTGTAGAACTGCCTGCCGAAAGGGAGGCTGGCCCTGCTGGTCTCACCCACCACTTCGCTGACAACAGCGCGTCAATGAGTAATTCAGCCATTTATAGTAATATAGGTATTTTTGATCAAACTTTGTGATAAGATGCACTGAGCTGCCTGTAGCAGGACTGGGAAGAAGCGTCGGTGGGCAGACTCATTTGCAGCACCGAACTGCTTATTTGTGCCTCAAGGGAACATACTGTATTTTCCTGTGTATAACTTGCCCTTCAGAGAAAAATATCTTTCTTTGAAAATAAAATACTTGGAGAATTTGCACTTGGACAGCTCATCATGAGGGCATCTTTTTCAAGCCCACAACGGGCTGCAGAAGAAGGACGCTGCTGGGCTCTGCACCAGGGAGGTAGCAAGGGAAGAGTCTGGGGCAAGGAGTTTGGCACTCTGCTAAAATATAACTCCTTTTCAATTTCCACCACATCACTGGAGGTTCTCTGGGGTTTATTACTGTGTGAATTTACTGGTACCTGCTTGAAAATACCTTGCTGATTTTATTGCTTCATGGTCCCTTTCCCCCCATTCAGAATGCTTCAAAGCTGCATACAAAGCTGGGGTGTGCCAGAAAGCAGCAGCACAGTGACTATAAGGAAGCAGGAAATGGCAAAATAGAAAGTCGCAAACATTTAATTAAGCTTATCACTGGTTTTCTTCTTCCTCACAACCAGCCATGGAAATTTCACAGCTTCCAGGTCTCAGAGCCCTCTGTAGTACAAGATTAATCGGTACTGATCAGCCAGGGCCGCACATTTTTTAAAATCACTGTCAGCTCAACGGAGCATAAAAACCAGTAGAGAAAATCATTAACAAACCAAAGCAGTCTCAGTTTCTCATGCCCAGTCTCTGATGCTGGTGTTTTTAAGCTGCTTTTCATGAGCAATGGGATTTTGCTCTTTCAGTTCGTTTGTAGCAGCTGCTGGAACGTGCAACCACTCCCTCACTCTCATTTCTTTTCCAGAAATTTTTTTGTCATGGTTTCTCCCCCACTGCCTCATAACATAAACATCCCACCAGAATGAGAAAAATAAATATCTCCACTCTGGTCCTCCCACAAGCAGCATCACCCACTTCGGAGTGAAGCGCCAGATGAACTGCAGCTCCCCAGGCTGGAGGAGCAGGATATCAAGTCCTGTCTCTTTCTGCAATCACTTCTCCATCGTCCTCCCACACGCTTCCTGTCCCTGTCCTCAGTGCAACTATCCACAACCTGGCTTGTGCCCATAAATAGTGGTATGAGACAGGCTGAAGTATCTCCTGGGCTTCTATTTGCACTTGGAGAGGTTGTTAACTGCATGCTAGTTGATTTGGTGTAAGTCCTTGCCCATGGACTGCTGTCTGAGCTGGTTGCACCCTATGGCAGGTTAACTTCACGTGGTGATCACTGACGCAGTGATGTGGGAAAGGACGAATATGATTTCTCTGCTTAACAGATGATCCATGCTCACTCCCAGCTTCACTGGTCTGGGAAGGATGATGGCAAGCAACGGAAGAAGCCCCTTGAGTTTTTGACTGAAAGGGGAAGCCATTTCCCCTAGGGTTGACTATTTAAAGATGATACTTTAAAATAAGACACCTCCCAGATCTGCTCTGGAGCCTCAGCAGCCCTCCATCCCATGGTGGTTAGCAGGGATACAGGATAAAACATGTGCACTGAGTGCCACCAGAAAGGCTACAGCAAGTCATGGAGTGACTCAGGGACAAGCCCCTGCCCTTTGCACTGGGACAACCCGGTTTGTGTACATGGTGGGACACAGAGCATGTTTGCACATGCGTGTATTGGGGTCTGAGTAATTCGGCAGGTTCACTTCTAACTGTAACAAGTAGCAGCAGCACAGGTCTGGGACCCAGGGACAGCACTGAGGTTTGCTTGGAGACCCTCAGACCTAGCATGTCGGGGCTCAGCTTCAGCCCCTGCCAATTAAAACTCATGTCAACAAAACCCGCAAGAGGAGCAACAGGGGCAAGGAGAAGCTCCTAGGCATTTCCACATGACTGAAAGCTTCCAAGATGAGGAGCCTGAGACTAAATGTCTGGGCACAAGGCAGCGCTGGGTGCCATGGCAGCCACGTGTGCTGCAGAGCGGTTCCTTTGCTGGGCACTCGTGGCTCGGGTAGAGAAGAAACACTTTTAACATTATACCTTTTGCATGTGTCATTCAATCCTTCAAGGAACAGACAGTGTCCTTTAAAGGGCAGAGCAATTAGGCTCGCTGGGGCCAAAACATTGTCCCCTTCAGAAATGCCACAGAGCCTATCTATTTACAACACACCGGGCAAAGCAAGACCTGGCAGGCAGAGGAGCTCCCAGCAACCCTGGAACTGCAATAGGAAGGAGGAAACTGTGGTGGTGATCCAGAGATTGCAGAAATTTGGGGTAATCCTAGTCCTCAGCCCTGACAAAGTCATATTGCATAAATCAGCTTCCCTGCTGTTTGGTGGGTAGCTCAAGCTTTGACATCTGTCTGTTGGCTGCTCCTCTCCAAGAGCAAAGCTGCAGGCTCTCTGCCTTCACCCCACAGCTCTCCCTGCTCTTGTCTGCTCCTGGTGCTCATTCATGCTTTTCTCCTTACCCTCTTTGTGTGCTCTCTTCTTCTGTTTGGCCATACTAAGGTCTCCTCTTGCTGTTCACTTGGCATGAAAGGACTGCAAGGCCCCCAAAACAGGGAGCTACAGGCATGCCCATCCTTGGCAATGCCACTCTTCACTTCTGTACCAGGATGTGAACCTCTTCATTGGTGCAGAGGAAGGATGGGGTGTAGCTCACCTGATACACAGAAGAAAGCACTACTTGAAAACTAGTTGCAGTGGCCTGATGGCATCTACCCCTGGGAAGACAAGAAGCCGTGCTGGCCCAAACCTATTTACAACAACTGGAGGACTCTTCCTTAGAGCTCTTACAGAGATTGTCACCTTTCCCACCCTTTTTCTGAATACAACCCAAGCTTGTTCAGCAACAGGGAGGCTGCTATGGCAGCATGGCCAGCCTGGGACAGCAGGATGGGAAAGCTCATGTTGGATTGCTGACATTTGTTTCTCATCCCTGATGATAGAGGCAACTTAAGGAGTTGCAAGAGTGTGTGACCAAACCTGATGAGCCACAAAGCCTGGTTGCTACCAACACTCCTGCATGCCGCTAATACTGATCATAAAACCTGCTGAGTGCCGGCAGTTCCCTGCTGCTCAGAAAGTGTTTAGTAAGGCGAAATAGCTAAAGAGATACAGATTAAATCTAGCAAACAATGCAAAGCTTTTGTTTGGACATCTACCTGCAAATAATTAAGGCCATTAGGGGCCATTTGCAAGTGTCAACCTGTTTCCTGAAAGGAATCCAGACTCCACTGGGATAGCAGAGGCAATCCCCTGGTAGTGCATTTGTGCAAGGCAATAACCCAGACACATTCCGTTTGCCTTTTCCTGCTCTTGTGACTTGGTCGCTCTCCATTCATGATGGAAATATGATGCAGGGAGCTGACCTGGTCATGCTCTACATGAATGATGTATGCAATGTCTGTAGAGTAAACACTGTGCAGAAAGCTCTGCTAACACTCGTTGTGTACCACTGGACTGGACTACAGAGCTGGATTAATGGGAAAGAAGGTAAGGAGGATCACATTTTTTGGCATTTCTGGCATTGCACATTCAACTGTTTTTTATAACTCCGTCACAAACGTTGCAGTTCATATAGCCAGTACTCCTGGGGCTGGACAAAGGATTTTCTCTGTGGAGGAAGATAAAGCTGGAGTTTGGAGTTAGACTCTGAGGAAGCAGATTTGTGATGCTGTTTGGTGCTCCCAGCAGCGAATCTTTTTGTAAACATTGGCTCTTCCCACCTCATTGATGAAACCACAAGAAGAGGGTGAGTTAGTGGCTCAAAGTGCCATTAATCACTCAATCAGCAAATCACAGATGTGTTTCTGCCTAAGTGAGAATCTAGGAGGTTTAATTGGACATTTGGGAGTAAATTTTACATCTGGGCAACCTGTAATCTAAATTTTCCCCTCTTTTTGCATAAACTCTGTTACCTGTCTTTGTGCATCTTGCTGACACTATGTTAACTCCAAAGACCTGGGTCATATCTCATTCACATCACCTTGACCTTACTACCACTCCAGCAGAAACCTTCAGGTGGGTTTAGGGGAACGCAGAACAAGGCACAGTACCTTAGATTTACTAACACTTACCTGTACAAAACAGGAGCAAACCCAGAAGCATTTGCAAGAAGGACACCTTTAAAACAATACAACTGACCACTAAATACATTGCAAAACATTAAATAACAGAAAAACAAGCTTTCTGGGCAGCCACCCATCCAACTGCAACTCCCCATTGCTACATCTGTAAGTAACTCTCTGCATTGCCCATATGGTCCAACACTACCCATACCTTCATCATTCTGCTGGATTTAACTCAGTGACTCTGGATGGGTAGAGAGTAAAAAAGAGCCTTGCCTACCCTTTGTCGGCCTCTCTGAACTGTGCCTTATCTGACTGATTCAGTGTAACATCAGTTTTAAGCCTGTTAGTCACAGCACAGAATCTCGCAGCAGCACTCATGGTCTTCAGGGAACCACAGAGTTGTGAAACAGCTGCCGTATAGGAAATCCATTAAACATTGTATTTCTCCACAATTCTTAAGAAAAATAGCCAGATCCTGTCGGAAAACCCCTTGACTCCTGTCCAGCTGATCCCTATGAGATACACAGATACTCTGACACACACAGCTCAGCACCTGTGCTAGAATTAATACTCAGTGACCAGGAAAAGCTTTTGATTAATGGAGAATGGTCCCTAATTGCAACTCAGACACAATGATAACAATAACTGCAGTATCAGAAAGATACGGTTTTTAGTGCATTACTTATCAAATTGATACGCAATTTTTCTCTACTTAAAATTAATATTTCAATATATGGTTTTAGCCCTAACTTCGCATTTAGTTACTATTCTTCAATTAAAGGAACATTAGTCAACAGCCCCTTTTGAATGTATTTCATAGCATTTACTGTAAAGCTTCCTGTACCATCACTCTTTTTCTAAAGGTTATGTCTGATGTGTGTTACAGGTGTCAGCTCAGACGTTCATCTCCAGTGCAAGCCAACATAGAAATAACCTCCACACAGCAACTGCGCAATTCAGTCAATGACAGTGCGAAGCTCAAAATTGTTGCTGCATTATTTGCTATCCCCCCTCTCCCAAAGACCAACGTCCCTCCTTTTTGGATGGGTAACGCAGAGTCCCTACCGAACAGGCCACGAGGATCGGACTGGCATCTCTCCGAGCTTTTGCACTGCTCCTTTCTCTTCTTGCACCCTCTAAAGCTACCAAAACGCTTCATGAGCTGCAACATGCACTCAGGCGGCAGCAGCTGCTTGTCATGCCCAGGACTGAAATAAAAAGGCAGTGTGAGGGGCGAGGCAACGTGTCGCTTACACCAAATAGCCAGGTGTGAGAAAATACAACTCCAGAAAGTCCGTGTGGCTGCAGAAAAAGTCCAGCTTGCCGGCGGTTCAGATCTAAGCCGCTTGGTTGCAGTCTTCGATGAGAGATGTTCTGCAGCAGGCTGCCAAACGTCGGACGCCAGGCTCTTCCAGTCTTAATTCCAGTGTACAGTAACTCGCCTGCAAGTATCTGTGGACATGGGGAGAAGTTCAAAGTCTGCCCAGCTTGCAGCCACGGAGCTTTTATCTGTCAGCCGTCAGAAGCTTCGGAGACTGAAGCAACATTTCCCAGTGGATCAGCTCATGCGGAAAAGGTCAGGAAGCGCCTGATAAGCTCCCTCGTTTAAGAAATACTAACTATGCAAAGGAACCGCAAGCCCTCTTGAAGGGAATTGTCATGTGCAGCTCAGCATGATGACTCTTTAAAAAGGCTGTAAAAGGAAACCACCCCTGGACAGACAATTCCTGGCAGAGAGCGTCCCAGGCACACTCGCATGGTGACATGACATCACCCAACTATTTTGATTCATGTGTGCTGGGTCTTCGCAGCGACAGCAAAGTCCAGCTGCCTGTCGATGAGCTTTGAAACGCCCAACCCTCCGCAACTAATGACTAATGGATTAATGGGAAAGAGCATCTGCCAGTTCATAAAAAGAAGGCTGATACTTTCTGGAAACTGCAGCCAGAGTGATGGGCTGGACTTTTCTAGCGACGTGCTCTCCACGTGATACGCATATCTATATGCTTTGCATAGACTACTCCATTCAAATTTGCTGTCTGCAAAGCAAAAAGCGCCCAGGACAGCTGTTTGTAACACAATTGAAATCCACTGCGTGGTCTTTTCAATGACCCAAACATTCACGGGGCTGTTGCTCATCCCAGCTGGCCAGAGTGCATTATGTTAGGCTCCGAGTCTGTACATTTAGAGCTGTTTATTTTGGGAAAGGGTTGATCAGCATGGGCTTGATCTTGAGCGGCTGGAAAGAGGTGCAAGCACAAACCAAGGCATGGTCAAACTATCATAGTCAACCTTCCTAAGATTAGAGTAAATGTTCTGTTAAATCAAAAGCTTTTTTTTAAGTCATAGAGCACCAGCCTTTCCTCTGGACATCACTAGAACTTGAGGCTCAGATCTTTCAAAAGTCAAGCTCTATATGAGTAATGAGAGTCTTTTCTTTTTAATTCCTAGGAAGAATTAAAGGTCATATCACCTTTTCCTCTACAAAGAAGCATGCCTTCTTCTTTGTGCCCATGCTTGCTCCTGGGACTTAATATCATTAGAAAGGAAAAGAAAAAACAGCCATCAGCACTGTAGAAAAGACCTTTATCAACACAGATTCCTTACAAGCTCTGGTCTTTCGGAAAGATGGCTGTCTCCAAAGCATCAATGCAAGGATGCCCCAGGACTTCAGGGACCCCAAGAGTAGGTGCACAGATGACAGCAGGTTCATCTGTCATGCTCAGCTACCAGGGACTTCCCTCAGTCTACCCTACGGAGAATGTGGAAGAAGACAGTATGGAGGGCACCTTTGTTCTTTCTCCTCGCAACCAAAATAATAAAATTATTAACAAGACACTTAATTACCTTCCAGAAAAGGCTCTCACTGATATCCAGGTGAGGAACCACAATAATTAATTTAAGGCAATTCCCAGCCTTTCCCCTTCTGACTTGTTCTCCTACTTCATTTACCCCCGTATTTGTTGTCCTGTTTCAGTCCTGCAAGTGAAGGTCCCAGCACTTTCCACCAAATAACAATCCTTTGCATAAAATAGCCTGTCAGCACAGTGCTTTTAGAAAGCCCCCTCTCCAGCCCCTTCCTTGAGGCTCACTGTTCACCCAACACAGAGGGGAAGCAGATGAAGCAATGAGAAGTGTTGAGGGATTGGCAGGGAAGAGTGTCAGTGTTACTTAAATATTTGTTTTACTGTAGTTGTATGAGATGTCAAGCTCTCCACACCTCATCTGGCCTTAATGTGACCACCACATTTACTTCTGCATGCTTCATCTTCATTCACCCTTCCCTTCCTTGTGCCATGCTTATGCCACCATGACTGAGACAGTAGCTGTAATGGGATAAGCTCTGGCTCTCCCCAGAAGTGTGTTTCATGGGCCAGCTCTCAACCTACTTCGACGAGGGCGATGACCTTCACAGTCCTTCTCATTTGAAAACCAGCTCCCCAATAGCAAAACTGAATCTTTCATAATGGAATTTAAGCCTACTGCTTCTTATATTATTCACTGTGCATGTGGAGAACAGATTGTTCCCTTCGGCTCTGAAGCAGCCCTTAACAAGTCTAAAGACAGTTATCCAGTTCCCTGAAGAAAGACACGAGAAGCTCTGCCTACAACCCCAATGCAATGGGCACCTCAAGTTTCCCTACTTAGAAAAACATTCCTCATTCTTTAGTGGTCAAAAGACTGCTCAGAATGACTTAATGTCATCAGAAACCATGAAATTTAAAGCCTATTTTAATGAGATAAGAATTGGTATTGCTTCAGTATGAAAACAGCCCCCTTTTTGATAGAGGCCAAGGATAAATAGTCACTGATGACCTTTTTGAGCAGAGCCGTTGCACCAGGAGGGCTCATTTCCCCTTATTAAGGAAAGCAGCAAGACCCTAATGTTTCTGCACAGAGCTACCAGAAAATGAAATGCTGTTTAACAACTGACTTTCATAGTAAGTTGCTAAAAAAAACACTAAGCCTTTTGAGTATGATCATTTTGTCTCCCATAGCTAATGGTGTAACAGATATTAGCACATTTACACCAGATACTACATCTTCTTAATGATTCCAGTGGAAGGATCTTATAAAAGTAATAATAAAAAGCTGGGCTTCAAAGAGCTCCTTTGGGGCCATCTATGTTCTGGAGATTGAAAACACAAATCCCTTCCAAACAACCATGAAATGGACTCTTGTCAAGCTACTTTAAAGTCTCCCAAATTAGTTACAGCATATTATGTTTCTCGAGCTGCATAAGGGTAACACCGTGCCCTTCCAAAAAACATACGCAGGCTCACTCTGAGAGGTACCAAGCATTGGGCAGCTTAATAAAATTATTTGGGGAGAAGGAATCAACAAACAAACACTCCTGTATGTGTGTGAAATGCTTCCCTAGGTTCACTGTATCTGCTAGACTGGCCAGACCTGAACCGTTTCATGGCCTTAGAGCAGCCTCTCTGCTGACAACTCATCAACTGCCTCCAGACCCACCACCCTCTTGCCCCAAGTCATCTGTTTCTCTGACAGTTTTACTTTGATGTTTGATGACGATACTTGATGCTTGACCTAACATCAAGTCCAAAAAATAGCCTAACAAAGTCTCTAGAGCTTAAAAAAAACCCACATCTCCTGGAAATCTCCCTTACACCAGGACTTGACTTTACCCCATCAGCTGCCTGTCTGCCCAGCCCACCCAGCAATGTCCTCCCTCACGCATCCCAGCCCTTTTTTTTTTTTTTTTCCAAAATAGAGGCTGGAGCCCACAAAGTGGAAAAGATCAAACTCTTTCTGTCATATTTTCCACTATTTCACAGGGCCATATAGGGAGAGGAGTCTCATAGCAGGAGTAATCTCCAATTCAACCCAAAAAAGCCCCATCTGTGGCCAGGCTCCCTCTTCTCAATGCTTCTTGCTTTTCAGTTCTCCATCTCTCAGGATAAACCCACCTTTTGTACCTACCCCCAGGGATTTAATGTGACTCTTCAGCACAAACATAACAGAAATCTTCCTGTCTCTGCATGCGATGTGAGGATTTGTTCTATGGAGTACAACTGGGGGTTGAGTGTTCGGATTTGCTCACCAGATAGGAAATGTGGAAAATGCCATCACACCAACCAACTGCAGCCGTCATGGGGTGTCTGACCCAGACGTCGGGGTTTTGAAACACAAATTGATTCATTTATCTCCTGGAGGTGTAAATTCTGTGCCGTGGTGAAAATACTTTAAATGTCAATATTTTGAACCATTTCCTCACTTGCCTTTTTAATAGGAGCTTTAACCTGATAAACAAATGCAGCAGCAGAGTGTGGGGCAGGCAGTGGGGACCAGTTAGTCCTATCAGGTTTATTCTGGTGTGAAAATGGAAAAAATAATACTTTCTTCCTTGAAATTTAAGAGCTTATTTAGCAGCAAACAGGAAAGCTAAAAAGATTATGCATCCCCATAGTGACAATTAATGCTTCAACTGGCTTCTGACTGCAAATCGCCCAAACCAGGTATTTTCCTTTCTTCATTGCTGAGAATTCCCTTGTTCAAAATTCCCCCTGTTTTTGTCATTGCTCAGAAAAATAAAGTTCAGATCCACCCTTAGAAAAGTGAAGCATGAATGATGTTTGCATTTCTACATGCATCTGTTTCCTCTGCCTTGTTGTCCTTAAAAATGTCCCTAAATTGGAGTTTTTCTAATTTTCTCTTTTAAGTTCTACAGAATGATGGCAAAATCAGACATTTTCTGTCATTGTCAGTGGTGCTGGGACATGCTTACAAGCCTCACAACACCAGACTCATTTTTAACTGCAACTGTATTTCATAGAAACAGAAAACTTGGAAAATATTTCAAAATAAATACGTGAAAGAGCTCTTTGCTCTAAAGAAACCCGCTCAAGACTACAAGTGATGCCATGCACAATAACAAAAAGCCTGTTTTGCCTGAACACCATTTGCAGACTGGTGGACCAGAGCATGCAGCCGACCTTTCAAAGAGAAATACAAACTACCATTCTCTCCTCTGGGCCAAGTCCAGCTCACACCCCATAAAAGATTGCAAGTTTATGACTCCAAGCTGGGCTCAATTACTTCCCATAATCATAACCAAGTGTTTCACTGTAACGAGTTTTTGTCTTTATCTCCCTTTTTATACTACTTCATGCTGCTTTCACTGTGCATTAAGAAAGACTTCAATCTCTGAAACTGTCAGGCTGGCACTACATTGGTTTTGAAAAATCCGAAAGTTTAATTTGACTTCTTTTGTAGCAGTCCCAAAGGTGCACACCAGAACCCTCGGTAAATTACTTATAAATTACATCCTGGCGTCTGCATGATGTTTTTCCACCCTACCTTTCCAGAGCTTATATACAAACCAGCAGGAATAGGAGTAACGGCGATGGTATTGTTGGCATATTGTGATTTCTAGCAAGAAAAACACCGTATTTGAGGCTCAGAGCACCTACCCCAAAAGACCGATAGGCTGGGGACTGATGGCCATGATTCTATCCGTTTTCCCCCACATACTACTAATAAACTGTGGTGCATATGCTTCCAGCACTCACTTCTTCAGCAATTTCAGTTCGCAATGTGAAAAATGGAGATGTCCTTACATAATGCCGCTATCTGGCTGCGCTCAAAACAGCAAACCAGTATTTGATCCAGCAAGTACAGGATGTCTGGTGTGACAACACCGCTCCTAAAATTTAATAAGTTCTTGCTCAAGGAAAACATCTCAGCAGTAACTTTTAACCAAAAAATAGCAGAGGCAATAAGTTCCTTAGAAGCATTTTTCCACTTGTGCTTTTCTGATCTCTTCTCACTTGTCTTTCTTCTTGCTTCTATGAAGTCTTTCAACCATATCTATCCACAAAACCTTGAGAGGAGATAGGATAACTGGAACATCACAGTTCTCTTTTTCATCATCTTGTTTTTCTTTCTTTCCTGCTTCTTCACTTCTCATGCAGGATTGGAACAGACTAAATGATGATGAAGTTAAAATGGGCATTGTAGGGCTGAACAAAACATCACCTTTAGTTTAAATGAAAGAAAAAGTCTTTCAAACAGCACTGAATGTGTTGCACAGAATAAATGAATAAAGCCAGAAATTACTCGAAGAAAGTGATACATTAGGTATGGGCAGTACCTGCAGAGTGAAATTCATACCACTATCCCCTAGTGAACATCCCAAAACACAAGACTAAAAATCAGAGCACCACAACTCCACAGAAATACATCCCTCCACTGATTCTGCCTTAGGAGATGCATTTGGAGAGAAGTGGAAAACTCACTGAATTAGCACTAGTTTGCACCAATCATCAGCTGTCCTCGGACGTCAACCCTATACAAATCCAGCGAGCATCCTTCATTGCACAGTCATACATTTGCAATTCATAAGCTAGTAAGAGCATTGGGAGTAAAACATCTTCACACGTATTTCCTGCAGTTTTAACACTCACACTGCCACAGTTATCACAAAATACAGCTCTAGTGACAAGCATGCACGTTGGTAGCAATGCCCTCATCCTAAAATCTAGATGGGACAATGAGATTTCAAAGTAATTTCAAGTTCGGTATCCCTCTGCTCTCCACAATAAGCAGACAAATCTAACAGCAAAGGCCAAGAAATTTGCTTATGCATAAAATAAGACAACAAACAGACTCTTCTCCTGACTTGGTATTATTATCTGCTATTTTTGGTTGGAAAAAAAAATGCTGATAGTGCAATGTTGGGGTTGATAGTCATCCCACAAATGACCCTTCCTATGCCACAGTGGATATAATAGTGACATATGTGCTGTATATATTATACACATAAAATTAGAGGCAGCAGTCAGCAGCATCCTATTAGACCCCTGGGACAACACAGAAATGCTGACTGAAGAGGTGACGTTGAACCACACCTTGAAAAGCTAAATGCTTAGCTAATGCTTGAGAAGCCTTTCTCATTCCTGCCTCCAGCAACTTCACTGATGACTCTCCTGTTCTTCAGTGACGAAAGAGGGACTTCATTTGGTTCAGCTGCGAGAAAGCAGCAACTTCCAGAGGAAGGAACCATTCCCCGTGAACTCCTAACCTCAAGGGCGAAGGAGTTTGCATCTGTGAGTTTCTCCTGCTCTCAGCTGGTGTGATGGTGCTGGAGAGCCTGAGGCCTGTGGTCAGTTACCTCTAGGGTGTCTAATGCAGGTGTTTACACAGAACGCACATCTTCTGTGAGCTACTGCAAACATTGTTTTGTTGACAGTGAAAGCAGGGTCTTGTAGAATTAGACCAGTGGTGAGATGAATTGGTCATTGAACTCAAGCTCAAAGCTCACAAAACCCCAATGACGAGCCTGGGCATCTATAGGAAGAGCTTTAACTACTTCTTCTATAGCCACCGACAGTACGTTTACATGAATGACTAAGGACATCGCACAGGTCTGGATCCCAATGTGATGAACTAAACACAGGCATATGCCAAGAGGAAATTCCTAAAGGATCACCTAACACTGCATTGTCATTTGAAGTGGGAATGTTCCAGCAGGGGGATTATAACAGAAAGAGAGGAATTCACTGTCCGCAGACAGGGACTGGCGCTGCAATCCAGCCCCCTGCACAGCCTCTTTGCATTGCAGCCAGCTCGTTGTTCAAGCCATCCCTAGCAAATGCAGTAGACATCCATCTGGTGGTTAAGAAACAAGACAAGGGATTTAAAAAAAAAACGGCACAAACCCACCCCCCATTTTCTACCCTTACTCTTCCGATGAATTAAGGCTTCTGAAGCATCCTGAGTTGTAAGCAAAGGAATAAACCCAAGTGCATTGCATACTTTAACATCATAAGAACAGAACAACTGGCAAACCAGCTCTGCTAGCTTCCCAAGATAAACACTTCAGGAACCACCACCAGCCAGGTCTCATAGAGTACCTTCTCATCTCCAGCAGAAGGTAGGTAAGCACCACGGTTTGTAGCTTCTTTGCACGGGGAGAAGTGACTTTCCAAAAGTGCCCGTTCAGCAGGCTGGCATGAAGCCGGCGAGGAACAGAACAAGATGGAGGTCTGTTGGACTCGACGGCTCTGCTCCTTCCTTTGCAACATGTTGTTCACACTGCGTTTAAGCGCTGTGTGCATGAGGTGGCTGTCTCACATGCCCCAGCTCCAACGATATTACTAGAATTAGTCGTCCAGATTCTGGAAGATCTGCCAGGGCAGATGGGGGTACAGAGGAGGAAACATTCATTCTCACATATGTGAGGTCTGGAAGAGAAATCATTCCAAAGCTTTCTGGTTTCTCTTTCCAGGCTGGTTTTTTGGTTTGTTGGGTTGGATTGGATTTCTGGGTTTTGGTTTGTTTGGTTTTTTTTTTCACCCAGATCAAACATAGCAATTTTGTTAGCAAAAGAAACTTTACTGATTTTTTAGAAAGAAGTGAAAACACAGTGAGAAAGACAGACCCTGCAGCTTACTGAGACAGTAACAGAGGTACCTTAGCAATCTGCCAGGGTACAGAACAGGCAAAGAGCGAGGCAATGGACATGTAAGGGGGAGCTGGCATTGTTTTACTCTCTACAATGAACTAGAAACCATCCAAGCTCCAATATTTCCCATTTCTTGATGATTCTACCAAGTTGTGTATCTGGCAGACAGGTAACTTGGAAAAAAGCTTTTGACTCAACCACAGCTTCCAGCTGGAATCTGCTGCAACTGTGGGAGCCACTAGCCTATGGTGGGAATGAATCAAGGGACAAGCTTGGTGGTAAGAATTGCCCTGTTCATTCAAGTGAAAACACCAAGCACTGTCAAATTCAGAGTTGTTTATCTAGGATTGCGTGAAAAATCTCAGTGGGTTGGCTGGGACCAATGCAGACGTGAACTCGCGAAAGCTTTTTTGAGTCTTTATGCCTCGATGACAGAAGGACTGGAAACCTGGGAGCTACAAGGCAGTAAGAGAATATTCCTATAAAAGCCAACCCTGTCAATCTGCACACACAATACCTGGCAGGAGAAAAAGTAGTCTGAAACCTTTTCACAACAGCTAATGACAAAGGAAGAGACTGAAAAGTCTGATAACTGCATCCTTGGGGGGACTGTCTGAAAGCTAGAGACAGAGTGGGGAAGAGGCAAACCACGGTAACTCCTTGCACAACACTTCCTTGTTTAGTTATGTTTTAGGATGCCCTTGTGAATCAGAGGGCAGGTACCGGGCTCAGGCATATCCCAGCTTGACACAGTTCTAAGGGGCCAACACTATCACTTCCAGCCCGCATTTTCCCCTGTTCTCTTCTCAAAACACGTCAAGGCCTCATATTGAGGAAGATACTGGAACCGGAAATCTCTTTTAGTGATAACTTAGCTCAGCAAAGCATTGGGCCAATCACACTACTATTCTACCTTGTAAAGTCATTTAAGTTGGCTAAGTAAGTATCGTGGATGATCAGAACTCGTACAGTGCCATCAGAGTCCAAATTCGTGTCAAAGGTCAGCATCTTGCAGTGACTTCAGTGCTCAAAGTAGAAAGCACTCTACCGTGTAGCTCTAACATCATTAATCAGTTTAAATTCCACTCAAGAATCAAAGCAGAAACTCAGTGTTATGGTTACAGAGCTGTGAATATTTCCAGCAGCACAAAGGCCAACTCTTGAATTTCTTGGTCTGCCCCAAAAGTATCCTGCATCCCTAGTCCTTCATTCGGGTGTCTCTGTTTTCAGGGCATGTTTCTAACACAGTCCGTAATGCAGAGTCAGGTTGCCTAAAACAGCCGGTAAAAACCTATCAGTGTTACAGACTGAATGCTCTTGTTATTATTACTTTAATACTTATTTGTGGAAAAAAATACTCCATCATCAACCCTGGCAGCCAGCAGTATGGCCCGGAACTCAGACAGTCATTTTAGTTGCAAACAAAAAATATTAAGACCTCTGTGCTGACAGACACAAACAGAAATTACTGCTGCCAAGCTGCATATTCCTGTAAACCAGGCAGGTTGTTTTCAGGCATAACAGCAAGGAGGCAGAGGAGGGGAGGAAGGAACACTGAAACGGGGATGACTGGCCTTAATATAGTTTGGTTTTATTCTCAGCTCTGCTACTGGGCAACTGCATGGCCAGGGATAACTCACATCATCTCTGTGAGAGCTTCAGATGAAAAGCCTTCTTCAGACGCTGTGAGTTACTACAACTGTGAGAGTGTTATTCTTAGACCAATCCCTTTTCTATACCTCTTAACCAGAAGGATAATGAAAAATCTTAAAGAAAACACAGACCTACAGCAGATGAAGTAGATATTTATGATGACCACAGGTTTCTGGCTTTCCTTCTGTTTATTTGCTGCCTATATCCATTACAAACCTCTGCGTTCAAAGGCAAACAGCAAAATCCCTGTGTCTGCAGGAATTGGAGTGGGGCAATGCAAGTGCACGGCAGAGGTAGCATCAACCCTCAGCTCAATAGATTAAACTCCCACCGCCTCATAGCAAAACCCAGGCTCATTGCCAGCAAAAACGAGCTTCTCAGTTAGGCTTTACATTAATTACTGAGTGGTTTTTCCTGCTCAATGTATTAAAAGATGTAACACGAACTCCTGCGTCAAGCACAGCACCAACAAAGAAGGTCCTCCCAGTCTTTTGGGTCACAGCCCTAGCCAGCATCACCTTGAATCCCCTCTGAACCCTTCAGCCCTCAGCTGCTACAAAATTCACACTCTTAAACTACAGTAATTAATGAAACTTCACCAAAACCCAGAGAAGATCTGCTCAGGGTTGCACACGAAGCTCTGGGGGAGCTGGGAGCAGAGCAGAATGCTCCTGCCCCATCTTTACCCTCCTGCTCGCACTAAGGTGCCACATCACAGCCCACACAGACTCAGCATGGGAGAGAAGGCATGGGGCACCAGCAGAGTCGGAAAGACTTGCTGCAGCTTAGCAGCTCCCCCTGCATCAACTCCTAATGTGCTCAGCTACTTAGTGAGACCGCCAGAGAAACTCTTCATGTTTAGCAACAAGCTTTACTGGATTTTGCATTACTTGACCTTTGGGAAGCTCTTTGTGTCTTACCCACCTTTTCTTGGTCACCATCACCAGGCACTTCCCAAGGTGAAAGACAGCTTTGCTTTTGTTCCAAGAGCACAAAACATGCAGTTGTGCCTTGGGGCGTGCTCAGTGCTCCCTGTGTTGGTCCACAGCAAAGCATAAGTCTGACTCCTCAACACAATTTTAACTTCTCCGCTCCAAGAAAAGGTTCTGCTCCACTTTATTAACACTTCCAGCACAGTAAGTGGGCACGGCAGACCAGTGTCTGTCCTTTACCTACCGTGTGGCACAGTCCCTACAGCCTCACAGCACTGAGCCCCTCGGGCTGTACGTATTCTGCACCCATCAGTCTCACCTTACCCCTGTAAGACTGCAAATGAAAGGGCCTTCTTCCCTTCATATATCCCTTCATATATCCCTTCATATATTAACATTATTACTGTATTAATGCAGTTCCTAACCTCATTCGGCCACTTGGCTTTGCACCGTGCAAAAGGAACTAGGAAAGAAGAGTGGAGGCTTTCCTGGCACAGCAAAGTTCTCCCCTATCCTTCAACTTATAATGCAGTGGCAGAAGTTGCTTCTAATGTCTTAATCAAATACGATCCATTCCCTAATGCACAGGAAGTACCTGTGTCCAAGGGAGAGGATAAGAAACTTGGGGGGAAACGAAGTGCCAGGTTTAGAGAGAAACAGGACCACACACATTCCTCGCCCTGAACTCATCAAAGGGTTTCTCCCTCTGAATTTTGCAAGACGTGCATGTGCCGGGTGTTGTTGAGCCTCGCATCTGCTGGGTGGAAGGGAAACTAATTCTAAGAATTTCAGCAAAGTCAGGCATTTTCTTTTTTAATGTGAAAAGTGGCAAAAAATGTCAGTAGCGCCGGCAGTAGCTTAACAAAAAATTTGACGTTGCCTGCACACTGATTCCTGCTCCAGTCTAGGATTTGCCTGCATGTCTGCATTTGACAGCGGTAACTCCTTGGGATTTTAGGTTTTCTTTAATATTCTGAGAGCCGTGCAAATGTATTTCCTTACTCAGATCCACCCTCCTCTCTTCTCCCCACTTTTCGGCTTTGTAAAATGCAAATAAATTCCTGGACCATAGTAAAGCCATAAATAAGAAGTCGTAAAAATATATTTCTCGCCACTTTTTTCCCAAGGCTAATCTCTTCAGTTATATCAGCACTTTATAAAATAGCATGGGAAAGTATATGAAGAATCTGTTTATGTGATTAAGATTTGGCTCTTCGTTACTGTGGCCCAATGACAGTATTTTATGCTTGGCATTTGCCACTGCCAAGGTTCACTCAGTCGTCTCTCTCTCCGTGACCCTCCAAAGCAGAAGGCAGCAAGATTTAATATTGCTTTTCATGGAGTGGCCTTACAGTAAACCATTACTGGCGTATCCATGGAGTCTTGGAAAAAAAGAACATCATTAAGTACCTTGCTAATTTTTTGTTACAGTTGGAATGGATTCCAGTTTTCACTGATGGCAAAAATCCAGCTATTCCGAAGGGAAGTGAATTTCCCCCAGTCCTTCCCCTTACTGCTGTCCTGTTCCCAATCTGACTTGTGCCTCAGTGTTTCAAGGAACAGCTCTGGATGCCATCTAGTGAAGAGCTTCAGTGTTTTATTATCTTTCACGGTAAAGAGTTTGGAAGGACTTGAGAGAGAGCTCCAGGCAGAAACAGAAACAGGACCAAAGTGCATATACAAAACACAACCCTAACTCTTCTTCCTGGCAGCTGGATGACAGAGAAGGAAAAAAAATGCACAGCAGATAATTTTTCCAGTCTGGTCCCTGACATGGTTTCCTAAGTGAGAAATGATGCACAGTTATCCCAGTGCTCCACAGCAGCAGATTCAGCACCCTGCAGGGTTATTTTCCAAAGCAACTTACATACTGTTCAGATACTTACTTTAGTGCCACTTGTTTTATTTACTTAATAACGTCACAGGCCTTGAATACACAAGCAGCCATCTCTCTCCTTTACAATCCCACCCCAAACATCAGTGCCCCATTCCCACAGAGCCCTTCTGCACTGGAGGATGACTCGGTTTAGCCACGCTGAAGCACAGGATATACTTTCCAGCTCCTTGCAATCGCTCCTCCAAAAAAAATCCGCATATTGTCACACTAAACAACATGACAGCATCACCTCAAGGCAGTAAATAGAAGCCTGAACACAATAGGACATGTACCACAACCTTGTAACTCCTTCCAAGTGATGCCAACCACAAGGCAGTGAACATGTGAGGTTCATCTGTGCAGTATAATTCTGTTTCCCCTCTCATCACAGTGGTAGCAGGCATGAGATTTTGGACTACTGCGCCAACTTCAACAGCTTTGTGGGGGAGGAGAAGACACCTTTCTGTTGTAGCACTCCCAATCTTGCAATTTAAACCACTGGTAAAAAATCCACATGGAAAAACTATTGACGCTGTCAAAAAGCAGATGGAAAACTTGAAGCAGAAACAAGCCCTTAAAAATACCACGTCTCTTCTTTTCAACTACAAAACTGGAACAGGCAAAGGAATAGGCAGTGGAAAGGAAGGAGGAGGTGACTCAACAGGCTCATTTTGTGGGGCTGCCTTTTGCTGTTGCCTTCGCCAAGCCTCTTGTGGCTGAGAACCATTAGAGCACCTGGATGGTTGGAAGATGCAAAAGCCGGTGCGTGGAGGTATGCCAGGATGCTCACACTGAACATGCACAAGTGCATGAGAAAAACTTACCTCCTCCCAGCTGCACACCTCTTCTTAAATACAAAATGCAGTAAAAGAGTGAAAATGATGGTGCCAATCCGGAGAATCATGGTCTCCCAATTTCTTTTCGAAGCACAGCTGAGACCCCCAGGCTAGGCCAGGGCAGCTGGACCCTCTCTTGTTTCTCGGAGCCAAACCGAGCCAAACTATGGCTAAAGGTGTGGCACAGCTGGTGCGGGTCTGTGCTCTGTTGGCTTTCCCACTCCCTGGGTTTGGTAGCTGGGCTCCTCAGGGAAGCAGCTGCGTGCAGCAGATTAAGTTTCCCATCTGCAGCACAGCTGTCTGCTTTGTAAGCTCCTCCACCGACAACGTTCACTTTCTCCATATCCTGCTTTCCAAATGGAGAGGTTATGGGGGCTTCCTGTGATTGCCATGGTGGCTTCCACCTACTCCAAACAAAGCTCCAGGCACTCCGCCTCAAAAGCTCGTCCCAAAATGATGGGTCAGTTGAACAGCAGCGTACTTCTGACCAGCGTTCAGCAGCAGCTTGTTTGACTTTAATGCAATTAATTGCAGTGA
Source organism: Bucorvus abyssinicus (assembly GCA_009769605.1). Lineage (NCBI taxonomy): Eukaryota > Metazoa > Chordata > Aves > Bucerotiformes > Bucorvidae > Bucorvus > Bucorvus abyssinicus. The sequence goes on along the minus strand of CM020028.1, from coordinate 8,593,393 downwards.
CATGTTTTTAATAACAAAACCCATGCCACAGAAACTGCAGTTGGAACAAGAGCTGACTAAGGCCAGTTTCCCACAGGGTTTTCACTCCCTCTCTCCTCTAACCTGTGGCCCCCTGGTGCCACACAAGCTCTCCTGGGTCTCTGTTGTGGCTGCAGGCCACCCAGACCTTCTGTCCCCTACCACAGCCACATGTAATGAGGTGCCTTACTTCAAATTTCACCCTCTATAAGAGCCATGTGCTTCTCCAGACCATCCTATGAAGCTGGGGACAATCCCAAAGTAGCCATCGTCCTTGAGTCTCCACTAGGGCTTACCCCCTTAAAAAAAAATCTGAGGTTCCACCTCCCTTCATCACCTCTAAACTCTGCAGTTAAAGGAAAAAGTGAAACATCGCCATGGGGCAGAAAACCTCCTCCTGACATTTCCCTGCACAGAAGGTACACTCCCTCCCTCCCCCCCCAAATCCAGTGGGGTCTTGTCTTTCTGACTGCATGGATATGTGTACTACTGTAACACGGAGATGTTCTGTACAATGCATGGGAATAAGACATGCTAACTTCTTTTTGCATTTTCATACTTGAATATTTTTTACATATTCTTTGCCTCAATGGTCTGGATAATATGGAGCATAAGTCCACTTTGGTTAAAAAATTTGAAGGAATAATGGCCCATCACAAAGGAATACCAAAGCGATGGTTGATAATTAAGTAGATTATGTCATTAAGAAAAATGCTACTTTTTTCCTACCACAATGAAGACCAGGGAAAAAGAAAATGTTCCTAACTACTGCAACAAGCCCATCTCTGATACCTCATAGCCATGCCTTTGAACCATTTCTCTAAATTCAGAACATTTCTCCCTGCCCGTCATCCCTTACCACTACTAAGAACTTGCTGATAATCCACATATTTTCTGCATACTGGGCTTCTGATTCAACAAATTCTAGACAGCTGTACAAACTGGTTTGTGCTAATCCCCACCATTTGCTTGAAAGATTTCCGCCACACGCCAGTGAACAATACAAATGTCAGATTGGCGATAATCCTCATTACTTACGATTTATGTTTTTAAGGTGGAAGGGTCATAATTAGGCTTTGTCAGTGAGAGGGTCTTTGATTGCATTGGAAGTAAAGGCTTTCCTTTGGCTTTGAAGGACAAAACCCCACACAATAAAACTTAGATCCCCACGTGGGAAAGTATTCTTTGCTACAGAATCACGGAATCATCTGGTTGGAAGAGATCTTTAAGATCATCCAGTCCAACCGTTCACCCTGCACTGCCAGGGTCCCTAAACCATGTCCCTCAGCACCACCATCCACACGGCTTTTAAAACACCTCCAGGGATGGGGACTCCAGCACCTCCCTGGGCAGCCTGTTCCAATGCTTAATGACCCTCTCTGTAAAGAAATTTTCCTGATATCCACCTAAATTTCCCCTGATGCAACTTAAGGCCATTTCCTCTCGTCCTGTCATTTGTAGCGTGGGAGAAGAGACTGACCCTCACCCTCGCTCCCACCTCCTTTCAGGTAGTTGTAGAGAGTGATAAGGTCTCCCCTGAGCCTCCTCTTCTCCAGGCTAAGAGAACCCCAGGTCCCTCAGCTGCTCCTCATAAGAAAAAGTTCTCTGAACCCTTCACTAGTTTCGATGCCCTAGTTTCGCTAGTTGTTCACCACCTTCATGGGGTGATGAGCAAATATTGTGGAAATTAGCCAAAATATTTCTTTTTATTTTCTTCTTTTCTTTGTTTTTTGTTTGCTTGTTAAGGAGGTCCTTTATTTCCCAACTCAGCAGGCTTAGGTGTCTGAGCAAGGATTTATACTCTTGACTTCAGGCACACAAGTCTGGATATTGCTCCACTGTGGTTCAGAGCCCAGTGGTCAAATCTCCCCCTTGTCACTGAGACAGTCAGATGTAGCAAATCGGATGTGTTAAATACACATAATGCAGCAGAATTTGATATTCACAAGGGTAGAAGCCACATTTTAATTAGCTTCACTGAAAGGAGCAATGCTTTCTTCTAAAAGATGGAAAAATTCAGCTAACTGCTCATCTGAACCTTTATGTCAATTCACTTTTGAGGTTCGCTCTCTTGAACAAGTTTAGGTCAGTGCTGCCTTGCTGAGGGCTCACGGCAAAAGCCCATTACCTGGCTACATGTTTCAGCCGCCGTTCATGCTTCTTCCTTTCAGAAATCCTTTGAGGTGTACCTCACGTGGCCAAGCTTCACCCCTTCTCATCGCAACATGAGGCAGGCAGGCACTTAATAAAGACGCTAAACACAGAATAACTAACATGGGCACTATTTGCCACCTGTGGCTGCTCTCATTCCAGAATTAAGCATTAGCTCATGTACAATTCTTCCACCCTCTCTCCAGAAAATCTTGACCTTTGAGGTGTTTAGATGTTGGATTTTATTTTCTGTGGATTAAAGTTTTGGCCTCCAGCTTCTCAGCTATGGGGGGCACGTCAGCGTGGGCAGAGGATGGAGGAACTGGAGCAACCATGTAACTGCAAAGAGCATCATCCTGTTGGCTACAGCACGTTGCCAAGTGCAATTCTCTCTCCATTAAATAGCTCCGTGGAAACACTGTGAACATGAAGAGCTATGGAAACCTTATACTTGTGTTAAGCAAAACAATCTGACACCAAACCTTCCGCTCAGCTCAGATAGGCAATGAAGCAGATACATTCACAGTGACCTTGAAATGAACGCGCAGGATTCCAAATAGCAGCGTTTGTTGAGGAATATATGATTAATGGCTTACCTTCACACACCTTCCCAGCCAAAACTGATTGCATTAGGGTCCTGTGCATTTGTGAACGCAATTAAAAAGTCTATCTGGATATTAAGAGCCATATTCTGACCTGAGGGCATGGCAAACCCTCCTGGGACAAGGAGAGGAGAAGTTGGTTTCCTGAACGACCTGCTGAAATTATTGCTGTTACAAAGGTTGGAAGGAGGGATGGTTTTATCTCCCGCTGTCTGAATGGGTTTAGAAGAAAAAACAAAAATTAAAAAAGAAAAAAGCATAAAAAATTGGTTCTTAGCATCCTGCTCAAAAACCTGAGCCAAAACATCTCCAGGCAGGCAAGGCAATCCCAGCCTCTCCATACAGCACAGAGAGCAGTGGGATGCCCACAGGAGGGCACCTATGTTTCACAGGCGAATAGGAGCTCCCAGGGAGATGCAGTGTGGGCTCAGACAGTGTGACACTGTCCGGTGTGGCCACCCGCAGGCACTTGTCACCGCAGTCCTGTGTCACACGCCTAATGGAGCTTTCTGAGCCTGCACTGACATTTGGACTCTGAGAGCCACAAGCAGCAGGAGATGCTGCAAGAAGTGAACTACAAGAACCCCATTGCAAATCCCCACAGTTGTCTTCTAATAAAGTGTGCTTATAGGAACCCTGAGGCAAGTTGTCAAAATAATTTACTAAGAAATTGAGGTGGTTTGATGGTTGAATCATCAAAGACTCCAAGTACTTGTTTCGCATATCAAGTACACACAGATGAATATTTCTATAATCTAGGACAAGAATTTTTTGAAGATAGAGTCTGCAAAATACTGGTGACTGTGTCAAGAGAGCATAGCAGAAAGCCTATAGAGAAAGAGGATAATTTCTTGTGAAAAAAAAACCACCTTTTTTTTTGTTTTAAGCTGAGCTAAGAAAATTTAGAGTTCATTAAACACTTACGCCCCATTCTAGAACCAGCCATCCCTGTCGGGAGGGGAGGGCAGTTAAGTCTATTGATCCATCCTAGAATCCCAGGCACAGGGACATTTGTAAACTCACACTGACGGCTTTAGGTTTGTTCATTTGTCAGCCACCACTGCTGGTTTAGGATTGTCATAAATCAGTTCCTGACATTCAGACTTTCCAGCAATGCTCTGTAGATAACGCTGCTTTAGCTGTTTAGCTGGACAAAAAAGGTTCTAACATCCAGGAAGTGGACCAAAGAGAAAGCCTCTGAGGGGAATATCTTATAGATTGTTGCTAGTAGTGTACAGTTGACTCTACAGACACTAAATCTTCCTTTTAGAAAGGGGTCTGTTCAGGACATTACTCTCAAAATTACATTCAGTACCACATTTTCGCTTACCACAGCTTCACACTGGACCCACCGTGAATCCTCACCTCGCTGTCCCATCCTGTGCACTTTACTTTGCAGAGCATCCACACATGCCCACTTAGCAGCACGAACTATTTCATACACTGTCTGGCTCAGCACAGACAGGGCTCTTGAGAATTTTACAACCCTCATCCTGCAAATCCAAGACCGGTGCAAACTTCAGGGAGCCCAGACCTCCAGCTAACATTCATGTGATCAATAAAATGCTTTTATGAACCTGAAGTGGGTCCTTTGCATGGTGTCCGTCCTTCATTCACTACATCCCAGAGAGTGCCAGGGAAGCTTGTCAGAGGTTTTGCTGGATTGTCAAAACACCTGAAATAACAGTTAGTGGCTCCCAATACACATATTATCAAACAATTTCTTTAAAAGTTCTGATGAATAGGACCATTCACAGCCAGTGTCCAAAAATTAGACCCAAGATCCATTTTCTCACATGAGTAGAAGACCTTGCCTGTCATCTTTTTATTTTAAACCAAGAACATGACTTCTGGTCTCCTCCAGCTGATGTATTCATTATTTAAACACAATAAAACCCAAATCATTAACTCACTAGGCTGAAAAATCCTAAACCAATTAATTTTTAAAAATGGCACCTTTGTTCACCTTGCTTGGTCAAAGGAAACGTGAGCTTACTTTAGTCAAATAAAGAGCAGCGTGGAAAGACGTAGCTCCACCACACAGTGGAGTGTAGGAAGTAGATCAGTGATGTTAACGTAACATTGTATTACACCATTTCCACAGCCCTTTCACCTCTGACAAACTGAAAGTTCAAAAAGGTTTCTTGCTAGATCTCCTAATTCAGATTGATATTTATTTGACTTACTATGGTGATGGGGAAGAAATCCTAAACCCGGCACCACACAGAGCTTATATTAGAAGATACTTTCTTTGCTCTTCCACATCTCCTGTCTCAGTAACACCGACCTGCATTAAACCTGTTGTAGACCAAATTGGCCAACGAACAACTGCATAGTTGGATGATCACCACACAGGTTGCTGTAAGGTCCTCCAACTCCTGATCAAATCCAAATGGATTCAAGAGGCTCTCCATGCCCAACTCATGACTTGCCAGTGACTGCTGGAAGTGATGTGGCACTAAAGCAGATGCTGGAAGCTCATGTGATGGTTATACCAGCTCAGCTGCGAGACTGCTGTGCCTGCCCATGCTTACTTCCATACAAATGGGAATGTTATCTTCAGTTGGTTTTATGGTCAATGGAAAAAACAAAACACACAGGTGAAACCTGGGAACAAAAGCTAATAATCCATGCGGGCAAGTAGCAGAGTCCATGTAAAGTCTTTAAAACACTCTCTGTCTAATTACTAGTTATCACCAGGGCTCTCCTTCAAGATGTTTTCACGGCCCCAAAGGCTGCAAAAGCAAATTCTTATTTCTACAAAACCCATAAATTGAGACATGAGAGTGATCAACATCTTGCCCTGTAGACTCTCACAGAGCACAGCGATTTACCATCACTATTACGATTTTTATTTTATTTTAAAATCAGTGTTTTCATTCAATCCAAGCTCAGACAAAACTCACACTGACCCAACAAGGGCTACGTAAGAGCTACAGGGCTGCTGGTCTGAGGTTGGGATTTCACCGAACTTTACTGTATTCCCCAAACCATGCACTTTTCTGCCCTTGTGATCAGGTTCTTTCATTCATATTTTTTCCAGATCAGAAAAACCGATTGATGCAAACATTTATCATGTTTATTCAGCCCAGTTTTGAGGCATTTCCATGACTTTATCTAAGAAGATGAGAAGCCATGATATCTGTAAAGCTTGGATCCAATACCGTAAGTGATTAATATACTTCAAACTCTAACACATATCAAAAGAGTTTGTAGTGCACAATGCATATTCAATGGGAATCAATGGCAAGCATTCACTAAGATGCAAATAAAGCAATGTACTTAACATTAAATGTGTGATCAAACCTACTACACTAACAGGATTTCTCCAGCACTTATAACCAAATACTTGCTCAGGGACCAAAATCTGAAATGATTGATCCAATGGAAAATAGACATGCAAACAGGTTGAAAGTCTGCTCCTACACGTATTCCTGGATTTAAAACTACAGATAATTTAAAAAAAAAAAAGCCAACCCCACAACCACAAAAAAAAAAAAAAAAAAAAAAATCCCCCACAATTTATTTCCAAATGATATCCTGTGCTTAGACAGCTTGAGACTTCAAAACTCTCTCCTTAGCTTTACTGTTGCTTACATTACTACCCGTGTGGGGGAACAAAGTCGCCTGCACATGAGCATTGCCCTGCAGACCTCTCTTAGCAAAGGCCACAAAGGAGACCAGCAGCGAAAGGCCACCAAGGTTTATCAGCCTTTGAAGATCTCCAAACTGGTGGTTTTACTTCCCCTGCATCCAGCAGCAGTCTCTAAGAGCAGAATCTAAAACTAAGGTCTTGTCTTACATTGCTAGAAATAGCAACTTGCTTGTTCTTTAAAGCATGACTCATTTATAGCATGTTCCATAGTTTAAACCCGAGGAAAGAGGTAGAAGATGGGAATGAATCTGGCCACAGGTCTGTCCCATACCCTACAGATGAAGTGAGGAACTGAAAACTTCCCTATTTTTGCATCATTGCATCTAAAATCAGCAGCAATTTGAAGGTAGTCTGAAAAATCTTCTTGCCTAGAAAGAGTGGTAAAGAATATAAAAGCATGCTGGATGCACTTCACCTGTCTGGATAACACTGACCACGGGAAACTACAGTGAAATGGGAAGTGCATTGAAAGATATCTCCAAAAAAAATCTAACATTGATCACCACAGGCACATTTTAAGCAGAAAGATCTGCTGCTGCTGACAGCAGATGTCAGTAAATGGCAGGAGAAATAGTGCTGAACTGGCTGGTCTTTGGTCATGCAGAGCTGTGTTGCGGCACCAGCTCGGCTGCAGCCGTGCTGACACGTCTGCAAATAGTCATTTTTCTAGTGTAAACGAGACCAAAATGAACAGTGTCTGTCCCCCTGTCTGACTCTGGAGGCAAAGAAAGCTTGAAAAATTATGGTGGTTTTGCACAGCACTACTGGGAAATGAAGCAAGACAAACAGCTCCACTCTTTTCCTAGGTTTTATGGGACGATGGTGGAAAAGCCTACACCACCTTCCCAAGGTGAACCCAGACTGGGCAGCTCTGTCCTTCCCCAGTCTGCTCCCCTCGTCCTGCATGGTGAGGGTAGTCACAGCCAAAATCAAAGCTGCCTGATGCCTTTCCCTCTGGCACCCCACCCACCTGCCCATTCAGAAGGCAGAGTGACTGTGCACATGGGTAAAACACTGAAGATGGAAGTGACCTTAGCCATTTGGTGTCCTGATGCAGGTTACAACGGATGGGGTCTCTACAGTTGTGATTTGAAGGCCAGAAGAAATTCAAGACTATTGGACAAATTTATCAATTTAGCCAAGAAAAATCCAAATATAGACTCCAGCAGCTGTCACGAGGGAGACAACCCATCACGTGTCACCCAGGGTTGCAGGAAGGTATTCCTGAAGTGTACAGTGGGTAATAGCTCGAGCCAAGGGTACATGAAATGCCCAAGTCCAGCTGCCTACCCTTCACAACAGCCCATCTCAGACTAAACTCCACTTCACTGCAAGTTGTTACCTAAATACAGGGAGTAGAAATCTTGTGGAGAAATAAATTTCATTTTAAAGCTTGAAAGAAAATTTTAGGCACAGATCAGCACAGTCAGGAGGCCTTCAAGGGAGCAGAGCTGAATGCGGCAAACAGGAAACCCTGCAGGGATTTCCCCATTTCTTCCCTGGGCTATTGCAAATGAGAGCTACTTGCTCCATCTATGGGTAAAAATTAGTAGAGTCATAAGCTTTGCTTACAGAGGGCATAGTTTACCACAGAGATGTTCTCCAAGAAATAAATTATTAGAATAAATAAAATGTATTACAATCTTTCTGGATTGCATTTCGCAGTCTTCTGAAAAAAAATACTATCTAGTTCTTTATTATTGGAGCTGTCCTTATGGTTACTTTAGGCACCACAGTTATAGTAGTGAATTTCACAAGGAGAAAAATTACGAAGAGAAGAGAGAAAAATTAAAACTTTTTGTTGAAAAACATTCCTTCCTCAAATACAGTGCAAATTCACTGTCATTCAAGTCTGACCACCAGCTTCAAGGTAATTTTCAATTCAGAGTTCTGTAAAGCAACCTTTAAATTCTGAGATAAATTTATCTTTTGATCCCATCCACCTCAGTCCAAAGCTTTAGGTCAATGGAAACCTTTTAATTGATTTCCTTTGCTGTTAAATCTGGCAGCACCACCAATGTGTTATGAGTATTGCTGTCACTTAACTGATGGGTTTGGAAGAGGAAGCAGGACTTCCTGCTGTCCTTCAAATGGGGCAATTGGCCCCATGGAAAAAGCTACATTTTAATGACTTAACTTCCATGCAACCATCTACTTTTAATAAAATATTCGAGGTACTTGATTTTAGCCTGTCTGCAGGGGGTAGCTCCCCTCATTTCCATTCAGTAAAAATAAAGTTTTCCTCATTTATTTCTATATGTATTGGCTCTGAAGGGAGAGCTTATGCAAGAAAAGTGTAATCTGAATCGTGTTTCCCCCAGTGCAGGTCATCCTCCTGCATTTACTTAGACCGTCACGGTTTTGCTTACTGAAAGTACATTTGTCCCACATCTTCTTTCTCTTGGCATTATACCTGCTCACGTAAATGGGTACCCAAGAGAAATGCACTCCCTTCACAGGCGAGACTCACTAATGTCTTAGAGCATCCCAAGCTGCTCCTTGTGAGAGCAGTTCAATGCAGTTTTGAGCAAACCTAAGACAAACTGGACAGTGGTACCACAAGGCCAATTTGAAGTTAATTTTCACAGCATCTCAAACTTCAACTTGCACCTCTTCACTCATACTTGTTCTGCTGTTGCTGAAAAACAGCTTAGGAAATCAGTGTCAGCTCTGTCCAGTGTTCCACGGCTGCTTACCTGCCCCCCTTCCCCGTGGGTAAAACCCGGGTACTGAGCTCTACATCTCACAGAGCCAAGTCTCTGCTTGCAGAAGGTGCCTGGCTTTGGGAGGTTAAGGTGGGCAGCGCTGGGGGGTGGGACAGCATCTACCAAGCTTTGTAGCGTGGGGGAGCAGCATCTCCAAGTCATCTGCACCACCTCAAAGCCAAGCTTAATTCATCCCAAATCCATATTTGGTTTTCAATTGTCAGTGTACCAGTGCTGTTGCAAAGAAATTCTCAGCCAAAAAAGAAATTAATAAGTGGAGAATTGAATTTCAAAGCACTTGTACAGAAACCCAGCACGCAAAGAGCTGGCTTGGATTTTTCTTCCTGAGCCATGGACCTCACCCTAAAAGGTCCTTGCAGAGCATCCCGCAGAGGTGGATTTGTTGCCTTCTCAAAGGCAGGATGCTGGACATGAAGGCCCAACCAGCAGTTTTCTGTTTCAAAGCTGTACTTATGAAATACCTGAAGTGGCTGGCAGCCAAATACACATTGTGGGAAGGTATTTTTCCTTTGGAAGCAAATCTTTTGTCAGATCAGAGCTGTGGGGTTATCACCAGGTGCTGAACTGGGGTAACCAAAGGGAAGAGACATGAAGACGAGCTTCTTGCCAAAACAAGTGATAAGATATTAAAGATAAGCAAAAGCTTTAAACTCCCAGCCTTAAGTGGAAAATGTTTTAAGCTTCATGTCTGCAAATCACTTTCGGTTTTAATATTGTCCTACCCTAACCATTAATGCCCTTCCTAAACTGCATATATTCAAAAGACAAAATAACTCAGCTGGGAAAAGAGCAACGACATGGGAAAGAAGGCGCAGTGAATACCACACGTAGCCTTTCAAATGGAAACAAGCTCGGGAGGAGTTGCTTCCAAGAAAAACAAGGAATATGCAGAGTAACAGGTTAGGCTGTGTTTTGAACAATGTGTGGGAGGAGGAAGTGGAGGGAAGACAGGGTATGTTATTTAAAACAAACGCTGCATAGACTTCCCCCACATACTGCTCCACAATGATAGGGAAAGGGAGCAGCACAGACATTTCAGATAAAGTGGGGGACAAAAATCCCCCAAATCCCTGTGAACTTCCATCTGGCGTGGTTTTTTTTTTTTAATTGCAGATTGCCTGAATAAAATCCAGATTTGCTATAAACCCATAGGGAAGGCTCCAGTGCAAAGTTTCCCAGAGACTCGCAGCTGGGAGGGACCTCTGAGGTCTCTGTCCAAACCCTGCTCAAAGCAGGGCTTCAGCTATAAACTGGGGTGCTCAGATCCTTTCTGGTTGACTTACTAAATTCTACAAGGGCAGCAATTTTGGCAGTCCCTCTGGATCCCTGCTCCAATGCCATATCACATCCATCAAGACATTTTTCTTACACCTGCCTGGTGTTTCCCTCTCTGCTCCTGCCCTTTTGCTGGGCATCCTTGAGACGCCCAGCACTGGCTTTCTCCACGTCCCCATTAGGTAACTGAAGACAGCAAAAAGATCTTTCCCCCTTCTTCTTCTTCCCCCTTACACCATGTGCCCCAGCCTCTGACCAACGTAGTGGGCCTTTTGCTGGAGCTGTACGTCCCTGTCTCTTGCACTGGGGAAGCTCAGAACTGGACCCAGCACTGCAGGTGTGTCTCATCAGTGCTGAGCAGAGCCAGGGGATGACTTCCCTTGACCTGCTGGTGATGCTCCTTCTAGGGCAGCTCAGCACTCAGTTAAATTGCATTTTAATAGTATTACTCGGTATTACCCAGCGCCAGCAGGGCTGTAAAGACAGGCAAGCACAGCAGTCCATCTGATTTCACTGCACTCACGGTCTCAGAACTCATAAAGCATTCACTTTTAACACAGGTATCTCAAGATGCTTGAGAAATAGGGATTTTAATCACGTAGGCTGTGACAATTTTGAGCAGTGAAGCATTTATGCTTCTTCAGAAGGTGGAGTCGTGTGCTCGTTTAGCTCTTCTCAGAGCTCTGCAGCACAGCATCTGTGCAAAGGTCTCAGGTGTCTGGTCTGAGAAGACTTGTCCACTCAGGAAAATGCTGTTCAAGCCACAGAGGCTTTGTTTTGAGTGGGTACCTAACCAATACTCAGTGTTTTGTAATACATAGGGTTATTTGATATTTGCAAAGTAGCAGAATGCAAACGTTTTGCTTGTGAGGAACTTGTAACACATCAGAAATGCTAACCCATACATTGCCCAGGGTCCTGAAAAGGTTTTGTTAAATAAAATTCAATAAAATTTAATTAAATATAGTAAATCCTTAGAGTGTAATTCATTACTGACCCCAGTGTAACACATTTGGAATAAAATCTATTTAATGTGGGTAGTGAAGGGTATGCATCTGCATTAGTCTCTCCGTAAGAGAGCTAAATGACGTAAAAGCGCATGGTAAATGTTCTGTTTTACAAAAAGCTGCAGAATGGGTAGATTTATCAATTTAAACACCAGTTTTAAATCGTCACGGCCTTTCTGAGAGGCTGTCAGTCCTGCTTCAAGAAGAAAAGACCACAAACACCCAAACTCAGTGCAATTCCTGCAACCCTCTCTAGAGCAGCAGGGTCATGGTTATCTTCTGTTAGCTCAAAAATAGCATGGCCCTGTTCCAACCCTGTTCCTGCAACAGTGAAGTGACCTTATCCAAAGGGATTTTGCTGACTGCTGGAAGATTCCTTTATTTAATATTCTGTTGTACCTAGCTAGGACTTATAGAGTGCTGTTTGCTTGGATAACTTGCTTAAGAAGTCACGAGATGGCTTTGCTATGCGCTGCATACCGCTGTTCTCCCTGCAGCAGCGAGTCCTTCTCTGCGTACTCAATCAGCAGCATACTGCCTATGCAATATTGAAACCCATGGACCTAAATGGACTTTAATTATTGTGAGGCTTGAAAAAGAGGGGAGGATAAAAAGCATGCTTGAACATTCAGCAGAGAGGAACAAATGTCCTTGAACAGAAATGGTGCTTGCAGTCTACTTGTGGTCCTTCAGAAACACTGACTCTTACTTTCAATCTCCTGAAGGTGTTTTAGAGAGAGGAAAGGACTGGAAAAGATGCCATTTCAATTAAGCTGCAGCAGACCTTCTGATAAACATAAAGAAGAGTCCTGTATGGGTTTGTATAGCTGTGTTCTTGTGCACAGAAGTCACTATGAAATTATGTGTTCTGATTAAAACCAATGTTTTAAGGAAAACTCTGATGAAGACAGACAAGAAGGTCCTTCTACACTATTTAAAAGTCACTGAAAGTTATCAGTATGTTGCAAGGTATATGCAAACAAAGGTATATGCAAACAAAGGTATATGCATCACTAATTCTGTACCTACATCGTCACAGAAGATTTGCCAACAATCTACCATTGAGTTATTTCTTCTGTTCACAGAAGGAAGCTTGCTGTGGTCTGACAATACAGCACCCTCAGTGGCAAGACATTATTTCTCGCTTTCCACTGTAACTCTGTCCCCTTCCTATAGCCACTACACCCCTTGGGTAGAGCAAGTTTGGTTGTAGACCAGCACTGGGAAACTTTATTCACAAGAAACTTGTAACAACGAAGCCTTTTCTCAATCTTGCTTATTTCTGAGTCTTAACGGTGCGTTAGCCATGGGCTGCTGAAGAGAGAAAATTTGTGCCCAAGATAAGCAGGCAAGTGCTCTGAACGTTGAGGTCTACGAGGCCTTGTCATATTCTGGCAGAGGAACTCAAACACTCCCTTAATGGGATTGGATTGGAAACACATATCATTTACTTCTATCCATAAAGGTCTCTTTCCCCTCCTACATTAAGGCAAAGAAATATCAACTAAAAAACACAGCTGAAATTCTCTACAGTGTCTACAGAAGCAACTCTCCCTTAGCTCTCAAGATGACGTCCTTTCTTCGCCCACCTCCACCACAAACCCCATGAACATCTCCAGCGTTCTCAAGCCCAGGCACTGATGTCCGAGGCGGATTAGCCTTGGTGAAACCACTCAGAAAACTCCCACTACAGGGATGCAGGATTTCTAAGCAAAGCTTTGAAGCGTGTTTTCTGTCCTCAGCCCTGTGTAGGGGTCCATGGCCCTGCAGAAGTCACACTCTAATGGACAGCATGTCAAAACTCAAATACATGGTCAGTAAAAGTGATAACGAACAATTAGCACATGCCTCATCTGCACTTACTTCACTACCGCAGGTAACGAATGGGCCAAGCCCAGAGGTACCGTGTATCTTCCTGAAATAACATGAGCATTTCTTACTTTTCTTGATCTGGAGAAAAACTTGATGCCCCCAGGAGAGGTAGACGGGTTAGAATTGGGGGAGGACTCTTTGGAGGAGGACCTGAAGATCCCACTGAAGCTCATTCGGCGTGGGGAGCGTGGGGGAGACTCCTGGTAGGGGAAGGGGAACACTGTTTTGGGTGAGCCGGGGCTATGTTTGGATCTCACAGGGGCAGAAACGGGGCTGGAAGGTCGGTTCTGGAGCCCTTTTGAGAAAAGACCTTTCGAAGGGCTGCTGGCGGAGAAGCTGTCTTCCACCTGGGGGTGAGAGATAAAGGAAGAAAACAAGAAAAATTACCATTAAGTCAGTTCAACTCAGGCCATCAGGATCTCTGAAAATTGTCTTAATGCAGTCAACTCCTGTTTGCACAGGTGGTGGATTAGCCAGACCTCACCTTCCCCAGCACCTGCCTCCACTGACACGCAGATGCGTGCCCGCCACATCTCTGGGCTCCGTGCTGCCCCTTGCTCTTCAAGATGCCCTGAGTTTCACAAAAAAAATTCAACACGTGTGCATACACTCTATTATTGCACATATAATGCAGGATTTTCTTTACTGTTTTATTTGCCACACATCCCTTATCCTTCCCCAGACAACCGAAAAATGACTGGCAATGAATTATTTAAGGCAATGAATGATCATCATTAAGGAAACACAGCGTGCCGAAGTCTTCCTCCTCAATTTAATATCTATCTACAGCACTTAAATCTCCATTGCACGATGCAACACAGCACAGTGCACAAGGTCCCAAGTGCCTGACAGGTCTCTGTGATGCTAGCCACAGCCACAACTGTGGGATTGCAACTCCAGTCCCCAAAACAGAGGAGCCATTTTAGAGCAGTGACATTCCTGCTAACTACCCCATCCTTGAGCTTGAGTACGACCTTTCTAACAGTGCGATCTCTTTTGGGACCTTTGCTGGCTTTCCAGCTAGCATGAATATTTATGCACAACACAGCAATGCACTGTGCAGGCTTGCCCAGCGAGGGGGGATAAAAAATCAGAAAAACAAACAAAAGAAAAAGAGCAGAGACAAATTCTCCCCACATATAATTAGCAGAAGCTGACCCAAACCCTCTGTGGGCTTTGCCTGTGCCTGGGCTATACTTAGAGTTTATTTCCTACTGGATGCACAAAGTAGTTCTGTGGGTATGAGGCTGCTTTTTTAGCCGGGGACGTTCCTCATGAATGAAGGGCTCTGTTCCTGGCAAAAGGCAGTGGTGGGTTTCAGGTCTCCAGGGAACACATAAGCAAAGACCATGGTGCGTGTGCCCACAGGCATCATGTGCCATTGAGTTTCAAGCCCTTTGCCTGCCTGAAGGGTCTAGAGAACAAGTCCTACGAGGAGCGGCTGAGGGAACTGGTGTCATTTAGCCTGGAGAAAAGGAGGCTCAGGGGAGACCTTATTGCTCTCCACAATTACCTGAAAGGAGGTTGTAGTGAAGTGGGGGTCAGTCAATTCTCACAAGTAACAAGTGATAGGACAAGAGGAAATGGGCTCAAGTTGCACCAGGGGAGGTTTAGGTTGGGCATTAAGAAAAATTTCTTTACAGAAAGGATTGTGAAACGTCGGAACAGGCTGCCCAGGGAAGTGGTGGAGTCCCCGTCCCTGGAAGGATTTAAAAGACATATAGATATGGTGCTGAGGGACATGGTTTAGAGGTGACCTGACAGTTGTGTTAATGATTGGGCTTGATGATCTTTAAGGTCTCTTCCAACCAAAACAATTCTGTGATTCTGTGAATTATGCCACACAAAACAGGAGGTATGGAGCAGACAGCAACTTCTACCTGTGAAGGTGCCACCCAATGTGTGTCAGTCTAGTTAGGTATGGGCGTTGTTGCCATTGGAGTCATTGTAGGGAAAAATAGCATTTTTTATTAGGATGACATAGATGAAAGAAGAGAGGAAGGAAAGCTTCATAGGAGGTACATATGCTCTTCTTTGGCTTGTGTATATGAATCCAGCTAAAAATGGTCAGCTGAGTTTAAAACTCATATGCTATTAACTCCTTCTTCAAAATAATGTTTAGCCACAGCTCCAAAACACTTGTAGAAATATGGATGAGCAACATGATGGCCAAATATCTGCTCCCTCTGTAACACAGGATCCCACTTCTCCTGCACATGCACTTTGGACCAGCTGCTCTTTCTTCTTGGGAGGAGCTACAATGGGTCCTAATCCATAAG
The DNA here is from genome assembly GCA_009769605.1 of Bucorvus abyssinicus. Classification (NCBI taxonomy): domain Eukaryota; kingdom Metazoa; phylum Chordata; class Aves; order Bucerotiformes; family Bucorvidae; genus Bucorvus; species Bucorvus abyssinicus. The sequence continues at coordinate 8,577,808 of CM020028.1, read as the reverse complement.
AATTGCAGAAGGACCTGCAGAGAGCGTGGTCTCCTATTTGGGAAGGTTTCTAACCTAAAAGGCAAGTGGGACTTGGTCTGGGAGATGGACACAGAGAGGATCACTAGGAGGAGCAAGGAGACACGCTAGCATGGCACAGCCCTGGACAGCTGATGAATTCTGCACTGTGCTCCTCTGCACAGCACAGCAATGTCTGGCAGGACACACAACTGCTTTTTGTACCTGAACATCTTATTTTTGACAGCATGGACAAAAATATCTCAAAAATATACTTGTCCTTTTACATAAGAATTAGAGGAGCAGTTGCCCTGAAGGGTAAATTTTTGGAAGGGATGAATCGTTTCCAACTGAAGCACTGGGTACCAAACACTCTGACAGTATCCATTACAGAAGAAAAAAATAGTGGTTAAGCTTAACGCAGTGGCCTGAGCCTCACTCAGGTTTGCCCCCCAGCTCTGTCACAGATTCTGTGTGCAAGCTTGAAAACTCATTTCATATTGCACATCCATTCTGCCAAGAGGACTTGATCTCCTTTATTCCCACTCTAAGTCCTCTGGCACACAGACCATCTTTTGATGAGCATTTATCAAGAATAATAGGGCACAATCCCTTGACTAAGACCTGGAATAATAACCACATTATAAGTAAATCGATAAACAAATTCCACTTCTGTCATGGGTAAAATACTTCCAAAGTGGTATCTGTTTCATAAAAGCTCATTAACTTTACTAAAATATTGCCTGTAAATCATCTGAGACTACTTATACCTTGTTCTCTTCACAACTGCATAGTCCAGGAAACAACCAAGTAGTGCAACAGCACCTCCTTTTGCATTGCAATTTAAATTGGTCTGTCGCCAAATCTACTGCCTGAAAGTGGGGAGTAGGAATATTTTCAAGTTCATTTTAATCATAATACAAATCTTCCACTACTACTGTAATTTAGGTCGGTTGCCAGGATGGTAATTTCATTATCATTTTTCCTAAAGTGACGAGCCACGGCATTTGTAAAGCTAAGAGAAGGATGTTATTCTGGTGCCACCCTTAATATTTCATGTTATCTTTTTTGCATGCTTGTGTGGTTATAACGACATACTAGTAAGTGACACTTTTAAAAGACTATGTGCTCACATGCTAAAGCAATTATAGAAATGTAAAACGTCAAGCAACAATCTGTAAAAAAAAGTCAGTATTTCCTTGTACACCCAAGCCAGACACGAAAGCAAATTGTTCTCAAGCTCTGAGCAGAAGCAGTGGCATGTTTTCATTTATTGCAATTTCAACCGGTTGCTTTCTCTCCATCGTGCCAGGCAGATGAATTAGCCAATTGTCGGAGCACCAGAGGCACGCTGCTAAACACACATGTGCACGCTACTTAATTAAAGGAAATTACTACATCGAATTCTTCCCCAGCCACTCCCCATGTTAATTAAACACAGGTTACTCCCACCATCAAAGCAGATAAATACCTGTGATTTTGCTTTGGGAATTACAACAGGATTGCTTTCTTAGAATATTACTTGATGCTAATGGATTGCAAGTTTTAAAATATTATTAGGAGCATCTGTACGTAAAATCAGCTGCAACAACAGTTATCACAGCACACACAAAGGTCTCAAAGCAATGTTAATTTTCATGCTTCAGCTGGGAATGTGGAAGAATCTCCCTGTGGAATAAACCCCACCGTTCTATGCAGACTCAGTGTGATGACTCCGGCAGTGGTGCAAGAGGCAGGTTACACAGCTAGATGGATCATCAGCCTGTTCTTCATGCTTTTTGGACTCATTTCCTAAAGCTAAACCAGGCAGGTGGGCAGAAAACTCCCACACGTGCTTTGGAAAGATAACTATTCCCCCCGCTGAGATGTAGAGGCACAAAAAAAAAAGTTTTGCACCCTGGTTTCTCACATTTATAATCCTTGTACATCAGTTTGGGTTGGTCCAGGAAAAGCAGTAAAGTGAGAATGAACAGAAATAAGAACCATGACTAAATGCACATAGTGATCTGGCTCATTTGTCCCTGACTACATGATTGGCCTTTTGGAGATAAGGAATCCAAACACACGGTGCAAGTGCAATACAAATCAATGCACAAATAAGGTCTAATCAGATAAATTGAAAAATTCCTCTAAGTATGAAGACTATTCATGGAATTAAAAACCAAACCAAGTAACCAACAAACAACAAAACATCCCTTGCGTTGGCTTTGTGCAGAGCATATACAGGATTTCTGAGCTCTGTGCCGAACCTTGGACTCCTTAAACCTTAAAACTGGTTATGTTGGAGAGAAATGTCAGCTCCTGACCATATTAGCTGCTTGATAGCAGTGCCAGTGCAACCCTACCCTCAGCCTAGGGCAACGTGCTCCCCAGTGAGGTAAAGTGACCAAGCAGAGCCCCACACTACATCCGATGTGCTGTTTCTAGTGACTGACTCTGCATATTCAAGGCTGAAGTGTTTACCTTACACAGCACTGAGTGAACATATCCTAAAATGCTGCAAGACATTATCAGTTTTCATGCTTCAGAGCACAAAAGGATCCTCAGCTGGGGACCAGGGGGAAGACTTTGTTGCTCTCTCTAAGACATGATCTTAGGCAGGTTTTTTAAATACCTCCAGAACTGGCCACTGTTGAAAATAAAGCAACAAAAAGAGGCATGTATTTCAGTGTTTGGCATCAAGCAGACTAAACGTTCAGTTTTTTGAATGAAATGTAAAGTGATATGTGGCACTTGCCCCAAGCCAGGCAGCTCGGGGAGATTTTAATGCAAGAAATAGCATCCTGAAAGCCGCCCCTGTCATTTCACCTGGATGAGGGAATCTTTCTCTCTTCCTGATCTCTTCTTCCTTTCTCCTACCTAGGCACATTAATGGCTCAGAGCCATCTTATGATGGACCAGCAGACCCCCAGCTTCATTTTCAACAGGCAAACTCCTAGACGACAAATTCCCAACACAAACCAGTCCCAGACTACTCCATATTGGTAAATGAAACAGCTGGCCAGAGCCTCAAACCATCGAGCAGTTTTCCGTACAGCTTCTCTGCTCACTCACCATCTGATGGGGATTTGGTCTGTGCTGTGAGAACTCTCCAGGTATCCCCAGAGAACACAAGCCAGGGACAGTCCCAGGTTGCACATGGCCACCCTGCTCTAGTGGGTGCAAGAATTTGGTTCTGCAACAGGACTGTGCCCAAGCCCATAATCTCCAAATCAAGAGGATGCTCCCTGACCTGTTTTATTTATTGCTCCTGTTGACATATATCAAGTGAACAACCTTCTATCTTGTGCTGTCAAGAGTTATCTGTCCTGACGGTCATCCAGGTCTTCCTGTATGGGGTCTTTGATGAAAAAAACACCTCTCTTCACCTCATCATCAAGTTTGGTTAGTATGCTTCTATTTTTCATCTCAGCCTTACTAGTAAGACCAGTCCCAGAACTGAGCTTTGGGAAACCCCACCAGTTCTGTCCCTCCACCCAAGAGTTGTCTTTTCAATATTCTTCATCTATTTTCTTACATGTCTCACAATTCTTCAACTTATTTTACAAGAAAGATGAAAGTGCACTACATTTACCATACGATAATCCCCAATGCAATGTGCTAAGAGACCAAACCATGCACACTTCGCTAGAAACTAGTCTCTCATCATCCACACACCATCCATCTCAGTCCTGCCTCTCCTCACTCACCCGCAGAAATTTTCCCAACATTGTAATTTTCTTTCCCATGCTTTGTATAGAAAATATGAACCCTCCATTTTACCAAAGAAGGTCCTCTCTAAGAAGCCATTTTTCCTTCCAACCTAGAATTTAAGGAGCTCTTAACTGCAGGGAAGAGTCATGTCCTGCCAAAGCAACGTGCCCAGATAAATGAACAAGCTCTGCTGAGAAGATTTCGACCATGCACAGGCAGAGGTTGTGTTTGAGCCAGGGAAAGCCAGGCATTGCCTGTGTCCCTGCCACAGCACCTCTTTGCAGCCATCTCCTCTGCTCCCCTGCAAGGGTGCTCCACCAACAGGTCCTGTCTTCGGCACACAGCCTTCCCCAGATGATGCCCTCCTTGAAAAATCCCTGGCTGTTGTTCAGCTTCTGATGAATTAAGATTAATTTTTCAGAGCAGGCTGAAAATCTGTCTGGAATATGAATGGGCTCAAACTAAGCAGCCTTTCAAAATGCTTCTGAGTTTAAGTGAAAGTTATTAACACTCCTGAGCTCCATTCCTTATTCTCCAACTCTTTTTTCTCCAATTCAAAGTTTTCAAAATATTTTTTGAAAGACGAGTAACAGAAAAGGAATTATCTCCCACCATCCTTGACAGGGACGGCAAATACAAAGACAATACACCAGATAGACATCTGCACTTGTTTCCTGCCCTTCCACTGAATTCCAATAAAAAAGCCCTTTGATCAAGTTAATTGGATGATTCTCTCATTCTGCTGGCATAAAAGAGCTCACGGAAACACAAAAGCTGACTTCATTAGACTGAAAGGTAATGAAGGACTTACTCTCCCAGGCACCATGTGGTCACATTCACCGCCATTAGTTCCTTTAGTTCTGGATGAGCAGTAACAATTGAGATGACAACGTATTTTACGGGGACAGAGATGTCACTTCCCCAAACTAAAGTACAATGACACTTTCCCAAATTGAAATACAATGGGATGTGGCTGGCTGCTCTGGCAAGCTCTGAGAGCTCTGCATTGCTGTACGGACAGTCAGGGTAAGGTTTCCAGGAGTGAGCAGGGCTGTTGAAAAGGCAGAAGCAGGCTTGAGGAAAGGTGAAAGAAGGGCTGTGTCCCCGGCTACTTCCTAACCCTCAACTGCGTTTCTTTTAAGGAGTGGATGGGAAGGAGCCATGCACATGGCAGTGCAGTAGTTTTCCTCTGTGTGCCTTGCCCTGAGGACCGCCGCACCCACTGCAGGTGCCTCACGCCAAGGCTGCAGCACCACCCGGGACACGCTCCCCATCCTCACTGCTCATAAAGAAATGGATAATTAAAAGACTGGGGAAAAAAAAAAAAATCAAAAGGAGATTTATTATCCAGTAAGGGGGGACATATTTATTGCTTCTCCTCCCTGTTCCTGGGCTTTCTCATGCTGTTACCATGAGTCACTGGACAAAACAAAAACAATGCTGGGACCAGAAGTAAGGACAAAGCACTCCTTGAAGTCCTTCAGCATTGGAGTCACTCCTCAGATATTCTCTGATCGTAGTTCATCAACACTTTCCTGCATTGTTGATAGCAGAACCGTGAGTCAGTGCCAAAAGCAATTGTAGCAAGAGCTCTACTTTTCACCCTACTCCTTTGTTTGCACATCCAATAAACAAACCAATCCTTTAACCGCCATGTCACATCCAGAATCCACCTGCAGCTGATTACCTACGGCCCTTCTCAAAACCTAATCAAGGCTTTGTGAAAGACTTTCCAAAAATAAAGTCTGCGTTGTTTGCTCCTAGGTGTAACCGATCAAAATTAGCTCAAATTGAGATGGGCTCTTTGTTTGCAAAATGTGTTTTAAGTGATCCACGTCATTCTGCATCGGAGAGTTTCCTGCTCAGAATTTACCATTCTCTTCCGCCTCATTTTTAGATGAACCACAAATTGTATCAGTAACGAGTCTATATTTCCTTCAAGTCAGTGATAAAGTATGATATAGTATAGCAACAGAATGTTTTGTCTGCCTAGAAACAAAACAGTGATGAGTCTCTGTTTATTTTATCAGCCAGGTTTTTATTCATTTATTAGGCTCCATGTTTATTCAGCATCATTCCAGTTTCTTAAATCAAAATGTCTCATGCTACTTTTTTATATATGACACTGACACTGTGACATTTTCCAATCAAATTTATAATTCCTTTAAAACTCACATTTGTTCAAGAAGAACTGTTTACCATTCATTCCAACCCGAATGAGGCTATTACAGTAGCATCATTAACTATTCGATATTAGATATTTAATTGTTTTGCCCAGGACTAACAACTAGACTGACAAACCTGTAAATTATCCTAATTACAAACATTGTAAATATTAACACAGTAATTGCTTTTTTTGCAGTCTTTCGGAACTTCGTCTCTGTTCCAAGATTTATTAAAAATCAGCACTAGTCATAGAAAGCTCTGCCAATTCATTCAAGGGTGTTTTATCTGTTATTTGGATTTGTTTTTCTAATGTCTAGCTTTAGCATCTCTGCTTTAAATACACTTCAGTCATTAACAGGACAGAGTCACCACAGTCATCTAAAATAAACATCTCTCCAGCTTTTTCCTCATGTAGAGAAAAGAATTTTAAATGCACACTTCTTTTCTAAGCTTTCTTCTGTACTTTTATGACAATTCTATTGTTTCCATAAAGAAATGAATCAATATTATTCTTCAGACTTCTTTTCTTCCTCCTTCTTCCTCCTCCATCTATAATTTGCTAGCTGCCTCCCCATGGACTACTTTCTTCTCGCGTCATTATCTTCTCCCTAATCATCAGCAATCCTGGGCTTTCAGCTGAAAGCACCGGCTATTGTTTTCCTATAATTTCCACACCCTATCCTTTAACCTACGTTGCAGATGAAAGATCTATAAACGTTTGAGGTGTTAAGACCTCTAAAATCGATAGAGCCATTTGGAGCAGAGGAGCACTCATCCCTGACTGCTGCCCTGCCACACCGTAACAGAATTATTTTCTGAATGATGCTCCACATCACCCATGATTTTCCAGGCCTCTAAACTGTCCCTCTTCCACTGTCTTTTCCCAGACCGAGGAAATCCAGTACATCTAATTGCTTCTCAGCTCCCGGTTGTCTTTGCCTATACTGCTGTATTCACTGATCCTCGAAGGCCTCTCTGCAAGAGCAATTCAAGCCATTCCTGGAGAGTCCTAGCTTTGTGCATGGGGCCATCAGTAACACCAGTTGTTTTAGACAAAGCTACCACCACAAGTATTAAGGCATTTTGTCAGGCAAAAAGAAGGGCCAGAATACCTGCCACAGGAGTGGCACGAGATATACAGGCACAATACAGGCACAAGAGCTACCTGTCTGCATCACCCCATGCCAAAAACTTCTACACAATAGTCTCCACCGTATTAGGTGCTTCAACAGAGGAAGGTGAAAACTATCCCTATCCTCTTCCTGCCATCAGTCATAAAAGAAAGAATACATCACTTACAATATTAGCCATGTTAATGAAAGGGGATTAAGGCTAAACTTCAGGAGATGTGTGTCACATTCCCACCACTGCCAAAAAATTCCTATGTGAACCTGAACAAGTAATTCTGCATGTGAGTTTCCTCGCTGTGGAATGAGGATTGCTGTCACAGGATAAAGACTGAGAGACACTTGCACGGTAAAGTGCTGAGGATCTCTGTGAAAAATGTTAATTCAGCTTCTAAAAGCCTTTCACAAAAAACAGGAGAATTAAATCAATGGCAGACTGGAAAGATGGGAACTACTGTGAACTACTTGTGAACTACTCTTCTCTACCTTGACCTATAGCCCAGGCAACAGAAGAGTTAAGTGGAGGAAAAGAGACATCCCTGATGAATTGCATGTCTCCAACATGACAGGTGAGTGGAAAAGTCACACTAGTGATGAAATCCTGATATTTAATATACCAAAGTTACACACCATACTGTGATTTCAAACCTGAACAAAGAAAGTAAAACCATCTCACTGGAAAGTGAAGAGTAACTTGGGGACTTCTTTATGTAGCACCAGCAGATGCTGGCAAACTTCTAGTTAGGATTAAATAACCACTACAGTCTGATGCTACTCATCATTCCCTAGCAGCAAAGATTCCATTCTTCACATTGAGGAAAACAGTATATAAGATGAGACGTGTGGCAATGGATTCTATTAGATGATTTGTTCCTTACCAGCAATCGGGTACTGCCAGCTCATGTCTTACCACTTTGTTGCATGGGTTGAAGAGGGCTCCATGTATAATGTTAGAAAAAACTTATACACTCAATCAAAAAGGCCAGTTAAAAATGCAGTTTCAGCTGCTAACTGCCCGTTGCTCGGTTATTCCAAAGTTAACAGCACTTCTGTAAGCAGAACTTGACCTAAGCCTCATATAAAAACCCCAGCATTTACAGAAGATGCAAAAAGGGACAACTACCGAAATGTTCTTCCAGTTCTCCCAAGACAAGCACTCATCAAAAGAGAGTCCCCAGACCAGTAAGAGGAAGACCAGACGATTCACAAATGGTGAACTGGAAGTCATGAAACGGTATTATCTAATACTACACGTGAGCAAGGTTCGCTTTGGTATTTTTTTTTCATGACTGAAATTCAGGCAGCTTTCTCACCTTTCTTTAGGAAAAGGAGGTAATACATGGAAAAGTAAAGTTTTAGCCAGAAATCCCTGCCTTCTTCCAGCTGACAACCCTTTCCAAAAACATCACATTGTTCACTTTATTCAAACCCTCCAAACAAGCACCTTTTGGTAACGCTGTATATTTTAGCTTCCCTGGCATCTACATGAGTTCTTCCACGCCAGTGACTCCTACATCAGTCTTAAAAGGTCCAACACAGAAAAGAACGAGGCTGATGTTATAAACATATTCAGCTATTGATGGATTGCAGAAATTTTTTACTGTCCTTTGCTGCAAGGTGCAAAGGAATAGAAACTCATGCTGTCAACAGAGCTAAGTTATTATTGTTCTAGGTGCAGATTAGTTTCACTGAGGAGATATTTATTGCTTCACCTGCCTTGAACTATAACTGCAGACTCTTTGACAAATGGCTTGTAGCAGGTTTAATCTTCATGGAGGTCCACAGCCTTGTAAATACTGTGACAAGTCAAACTGGTCCGCTGTGTAGCTATAGATTAGCTTTTGGAGTTATCTACTGCGCAGGGGAGTATCTCTCCTCAGCAAGTCCATAACTTGGCTAGTAGGTGGCTTACATTCAGCAGACCAACTTGTACCTCAATGCTTTGTGAAAATGGTGAGGCCAGGACCTGAAGATGACTGTTCCTACCCACAATTTTTATTGCTTCAAAGATTGTGTAGGTGCTGTATACCCATCCCTCATGTCATCCATTGAATACGCTCACCAGATCATTTTAAAGCAAGCAAACTCTGTGAACGCATTGGTTTAATTTAAAAGCAGGCCATCAGAAAAACAAACCATAGCAATGACTTCAGAAGGATAACCTCGAGTTAATCCCACATCAAGGAGGAGCCTTTCCACCTTGTTTATGGGAAGACCCTTCTGCTATGGCTTCAGCAAAGGAAGGCAGTTCACTTTGCTAGTGCCAAGGACAGCTAGATCAAGGACACTGAACAGTTAAAACCTCTGTAGCCAGAGAGTAACCAGCAGGAGGCAATTCCAAGAAAACACATTGTATGACAGCCACAGACACTTATTTGGGCACCGTATTTCTGTAGCAACACCACAAATTTTGTTAGCTAACTGTATTCCTGAGCATACAGTTATGCAGTTATCACTTCACCGAATTATAACAGCTCTAGACATGACATCTGCAGTATCTAAAACAATACCACCAGAGGCTAGCCTTCTTTACAGGTTATACTGCATAAGCACCATCGTGGTAAGGTCTGCAAAAGTCACTATATTTGCCTGAGTGCATCACTCTCAACAGGTTAATGGTATGGCAGGAAAGATTTAAACCCCGGGCTTTTTAAGCCTAATAGATCGTGTTTACCACCGAAGGACTCAACCACTGCAGTGAAAGTGAAGCTTTGGAAATATCCTACCTTGCGAGAAGCATTTTTGTCTGTGCTCTCCACATCACCGTCCAAGAATGGCATGGCAAATGAGCTGAGATCCTGCCAGGACAGAGAAGAAAAATTGATGTTCTATGTTAATGTATTCTTCCTTCCATCAGAGCATCCCGTGATTGTATCCCATGTTTTTATTTCCAAAGAGCGCACTGCTTTACCCATAGCAATTGGTGAGCAGTAACACAGGCTCTGATCATTTTCTTTGGCCGTGAAACCAATGGCAGATGTCAGAAACAAGTGCACAGGGAGCCCTTTGCAGTGCTTGCGCTACATCGCCACGAAAAGCACCTGCACAGCCGAAGTCTAAAGTCTTGTGCTAAAAGTTTCAAGGGGAGGTACTCAAATCCCACAGAAAAATTAGTAGGAAATAACAGTTTAAATACAACCGCTTGTTCAGCAAATGCCTATCTTGCCTTTAGTGAGGTGTGTAATTTTAGTTTAAAGAGTATTTATGGCAATGAAATAAATCTGAAGGAGAACATGTCCATCTTCTGAAAAATATGTAACGTATGTAACAAAGAGGGAGAAAACTGGGGCAAGGTGCTTGGGGAGGAAATTACCAATTCACTTGCACAAATAAGAGAAGAGCACCCAATTCTCCATAACTAAAGACAATGAAGCCCTAAGAAAAGCACACATGCTCATCTTTAACTAACAAAACCAAACTGCAATTTTTTTCTACCTCCTGCCGTCTGTTCTGTTTATGCTAGTTGGTGTTCCAGCACAGGGAGCTGGAGCTCCTTTCTACATGCATAAGGAAATCATGTTAGTGTCAAGTTTAGCATCTGTTTGATGAGCAAAGTAGATAATGAGTAATTCTGTGAGGGTGCCTAATGCTGTGTGCTGAAGAACTGCGTCTTGGATCCCAAATCTTGATCTGAATGTCAGAAATACCTCCCCAGTGCAGAACCTACCAGATGTAAAACATCACTCTTTCCATGTAATGATTCAGTGCTTCTCTACCACCACATCTGCATCCCATTTAAAATAGTTCAAAACAGAAATAAATAGCAATTTCACATAAACCTAATTTCAGATTAAAGAGAGCTTAATTAAAAATTAGCACCAGCCAGGAAGTCTGCAAGGCTCCCTTGCCTTCAGAATTCAGAGCAGCCACAGGTCTAATCACATCACGTTGTGTATTCATACTAAATCCAAAATATGCTCAAAAATGTGTATAACTCAGGCATAATCCTCACAAGTGTTTGAAAATATTCTGGTTACATAACGAACAACAAAAATAAGGAACAAAATATTGAATTACTGGAACTGAAGCACATGGGAGTAATTCATGCCAAGCTGGAGAGGAAAAAAAAAAAAAAGGCAGCAGCAGCCAGGCCTGGCCAAGCTGGCCCAAATCATTGGGCCACAAACCAAAGTATTCATGACAAATTAGTATGCTCCCGACCCTGTCTACGCAAAGTCAGTTGGAACTATCTACACAAGCCTAAACTACAAAACAACAACCCAGCTATACAACTTCACCTCATTGCCATGCTTTGATGTCTGTGTTTCACATCACCTCCATTGGCAAATGGAAAGGTAAGCAAACACCTTAAACCCAAAAGAAGAGGCAATTTGTTCAGTTTGGACTTTCAGCGTTATCAAGAATTGACAGAGGCTGGAACCAGGCACTGCAGGACCTTAAAAAAAAGCTTCTGTATTAATTTGCTGCTTCTTATAATTAGTTAAGAACAGAATTACTTACATGCTCCATATAAAAAATATTCAGCCATAAATGGCATTTATAAACACTGTCAATAAATGGATTATTATTATTATTCCTACTTCACATGTTACCGCAAGTGAAGAATCTCTGCAGAAGTTTAAGTGCCTAATGGAAGATTACACAAAAACATATCCCCTCATGTTTACTTCAGTTTAGCCAAAGGATTTACCAGCATTTTCCTGTACCCATCTTTGGTAGTGCAGAAGCTGGAATCTGATGTGTGCTAAGCCACTTTCCACGGAATAAATCAAGGAAATAACCTCTTTTGAGCTCCACATATTAGCATCTCTACATTACTTCTTGTTGTAATCCACAGGGAGAAAACCCGCTGTTTAGAAAGGCTGGAGACTGGATGGAAGAAACTGGGTTTAAGGGACACATATCTAGTAATCAGGGTTGGAAAAGCTGTTCAGAAAATCTGGAATAGCTAGGAACAAAACCATCACTTCTTTTTTTTGTGCAAAACCAGGATGGGGGTAGGTAGGTACAACTGTTTTTCTAGGAGCTATATTTCAGTTCCCAGTTACAATTTCAAGCTTTAAAGCATGTATATATTAAATTCTAAAATCTAAAAGTATCATGAAACCCAGCTGATGGCTCTGTTCTAATTTGTCGCTCTCAGATATCATGAGGACACGCTTACTTCATCTGTCTTTAAATGCAGAACAGGAGGTGTCTACTTGTAAGCAGAAATAACCGGAGCTGTACCTCTCTGGACAGCATGAGACCTCTCTTGGTTCATACAGTGCTGGAGGTCATGTCAAACACGATAATGATTGTTCTTATAGTTCTGTGATACAGTCTGTAATTGTAGCTGCAACCTAACAATTTGATCACCTTTCACTTCGTGGGATGCCATGTCTGAAGGCGTCCATTTACAGAAGGAAAAAATGCATATATCAAATGTCAGGCTGCAAGTACTGCTCTCTTGGTTCCAACCTGTTGGTTAAGCAGGGAAATATTAGATGCTTATTTTCTTTTTGCACGTGTCTCTGAGAAGACAGACTAGCTCTCTATTTCTTTCTTGTGTTCCTCTTCATCCAGAAGTACGTGACAATGCAGTTCATGATCCAGCAACCATTTAAGAAACAAGAAAATAAAAACTGCTCCAGAAGTGTTGCAAAACAAACAGCACAGTCCTCTTGACAGGCCAGTGGTGCAGCCCTAGCTCTTACCACATATCTGATCTTACGCCAACAGATACGCATCGAAGGCTCACTCTGCCTTAACCCGGGATTGAAACTGTTCTTAGACAGCTTTCTTGCTTTCCAGCTCTGCTTTACTGCACGTGGAGTAAGTGCCCTGAAAAATGACATGGTCCTGGAGAGACATTTAAGAACTTCCACCAAAGACACACAACGATGTCTTGGTACGAGGAAGAGTCCTTCTCTTTTGAGACTGCACAGCCCTAGATGAAGAATGAATGGCATCACTCCCTGTATCCATCTGCCCTGCATTAAATCCTTGCACAGACAACTTCTGGAGACACCACAGCTATCACCATCCCCGCAAGGAACAAAGGCCTACAGAGACTGCCGCCCCTAGTGCTGCTAACCTGAAATTAAGAGTATGAGAAGTCTGGTTTGCAAAGTTTTGTTGTCTTTCCTGCCATGTTCCTGTTCCTTAGCCAGTTCTTCACATCACCCAGTGCCATCTGACAGCCAGACATGACATCTGCCATCCCCAATTCGAAAAAATTACCTCTTGAGCAGTTTAGATTTACTCTACAGAACTGCTTCAGATTTATTTTGGTTTCAACCTACTTTTATTTACAAGAGTTCATCATGGCAGCTCCATTATATTTGCTGAAGAACACGTCCCCAGGGATATCAAAGCTTTCTCCAGAGGACAGCAGAGCTGTGACACAGCAGAGCTGTGACACAGCAGAGCCACGGCTCGGTGCTCCTGCTACCAGCCAGGCTCCCTCCTGGGCAAGGCAGTATCCCACACCACCTACTCAACAGGACTTTTCCAGGACTTTTCTTATTGATAGCACAGGAGGTTAACAGATCCAAAAGATCAACTAAATTGACTCTATTGTTTTTAACAGTCTTGTCTGCTGCTTTAGTTTTTGCAGGTATAAATCAGGATAATTCTGTCTGTAAGCACACCCATCTTCTCTACCACTTCATTCCTTATTTCCTCTGGGGGGGGGAAACAGGTATCTGGAAGGTTACAGATTCTTCACACTAATTTCTCTTCCAAAGGTGAGACTAACTCTAAGGTGATTCTTGTCTCAGTTACCTCTACAGCTCTTTTTTTTTTGACAGCCCTTATATCAGAATATGTGGGATTATGTGAAAAGAGCTGAAAAGAAGTAAGAATAAAAATTTTTGTTCTTTTGAAACCTAGGAAAACGAAGAACCTTTTCTGAGAACTGTTTTGGAGAATAGCAAGGAAAACCACATTTTAAGATATTGAAAGCAAATATATTGGCTGGCATAGCAGAGCCAAATAGCAACAGGAGCAAGATCTGGTTAGCCAAGCCATTTTTCACCTTTTTCAGCCAGTTTCACTGTTCCTGTCCTTACTGGGGAGGATTCCTGCCAAAACAGCTTGTCCAGACACTCTGGTCTGGACACTGCTGCAGTTGGAGACCTTGATGTCAGAAGAGGGCTTCCAGCAATTCTGTTGTGCAGGCTGCAAGCTTAAATAACAGATCACTAAAGCCTTGAATCCAGTAAACAACACAGAAAAAACAGGATTCTTTTTTTATTGTTGTTTTGTTTCAAGGCTACTTTGGCAGCCAGGCTGATAAAGCATCTCTGCAACGGCAGAAGCCAAGGAGGTCAGCAAGGAACTCCGGGGCATGATGTGATTGACACAGACCAATTTCCAAGGTATTTTGGGTGGAAGTAGGACCTTTTCATGGTCCTGCTGAACAGAGGTCCAAAATTTCAGGGCCGAGTATCAAAAGAATATTTCACAAACAGCTCCCTGCTGCCATCCTTTGCAACTGTCCCTTGACCTTGAACAACATGGTGGTGTGAAATCTGTGCCAATGTCCGTGAGTTTATGTCCCATGAGCATGGTCAACTCTTTGGCTATGTTTCAGAGGAGACTCAGGTCAGAATGGCTTCCCAGTAGCCCCGCAGCCCATCTCTGCTGAAAGCCTGGGTTCCTCAGCTATAAGCAACTTCAGATTCCCAGCGTAGGTAGCATCACGCAGTCCTGACTACTGATGGTGTCACCTGTAAGACATCACTTTTCTGCTTCGCTAAGTTCTATATATGTGCAAGAATTGCACCAAATTTAAGGATGTGAAATGCCTGCCAGACATTACAGTTTCTTTTTACAACATAACTCAAGCAGGAGGTGACACTTTACTAAGACAGCTTTTTAATATAGGGAGACAAGTCCTTTAATAAAATAAACAAAGAAAACAAGATAGAGAGAAATTCAGCTGAGTGCTGACAAGAGCCCTCATCTCACAAAAAATTGCTAAAAGTTGCAGTTCTCAGCATCGCAACTGAACTGGGGTCTTGGGCTCTCCTCCTCTGCTAATGTTACTGAGCTAGGAGCACTTCAACTACCCTACCAAGGACAAAGAAAGTTGGGATTTTTATTAACATTAGCTGTGAACTGTTTCTTTCACCTCAGTCTGCACACCAGCAGAGTTTTTTAGATCAACCTTGGATTAGTACCTATTACAAGCCTATGTAAAACTCTGAATAGCAAATACACAAAATATGCTAATAGCCTGTGAGCAGAATCCAAATTCTGAACTCTGTGGAATAGAGGGCATAGCTTGGAAGCTCTGACTGAACAGGAAATTTTCTTTTTTTGAGAACAATCCTATATAGAAGCCTTTGGGGATTTATATCAGATCACTCAATTATAGCACAAGGAAAGATTCAAAACCCGCATACATAGGAATTTCTGTCCTTATGGTCCTGTTGTTCTGACATACTAGTCATAGTATAGTATAATGAGACTTGCTACATTGCATTATTCCTCTAGGAGTAGGCTGCTCCTTGCTTTGCTTTCCTCCCTCCCCCATGCCATCTAGACTGCAGCATGTGTTTTGGAGACAGATATATAAGCCGTACTGTGAGACTGAGGATGCTGGTGACTAAGTCTCAGTATGACTCAGTGGGAGTGGGCAGTAACAGATGTACGAAGCTGGTTAGATGTGTGCAAGGCAGCTTTGTACTTCACGAGGCTATTCCAATTTATTTGTTTGCTATTACTTGTAAGGCTATGCATATTAAAAAAAGAACAACTGAATGGGTCTGGAGAGTTTGAGATGATAGAAATGAGCTACAGAGACTTGATTTTGTCTGCAGCGTGAAAATGCCAGAGGCAGCATGGTCCAGGAGTCGCCCAGGTGACCGTGCAGGACAAGTTGTGCACCCTTCAATGTCAAGGTGGACACAACATTAGATTTGAAATAACAGAGGGTAAATCACCCTAAATAATGTGCCTCAAAGAAATGGGAAGTATTCAGTCCCAAAGGATCATAATCTAAACATAATCTAAAAAGTTAAGGAGTAATGGCCAGCTGAAACCTAACCCAGATGTTGGTATGTGAAAATCCCCATCCATCTGGTGATTATTCAATGCCCCATATCAAAAAACTCACATATGAAAACTTTGCATGAGAAAACCAGCGTACATGTCATTTAAAGGCATTTCTCTCAGCTTCAACGAGAAACAGGCAAAATACTAAAGAGCTACTAAAGCCACTTCTCTCCTGTTCTCTTCCATGGGTCACCCAGTTTGGACTGCCACCACTTGGTCAGAAAGAGCTGCTAAAACTAGGAATTTCAAGGGGAAGGGGATAAAGAGAGCCATGAAACCAGTAAGTCCTTGATATCTCCCTGAAAACAGCATCTTCCAAGCTGTTCTTCCGGAGTTACCCCGATCGTGGAATACCGGCAGCCTCCAGCCTACCCCTCTTCGTTTCCAAACTGCTGGACTGATCCTGACAGGCATTCATCTCCAGCAGTGTACAGCAAAATCACCTTTTTTCTTCTGAGGCTGTAGATGAAGTTCATCAACAAAAACTGCCAAAAGACTGTGGATTGGGTTTTTTCATTTTGTTTTGTTTTGTTCTCAATCTCAGATTTAAATTACTAGAACACATTCCTACACTGTTCACAGAAAAAATGAGATTTTCTTTCAAGCCTCGTGCTCTCCTGCCAGGAAGATCCACCGTATCTTGGTGATTCAGCCTTTGCAGATGAGCTGAGCACAGACAGCCTGGGGTGGGATGTGATCAGTTCTGCCTGGAACCCCATAATATTTAGAATGTCCACAGAGCTCAGGGCTATGTGGAAATGCTGTGATGAAGGGTGCTGCTCTCCACCTCATCAGTAAATCCCAGACCATCACCAGGGGCTCTCTGACAAAGCCTGAATACCATCCCCATACACAACAGCCTGGTTTGTCAGCTCCTTCACACCAAGAACCACACAGCGTGGTGACTGGCAGCATGTTTATTACAACGGCAGATGGACAACCTAGCAAATGTGTAAATAACAAAATGTCATTTTTTAAAAAGAGAGAGAGAGAAAGTGAGAGAACAGCAGAGAAAGCAAGTCAGGGAGGAAAACAAGATGCTCAATATTCTCTATGACACCACAGTCCACACACAAACTCATTATTAAGTGCTATTCCTGGGTGCTCAGCTGAAGACAACCTTTCTCTGGTGAGGCTTTTCCTCCAAGAAGCACCCAAAGTTAAGAGACGCAAGGTAAAAGCAGAAGCTAACATACCTCAGACCTGGAAAATGTGGTCAGACGAGTGATGACGGAATTAAGAACCAACAAAGAGACAAGACTATAGGGAAGGACCGCAGAGGACTGGAAATGATACCCTTCGGACGGCACATAGTGCCAACAGAATTGTTTTCCAATACTTATATGGTTGTCTTACATAAAAGAGACACAGGATCCCAATGTGTTTGCAGAGAAAAGCACGCATTTGCTATAAACCGTAACTTCAGCCACAGTGAAATAGCAGAACTGCAGGAAACAAAAGATGATTTTGCCATAATGTAACGAAAAGACTTGAGGCACTGCAGCATGGGGGCAGTCTGAAGGGGATTCAAAGCAAGCATCATCATGAGGCTTTGTAAATCAGCTCTACACTCCAGCCACTTTAAAAGTCACGGCGTGATGCATTTTTTTATGTTTTTCCCCACTCTCTATAGGCCAAATCTGTTCAAAAACCATTTCTTCAAGGAAGAGTAAAACAAAATCAGAACTGAAAACCTCCAGCTGATGGCCTTATCGAAGAAGGACTCGTAGGGTTCTCCCTTGCATATATATGACTTTAAAAGGTGACATTCACACCAGGCAGAAAACCTCTGCCATAAATAGTTGAACTGCAACTATTTTTTCCCGGTCACTGCATTAGGAAGACAGCTGCCTGTTGCCTCTTCTTTACATTCTTGTCAGTTAATAACCGTGAATAATCTTAACAATTAGGAGAAAGCTAATAGCTGGAAAGCCAAGCCAGCAAGGGACCTGCTCTGATCAAGTAGTCTCTCAACTAAAAAAAGAAATGGAAAAAAAAAAAAAGGCAGCAGCAAGTTGGGAATTAGACAAGGAAAGGAAGAACCGGCTGGCTCCGTGCTTGGTGTGCTGAAGACCTGAATGGGAGGTCAAAGGGGACAACACGACAAGGGAAGATTCTTCTCCTGATGCTTTCCTAACGTGTTTTCCTACATCACTCTGCAGCTGCAGAGAACAATTTAATGTCTACAGTCACTTTGCTATAGCTTTTCTGACAGTTTTAGCACCACATGTAAAACAAGACCAATATATACATGCTTTCTTTTTCATAGGCTAAATTATTTTTTCTTTTCCCAAAAGAATGGATGTCTTCATTCTTCACCCTCTGAACTCTGTATTTGAAGGTGTGTTTTCCTGAAGCTGGCAATGTAAAAACCCCCCTGAGGACAGAAGAAAGCTCAAATTCTCAGAGGTAATCTAGAAAATATTACCACGTTCATAGTACAGTGTTCTGCCCTAAATCCAGCCTGTATGTCCTTCAGGTCTCACCCCTCGCTTTGACCTAAGAGTTGCTGAGATGTGGTGCCAGTATTATTTTTCCCAGTTAGAGGTGCCATGCAATACTCATACATTACTTTGCATCTTTCATCCTGCGAGAATCCGAACTGCTTTACAAACTGCACATCCAGTCCAGAATAGCTTCACAAGATGGACTTAAGTGATGAGATTTTCATTGCCTGCTCTGGCTTTCTGGTTTACCTCTGGGAAGGCATCAAGGATGAGATATATGTCTCCTAACTTCAGCCATCCAAACACTAGTCATCTACCCCATGCTTTTTGTCCAGCCTAGAGAGCAGGGAAAAGCCAGCATCTCCAATGGGCAATTTGCTCCCTTTCCCCTAGTACAAGAGAGGATGGACAACTTGCTTAAACCTCGAATGATTCAACATAGGATATGGAACCCTGCCTCTTACTTCTCCCTCTTTACTGATTGTAAAGAGGCAATAAAATCACTGATTTTCCCCTTTTTTCCCCTTTATTTAAAAAGCAAGTTGTCCAAACAAGGGATTTAATCTTACTACGGGCACGTCTACATGGCAATCACAAGCGTCGTTTACACCAGTTCACTTTCACCCGGCTCCACATAGCACCGATAAAAGTGTAGCCATGACAACACAGGGTTTAGCACAGGCTGCAAAATCCCCACGGGAGGCTGAGTAAATACTCCAGCAATTTAGCTCACTTGGAGCTTCTCACTCCTGCCGTTGTATGGCTGTCAGGACTCAGCCGGGCTAATTTAAGCCCAGCTTCAATCACGTCTTTGCTTGCAGTCTAGACACACTACAGGCATCCATACAATGGGTAGCACAATGAGGTCCTAAGCTCCGTTGGCATTTCTAAGTGCTACTAAGAAGTACATTTTGTTTACACAGCTTTGGCTGCTGTCTAGAAAACAGGGTTAACTCTTTGATGGGGTGAGCACCCATTGGAGTGAAAATGAAGAAGCCACTGTGTCCAATTGAAACAACTAGAATCTAAATTTTAAGAAAACAGGCCAGCTACACAACCTCTCAGAAAAGCACATCTGCTAAGAGAGCTGGCACAATCTAAGGGAAATGTCCGAGGGATGGTGTATCTCGCACTTCCAGGCCTCCTCACACCAAGCCCTGGCCACTCATTGAGGCTGTCTCAAGGGATGTGCTTCAAAAAAGCATCACAGTTCTGCTCGGAAAGAGGTGTTAGAAGACACCAATGATCATCTCTGGAAGAAAGATGGATAAAATATTTACCCATCTGGAAAATCTTGTGAACAGTGAGACAAATGGAGGAACACAACGAAGGGATTACTCACTCTCACTTGAAATAGCCGTCACTGAAAATAACTTTTCTCAGTTGGTCCAGTTTGGAAATAATCTTCAGATGGAAAGGGAAGGAACAGAAATAACACACATTGAAGGTTTTTTTTCTAATTACTGTACAGACAATGCTAAAATTTTAAGGCAGATATTTCCCCAAGTAAACTGCAGGCTTCTTTCAAGGGCTATGGCTTTGATTGGCATGTAATTCCCGCCCCCCCCCCCCCCCCCCCCCCCCCCCTCAGAAATTGTTTCTAGTTTCGATCCAGTGCAGGGCAAAAAACCTTACTAATGAGCCATATTCACTTCTGGCAACTTTAGTGAGAGCCTTCCGATTTTCACCTTCTTATTCTTCATGTGCCCATTTAAGCATCCTGATTACAGTGGACCTATCTGAACACACTGAGGAGAGAAGACAAGCCAGCACACATTCAGGTAAATCTAGCTCACAACTTGAGCTCACTGTCTACATAGACATGTTACCAAATTTGTTTCTGCCCTATGCAATGGTTTTGAAACCCAGCAGGCACCGGTGAGCTGAAACGGGCAAATAATTTTATTTGGTGGCCAGTCTGGGCATCAAAATGCATCAAGAAGCATTTGATCCTGCTCGGAGAGTGTGGGAAACATTTCCAAGTTAGCAGGACACCCTGGACATGGTGACAGATGGGTAGAGTATGAGCCTAGCACAGGAGAGGCCATTTTATAACTGGCTGTTGCTCCAAGCCTTGTGGCAGGCAGTCCAAACCTATTTGTCACAAAAAAATGAAGCTGACACTGGAACCAAGGTGCAGGGAGAGCCTCTGCCTGTGGTTTGCCCCGGTATGGGCACCAACCCTGCCAAGGAGTGTCACCACAAACCTCCCACAAAACAAACAAGCACCCAAGCAGGAATCAAAACTAAGCAAAAGACAACCAAACCAATTTTTTTTTTCCCTCAAGGTGAATTAAATCCACAAGCAGGAAATTTTGATTCAGAATAACATTGTTTATTCTTGCTTTGCTTTTTATTTTATACAAAAATACTGATTTTTTTCCTAACAACTGAAAATTAAGTTCATGCAAGTAATATGGCCCTAAAAAAAATTGGTTATTTTTTACTCATCAAGAATCTTGATTTCTAGCTATTGAATAGCTGTACAACTATTAGTACGCATTTACGTGCAAGTTTTATTTACATTTATTTTGAGCTCTACTGGGAATGGAAATTGGACTTAGAACTGCCATCAGGCACCAGAAGTCATTAAATACCTATTAGAGAAGCACCTCTTACATCAGAGCAAGAGGAAAAGTTCATCAAAATATATATCGGTTCCAAAAGCAAACGCATTAGCACCTACTGAGAGACACAGAAACAGACTTCACTGGTGACTATGTCCTCACAGATGAAGATGCTCATCTCACAGGGCATAATCTTTTTTTACACACATATAAAAAATGCTCTTATATAAGATAATATATATGGCAAATGTATATAATCATACAACGTGTGTATACAGACATGATAACAAGCTCTTATAGCTTTTTAACTGCCATTTTTTTTTATATTTAAGATGATTAGGTATTTCTTGGCTGCAAATCAGCTCATCAATGGACCTGCTTGGGTGGCAAAACATGCTGAAATGACAGAGGGATTTTCTCCTCCTGTTGGAAAACCATGACTTGTTTGCTGCCTGAAGCAAACTCTGGCCACAGGTGATTTCCACCAGCTCTGTGGTTTGCAACAATATTGCTTTCAATTCTCCTAATTTTGTCTTGATGAGTCTCATCCCAGTACAGATTGATGGGGTTGGTTTTGGGGAGGTGATTTTTTGCTTTTATTTCAAACTGTGGCATTTTTGGAAATAAATATATTTTTATTCCACTTCTAGTGATAGAAATGGACTAAGCTGAAGTGCAACAGAGTCCTCTTTTGCTGAGTTTCCTGCTGCCTCCCTTTGGATCAAGGGTCAGCCCCATGTCAGCAGGATCCATTTCATCTTTCTGCCCATCTTTCCCTCTTTTGGTAGATACTTCTGCCCCCTAGACTCCTAATTTGAGCAACTTTGGGTTTCTCTCACCTCCCAGGGCTGCTCAAAGTCAGTGCAGCCTCTGCTGTCTAGCCTCTCCTAGACTCCCAATTCTTCAGCCCATACAGGGGATAGAGCTGGGCATGAAATCTCTCCCCCAAAGGCAAATACCCAAATCTCTCCCGTGGTCTATAACAGCAGCTAAAACACATTGAGCAACAAGCAAAACACACAAGATGCTGGCAAAATACCCTGCATCTTATACTGGAATAAATTTCAGTTGCTATTCACCAAGCCCCTCCCATCACCCCACTAAGGGAGCACCTTCAAACCCTTCAGCCTTTGGTTCTGATCCCAGGAAAGAGTCAGCCTCCTCGTTATCGGACAGTCATTATCTCACAGGTCCAATGATTGCAGCATAAATTGCATGTGCTCAGCATTAATTCTGGTAGTGGAAACGGAAAAAAGCAAGAGGAATGCATGAAGCCTATAATACACCTCTTTACTCTGACAAAGCTCATCAACTACCCAATTAAAATCAGTAAGCAAAACAGGAGTTCCCAAAAATCTGCGATTTGGGGTTTGCAATGACGAGCCATGACAATTAGTTGCCCAGTTGTAGTTCAGGCTGCTCTGAGACGAGCAGTATGAGAAACCAGACATGTAGGATGCAGAGACCAGATGGTTTTAGGCTGAAATTGAATAAACACCCCACAAAAGATAATCTCTATTTCCAAAACACCAAGGAAAAGTTATGCAAGGAAAAAAGAAAAAACCAACCCAAGCTACATTCTTTAACTAGCTAAAAGAACATTTTGGTCAGCCTTGTAGTATCTATTGTAATTAAATGCTCTAAAAACAGGGCAACAGCTCTGTGCCAGTCATGCATACAAAAGAGACAAAACACGATGAAAAAAACCCCCCAATACCCGAGAACCATGCATTTCTTACACAGCCTGAAGAATGCCTGCCTCTCGGCAGAGTCCTGCAGTGCACTCGGCTGTCCACCGAGATGAATGCAAACCTATTCCCCCTGCTAAGATAAATAAATTAAAAAAAAAAAAATTTCAAATGCAAAGAAACCCACTGACAATCGAGCCCCGTTCTGACTTACGGCTCTGAAAAATCCTGCAGTCTGGCTGGAAACGTCCATTGAAGAACTGCATTGGAAGCTTTTCCCTAAAGGCAAGCGCATTTAAACATCTCGGGCTCTGCTACTGAAGCCGATGCTGCAACAGATGGGGACCAGGGCTGGGTGTGTTCCTCCTTCCCATCGCGGCGCAGCGAGGGGGCGGCAGGAGAGGTAGGTAACGCAGGAGGAGGCAGGCGACGGTTTTCTCTCTCACTGCAGGCTCCCTGCCAAAAATGCTTTAGGCATCGCACGATTCGATTACACGACTGCAGCAACCTGCCACATGAACCCCGGTGGGGGCCAGCGAGGCACACGGGCGGTATGAGAAGGTAATGAAGCGCTGTACTGGGTGCATTAGCTAAATGTTGTGGGCACACCAGGGAAGTTGGAGAGTTCAAATAACCACAGACGTTTTTAATGCGATCAGAAGGAAAATAGATCCTGTTTTCATTAGCAGAAGACTCAGATAACTGAGGCTGCGTCTGCATCAGTATCGAATATTTGGGGGAAGGCAGCACAGACAGCAGATACATTTTCAGCTGCTGGAGTATCTGCTGCGCCATAACAGCCCTATTCCCCACTTAACCACAAGTCCACTTCGTAGCTGTACAAAAGTGACATTATTTCTCCACGCTTAAGTTTTCCCATCTGCAGCATGAACAGGGGAAGACTTAATTGACTTTGTAATTTATTATAAAGACCTCACTGGGCAAACACAGTGTCTGAGTGCAAAGTATAACATTACCATTAAAAATAAAGATAACAGCAGAGATTTTGAAAGGGGATCACATGAACACGTGCTAGCAGAGCAACACAAACTCTCCCAGTCAGAGCTGAGGGATGGTGGTGACCTGAGTTTTCTTCTTCATCAAGAATTATTTGACAAATCCCTCTTTATAATCACGTTCAGCTTTGATGACTCCACCAACCAATCTTGCAGTATCCTTTATTGGCAAAGAAATCACCATGGGGCCATATCCTTGGCCAAGACGCTACTGAAGGCTGCCACAGATGAGGTCACCTCTGGTAGAACAAAGCTAACATGAAGGCAAAAGGCAGAAAGATCATCTTCACAGCTTCCAATATTTTAACAAAAGGCATCAAAATACCCGTGCAATGAACTGACACCTCTCTGGAGAAACAGGTGGCCAGATCCTGAGCCACGAAGCATTGCCGATTCTTTCTTGGCCATTTCAAAATAGCATTTGTGATGGTGTATCGAAATACACTTTAACAGGGAGGGTTTGCTTTAATTGATGGCTGCTGGTCAAGAACTCATTGCAGTGAGGTGGGCTTGGCATACGTATCGCTCTCAATCTATTTATCCTATTCACCGCAGGATCCTGCACCCTTTTGCAACGGGGTGCAACCAACACTGCCCTTAATTCTGTCTAAATTAAATAATGAATATCACTGAAGACGGGCAGTATGTTCTCTTCAGCAGCAAGAGGTGAGGGCCAGCTAATGCCCCCATGTCCTAGGAAATGGCCACTGCCCACCGCCCCCATGGCGTGCTGCGTGCATCTGATAAAACACATCCCTTCGGAGCAAAGAAGCCCAACCCGATACATACTGTTCACTCACCAAAGGCAGCTATTACTCGAACCATTTTAAGAACAGCTCAGTGGCAGCCCTTTTTTATACAGAAATCAACAAATACTTAGCATTTAGAAGGTTTTTCCCCAGATAAATGAATAATTTATGCATACAGAATATACCAATACTTCAGGAAAATAAACAAGCAGCCTCTTAAATTCTGTTTCAGGGGTACCAGAGAAATTAGTCAACAAGCTGGGGCAAGCAAAACACATTCGTGTCTCTCCTACTTGAGCTGTAGGAGAAAGGAAGGCATCTGTGGCTGACCTAGAGAGGGCAAAAGGGAAGACTGGATTCCTCTTGAAATAAAAGAGGTTCCCCTTAAGCCAGACTGCAAGGCAAGGTTCAGCTCAAACACTTCCCTGTACAGCTAACTTAAAAAGATTATTCTGATTAGAGATCAGATCAAATAAAATGGGTATTAGCAGCCAGGAAAATGTCCCATATCCCTAAATCATCCCTTTCAAATCACTCACAGGGCTCAGTTTGATGTAGCCAATTTCAAGTATCACCCAGACCTATTAAAGTGGGTGGTTTTCAAAATTAATCTTCAAAACTGGTTGTGGTCTCAAAGTCTGATTCAGCACAAATGCTGCCTCAAAAACATGCCTTTTCCTCCCCCACCCTTGGATAAGGAGTACGAAGCAGGGGAAACAGATTGCACAACTACATCTCAGATAAGCAGAACAGTTAATGGTTTAGATACCATTTCATAAATATTTGCTGAACTAGTTTTTGGTTTCTGTCCAGTTTCTGACATCCATGAAAAACATTGAATAATGTGCCACTTTCTTTCATCCGTCTGGGATGAAGAATAGGCAGAGGGGTTTTATTGTTATGATTTCTTACCATTATTTAATGACTACTCACATTTACATTGATATGTCCTGCCAAAGAAGCCCAAGCTATACTTGAATCTACAGGTCTGAGGTGACAAAATGACATTCACGTAAATATTTATGTGTTCTTTATTAATTAACTAAAACCTCTCTTATAAGTGAAATATTCCCAGTTCAAAACCCTGTGCTCAGATGCGGCTGGCTAAGCAACTAGTGAAGATCTGAGAAAAAACAACCTAATTTCTGAATAAATACCTGGTTTCAGATTGCGATTTCAAGTGCACATGGTCTGATCAGAGGTGCTCAGGCTCAGGACTGAATTGCAGCAGCCTCGGTGGCAAAAAGCAGCAGTGAGTTAGTGTACAACATCTTGCACAAGATGGTGCAACATGACAAATCACCCAAATAAAGTCATTAAATCATGTTTTCAACTGTACCTTATTGACAAGCTCTAGGTGTCTGTATGAATAGCGATCCAAAATTCCAACTGTTTCTTTATCTAAGGACAATGTATAAGCCTCCAGAAAATGCTTCATGCAAATAAATTTTACAATAAGTCAACACTCCATGCAAATAAATTTTTCAGATTTGTTTTTCAAATTCTTAAGTCTTTGCATTTCAAGCTCAGCAGTCATTATTCATTTTATAAATACGTGTCTTTGAAAAAGACTTAATTTTGGAGCTCTTCTAGATCGCTCACATATTTGGACTGACCATATGATCTTCACACTTTACCAGGCAGTAAAGCTGGAGAAAAATCACCAAAACCTACTTGTGCCTTTGACACTAACTTGTGGTCCAAAGACCAAACTATGAGGAAAGCAGAGTCATAACTGTCACATTTTCACCAGTGTAAAGCTACAAAATTATTTGCCCAACTGCAACAGAGTCATCATTGTACCAGCTGTATCTTGGTTTACCATTTGAAGAGTTTAATGATTCTGGTTTGCAGAAATTCAGAGGCAGACCCTCAAAGAGTTTCAGATCCTGTTGCGCACAATTCCTGCACAATTCCAACGAGCTGTTCCAAAACACCAATTCTAATTCATCTTTTTGGTCCAAGCACGAGCCTAAAGTATCATACATTTCAAACTGGCTGTAGAGCAACCTTACACGGTTTCCCAGAGGAGACCGAAAATGCCTGGTGATTGGTTGGTGTTATTTATATTCTACAATTTTCCACAAAGATCTGATGGTTTTGTAAGTACTACATAAATTAGACGAGTTCATAGGGTCTCCTTCCCTTATAATTTTCTTGTTCTTACAAGGCAAGCTGTCCCTTGAAATCAATGGAGCTACTGTCTGTGGAGATACCACTTAGGGTAACATATAGCAATTGCTAAAGCACACGGTGAGCCAGGGCTCTGCGTGGCAAGGCAGGGCTTTTGTTCAGTGTGTAATTAAGAAGACTTTTCATATTTTTACAAGAAACACAGTCATCATATTGATGGTTGCCCTATTCCCACTCCTACTGAACTCAGGGAGCAGCATCCCAAGCGACATGCAAGACAGATGTGCACCGCAGCAGTCTGCAGCCAAGAAGCCAATGCACTTGGGGGATGTTTGGGTGAGAGAAGCAACTCTTTGAAGGGCAGGAAAAGCCAGAGCAGCATCTGGGAGACCAGGAGAGTCCAAGGGAAGGAGGAAACAGGGAGAGAAAATTCCAGAACTGTACCATAAACTACATCAGCTCTTAATAGGACACCCAAAGTTGTCTTTCAGGAGTGGATGTTTGGGAAAGGGCAGGTGTGATCTGCAAGGGCTGACCACAAAAAAAACCCCACATTAAGCCCCAAGAATAAGAGGTAGGGATGAGCTGTAGAATCCATCCCCCCAAATCTGGCAAAATTGGAAATCAGGGTGGCAGAGTTAGTACGAAATGGAAAGAGAGAGGAGTGGAGAAAAACATCACATGAGAAACAAAATCCGTATTTTATTCCTTTATTCAGCTCAAACAGTCACAGTTTTTTCTTTGCAATTTTTCAGCATGATCTACCAAGCAATGAACCGAAGAGCTGGGATTCCTGACTCACTGTTGACAAGCCAGGAGGAGAGCATCCATGTGAGAAACACCAAACCCCAGTGAGTAAGTGCCCATTGCTCCAGGGGGAGGGAGCACCCCACAAGCCTCTGCAATGAAGGAGGATCACACTGCATCAGAAACGCCTTGGCCAGCTCAGGTACCAAAACCAGAAATCGGATTAATACACCTGGTTCTTCAGCAGGACTAAAGCATCTGTATTTACATGTATATCCAAATGCAAATGATATTGAAATGATAAGGTGTTCGTACAATGACAGTATTGGAGGCTGCAATTGTTTGTGCATGGTTGCACATGGTTGGGCACAATGGCTGCCTTGTGCCCTTCTCCACACTGACCCTTCCCACTGCCCGTCCCACCTTGTCACCCTGTCCAGCTACAGCGACGGATGGACGCAGCGTCTTTCCTGTGTCACAGTGGGCAGCAGGAGGCTGGAGGCACTCCTGAAGAGGTGTCAGCGCAGAGCTGTGCTGTATCTGGGATGAGCAGAGGTCTTTGAGTGACAGAGAATTATGAGGGTTGTGCTAGGACACAGTGTTCAATAACTCATGGAGTGAAGGACTGACGCTTTGGACTGTAATCCTGTATGATGGGAGAGAAGTCCCTCTGAGATTTCCTGATCTCTGAGGACAAATAAATCAGAGAGCAAAATTAATGTTGAAGACTGGGTAGTGACTTGGTGGCCCCTCATTCAGCCTTGCCCAAGGCGTGCAGAAGGGCTGCGACACTTGGTATCAGTGATGCTCTGGGAGGTTTTGAATCAGAATTCTGCAAAACTCAAGGGTAGTGATTGGTGACCTGAATTACAGCCTGTCGGCCAGCTCAAAGAGACCAGCACTTTCCTTCTCTAACAAAGGCACTGAATTTTTCAAAGTCCTGAATGACAGGATACAGGTCTTACCCTGCTTCTAGCTCGCCCCTTAAGGGCTTGGCTAAGAAACACCTTTTGTGGGACAGAAATAGTCCCACAAGACAACAGAAGAAGGATGATACTGCAGCATCCACAAAACCACATGGGAGGAGGAACTGCTGGGTTAAAAGTAAGAGCTCCAAGCATGGGCTTCAGCATAAAATCCTTGTACGTCTGTGTGTACACCCAAGGCTCTCTACTGGGATCTGTGAGAACACGTACTCTCTAATATGACTTTCCAGCTTCACTGGTCCCAGAGTGGGACCTCTAAGGATCAGCACTTCCATGAGGACATGGTAACAGCAGCATGGATGAACAGAGACTCCTCAGCTCTGCTCCTCTTTCCTTGGTCCCTCTTCCTGTGGGATGCTTCACGCTCCCAATGCGCACTGGCGGCTGTGGCAGCAACAGAGATGGGGCAGTCAGTGCCAAAAAAGCCAGGGAATGGTGTGGAACAATGAGGCAGTAAGGAGAAAAAGGTGATGGTCATTAGCTCCACGTAAAACTAGCCACACCTGAACTGTCTATAATATTTTAAGCCTGGCTTAGATTTTGTGGCTGAGTACATATAATGCTACAGCACATCTGCAGCTCTCCGGAGAGCACTGATTATCTACCCAAATGCAAACATCCCGCTACCATAACATCACAGCACAACTATCCAGGAAATAAGATGCTCTTGCACGCTGCACAGCATGTTTTATTTTCTTTGAACCTCACAACAGTTTGTCACCCACCTTAGGACTCAGTCATGCTGGACATTGAGTTATTTCATCTAAGTTGTCCCGGTAACTCCAGGGCACAGGTAAATTACACACGTACTCACACATTTGCACAGCCTGGCTAGGGACGGTATGTTCTTCATGTTGGGGATTCTGGCTTTTCTAAGGCACTACGAGCACGTAGCAACTTTGCTGCATGCAGGTTTAAAGTATGCAATAAATAGTAACCATTAACTCTGAGTTAAGCAAGAGCCCACCTAGAAAAGGATAAAGTGGCTGCCTACATACAGTAATGAGCAGTTAAAATGTCATCAAAGTTTGAGAAGCTGAAGTACAAAGATCTCTGCTGGTATGAAACGGCTGCTGAAAAAAAACGGAGGTAACAGCACCCCGCGGCATTTCAAGTAGGCCAGCATTGCCAGAAATTAAATCCTTTTAAATATATATTGCAGTGCAGAAACCTGGCACAGGGTCACAAATTCACCACAAAGAATGTGGCAAATGTATTTGTCAGCTTAATGACAATAAAGTAAATCAGATTTTCCACTCATTTTCATTTAGAGACATGCAACGGTTGGGGGCTGAACGTAACAGGTACAAGCAACATGGACATTTGTAGCCTGGCATGAACACTTTAAGATACAGTGACATCCACAATATTGCACTAGTTCCTATTGGAAAGAGCAGTCAGACTTTTAGACTGTAACTACAGATGATAGCAGGGGTTTTTGGAATACAGATGGTCCATTTACCTGAGAGTCAGGCTGATTCATCCATGGCCACAACACCTGCTGCTATGGCAGGATGCTCCAGCACGGGCTGGGGCTGTCAGCGGAGCACCCATATGGGAAAGGGCCGGTGGTTGGGGCATCTGGCCCCGCTTCGCCGATGCTGGAGCTCAGGGGCCTCTCATCAGAGCCATGTTCCCTCCCCAAAAGGATGCAAGATTCTTGGAGGCAAAGCCTCACTCTTTTATAGTGGCATCCACTAGCAATGTGGTGATGGGCTCTGAAATAGATGCCACTTACAATAGAAGTTCAGTGTTTATTTAGCAGGCAGAAGCTTGCAAATAGCAATTCTGGATGTAGGGTGCGCCCGGTGAGAGTGCAGTTATTTTAAGATTAAATGTTTGATTTCCACCACAGGGACTTATTTACAAAAAATAAAAAAAACCTAATAAAACCAGTAAGAGCACACACAGAGTTTAGGTCTTACTTCCTAATTTTGCCATGTCAACAACAATTTAAAATAATCTACCCACACTGGAAAGAAAAGTGTGCACTCTACATCTGTGACCACAGGCAACAGCACTTTAAATATATCCTAGAAACTAAATTTGCCTAAAGAAAAGTGAATGCAATTTGATTTTAAAGAACCCAACCAATAAACAACCAACAAAATTTTTAAGATCATACACAAGTACAAATGATCATTGCAGAAGAAAAACTTATGTCTTTCTTTAATATTCTGGTTTGGGTTTGGTTTTCTGTTTGTTTTGTTCTGGTTTGTTTGGTTTGGGTTTTTTTTAAGGTAAGACAGCATTGCACACAGAGCAATCACCAAGGCAGATATATAGAAAAAAGAGGGTTTTTTCACTTAAAAGGTTCGTGAAATAATTTAAAAGGGGAAGTCTTTTAAAGACTGTAATCTTTACAGCTTATAAAAAGAAAGGTTTAAACTGTCACTGGATTCATCTTACTCATACCCTGATCCTGATCAACAGGATTAATAACGTGTGTGAATAGATACACCTATCTGAAAATATACACACATATATATAGGTACAGATACATACATGAAAGCTGGTGTTGCATGTGAATATTTTTAGGTCTTCCCACCTCCCATGGTCCATAGTCCCTGTTACATCTGTATTTTAAGCGAAGAAAGATGGCTTTGAGGTTGAGGCTGGTGAGGTACCTATGTTCTATTCCCAGCCACCGCTTGGATAAACTCCAGCAAGCCCCAAAGTCTGGAGCCTGCGGAACACTCATGGGTCTCTCTTCTAAATCAGATCTTGGCTAGGTTTTTTTAAGAAGAGTTCAATTTTATTTTGTTTTTAACAAACTTTGAGCATTTTCATAAAACTGGTAGAAAAATGAATTTTTTTTTTTAAACTTTGTGCATTCGACACATTATTGGCCTAAACCCACAAATCCTCAGAAACAGCTTCAACCCACAAACAAAGCATCACTTCTTTGATTCCTCACACTGAAGTCCTCTTCCACAGACACCTGGGCTTCCAGACATGCCTCAAACGCCCCAGTCTCAACTGGGGGCAGCTCCACAAGCCCCAAACCTGCCTCATTCAGCAAACTGGCCCGACACATCATTATTGTGCCTGCTGGGCTCAATTCAATAAACGTTACTGAACATCTCTGCCAGTTCTAACCCTGTCCTCCTATCTAAGGAAGGGACACACCATGATATTAATAACTGTATCCGCAGCGTCTTCTTGGGGGGCTGAGCCTCTGTGTGAAGAAAAGGAGACAGTAAAACCTTTCAAATTGTCAGGGGCACAGAGGCTGGCAGGGCACCAGCAGCATTTCCAACCCAGCGGTTTCATAGCCAGGCTGTCCAGTTGTGAGTTTTCCTTTTGAAATTCCTTTTAACATTCTTGTTCATCATTTATCTATCATTTATGCACCAAATTCCGGACATCGCTACCAGTTCACATGAACTGGCAAATAACCTTCCAACATTACCAAGTCATCTTGCTCTTCAATGTTCTGCTCACAAGAACTTCTGTCTTTCAAGCTTCACCATTTTTTATTATTACCCAACAGCTACTGCTCATTATCCACAGACATAATCCAGTCAGTCTCCCTGATTATTTTATGGGCATCTTCCCGGCACTTATTTTAAGTCTCCCAGCATAGCATTTGTGATTATGAGGTGTGCCAACATTAAAATCCCACCAAGAACATTTTCATTGTCATTATTAGGTTGTAAACATGTGAGATTCATCTCCAGCTGCACCTCTCTTTAGTAAAATCAAGCCGTACAGCTAATAACCAGCCCTGAAGAAGTTAGCAGAGCTGTCCCACTTGTCACATCTACCTCTTCTAGCCAAAAAACGTAACTATGCTGCAAAAATACTGAAGGCTGCATTCAGAATACTTAACTAAGTCCTATCAATTTAAAAGATTAATCAATTCGATACAACATTCTCCAAGTTATAGAATAGGCTATGTTGCAAGGGCCCTTGAAAGATGATCTGGTTCAGTCTTTAGCGGGAAAAGAAGCCTAGATGAGATGGTCTAGCACCCTGTCCAATCACATCTCGAAAACCTGGCAAGACCATTTCCACACCTCAAAATACCACTTTGTTATATCGTGTCTGTTTTAATCACTATAGTACAGTGCTGTGTTGCATAACGTATGTTCAGAAGCTTGCAGAGCTTATAGAAATCACCCTGCAAGTGCCCAACTGCTTCCCTCCAGCTGTCAGCACCAGATTAGCTTCTGAACAGGAACAAGTCCCGTAAACAGCAGAATCATCTGGTTTGAAGGTTGGAGACTGAAATCTTGTTTCTTGAGCAACATTCAGTAATCTAAAGCATATTCTTATGTGTTTGATAAAATGTCTTTTCCTTCCTTTTCTTCTCTTTGTGAGTCTATACAGATTTTCTGCCGGAGAAGGGAGCTGGAGGTGCACGCAGGTCCCAGCTCCAGTCTCCAAGCTGACTCCCTGCGTGGCCCTGGGCAAAAGTGTGCTTCAGTCTGGCAGGTCTTATTTACTTCCACTGATTTGTGAGCAAGAATCACTGTGCAGCCACTTTTACAAAATGCAGGAGTATCAATTTAGCACAAGAAGGCATGACCACAACTGTTCATGTGTATTCCTCATGAGAAGGAAAAATGATTAATGGTTGCTCTCACAACATTTCTGTATATGGGATCTTTTTCCTCACCTCTCTCGTTTCTCCCCTCCTGGTTGTTCCTTGCTGCTTCTTTAGATGATGCTCTATTCAGACAGACCACCTTTTTTCAGAGCATTATACACTAACAAGCATCCTTTAGTGTGACATAAAGATAATATGGCATTAAGTGGCATCAGAAAACCTAAGGGAGCTTTTGGCCAGGACACCAGCAGTTAAGCATGACAAACAGCACCTTTGGATCTTGATCAACAAACAGCAGTAGAGAGCTGTGCAAACCACTCCAGAAAGTCTTTCAGCCTTGCCCTTGCTGTTGGATACCTCTGCAGTGCTACTGCCAAAGAAAATCTTCCCCTACAATTCATTAACATACACTGAATAGAGAATGTATTTACTTTAGTATATGTTAATTACTATATGCATGTATTATTTGCAGCATTTTTATTATGCACAAGGTATCAGCTATTCTGGAAGCAGAAAAAAAAAAAAAAAGGAGGAATCACAGACACAATATACTTCTGGACTGCCTCCCCCCAGCACTTGAAGTGAAAATATTATGTGTGGCATAATTTACCAGTTATAATGTCCTGAAACAGAATAAATATTTCCATCCATGTACAGCCTGAGAGATTTGTTTCTCCAGGACCACTGCCTCTCTTCTTGACTGCAGAGCAGCTTTTGAAAACAACTTCCCAGTCCCTCAGCCTTCAGGAACCCTCTAACACTCCCAAAATACCCGTGTTTAACACATCTCAGGAGGTCCCCAAGCTGAAACCAACAGCACCCAGGCATGTGCAGTAACCTGTCTTCCTCCTCAGCTAAAGCTTTTTCACACAAGGTTTTCCTCTACAGAATTCTTTGCTTGGTGGTAGAGCCTGATTATCCCTCTTGGGATCCTCAGCACAGATTTCCTCTGCAATTTTTATCAGCAGACACTATTTCTGGGAAAGGAATGAGAGAAATATCTCCAACTTGAACTTTGCAAAATAATATTTCATTGCTTTTGGAAGCTAGACTGTGAAGGCAGATTTTGGGGTAATACAACTGCTCTCAAGCATCAGTAGACACAGAGCTATTTTGGTTTATTTTCTCTAGGTCAGGAGGAAGGGAAGCAGAAAGGAACTAGGAGGAGAAAATTAAACCTCTATAACTGCCTGGAAACAGCATTTCAAATGCTAGATTTCCAGGTCATGGAAGGAAGTGACCACTGACTGGGACTACATTTAAATATAATATGAAGCTTAATACGGTGCATATTTTTAGGCAAAAAAAATAACTCTTCTCCTTGCTTCTGCACAAACTTGTTCCTAACAGGCATCCTGTCCAAACAGCGATCCAGGGCAACTTCTGACACTGACAGGAGCGCAGTACGGTGCTCTCTGGCAGTCTGCAGGAATGCTGAGGATGCAGAGATATCGGCAGTACGTTTCCAAGGCGAAATTTCCTTCCCCAAGGGCCAAGTCCAACATCTACTCCAGTCAATGATGATACCATGTAGACTCTAGACTACATCCCAGCTGAAAGCCAGCCCAGCCAGTATCCCCCCAAATCTCTTAGCCTTTACTTAATCTCACAGTGACAATTTAAGTCTTCCAAGCCACAACTGGCCCAGAGGATTCAGAGCCATCCAGGGAAAACTGAACACCAGCAACATCCAGCAATTTATTACATGGCTCTGCTTCTTCCTGAATCCATTTCTCATTTCAATTTTACAAAACTAAACAGGTTAGTTATGAGGTTCATATACTAGAAGGACAAACATTATGATCCTGCATGGACTGATCACTGGGAGAAGAAGAGGCGATTCACACGCTCAAGGCTGAAACAAATGGGGGGGGGGGGTGGGTCTGGGACAGGAGACATTTCCTTTCTGCCCTGATGTGAAAGTGCATTGGTTGTTTTTCATCTTTTTAGGTGTGGTCCCTTTTCCCAGGACCACCTGGGAAATATATTTAACAAATTCTTACTTCCAGGAAAGGAAATTTCAAAGTAGAAAGCTGGTAGCACTCCTCATTACTCCAGTCCCTCTCCTGTAGCACATTGTGGTGCTGCCTTTTGGTTTTCGTGACAGGGCTAAGCCTGGCTGTTGTGAAACGTGCTCTGGACTGTGGTGTGTGTCTGTGTATAGGGTGTAACAAATGTTCGGTAGATCCTTCTAGGACGAAACCTTTGGAGATGGCTGGTACCAAAGCTGACAGATGAGCACCTTTTAGAAAGAACTGGAGTCATTCACACTGAACAAAAAGCAAGCACAGCACTTCAGGGATGTGTCTGCAAGCTTCTGTCTCTCACACATGTATACACACCCACAACAATATGTTCACTGGCAACAAGTGCCATTGCACACAGATCTTTTTAAGACACTCAATTTGTTGTTCTAAGCAACCACCAGATCAGCTTGTTCCTCCAGATGTAACCACAAACATTCAGCTGCTTAAACTAACCTCTCAAGCCAAATTAATCTCTTTTTTTCTTTAAGGAAATGAGGAAACAGGACAATACAGAGCAATCCATAGCAATCTCACCCCACTACTAAATTTCTTCGGTTTATAAAAATCACTAAGAGGCAGTTCCTGTGTTAGCTACTCAGAAAGCTGCACAGCAAGTCAGCAGCTGGAATAC
The DNA here is from genome assembly GCA_009769605.1 of Bucorvus abyssinicus. NCBI lineage: Eukaryota > Metazoa > Chordata > Aves > Bucerotiformes > Bucorvidae > Bucorvus > Bucorvus abyssinicus. The sequence goes on along the minus strand of CM020028.1, from coordinate 8,542,279 downwards.
CTTACAAAACTAGTTTTATAGTCATAAATATATGGCTTCAGCTACAGCCACATGCTCAAAACCAGGATTGAAACTGAACGTACTATTTGGCAATTCCTATTTTAACTACCTGTTTCAAGTTGCCTTTAAGCCTTGCCAAACTGTAATGAAAAAGGGCAGAAATTTTTCCAAAGCCGTGTCTGCCTCAAACAGGAACTAGCTGGGAAAACTTCAGCCAAAATATTTAAGCCTTTTCTAAATAATGTTGCAGAAAATATGTCATTTCTGTGTAAGAAACAACTTTCTGGTGAATTTTAGAGGGAGATTTCTAGCTCCTCCTTGGCCTGGGTCAGAGTTTTGATTTGGCAGGGCAGACTACATCAGGCAAACGTTTCTGTTCTCCTTACAAAAATGTACCTGAATTCAGCTGGTTTATACAGAGACTTTGACACTTAAGCTGGACAAGCACTGGGACTGAACAACTGACATCCTCGAAAGAAGAGAAGAAGGAGTATGGGAGAGAATTTGGCCAGACTAGCTAGTAAGCAGCTACGGTGTCTGGAAATATCTCAAAAGGAGCAAGGGATGGAGAGGCAGAGAACAGAATCTAATACTTGCTGGGCAAGGGGATTAAAACTGAGTTCAGACATCCACAGAATGGAAACGGGGATTAAGAAGCAGTCATGAGGCAGAGACAGTGCCGAGTGACTGAAGGCGGAGGATGGGAGTGAGGCAGCTTTGTTGTGAATGGGCTGTTCACTACTGCCCGCCTCCAAAAAATTAAACAGAAGCGACCCCTCCTGAAGAAAGTAAAGATACAGGACTGGTTCATCCGACATCACGGGCAGGGGTCAGCTACGACTACTAAGCTCAGGTGTCCCACCACAGGTGTCTACACATGACCTAGTGTTTAAACTTATAGGATAGTAAATGGATATGAAGGGTGGCATTCGGTTGCTCAAACAGAACCTTATTGCCACCTGAGACAACAGAGGAGAAGACACAGGGCTGACATCAGCCACAGCATCTATACAACCTGCGCTCTACAGGAGAACACTTCACCAATTTGCCTGGCATCCTTTGGCAGGAAATTTGTTATTTTTCTTTGTGATTGACACATCCTCTCTAAAGAGAGGACAGAAGCTGGTAGCCCATGTCAGTATATGTGCCAACAAGGAAGCTGAAGGCCTGGCAGGTACCTTAGCACAACTCCAATGGTATATTACAGGCTTATACAAGGGCATCTTAATGCGTCTGTAGAAGAGAAAGGAATTTAAGTTGGACAAGCTACTTGTATCCAAACATTTCCTGACTTTTGAGGCACTGACTTTGTAAGCTTACCAATATTCTTTCAACACCTGCTGCATACACTTATATAAAGTCCTTGTACATTAATTTGGACTGGGATAGTCAGAAGCATCTAATGAAATTCATAGACATCCTCTTTGATTTGTAATAGCCAATAAAACAGCACCACACATACATAATGCGCAGCATGGTCTCTACTGATAGGTGCTTCTGCCAACTAGAACAACCCCAGAGGTGGTTTTCCCAACCACTAAAGACAAATATGGTCAAACAAATGGTTTCTGAGAGCCAACAGCAAGGCAAGATTGCCACTGAGAGCAAGGCCAGACTAGCCTGATTTTCTCTGCCTCCTGTTTCTCTGTACTTGAGGAATTCAAACTCACTGAAAACTCTATGTAACTCGTGAAGACCAAAGAGGAAGCTCAAAGCACCACAAAAAGGTTAGTGAAGAGAACTGGAAACACATACATGTTTTGCACTATGTTAACCACAAACAAGATCAAGCAATTCAGGCCCCAAACCTGATGCGGATATTTGGCAATCACCAATATGTGTGCAAAAGAATAAAGAAACCCCTGCTCTTTGTACTGCTGTTACAGCTGTTTACTTTCTGGCGTGAGTTCGCGGTTCCTGAGATCTTATAATACGTTCTGTAACCACAGAGCTGCAAAGGTTTGAGAACTCTACTAGAGTTGGGCCAACAGTTCAACAAACAACTACAAAAGAGGAGTTAAGATCTTCAAAGAGAAAGAGGAAGGAAATCATCTGTCAGCTAGCTTAAAAAAAAAAGAAAAAAGAAAAAAGATCCAGATGATTTATCGCTTACCGGTTTACTTCAGCATAAAGAACCCTAAAAGCCTATGAGACTAATGGTGAAAAAGAAAAGAAGCTTAAATTTCCCCCTTTGAGGGGTCGCTGTATCTTTTCCAGCAGGGACTATCTGGACCTTTATAAAGCTATCTAAGGGGCAGCCTGTCCCAATCCCTCTCCTGTCAGGTGGCCAAAATATAGGCAGCCCCATCACAGTAAGTGGCACATATCTGTGCGCTTCTTCACATGATCAGACATACCATGCTCACGCAAAGAGCTCCACGCTCCTGATCACCTCTGACACACCACACACCTAGGCTGAAGAAGCCCTTAAGCAAAGCAGCAGATGAAATGTTCTGCCAGACCATATCCAACTGTATTTCTGTCACCTCTGGCCTTAACCATGGAAAATACTTGAGATGTTCAGTGTTGGCAATCTATCCAAAGCTAGAACAAATCATGCATTTCAGAAAAAGAGAAGCTAAAAATCTACAATGAGAAAGAACCATAGCTCACACATACGCACTAGAGAACTGCAAGAGAAAAATATCGTAACATTTGGTTTACTCTGCATAGCCCAACCTGGGGATTCAGAACTAAGGACTTACCTCTAAACTGCTCGTCACATCTTTTGTGAGCAGGGGAGTCCCAGACACAGAAACTGAGTCAAAAAGGTCTTTTCTCTATGCTTCCCTTGCTGAGGTCAGACAAAGAAGAGGAAGGTGAAGCCAGACTAGAAAGCATGGAAGTGAAAAAGAAGCACAGAGATATCATAAGAGTCAAAGAATAAGGGGAAGGGAAGGGGACAGAGCAGCAAATAACAGAACACTGTGGAGAGGCATGAAAAAGACTGCACATGAATAGAAGTAAGGGAACAGGAGAATACAGAACTACAGAAATATAGCACTGCAGCTAGGAGAATGTCCGTCAGAATGGCCAGGGAGCAGAGAAAATATAAGGCGAGGTATAGGGGATGGAAAAAAAGAGCAGAGTCAAAAACAAGCAGGTCTGTCATTTCACAAATTACAGAGTTAGAGGTTTCTGCTATATGTATCATACATGTCTTTTTCTTCCCACGTTTCAATTGCCTTATATATCTCTCATGGTTCTTAAAAACTTTTAAAAGGTGTATTGCAGAATGACTTTAATTTTTTTTTTATTATTTCTCAACTATTTAAGAAATTGTATTGTTACTTTGGGAAAGTGTCTTCTTTTCCAGGTTACTCCATCAGCAAACACATATTTTTTCCCACAGTGGAAAAGCAGATGTCTCCAATCAGCATCATACAGGATTTTTTTTTCAGATATGAAAAGAATTTTTTCTATCAATGATGCCATCCTTGCCTTAACCAATAGTGGGTATGTAAACTGGCTTCATCTGGTTATGATGCACTGCAATTTATTAAACCACGTAACTTCAGGAGTACTTCATTTTACTTAGCTAGTCTATTGATACACTGCTACCAACTCAGCTAGCTGATTCTGGCAGTCACGCGCGTGCCTGCATTTCTCATTATCACTTCTTTTGCTTCCTTACTTCTTTCCATCATTTTGTTCTGCCAGCTAACACACATGTAAAATACAAAGTCTTTAACTTCCCTCCTCATTAGACATCAGTTCTCCATCTCTTATGCTCGCACTCTAGTTTCACACATAGGATACAATTTATCCCAAACTCATCCTAAAATGCACATATTCCAATGTGATTACATCTTTTCTCAGTCTCAGTGTTGTTCCAGTGCAGGTCAGGTCTATGAAGTTAATTTTGGGTTTTGTCCTTCAGGGGCCAAAAGCTAGGATTATCCTGCTTAATTTTACCGATCACCACCTCTGCTAAAACCTCAAGCTCAGGCGTCTACTTGTAGAGGACTGTGAGGGGAGAACGCAATCAACTGAAGTGTGCTGATCCCCAGAGAAAGCTTTGAAGATAATTGCAACCTGGCCCCACATACCAGTGGGACCACACTCTGAGGAATTCCCAGACAAGAAAATGTCCTGTCCATCTCTTAGACCAACCTACAGAAAAGCTGAAAGGACACCGGAAGCTTGCACATCCTACTGGACCAAAAAAAAAAAAATAAAGCTCTGGGAGTCATCAGCTACTTAAGCTGAACTTACCTCCAGTTAGTGCCTACCAAAAGCACAACAAAACCCTATGCAGCGCCCATGCAAGCCATGTGTCAGGCCCTGCCAGCGCCATCCCAGGTGCTCCTGCCTTCGGAGTCTTCTCAGGGACTCCAGGAAGTGCTAGAGCAGTTCTAGGCTATCTCCCAGTGATTCTAGGGGATCCTTCTGTATCCTGATGAAAAAGTAACCCAACCAGTTGAATTGGTCCTCACAAAGACTTATCCCTATCCACCATTTACTCTGATGTAAACCAACAGAGAAAAACCATTCAGAAATGACCACGGTTCTCATTTGTTCCAATATGTACATGCCAACAGCTATTACAAAATGCTCTCAGAATTTCCCTGCCTCTTGATGGTTGTTTAAGCCAGACACCCCAGTAAAGTTGCATATGAGAAAAACAATCTTATCATCCATATCCACAGAAACAATCCAAGCCGAGAGAAGCACTCCAGGCATGCACGCAGGACTTTATAGACATTGTTACTGGCCAAAGGTTGAGTCACTGAGATTTGTACTATTGACTAAAGACATTTCTTGTAAGATCTATGAAAGGAATTGACAATCTATAATTTACTTTGTTTTTCTAAGTAGGAATGTAGCAAGAGTACAGGAAAAGGAAAATATGATTGACAGTCCTTATATAATTCAGTATGGTTCACCTAGGATGTCTCAGAGCATTGCAATTAGTGAAAAATAATTTTTCTTTTTTTTTTTGTGAAGAATTATCACCAACTCAACTCAGAGTAATTGGAGTTTCAGTTGAAAGAGTGCAGGGTTAATTTAGAAGATGCAATTTAACATTATCCTAAATAATAAGGCTTTTAAGCTTTGCTAGTGAAATGAGCCCAAAGCAACCCACAGCAGACCTCCCAATGACTGGTGACTCTCAAGTACTGTTTGTTAACAAATATATATTAACATGCATACAGCAGTCCAGAACTTGCATTATATTGCCGACAACAGCAATCTCCACAGGTCATGTTTCCCTACTGATATCTGTGAATATTTTTGACCACAAATACATTCTACATAAAACTATTTACATCAATTATGGCAACTAAGAATGACTCTGAGAAAAATACCCTACATTCCTCAAGTACCTCAACACCTTAAAATGGGAATTTGGTTCTCTTTGTTGCCTGTCCCACATGGTTGTAAGGGTTTTGAGTAGTTCCTAAATAATGCCACCTTCAAGCTGAAAAAGTCTAAATTCTGGAGGCAAGGCAGCCCAGCAGGCAAACCCCTGGGGTGCTGAGAGCAGAAAGAAATTCTGAAGCCTAAATGCTATTCAGAAGTTTGAAAATAAGTTAGGAATTTCTCCAAGGGAAGCTCTGCAGCAAAGAGGCCCGACTGAACTGCCGGCTGCCGGGAAAACATGAATCTGGACGGCTCTTCAAGGGACAAAGCATTCACCTGCTGCCAAGGAGCAACAGGTCTGCTCCCACTCCTGAGCTGCCAACAGGCTGAAGTAGCTTTTGCAACACACAGGGCAAATTAGCATGAAAATGGAGAGCAACAAATTAAAATTATGAAGATGAAGGCAGAAAGTGGGCACAAATTAGAATTTTTCAGGCTGAGACTGATTAGTGGGTTCTTCAATTATTCTGGGTTTATAAGATTGTTACTATAAATATACTCATGCAGCCACTGTAAATATTTGGTGAAGCTGCTCACCTGGCATTCATTTCTATGGAACCACATAAGACGTTTGTAGGTCAAAGTTTAACACCGAATTTCAGAGAAATGCTGATCAGGTTAATAAGGAGTGGAGTTCACAATAACATGCAAATAAAACTTCTCATGCCTAGAGAGTTCTACCAACACATTCCAAATCATCTTCACAATAGCTCTATCAAGGAGAAGGACAAATTATCCTCCTTTTTAGAAATTAAGGAAAGAAAAACAGAGAAAGTCATTTACCCAGTCACTGCGGGAACAAGCAGGAGCTTTTGATCTCCAGTCACGCACTAGTCAGCACATGTCTCGGATCTACCTGGGCACTGTTTCTCACCGCAGCTACAGATCTGAGGGGAATGCCTCATTACAAGGTCTGAGCCTGTGTCAATATTGTCAACCAAAATTTCAACAGCAAGACATGGGAATACTTCCTAATGAAAGACTTTGGCAGCGAGATGAATTAAGGACTGATTCTCCTTGCAGGCTTGGCACGTAAGTCTCATTAAAGTTAACAACAGATATAAGACTCATGTGCAAGGGAAAGCGATTAGAGTCTTAAATCCCATCAAGGTAGGGTTTACTGCATTGTTCCACTTCAACAACTTCTTTACTGCCTACACTGATGCTGGTTTCCCAAGGAAGTTTATTTGTACTTGCACTTTTCTGTCTGCAGTGATTTTTTTAAGAGAAATGTGTTGTGTGTTTGCCATTCCTAACGTTTACTCTATGAGTAAAAATGGTCATACCTGGATAACTGGAAAGGTGAGGATTAGGGACTGTTACAGAATTAAGACTTCAAATAAAACTATAAGAAAAGCTCTTAATTCAGCGAAGGCTGAGAACTGCCCAGAGGGGTGAAGATGTACTCATGCTCCTTATTTCTTTGTTCAACACTACAAAAACTCACCAGGAGATTTTGGGAAAGGGCTACTTTCATCTTGAGAAGCAGGACTCCGCTTTCAGAGACAGGATAACTCCGCAGTTCATATCTCACACACACAAACATATTTTGCACACTAGTTTAACGGTGTAAGAGTCAGGCATTGTGTTTGGGTTTCTACCAAAAATAGGTAGAACCAACGCAGGGAAGGACTACACAGTGGCATTTTGGCTCCACAAACCCCGCTTTGCCTCCCTGCCTAGCACAAGGCTGCTCTCCTACCCAACACCCACCAGAGCCCCGCTCTGGGTTTGGTTCCACATCTCAGAGCTCCAGGCCACAAATCAACAGTCAAGGCTGTCTTTTCGAGACCCTTATTCTGTTTACCTGGACCCAGCGACAGCTTACAAATGGCACATGTGTATTACACATGAATCAAAAAATAAAGCTAGTCATGAGGACGTGGTTTACACACAGATGCTCTAAGATGTCAGAGCAGACATAAATCAGGGAATATTTCTATAGAGATGTATCGTGTGTTACATGATAGAACAGTCTGACATTGACAATAATACAAAGCTTGGTCTATTTTAAGCACAGACAGAGGAAAAAAAAATGTGTATAGAAGCTTCTCAAACATTCCTGTCACCAAAGGAAATAGCATTCTGCTCTCTGCCAGCACAAGGAGCCCTTTCTGCCCATTCAAATACCCACACAGTCATCTATGTGACCACCAAGGTCTGCGGAGGAAAACTTTTAAGAATTTTTCCTCAATTTGTATACAGGCAGTAAACAAAAGCATCCAAAAGTATGTATTAAATATATATATATTTTAAAAAAAAATATGACTGTATTGGAGGGTTTTTTCTGACTGGTACTTTTTATCATCCAAATGAAGGAATTACAGAGTGGAAGGCACAACCCTATTCTATAATTTAAGATTCTTTTGGGGGACCAATGAATTACTAAAGCTACCCGGATGAGAATAACGTAAATATCTTACATGGGTAGATTAAGAATAAATCACAAACTATTCCAATCTGTTTATGAGTCAAGAAGAAACAGCAGATATGATAAGCCTTGAATTCTGCAAAGCTTCTTACATTACCACACGGGACATTCTCATAACCAAATTAGAGAAATTAGGTATAGACAAAAATCACTGACAGAGTGTCCAGGCTCAAAAACCCTTCAAAAGGGGAACTATCAACTAGTGACAGCTTGCCACTAAGGTTGGAAGACTTGCACGTAGTATTGCTGTTGGCCTGGTGGTAGACAGTGCTTCTATTTATTCCCTGGATAACAGATAACAGAGAAGATACTTCATAATAATGAAATAACTGCACTTAGATTGCATGAGGTTTCTGAGTTTTCTTAGGAACAGCAGGAGTAACCACTATGATCTTGCAAACTGAGAAATGATCCTCATCCATGAAATGAAACACAATATAAACTACAAAGCGCTAGAGAAAAGAGGAAGGAAATGCCTAAATACGAAGCATGGAACAGCTGGCTATTAGCCGGGCTGCTAAAAGGGATAACTACCTGAGGACAGTCAGCGATACGAAACTGCTCCAAAGAAGGACAAATGTCACAGCAGGTACACTAGGAGAGCTGTCAGACAAAATTAGAGGCAATTTTTCCACTTCATAAGACTTTTATGAGTCCCCTTCTATATCTTGTTTGGCCAGAACTACTTCAAAACACCGTGCCCCAAAATGGAACAGTCCATGGAACAAGAGGAGGATTATCAAATATGGTCTATATGTTGATAGAACTGGGATTTCAAGACTAGGAAAGAGAAGACAAGAAGTAACCATGCCAATGGTCAAACAGTCTCCATGGTCACAAAGCCAAGAACAAAAAATAAATCAACTTAATTTGCAGGAAATAAGATTTAGATTAGACTGTCAAGATGACGGCAAGTTTAAGAGATTACCAAGGGAATCTGCTGCTTTGGAAGGTGGCATACCCTGCTAGTAAGAACTTCTATCAAAACCAGCTTAGCTGCAGGTGGCCTGACTTTGTTAGCTTTGGACGCTGAATCCACGTTTTGTAATGTCCCATATGCTCCACTTTCAAGGAAAGGGTGGTCTTGGATGAGGGAGGCCATAGTGTCATCTCCTCCTCCCATCCGGTTTCAGCAAAGGCAGCTCTTCAACCTGTTAATCTGTCTGTGTGCAGGACCAGGATGAGAGAATTTGTTGTGGAAGTATCGTGTGCTGCTTAAGTGGGCATTGCCTCTTCTCATCAGTCCTGCTGGCTCTGTGTGACCTATCAGCCATCCATGACCTCAAACCAGTCTAACCACACCTGTCCTGCTTTAGTGCAAGAGGATGGACTGAGTGATCTCCTAAGGTCCAGAACGGGAAGCCAATGCTTCCAGAAGGTGTGTCACAGACGGGGCTTAAGACTTTGGCTTTGATATCATAAAGGCTGAATCCATTCTAGTTTCAATTGTTTTCTCCCCCAACAGACAATATAATTATGAGCTCTCTGACGATGCACAGCAGGAATTAAGTACAGTTTTCATAACATTAGACCTGGCACCCTTCACCACACATCACAAATGGAAAGAAAAATAAATATTTGCATAGTAAATATTTGAATAGCTCTCTCACATGCTACAGTCTTCAACATATTCTTACAATCATAATATTTCTAGTTAATTTTTTTCTCTTTCATTCACTGCTTGTGTATTCAAATTATACATACAAGAGAACAACTTTACACAAACAGGATTATAGGTCTATAGTTTTCAACAAATGACATAAATAACAGAAAATAACCCCTGAAGCACGTGGACAAACACATACATACTGATAGCCATTCTTGTCTGTTACTTCAACCACATCAACTCCATTTCCCCTGCGCACTCGGAATTTTAACTGAGGCTGGTGGACAGTGGGTTTTAGCCAGCCCACTGCTCCCACAGTGAATGGCAAGGTCCTGTAGGTGCCAACTTTTTTTGTCTCTCAAGTCCTCTTGTCTGCACAATTCCCTGTTCTTTGGCGCCAGAAACATGGCATTATTTTGGCAGAAACTGCACTTTTCCTTCAGCAAAACCCAGGGATCACTTTCGGGAAAGAAAGCTCCAGAAAAAAAGTACAAAGTTTAACTCACAAACAGTTCAAGTAGATTTTCTGATCAGATCACTTTTTATTCTATGTTTACATTGCAAAATGTTCCAACCAGGCTAAAACCCCACCCAAGCTGTTCACCAAACACTTGAGTTACATCTCAGCATTCTTACAAAATACACAAGCGCTTTCCGTTTTGCTTAGAGCGAGAACGCCGTACAAAGGCTGCCCATAAAGTCAATCACAGATTCCAGAGCAAAAACTGTCCTGACTCTTTAAACTTCCTCAGCCACCACTCCCTTCGGCAGCCAGCTCTATAACCCCTGAGAAGATCGAAGATGGGAGTTGGGAGAGGTGAACCGGCTGTCACTGCACTATGACACCCAGTCACACCATGGTGCGTGTTCGCTTTGTTGCTTTTGGGTTTTTCTACACGTGCTGGCCAGGTAACACTGATGGAAGCAGAAACGCTGATGAAAGAAAGCCCTGACCCACCACAGCGGCCTTGCTGTGATAATCTTTCTATAGTAAATAAGTGCTGAGAGTGCAAGGGTGAAATACGACCCTGGCATGGTAGGACAAGTAATAATTAAGCAAGTTGAGTTTCAAAGCAGAGAAACACTGGCCTGATGAGTGTCAAAGCAGTAAACACTACCTTTGGAAGTATTTATTACAAGCGTGGAAGTGAGGAAAGAGAATTTAAATCAGCCAAACAAGTAAAGCTGTCATTCCACCACAGGTCTTTGTTCCTTTTGCTTTCAGCTGCAGAAATGCAGGCACGGTGAATGCCCAACAGCCACGCAGCAGCCTGTCCAGTTTACAGCAGGGCCCGGCAATTCACGGTTTTCCTTCAGGTGCTGACAGCCACGGTGCAAAATCAAAGCACATGACTGATGTCAACCTGCACTTTCTGGAAACACAAAATAAAAAAGGGATGGGGACAGGGAACCAAAATCTTGCTGTTTAGGTGAAGTTCAGGAGCTACACAGAGACATTACACTGTTACGTACATCCACCTTTCCATCCTAGGCTGATGAAGACATTCCTTGGGATGACGACAAGAACGGCCCGGTGCAGTGACGGGTCAGGTAGATGGAGAGGAGCGGGCTGGCAGTCATGAAAGCAGGACATGCTTTCTTTGGCCCCCAACTCCCCAGATACAGATTTTAACTCTCTGGCTACCAATGAGAGATGGCAGAAGGTGGTAGAGAGCAGCATGGTCACCTTCTCGTTCAGAAATGGAGCCTTGTTTCTACCAAACAACTTGATCCAATAATTTCTAATTTTGGTACTCTCTTGTTTACCAATTATTGCCTTAAACTAGTCTTGAGGGACATCAAGCCTAATTCATTCTTTTGCTTTGAAAAATATTGACCTCTATAGAAAAACACATGGTACTTCAGAGAAATTAGAGAACAAGCCCTGGGTAAAGCTTTCTGACCCTTTTTTTTTCTCCTGAGAACAAAAACCAGATTTACAGTCTGAAACTTTCTGTACCAAATTCAAAATTTTAAAATATGGATCAAATTTACATTGTAAGGTGCTTAATTATTCTTTTAAAACACAACCGGTGTTTTCCGCTGGTTATCCTACAATGCATCAACCAGCCCGATTGTACAAGGGACGCTGAGAGAACAAATTTTCACCACGGCATTAGAGACTGACAACTGCTGGAGGCAGGTTACCAGGCTTCACTGACAAATTACTTCACCTGCTATTGCAAATCCTGCATTCCAAAGTACTTTGGACAAACCTCTTCATAAACCCCTTAAACTGCCACTTGAAACAATTCCCAGGCTGGAACATTCAACTCAAAGTAATAGAAAGTTAACCCTCCCTAAAGAAAACTCATGGCTTTACAAAGATGTGCTCTACAGCAAGTTTAGCTTGAGTCAGATACTTGAAAGTTCATTCAACCCTGATTGATCTGTAAAGGCAGGGGTTTTTCTTTTAACATGGGAAGAATTGATAGGAAATTAAAGGTTAAAAAAGGATTAAGATAAAAATCACGCAAATGAAGAAGCCACAAAGAAACAGGAACGGCCAGCTGATTATTTTTAACAAAATCCAAAATACCAAGGTATGACTATAAGGTTGAACAAGGTAACTCATTATGCTGACAGTACAGACGAATTAGGGTTTGACCTTAACGCAAGCAGCAACAAAGACAGATTCATAGCTCCCTCAAAGGCTGTTCTTCCCATGTAGTGGGATTTCTCCAGAGGCCAAGGATTGTTATACAGTAAGTTCTCCATTTATCCTGAGCCCTTGTCTTGGATGTGCTGTATCCCTTCCACTGGTGATCTCCAGTTCTGAACACAACTGGCACTGAAGCCTCAAATACATTAATGACAGGTAGAATATCTGATGAGGAATTTAAATAAATGTAAAGCAACAATCCAGCTTTCAGCCCGGCATGAGTACAGAAGTTAAAACTGATCTACACTAGAAAAACTACCTGGTGTAGTATCACCTGATAACTTATAGCCTGTGTTTGACAAGGATCTATTGATGCTTATTCAAGGAGATTTGTGCATGATTTAAGATCATAAAACAAATCAAAGTGGAAGGGACTTCCAAGTCTCTAGTCCCAGATCCTGCTGAAAGCAGGGTCAACAGTGAACTTTGACTATGTTGCACAGGGCTTTAGCCAGTCTTGTCTGGAAAACCTCCAAAGATTCATAATCTTTGATGACCTGAAAGAAACGACCCGTTTCAAAACAACGCAGGAGTTCTAGACTCAAAATACAGATTTTGTGTGATACTTCTCTAGTTCACGCTGACATGGAAGCATTGTACTGGAGGTGTTTCCATCTCACCTTCTCTCTTTCAGTCCAGCATGCTCAAAACACATCTGCAGTCGTAAAAACCCCAGACATTGCATTGATAACAGAGGGAAATTCTGGGTCCACGTAAGCTGGAGGTGGAATTTCCTCAAGTTTCAGTAGAGCCAGTCTCTGGCTACAAGGCCCCAAATATGCAGAGATGTGAACCTAAACTCAGAAGCTCTTACTTGGAACTATGGTTGATATTGTAAGGAGACAAACTGCATTTTCAGCAACCTAGCCATTTCTCAACCAGCAGAGGAGTCTAAAAGGCATTTATCTAAGATCCAAAACAGGACCATAAGATCAGAGGATAGTTCAGGTTGGATGGGATCTACATAAATCTTTATCCCATCCTCAGGCTTACAGCATGGTTAGCAATGAGGTCAGACCAGGAGGTTAAAAGAAAAATATACCCACGCCATCAAAGTGACTCCACAAACACCCTCTGTTTCAAAAAAGAAAATATAAAAAGAATCATATTTTTAATTCAGCATCATCTCAGTTGTTGGAAAACACATTTGGAACAATCAATTTTGGTTATGCAGGAAAATACAATATTGGGTGGGCAGTGAATTGTTTGGGTGTTATGTAAGACATTGGTTAAAAATCCATGTGACTTTAAAGGGAGATTACACAAGATTGTAGACCTAGGGTGAAATTCTGGCTCTGATTAAAAACACTGGCAAAAATCCCACTGGCTTGACCACTGCCAGGAGTTCACCTCGAACCAAAAGTGCCCATGTTTTACCATGCAAAACCACACATGCAGACCAGATATATCTTACCAGTGCCTCTCTGCAACAACAAAGCCTGGAAAACTTTTTGTGATCTCCCCCAGAGCTGTGTGTGGGTTTTGTCTCATTTTAAAGATAGTCTTTCTTCCACTGTAGTTTTTTCTTTCTATACAAAATAGAGGACTGTGTATGTGAGCAAAAACAATGGGACTATCTGGGAAAAAAGCTGTGGAACAGATTTTTCTGTTCTTTCAAGCCATGGAATATTTAGGAATAGCAAGGAGCACAGAATCCTTCCTTCCATTTCACTGCCTTTTCCACTACTGGTGAAGCTGGAGAGATCATGCTCCATCTTCAATAAACGCACAAGGGTGTTACCCTGACAGCAGCTTGCAAAGTGCCCATTAGAAAAGTACCCTGAGTTCCTGTGAGACCCTGCTGAGCGCTGAGAGGGGAATACTATTCACATCAGCATTTCATCTGCACATCCACATTCTCCTTTTTAATGTCAACCTCCCTTTAGCACAAGGACGCTACCAGGGGAACAACTCCATGACTGAAAAAACCAGCAGAAAAGCAATCCCTGAATTGTTCCTTGTGCCACACATCATGTCTCACGTGGAAACTGGCAGCCCAAAGGTAATCAGATTAAAAACAAATTCTGATCCTGATTCTTACAGTGTTTCCTCACTCCCCCAGGCAAATCCCGCCTGACTTGTTCCACCGTGCCCTGCAACAGCAAGCTAGTGAACACCTCCACATGTGATCGACACAGCAACAGAGAGAGACCCAGCCACCTTCCATGCTATCCAAGAGGAGATCATCCACAGCTGTCAGTGCGGTACAGTCCCCTCGCATGCTGTCTAGGGATGCTTGCTCCTCCCACCAAGTATAGAGGTTATGCATGATCATATATTCTCCCCTGACATATATTTACCCCGACAGGAAAACCCAAGGCATCCCACCTTACTCTGGCAAAAGACATTGCTGGAATCCATCCCAATGCCACCATTTGTTTCACTCGTGCTTTCAACACTCTTCTGCACTTCAGCAAGATGTTTCCCCAGATAGAAAAGTGATCATAATGCTTGTTCACAGCGGAAGTGTTGTGACAGTTAACCGTGTAATGCTTGTAAAGACCTCTGAAAATATAAATCACTATAGTGTTGAATTATTAACCTTGATTATTATTGATCATGTGGAACTTTGGGTTGGGATTTACTAAGGCAAGAGAAGATTAATTATAACTTGTCCAAAAAGCAAAATAGGAGGAAGTGGAACGCCCTCAATTTTGCTCTCATGAAAAAACACAGTCACTTAGAGCAGCCTGAAGATGCTGAGGTCGCCAAACTCATTAGCCAGTGTACAGGAATGCTCAGGTGAGCACTAAGCACCGAGCCCAGAAGAACGGGATCAGTTGATTCCTGCCTTTCAGTGGCACACAGACCACCAATGCAGTTTCATAAATGTTCCTTCTCAGAATCACCCAGTGACAAACCTTAACACGTACATAACTGAAAAGCATCAGTTGGGAAAGAACCTCTTCCCCAAACCACAACTGCGCGATGTCATAAAGTTTGCTTCTTGTAATCTGCTGCTGACAGGAACTTAACACAGCAACAATAATTTAAATTCCAAGGTTAATAGAAATTACCAGAGTCTTCAACGCAAGTTTTAAAGTTTTCAGTGTTTTAAATATAAGCAGTGTACTCTTCTGCGGCCAATGCAAACACCACGTGACTGTTACACCACCGGGCTGCGGAAGGAGCAAGAGAGGCAGTGATGGTTCCAGGGAGGTAAGTGCTTCAGTAGTGCGTGCTCAGAAATTATATGGACAATCCAACACAACTTCTTTGTGAAATTACACCCCTTGTAGTCCTGGAAATGTGTAAAGCAGCTTGTGAAATAGAGACAGCCCTGGTCTTGCTTTTAGAGAAGTGAAGCAACTGTCTAGTTTCTTCAAAAGGCCTGTAGGATCCACAGATCATTTTCCCTTCCCAAAATAAAGACATCATAGATTTCTATCACAGACATCTTGCACTATGAACTCTACTCTCCAAAAGTACCGACATCCTTGTACTTGACATTGTCCAAACAGATGACAGTCCTAAATAACAGGAAAAATTAACCCACTGCTAGCAATAGTCACAAAGTCAATAGTTTTTACCTTGATGCTATCTCCTTAAAAAAGGAGCACTGCACTTCACAAGACCTCAATGCAAAGAATATCAGAGCTGAGCAGTTTAGGTACCTCTGCAAGTAAAACCGTGGTTCCTGTGCTGATACTGAAAAACTTCTGCTGGCTGTAGTAGCAGAGCAAGCTGATTTCTTCAGAGGATGGAGGCTATTAGCTTAGACCTCTTTGGCTGAACACACTCTATGTGCTAATCAGAATTAACATGCTGGATTCAGCCACTATTTCTTTATCTGGATTTAAAAGTTCACAAAATCAGTGGGGATTTTTTTTTTTTTTAATCTTGCTGCAGATGGAAATTTCCATACTACAGTTCTGCAATGACTGTAAACAGGAGAGCAGTTTCAACATCATCAGATCTTAACCCTTTGTATAAAGAAGAGTGGCTGAATAATCTGTAGGGAAGGGAGATCGGGGCAATCCAACAAGGGCTCTGTGCAGAAAGGAGGAACTGAGACTGAAAGCTATATTTCTGCTCAGCTCCCCATCTTTTCTAAAGAAGACAAGGAAAAAGGGTGGAGGGAAAAGAAAAAAAGCATTAACTTTGCAGAACTTAACACTTTATTGTTAAATTCTGCATCTGCTGCATAGTCTGATATTATATACTAGCTTGCACATCTCAAAGTAAACATGTCATAAGAAAAAAGCCTACACAAATGCTACAGGACTCCTTCCAACTCCCACACCTCCTAGTTCAGGACATATACACACTTCTCAATACTCGATGACTTAATTTTTGAGCTATGGCATCCAAAGCTTGACATCTTTAACCTTTTCTCATTAACCTGAAAAGTGAGCAGGGACAGAGTATGCACCCTAAAACACTATCTTTCTCCTGCACATTAGCAGGATGCTGCATAGGAGAAGCAGGAGAAGATGCTGTGGGCTTCCACCATCCGTGCTGCATATCGCTCCAATTTTATGTACATGCTGCAGATGCAGCGACTCTGATTCTGCCATACCTTTAACAGACCATGTTTTCCAGAAGTATGTGCACACAGGACAAGGAGATGAGGTTTCTGAGTTTCCAGCAGTTGATTTTTAAGCTACTTCAGGATTTGCCTCAATCTTCAGTTGTCAATGGAGGGATTGAATGTTTCGAGGGTGTATTTACATAATCTGGGTCTAAATTATCTGAGGCAAAGATTGTCCCTGCCACACCTCTCCATGGCAGCATCTAGGCAGGTTTGCTTTGTTTTCCTTCCAAGGAAGGATAAAGTAAAATAATCATAAAATAACAGGTTTTTTTTTTTTTTTCCCCAAAAAAGAATATCTAAAGATCTAACAAGTTCCACAGCAATTTGCAGTTAATGCCCAAATTCTAGGTCTTCCTCAAGGCTTAAGTTATAAATCAAATGCAAAACTGCCAAAACCTTGCGTCACATCTAGGAAACACAGTAACTACTTGAAGTTCAGAAGGGACATTTCAAACCCTTGAAATACAACCAGTCGGGTTAACAAACACGCATTCTCCAAGTAGAGATGTTCTGGTTCATGACTTCTGACCTTTGTGGCGAGTAGTGCAAAGTTTGCAGTCTCCATCGGAGAGGACTTCCCCCCAAAGTCTCATTTGAACATTCCCACCTGTCAAAGATTTACTAGACTTGTTTCCTGTCTGTCGTTGAAAACACTATTCTCACTAAATCCTTTTGCTATTCTGTTGCAGCAGACTGACAAAACCAAAAGCCAGATCCAAATGCATAAGCCTCCTTCTACTTCTAGCGTATTTTTGCACCGAGGGACTATCCTTTAGTTTACAGTTCTACAACCTCAGATTAAAGAGCGCATCTAATCTACATTGCAACACCAACCAGGCAAAAGCAGTCAGCCATTTATCACAATCACGAATTGAAATCTGTGAAGTATTAGACCCCCGATAAAACCAGATATTACCGCATCCTTCCAAAATAAGGTGAATCTTCTCCCTCGCAGAGGCGTTTCCCTTTATTCTTTTGCTTAAACCTAGCCAGAAGGAGCTGGAAATCCTGACTCTCTGAATCCCTTGTCTGAGTCTGCAGACTATATAAATTTTTGTATTACTAATTATTTGACCATTTTACTTCCTTTTGAGTTCTGCATATCTGACCGGGCCCAGTTTCACTCAGCTGGCAGTGACTCCTGTAAGTTAAATTTTGTATTTCTATATGCACTAACATGGATAGTTTTTGAGACTCTGTTCTTATTTTAAAGGGGGAAAAAAAAAGTGCCCCCCCCCCAAATGGTTACTTTCATAGACATGTGAGCAGGGTCTATAGTTTGCTGCTGAGTTACTGCATAGATTGGAACGCACTGGCCCAAGAAAAGATCTGTAATTGTTTAGCGGTTGGGCTGCTGGCAGAATTCCATGCCTGGGGCTGTTTTTATAAATAGGCCTGAGGACAAACAAACAAGCTACTAATAACAAGTCGACTGTTCTGTTTTGAAGCAGCCCTGCTTTGTGTTGTCCAGCAAATGAGAAGCTCAGATGGCAAATATAGCAAAACCCGTGGCAAGAAGTAAGGGTAGATCATGCCAGGAATCAGTGCCACTTCTATTTCTTTAAAATGCTAAAATTTCAGTTCACTAAAATAAGCTTAACTTGAGGGAGATACCAAAATACACAAGGCTGTATATGGCTGTGCTGTTTCAGATCTCCATTTCCATGAGGTAAAATGGCTTATTAACAGACATCATCAACTCCAGAAAGCCTAGTGAATGCTTAAAGCAAGCTGGTCTTGCTTTTTCCACCAGTTCTTTTCATCACGTCCCACTCATAAGTACATCAAAGATCTGGACAACACTCAGGACATCCTGTTTGACTCATGAAGTTCTCGGATTTGTCACAGACACTAAGGTATCTCATCACAGCTTGTACTGGGAGCTTCTCTTTCCACGGGTAATCCTCGGGTACTTGACCAAGAGCAAAGGTCAGATTTTCTGCCACCTCTATTTCAATCTGTTCACCTAATCACATCACACTGCAAAATTTTTTCTTGCTTTTCATGTTTTGTGAAGGTGATTTAGGCTTCTCCACTAAATACTCAAACCCATTTACTGGTCCTTCAGCACCTTTCTTTGGGAAAAACACTCCAGCTTTGATATCTTTCTCTGGTATTTTATATACTCTCAGAAAATAACTATGTCAGTAGAAGAAATTTTTCACCTTTGGCCTTAAAAGCTTATTTGTTACCAAACAATGGGAGCCAGAGGAGTTTATAGGGGAACAACCCATTCTAACGCAGTGCAGCTTTAGTAAATTATTTTGGAGGAAGGTAAGGAAAATTAGGCCCCTTACTCTTTTAAATTGCTCTTCTTTTGCTTATGGATCTCTTCTCCTCTTGCTTATCCCTGTTACTTGGAAGATGATCTTCACCAAGCCCAGGCTTCCTTGATGTAGACATTACTTTGCTGCCTGTTTTGCTGCCATTTTTTCTGCTAAGCTTTGTCTTGGAGGAGCTTATTCTTTCTTTCCGTAATTGTATTGGCTTTGCTTTGCTTTGGTTTTTTGTATCCTACTCGGAGGGCATACTTTGTCCCCACAATCCTCCTCAAAGACTTAGCAGCTTTCTTACTTCTCTCTTTATGTCCTTCAGCATTAGCAGCTTAGTCTGCGAAAACAAATCCTATTTTTGGTGATAAGAAGTGCCACTTCGGCTCTTCCTTCCCCTTTGTTTTCTCCTCTCTTTGGAGGGAAGATCTAGCCAGTTCTAATGCCACTTCATGTGATGACGCAGGCAAGAACACGAAGTCTAGTGGACCATATGTAATTGCTACTGAGGTGAGCACTTTTCTGATAATAGCCAGAAATGTTGGAGTCAGCATGGATTAAGGAAACAAGGAAGCACTCAGCATTTATGGCAACATGCTGACGCATTTCAGGGCACGCGCTGCAGCCCAGGGGAAGCAGCAGTAACATTGCTAGCGTCAATGAAAAGACACTAGGTAATAGTATAAAAGACACATTTTCCCAGAAGAAAATCCTCTCTGGTAGAACTGCATAGGTCCTAAGAGCAGCAGAGCAGAAAGAGGAGCTGGTAGGAATAACAGTCAAGAGAGCAGCAGCTGGTTTCTCTCCAGAATCACCAGCCACAGAGACACAGTTCCCTTGGCACAGCAAATGCCACGCAGCTCTCTCCGAGAGCGCCCTCATAAATCAGCTTCGCCGCCATGAGACTGATTTGTACTTGGTTGAATTTCAAATGGTCCGCAGTCTGCAACATAAAACTACCACAGCTTTCAGCAAAGCATAACTTCTCAGACCTCCACGGGGTGGTGGTGGGGTGACCAGACACCAAAACGGACACCAGCATCCTCTCAGGAGGATCTAGACTGGCAGGTGAGAAAAGGGCAAGTACCTGCTCTCTGGGCGGTTAATCCAGTGACTTTTCTGGAAGCTCTAAATCCATAGAAAGAGAAAGAAAGAAGGAAAAAGCATTAGAAAAATGTGTAAGCATTATCAAATAAATGACTTAAAACACTTCCCTACCTACATGCAAACCGCTTTGTTCTTGAAATCTTGCTGCTTCTCAGCAGGTATCTAACAGCACAAGAAAACCTTCAGAGCAACTACTTACACAAGGAGGGGGGGAAACAACATTCATTTCCAGCTTTAATGAAACCAGTTGTTTCTGCAAGTTTCTGCCGTCCTGCTACACCACAGCTGCTCCAGCCCCACCTCAGCTGTAGCCAATGGTAAGTCATCAGTTTTCAGCACACGATGCAGCTGAAAGCCAATTCGGCTGGTAGCACTGTTGGAAATGAATTTGCACCGATCTTGTATTAACTTTTTATTTCCCTTGAATATCACCACTGAAAAAAAACCAGCTTCAAGCCTTCAAAGAGACCAGAGAAGACAGATGGCAAAGAAAAAATGGAAAAAACAAAGGAGATAGGGCAGGGAAGCAGGGAATAAGAAGAGTTTATAAAATGTTGCAAAAGAAATTTAAAAATAATAATAACAATAAAAGGAAACAAAGCTTTAGCATTTATTCCAAGCATTAGCCTCTCAAGCCAGCTGGAGAAGACCCTGAAGCAGAATCCGACCAACTTCTACTTCAAATGAGCTCAGCTTCTTTCAAGAACTACATATCCTGTTAATGAAAGTGTGAAGGTTACCCTAAACAGAGGGAGACCAAAATATAAGCAGGCTTAGCTCCAAAGGTCATGTTGTTTTAGCCAAACATCTACCCCATCCTCTTGCTCTACTCTCTACTATTTAAAGCTGTAGACAGCTACTACTGCTGCAAGGATGACAGAAGGAGCCCTAACTAAGCATGTTTAATATTGTCTTAACAATTTGGTCAGATAATTAGTTAGTCTTCCTGCACAGAACTGATCTATTTTCACTTAGAATTCTGCAACAAGAGATCTATGGGCTATCCAGCCTACAGCAAATACTACACAGATACTGAGCAAACACAAGCCCTGTTGCAGCGGGCTATAATTCAAACTTTGACATGTTACCCTCAGACGTACATTTTTTCAAGCTAAGTTTTAGCTAAAATCAGAATAAAAATGGCAAAGTTAGAGAAATTAATTACTTGTTAAATTAATAAAACCCACAATATTGAATCAAAAAGATCTATCACTGTCACTATGACCGTGACATCTAGTAGGGCCTCATGAGGTAACACAGGTCGACCTTCTGCCATTCTGTGAGACTGCCCAACTCTGGTGCACTGACAAGCCAGATGGCTGTAGGAGAGATCTCGATTTCCTACTGAATCCAAGAATTAGTTTGTACACAGCAAACCCTCTGTTACCCCTGTACATCCTCTTGCTGTTTCTCTTTGCTACGTTGGGCCACTCGAGTGTCAACTATTAGAACCAAGGAGTTGTCTTTTGTTCTCTCTCTTGCTGGCATGCTGGGCAGCATGGAGGACAACAAGGAATTTCATTCCCTAGTGCAAAGAGAAGTGATAGGCTTTCCGTGAAACAATTTACTGAAACCTAGGTGAACAACCTCAATGTGTTTAAGCTAAGCCAGGCACCTTGGTGATGATATCAAGCTCCTGGGCTCACTCCCTAACAGAAGCACCAGAATATCTCACAGAAAGAACTGGTAACATCAGCACGTGGAGGAACAGAAATCAGGTTAATTTAATCATTTAGTTTAATTTCTAAATTACCTACTTATGGACTAAAATTTTGTCTAAAACATGAGCATTCAACAGGTGGCTAGAGACAAACTGAAGGGTACCTGTCTCAGAAGGTTAACTAGGAGCTATCATTGTAATGCTGCTGTGGGTAAAGCATGTGTGATTAGAACATGCATCAGGAAGCCAGCAGAGCAGATAAAAAGCTTTAATACCATATAGAGATATATATATCTCAGCACTGTGAAAATTCCTCTGGAAAAATGTGTCCAGTTCTGGTCATCTGCTCAGGAAAGGATAATTCAGCTGGGAAGAGGTGCACCAAGGGACTATTTCGAGGGTGAGAGGAATACAGAGTCTCTCCTGTGGGACTTGACTAAAAGAGTTTGGCTCATTTAGTTTCACAGCTGACAGTGGTGAGTGTATGTAATGCTCCTTCAAAGTTACATAAGGTGGATAAACACTAGTAAGGGAGAAGAGAGAGAAACACCTCTTTGTGGGTGCACCTAGAAAATGGAAGCTGATTGTGAATAAATTTAAGTTGGAAATTAGAAAAGCAAAAGAGTTAAATTCTGAAGGAAAGCTCTAATGAGAACAAGAAACATCACTATTTTTCAGACTGATAAAGTTTATTACAGAGAAAATATGATGAGGCTGTCTACAAGCTTTTCCTACAGAAGCAGGAAATGGAAATAAATGACAGGTTAAAGAAGGTTCCTTCTTGCTTTATGCATCTTCTAGAGCAAGAAGGGAAAGGAATAATAATTATTTCTAGCATTTTTTTCCCAGGCTTAAGAATTTCTGCTCATATTGTGGAGACCCAATAGCAGATAAATCTGCAGAACAGACACAGTTCTGATGTCTAATGACTGGAAGATTGGGAAGGGCTGCAGACGTCCAGAAAGGAGTCATTCTGTGTATAATGTGAGGGTCCACATAAAGATACAGGATGATTCAGAAGGGTTAATGCTGAACTGTTTTCCAAATTTGGACTGGTATATATGTGGCTACATGTCAAAGAACAAACCTTTCAGCGTTCAGAGTATGCCAACCATATTCTTTTGTTAAACCTGCATCAAAACATACTGAACTTGTCATAAGAAGTCCTTGCTCCCTAATGCCATGCTTCTGATGCTTCTCAAAAACCTCACATCAAACATGCTGCAAGGACTATATGCAAAAATACACATGGAAATACGGGTGTATGCAGGCACACCCGTAAACATATCTACATGACAAGCATGAGATACTACTCATAAAAACATCTCATCTGCTTATACAAGAGTCTCAAGTGCCCCAAGAGCTATAGAACAATCCCAAAGGGGAAATCAAGATGAGCCTATGTAAACTAACCAACAAGTCGAAATTATCTCCATAACCTACTGAACAGCCTGGAAAAACAAACAAGCAAAGAAAGGCTATTTCTCTGAATCTGAAAGAAATTTCTTTTTAATAGATTTAAAAGAGAAGCTCAGAAAGAGGAAGGAAGAACCTTTAAAAGTGAAATTACAAGTAAAACAGGACAGAGAAAGAAAAGAACAAAAATAAACTTCCTGAAACTAGATGGGAAAGGGAACATAGAGATACACAGCATTGGTATCTCAAGCATTTAACCAGCCACCACCATGGTCCCTACTTTCACCTGCCTCAGCCACCTGGAAGACTACTTTTATCACACCTAGAAAAATCAGACCCTCACTGGGAGAATGCTGAACTGATTTGTCACTGCCTTTCGAGGTTCAAACCACAGTTCCCACGGTGAGGGTGTTCTTCGCAGCGTACGCTCTTCCTCAGCTCTCCCCAGGGCTTAGGGAACAGACGGCTCTCCAGAGGCATCAGCTGCTGTAACTTTGGGAGTCTGGTGACCTGTCTTTTAAAATAGTGGGAGTAACTTCCGCTGCTCCCTCAGCAGTGCGTTTATGGAGCCAAGAGCATGCCAAAACACTGCCTGCCCTTGCGTACAACTCGAGTAACAAAAGAGCAGCTGTACTCAGTTTAAGGCAAGGCTACACTTTCCCACCCCTTATTTAACACTGGCTTATTTCCATCTGCCTTAACAACAATGAATGGCAGAGAGAAGGGATGTTTTATGGGGAGCCACAGGCTCACGGTGCTATCTGATTCTGCCTCAGCTGGGTCAAATTGACTTCATCCACAACTGAAGGCAGTAAATCTACTGACACAGGAGTCTGGCAACAGACTTCACCACAGGAAAATTCCTGAGGCCAAAGGGAGCCTCATTGTAGTTGATCTGACGTATGAAAAGCTCCATACGGAGTCAATGCAGAACCAGGAGCGGGCCAAGACGTTTGCCAATGCTGACTTACCTAGAACAGTCTGACTTTAAGCATGATGAGTCTTTTAGCTTATGTGTAAAAGGAGCCATTGAGCTCGACTTTCCAACTTGCTATAACTTGGGCAAGTTACTTGTTATATTTTTGCTTTCCAAGTTTTAAATCAGAAATAAAGATACTTCAAGGGCAACACGGGTATTATTAACTCAACTATTTCTCCTAAACAGTTTGAAATTTGCAGGAGGAAGCTGATGGAGGAGGGCAGTGCGTTAAGGTTATTATGTTATGTTGGCTCTCTTGCCAGGCTTTCTTTTGAGGAGAGTTTTAAAACAAATACTTGGATCAAGTACCCCATCAATAAAAACCTTCTCTGGCAAGTTCAAATAAAGCAGGTCTCCCTGAGTTTAACGTGAAAGTGAAAACTTGAGTGCACAGAAGGTCTATATCGAAGGGTACGCTTGTCTGATAAGAGCTACCATCTACGCAGGATAAAATTAATAGCATATGGATAACAAAATGAGACTGAGGAATATCGGGATCTTGCATGTACTGAGAATCAACAGTGGTGATAGTTTACATTTCAGATTCAGAATAATTAGGCATTGATATTACTTGGTTCACTAGGAACCCCTCCAAAACAGGGCCAGCGTAGGCGGCCAAAGCACTACAGAGGCACTTGGGTTTACATGGAATGAACAAAACCATGCTTTTCTCTAGACACAGAGAAGTAAACCACTTGTGTCCATTCAAGATCTTACAACAGTTTCCTTTAGAAAATGAATTTTGACTCCAAACTGTGTTCCACACATAGCATTTTTTGGCAAAGTCCTCCCTATCAGACATTCCAGATGAAGTAATTTTCTTGAATTCCTGCATAAATTTTCCTAGTACTACTAAGCTCCAGTGAAACACCTAGTGATCTCTGTCCCAGATCTAGCTATATGACACTCATATACGGCAAAACATGACTTCTAAAGTACTTCAGAGCTTTTCACAGGAGAGGATTTGTATCGGTTCCAGAGTTTACTCCACATACTCTGTACCCATCCAAGTAACTAACTGCCAGAAGGTCAGTGGAGCGAGCCCTTGGTTTGGGCTACATGCTCCCTTCAAGATCAAGAACAAAGCCGTCAGGGTGTTAGGGTCAAGACTGCCATGTTTCACGTTTCAAGGATATCCTCTTCCTCTACAGCTCGGACACGTGGAAGGAGCAGCACAGCTGGATCCAAGATAAAGCAAGCTTGTGGTTAGGAGGTTATACTGCTGCTCGCAGTCTGGCTAGACTTGGCTTTAACCACAAAAACGACTGTATTTTTGGACTAGTAAGTAATTGAAACATTCATGACCTGATTCAGAAACTAAAGCTTTGGACAAAGTTTTAGATTAATCTGTTAAGGACTTACCAGCAATAGCTGAGTTTATGTTTGACTGAATTTCTATGGTCAGCTTAATGAATACATATACTTAGAAAAGACTTATCCAAGATGAACATCCATACTCACTCTGCTTTTAAGTTATACATAAAATATACAAATATGCTGCACCAGTCGCAGTTGCTTTACATGTAATTTCCCAACAATAAAAAGGCAAGAGCAAGAAAACGTTAAGGCTATTGCCAGAACAAAATTAAATTTCCTTCCCAAAGTTATAACCTCCTGTGTGGCCCAACCAAAGTGCCAGTCAAAGAACCCCAGCTCCAGCCACTGGAGGGAAGTCCTGTCCTTCCATCGGTGTCACGGATCCTTGCCTGACCGGTTCCGTAAAATGACGCAGCATCAGACTCATGGGCAGCAGTGCTGAAAAGCCTGAATAACAATTTCCGAGAAAGGAAAATATGAACTTCTTAAGGCCTATTTTTAATTAACTCTCAGATGGAAATGAACCTTTCTTGTAATTTCTGGAATGTTCTTGGAAAAGTCAAGCTTTCCTCAGAACTGGCCTTGTGCGCAAATTGGGACAGATGAAAGAAGGTTTCTTTCTATTAAATATATCACGATAAATTCTGACACAATGCTCAGAAAAGAAAACATTAACTAAATCACTATGATGATTCCAACAAAAAAAAATCTAGCCAAGTATATGTACTACGCATAAAAACCCTCGTACATTATGCAAACATACATAAAGCAGTTTGAATTGACAAATCCTCAGCCTGTGCACAGAGGCACACTTTATTGAAATGACCGTTATAAATCCATAGGAAGTACAGGGCTTAGCCTTACAACTGTCTCTCGATCTCTTATAGTTACCAGGCTCCTATTTAAACAAAATACAGACTGTCAGAATTCTGCTTGGCCTTTTTTTTTTGCATTTTGTCTCTACAAGGGGGATGTGAAAGAGAAAGGCTGAACATAGTTATTCTGGTCTGGGCACCTCGCCAATACTTACGGAGATATTTCAGGTTTTCTGGCTCACAGTGAGTTCAGCCCCTTACCTGCCTGCCCGTTTAGACTGCTGGAAGAAACCGCAGCTACAGAATTGCAGTCGTACCACGATCAGAATAGCAGAGAGGGTGAATCATAGCATGAGCCATATATTACCACTCCACCCTGGTTTCACTCTCCCATCTCCACTGCAAAGCTCTTATAGCAGGCATTTTGCACCGTCCTGTTAAATGTGGTGAGATTTGTGGTAAGCAGCGCGGTAAAAGTCGTCTGCAAGGTGAGAAAGCTCTCAGCAGAACATCCAGAGGAAACAGATGTTTGTCAAACTCAGTTCTTACCAAATTGAAAAAAATTACCAATATTTTGGTGTCCATTGACAAGGTATTTACCAGTACACCATACTTTGCTCTTTTATACTTTATACACTCACAAGCTTTAGGTGGTTCCTTCTCCCATCCCTCTAACCCGCAGAGAGCTGTAATGACATCTGAACATTTTCATCTCCTGCAGAAATAGTGCCTCCGGCTCCAACCCCACCGATGACAGCGGTTTCAGGGGTGACAGGGAAAATATTCCCACTAAGGCAAATGAACACCGGAACCACACTCAGCATATCTAGTGGTGAGCAGCAAATACAGCTGGAAATCTCCTTCCGGCAGGTTCAGCCACTCCCTGCTCTGCGCTGAACAGGTCACTTCAGCCCCGAAAATATTCTTTAAATCCCCTAAAACGCTAATTTGTGTATCCTCCATGAAACAGCAGGGGCCTTGCGGCTCTGCTAGGGTTAAGTATGGCACCCTTGGGTAGCCAAAGTCATTGAAATTTCTGAAAAGCCTGATATTCATCCCTAAAGTTTGCCCCCGTCTCAGGGACGTAAACAAAACTAAAAATCCTTTCCATAAAGACCCGACATGGAACTCTGCGAGACTGATTTTTGTGGTCTTTGTATTTAGTGATTGTGGTGGGTTTTAGAAACCGTATCTAGAGACAGCAGCTAGTGCTTTTGGCTGGGAGGATACTGCCAAGGGAATGTTATTTGCGTGGAGGTCACAGTGCGTTTTGGAAATCACAGGATGAAAAAAATAGAAACACATAATAAAGAGAAATCTGACAGGAAAAGTGAAAGGCAGGGAAGAAGACCAAGAAGTTAAGATCTTTTGACAACATGCTCAAAATCAACCTGAGTCAGCAGAGATGTTTAGGTGGAACACTGTGAAATGAGGTGCCCAGCCCAGTGCCAGGAAGTTGGATTGCCACATTACAGCGATAAGGATCTTCAGTGGTTCTTGCTGGAAGGCCCATCCTGCATGTCAAAATAAAAGAGCCACAATGGACTGCTGTGGGGAATTGTGTATGATGAACTTGATCTGCGTTCCAAGCCACAATCAGTCTTCAGGGCTGTCCTCGTGACAACTTTCACAGCACTGAATTTACATAATTTTAACTAAAAAGAGATAAATCTAGCTCCTTGATAAACCATCCTATCCTTCTGCATTCTCACTGTTCTGCAATGCTATCAGCAATCATAGTTCTACCTGTAAACAGTTTCCCATCTTCTTTAACTCTATTATAATTTTCCATTTAAAACACACTCTGGCATAATCAAATTGCTTTTCAAGATCAATCAGTCCAGGCAGGAACAAGTATCTGTCTTGGAGAAAAACAATTGCATTGGCATAATCACGTTACTAATGACAGGTCCATTATACAATCAACAAAGCCATTGCTCTTGCCTCCATTATTGTGAATAAAATGTGAATAAATTGTGAATAAAACCCCCAAATATGTAATTACATTCTATTTTATTTATTCTATATAATTGATCTGCTAAGCACCGTGGCCTGCTTTGTGTTAGAAGACACAGTGTGGAAGAGAGTCACTTAGAGACTTAACTCCGCTTCAGTAGAATATATTTTGAAATGCTACTAGAATGTTACATTAATAATTAATTCATTTAAATTTCCTATTCCAAATATTTAGACAATACCAAATAACTAGAACCAAAAATTAACAGATAATTTCAAGCTAGCTCAGCCGTAAATTGCCACGAGCTGTTACAATTCATGGTCGCTGAAGCCCACATCCCCAAAGAGCCAAGAAAGCCTCTAGAGGTAAATAAATAAAAACAGAAACCTTCTAAATTGTCTGGCAGGGGCAGACTAAAGCAGAGGATCCCTGTTTTGGGAGTTCTCCTGTGCAACACGTACATTCCCAATGAGCAAGACCAGGCATATTTGTTTTTATGCAGTCATTTCCACACCAAGACACATTTCCATCCCCCCCTCCCTCCTTCTGCTTTTGTATTCCATCATCCACATCGACAATTAGTGGAAGCGCCTGGCTGTGCCTGTTCACATTGTTCCCAGACTTTTCTCTCCCCCAGTGAGCTCTGAAGACCGTGCATTATTTGACATGACATGACTTGGAGCCCTTCTACAGCCACGGCCGTATACAGGGAAACAGACAGCGACAAGGAAGAAGAAAGTTAGTCCTGGTTACAACTACCTGGGACAGTAGGACTCAAATTGATACGCATTCAGCTCTTAGCACAATACCCCAGGTGACTGGACTTGAAATAACTTAGTCTCGTAAACCAAAAACCCACAAACCCCTCCCCCAGAAATAAAAACAGCCTAAAGGTCAAGATACAAAGTCAGCTCCTTGTTCTATTTGTTTTGTGACATTAAACCACAGGATATGAAATCGAAAACAATCCTGGTACAGCTAGAAACTAAGTCCAGATGTTTTAACATCAGGCAGAAGCATATTCACAATGTGGGTTTTTTCTGAAATAGTTAAGTATCTATTGCATTTTCCATCGCAGTTCATTTCTTTGCAATATGAGCAATTTGCCAGCTTGCACATACACACTGAATGTCAGTGTATAGTAAACAGCTGCACACAGGGCAGCTTCCCTTCACACACACGGGCTCTGCACTTGTGTCCTTCCATGTTTTTTAAATTAACTTAGTCCAGTGCACAGAACATTCAAGACCATAAAACATAATCAAAGGTAACTACTGCTCTCTGGAAATGAACTCTTAGAAATACCTTCTCTGAAAATGAATGTTTCCTTAGAGTGTATACTTAATATTTCCTCTCATTTTGTGGCCAAAATCCAGAGGAATTAGCTTTTACTGTTCCTCCAAGAGAAGGTGATCCCCAGACATGTGTCCCCAGATGTTCAGCCTGTGTGCTCCAACTCTCATCCATTACAATGCATATCCTGATCACTGCCATTGGTATCACCAGCCTTCACTTCCACGTGTGTGCCTCTTCCCCAGTTACTTCAACCCAAATACAATCCAGGCTACAAGCTTGTTTTTCTACGGATATGTAGAGAGAAATTTCAAAGAGTAAGTTGGTTACCTCATCAGCTTCTCACAACCTGAGAAGCTACCCTGTATCCTCCCGTCTCTCTCCAGTGACCTCAACAAGGAGCAGCCCACGAACCCCTCTGTTGATAGTGACTTGCAGAACTCCAAATACCTTGACACCCAAATACTTCTGCTTCATAGACATGCTAACAAAAAGTCTATGCAGGCTATGGCAGTGAAACATATTTAAACAGTGAAACAATTCTAAAACATTTATATTTGAAAGTAAATTTAAAGTAACTCTCTACAGTGAGTCTAAACACATTAAATGCCTACAGTTTGCGAAACATTAGAAGTTTATACTGGTAAAAAAACCATAAATAAAAAAATCCTCTCAATTTTTAAATTATTGCAGCTTTTTCTCAAGTTACATTGAGAAGTGGGAGGGAACAGAGAAGGAATTTCTTTCTGAAGTCTTTATCATATGTAATACTTGGTCACTGTCAGTCAAACATAAAGTCATACATAGACTTTATCGTGTGTCACAACAGATTGTTCTGCCCTAAGTATCAGTATCAGTTTCAGTCTTTCTCATCAGGAGAACAGCTGCTATTTATCTCTTCCCAAATTACTTCCTAGTATTACTTTCAATCTCTGTTCCATAAGAAACACGCTTCTGACTTGTGCATTTTGGTGGGGTTTTTTTCCATTTTAGCTATCAGGTGCAAGAGAATGTTATTGAGAGTGGAAAAGCAGGAAAATGAGCTTCTGATCTATTATACAGGTATAAATAACAGAGGGGCGAGGATGGCATCCAGTTTGAAAGATGTAAAGCTTACTTTACATATGTATTTAAGTGACATCCTGATACAATTGGACTAGTAGGATCTTCAAATACTGCAAAGGGACCTAAATTACTTTGAAAATCCCATCTCTTCACAAGGCTTCTTAGCACCTTTTTTTTTTTTCTCCAGGATTCATCCTGTGAATGGCATCTCGAGTAAACTTGAGTCATCTGTTTTCTTGGATTTTTGGATCTCAGATTATAGACAGATGGACATCAAAAGTGCATGAGCTACCACGGCTTACCAAGTTACCACTCACTTGTTTCATCTGACAATGTACACCATGATAATAAAACATGCTGGCTACCTAAGAAAACATTTTAAAGCCACGTTTTATTCAGCATTGTGATAGGATAGGAGAAGGCACGTAGTCTCTCTCTTAATAAAGCCAACCAGTGAACAATTGCTAGCTTTGCCTTGGTAACTATTGGTTGAGGTCCACCAGGATTGCCAATGAGTACGGGGTGAAAAACATTTTTGTCTTACTCCGTAATGGAGACTAACCCACTACTGTACATGGTCAAGTAAGGCTTGTTTCCTCTTTTACTGACTTCAGTGTTTCACAGCTGAAAATCAGAAGAGCTCATTTACAGCAACTTTTGCATGGTCTCCACAGGTCTGCCACAGTGAAAGGCGCCAGAACTCTAAGTACACAATACAGAAAAAAGAATTGAAGTAATTGCAGTTTTTGAAATACTGGTATTACTTTATAAAGAAAAATGTTGGCATGTACCCTCCTGCCTCTGCATAGCTTAAAGCATGTACAGTCATCCTCAAAAACACAAAAAATACAAAGAAAATGTATAACTAATCGTCACCCAACTAAAATAAGTCGATTAAATTAGTATTTACCTTTAACAGCAACTAGCTAAATAAAAGGGCAAAGAGAACGGTTGAATAATGTCTTCTACCACCCATTCACTTCAGGCTATAAATCTTACGTTTATGAACAAAGTTGGCTCAACTTTTCAGATGACAGAAGCACTCCATTTTCCTCTAAAAATGTAGGATCAATCTAGCATTAATGGAAGGAGTATCCAAGAAGAATAGTGTTGAGACCATGCTGGTATTTTCTCTCCTCCACTACAACAACTGGAAGGACAGGTTGGTGGAGTGCAGGAATGGAGACAGGATACCTGCAAAGTCTTTAGAGGGTGCTGTAGGTTGAACGTGGCTGGTGAAGTACTGTTTCAGATGTCCCAAACCCCATCTGCTTGAGTTTGTAGATGACTACATGCTAAATGACTGCAGCTTCCTTGTTTCAAGAACTCTGCAACTGATGTGCCACCAACTCTTCAGAAAAGAGAAAGACTCATGTTCGACAACTTTCAACAACCACATGAACCACACGGAGGGTGTGATAACTAGGCACACTCTTTGAAGTACCACTTTTGATGCTGGAAGTTACTATAGCCTCCTTTAATTTATCCAACATTCTCAATCCTTGGTTTTTCCTGATCAGGCTGCCAGAAGAGCCCCAACAGTGTTAATTTAGTACACAGCGTGGCTGGCTGTAGACATTAGACTGGAACCTTTTCAGTTCACAGGTATTGTTAAAATGCAAAAGGAAAAATACTTTCTATCACTGCTGATTTAGGTTGAGCTTGAACATGGATCCTTATGGGACAAATACCATGGGAAGAAGGTTGAGCCTATGGTTAAGATAAGTGAACTGAGTCTCAAGACTCTCTGAGTCCAGCTGTCACGGTGCTGTACAACACGGGACAAGCTGCTTAAACTCCAACCATCTGCTTGAATATCAGTACTGCGGGGACAATGTCATTTCCTCTCACCTGCCTCCAGACTATAACATCGATCAAGGCTTTAAGTCATTCAGAGAGTTTGTCTTTCCTAACACGTGTATCCTTACGCACGCATAGACATCTAGCTCAACAGCATTCAGTCAGGGATGGAAAGAACACTCTTTCACTGTTGCTGTGACGGACACTGATACTTTAAAACTTCATTCTTTGTGGACCTCGAGCTTCAGCCGTTCAGCAGTGCAAAGCCTGCACCAAGGACTCTCCTCTGTCCAACCTCAGGCAATCCAGCAGATAGAGACTCAGACAGCTACGTGATGATTTATCTCTGAACCGTTTCCTCGTGCCTCTCGGTTTAGATCACACTTCCAACACAGAAGTCCTGATTAATACTCAGTAACAGCAAATCCCCCTCTAATTAATTTATGCAAAAGGAATGACAACGCATGATGAAAACCACATTCCAGAAGATGCAGCGGTCTACTGAGAAGCTGGCAAACTCCCGTACATATTGTGGTAACACTGACTAAGCACCTTTTTTTATCTCTTCCTTAACTGTCCCTTTCTTCCACAAGCCTTGTCAGGACTATTGTGCTTTCAGTTTCAACTCCCATCTCAGAGGACGCTTTTCCCAGAAGTCTCTGCACTACATGGCCAAATCCAGTTTCACTCCCTAGATGAACACTATGCTTTTGGGACAAGATTCAACCAACTGTGGAGTTAAATTCAATGTGCCTGTGTAAGCAGCTGCACAATATTTAGTCTCGAGGAGCTTTCACTTGCCAAATGCATTCCTTCAGAGCAATGAAGTTGTGCAGTCTCCAACCTAGGAGATATTCAACAACTATTGGGACACAGTCCTGAGCAACCTGCTCTAGCTGACTGCAGGGTCAGCAGAAGGATTGGACTAGACAGTCTCCAGAGGTCTCTTCCAACCTTAACTATTCCATGATTCTGTACAAACACTCGTTAGCTGTTACACCTTTTAAAGGCCACATCACCAAAAGCAAGACAACACAGGCTTAGGAGACATACTAAATGCACAACTATTTATAGGCATAGAACAGTCCCAAATACATGGAAACTTGTCAAAGACCGTGGCTAGGTAGCAAAAATAGAGTCATTGTGATACCCTTCAGGATTCTGTGCATAATTCCAGGTGTCCTTCTTGGTTTCCACGTAGAGTCCATTCAAAATAAGTGGCATGCAGGTAACAAACCATTTCCTTCACCAGACACACAACGACAATGGCACCTGTTTAGTCCATCACAGTCTTATAACTACACCTTTTCTGTGGAGTGCTTATCTTCACTGAAAGGTTTCTCCACGCTTGGATTCAAATTTTGACCCTGATCTAGTTCACCAAGTATTGAGTTCCCTAGTTTCATGGAAAACCTGTTCCCAAACTTTTCTAGAGGAATCAACAGGCACGTAGCTTCCACGAACCAGATCCCAACTTCAGTCATTCATAAAAGACCACTAGTAAGTTTACAAAGGAGCAGGAAATTCCTGTGTTTTGTTGTGCTGTAAGCCAGCACTCTGACCACTCGGCTAGCTTTTCTTTCTTCAGCTTGCAGAAGCAGAGTATTTTCTTATTTTCATTGTTCTGGCAGAATTACCAACAAGAAAAGGTGTCTTAAAATTGCACAGTGCCTGTTGTGAATAAATGATGACAGAGGCTTCATAACATGGCAGACTATGCTTATAATGCACACACTCCCTCCTAATGAAACTCCACATCTATGAATGTGTTCTCCAGCAGCTTAAAACAGGCATATAGCTCTATCACTCTGTTTGCAAAAATAGATTAAGTCTTCAGCTTATGACATAGGTTCTGGTTTTGGAGCAGAAGGTCACAGGCACCCTTTGCAATAAAGACCATAATGTCTGAACAACCGTGGTGTATGATATAAATGACAACCATGAATCACATACTGTAATGCATTTGCTACGCATCCCACTACGTCACGCTTACATAATGTAATTTACTGTCATGCTAAATTATAGGAAAATTTAAAGGATGCTATATACCATTCTATGAATTCTCAGTGTCAAAACCTGAAGAACCATGTTATGGTTTGGTTCTCTACTGTGTAAATAATGCTTTCATGCTTTAAATATTTCATATGTAGTTACATGCAAGCAGTTTAAGAGACACAGCACTACAGAAGCAAACACTATACTGAAGCATTATATTCCAGTTTCTATAACTACCTAAAGCATAAACACAAAAACCATTCTGCAGCAGAAATTGTCATATACATCACTCTTTCAGCTCCCTGCTAGTACTAGAAATAGTTCAGTAGTAGCATAGCACTGCATCACTAAACCAGCAATAATATTTTATGTTTATTGATGGCATCTTATATTCATGTGTATACATAAGTTCTCCTTTCCAGGAGAAAAAACCATCCTCCATTCAAGATACATTTGAGCTGCTTTTTCTTGTTGTCTTTGAAGACAGGCATAACTGACCCTATTTGTTAGGCTGTAAGACCTTCACCAGCGTGCCTGCAGTGCAGACAACACTAGAAAACTGAGACAGCAGTCCTCTGCAACCGCATCAGGCCCTGAGAGCAGACTAGTTGTCAGAGCCTGATCATTGGCCCAGGGTAACTTCATCCACAAAGGGGGTACTCCTATGCCAGACAGATACATTCTGTGACATCTCTATCAGTCTGCTACTGATATCTTCCCTGATGCTTCACTTCTCTTGTAACCAGCTCTGCTCTTTCCTTTTTCCCTATGCAAGGGATGCCTTTCGATATAAATTCATCTCTTCTTCAAAGGAATGAGAATGATATGCGGTACTTCACTCATCATGAACATCCATAACTTGATCTACCAACAGCCATGCGGACACAGTTTTGGCTCTTTTCTACTCTCACGAGCCCTGCCAAGCCAGCACACACGAATACCAACCTACTTCCTTGACTGTCCATGTATTATCCACAAAATGATTGTCGAATCCTGACTTCCGGGTCAAATTCTTCTTTTGGTCACATTTGAGCAGCTCCCTTGAATGCAATGTGCTGCTCAGGTGAAATTTGGCATAAGCTGAACCTCGCAGGTCTGTGAACAGGCACTAGAACTTCCCAGGTGGAGATCACTACTTCCCAGTTCACTCCTGATCCCCCTAGGAGCATGACATTTTCTTCTGTTTCAGTAATTCCCAATACAAGCACGGTGTGAGTAACATTCCCTGAGGCCAAAAGTCTCACCATCCACACTTCTGTGAGGTTCCTTCCACATTCATGACTTACTCCTCCAAGGAAATTCATATTCCTCTGAGACCACATTCCTCACAGGCTCACAGGTATAAATAAAGGATGCTGGATGAGATCATTTAGAATCTCCCACCAGAAAAAAAAGATGTTTTAAAGAAGCAGTACTTTTCAATAAGCTGATGATCTGTTTGTGTTATGCTTTAAAATCAAACAGACTAAGAGTTTCCTTAATTACAGTGGCAGCTATTACGATCGCAAACATGAATCCTTTCTTTTTGCCTTCAGACAGATTCAAAGCGCCAGCTCAACACTCCTGAGCAAATACCTCTTGCCCTTTCAGATCCTTAATATATCAGCCCTTTAGGAGGAATCCAAATTTAAACTTCAAGGCCACGGAGGCTCAGGACACAGAGTCTGCCCCGTGAGAGTGAGGGGGAGGACAGCTGCAGATTTAATTTTTGGCAAACATTTCTCTCTCCTCTGTCTCCCTCTCCCCCACCTCCTTTTCCCAAGAAAACTAAATTTTTTTGGTTTTTTTTTCATTCCTAGATCACATTGACGCCGATTCCTTCATCTCCTTTGAAAGAATGGACCAGCTTATTCCTCACCTGCAGCTTCCTAAAGTGATCCCTAGACTGGTCTCATCAGCCCACCCAGCAATTACCAGGAGACAATATGCACTCTGAAAAACTGTGACAGAACAAAATCATTTCACAATGATTTATTAGGCATGCAGCCATTAATGACTTTGCAAGTGGGGAGAGCAAGACGGAGGGGCAGAGCCCGAGCCAACACTAGCTGTCAGAACATCATCGTCATCTACTGGGTTAGAAATATTTAAGCCGTCTGATGTTTCAGCCTGGCATCCTGACGTAACAACAGGCCTGGAAACAGCAATAAATGTGCACATTGAGGAGTCTGTTCAAAATCACCGAGGTTGACAAAGGAGTGGGGGGAAAGTGTGCAGAGATGTTTGTTTGTGTGACATTGAAAATAAAGGATCGGGATCTCCAAGAGCATCTTTCTAGTGCATCAACTCTGTTGTCAGTGCTGAAGTACCAGAGGCAACAGCCACATCACTGAACTGAAAGATGTTTTTATATTCATTTGCACATGTTATTTTTGTCTTTATTGTGAAAAATTCTCTTTGTTCTTTCGCATAAAAAGTCACCTTGTGATGTATTTGAGAAAAATCCAAGGAAGTGCCAAGGTTCTGCAATTTCCACCTGCTGGGAGCAGCAGGTGCTTGGCACCGTGGTGGAGCTCTTGAGAGTGGTTCTGCCCTCAGTTGTGCTACTGTAAATACAATATAACTTTGCTGGACTGACTGAATTATCCCAGATGAAATTCAAAGTAAGCAAGAGCAGAATCTCTCCTTTTTTTTTTCTTTTCAGCAACACAGGATTACAATGGCAATGTTAACATTAGAACAGATCGATTTTGCAAGATGACAAAAGAACATGCTGATCTCACTGTGTCAGCTCCTACTCAGCAGACAATTGTGTCCTGTCTTAGAACAGAGATATTTAAATGTTCAAAGCAATGAACAAGCATTAACTTCTAATGGCTTAAAAAGGAATGTTATAACACTAATGTCTTCATATTACCGATGTGATGCATCTAGAGGGCAAAGCTTTCTATTCAAATCTGTAGCGGCTTTCAAAGATAGTTGGACCAGAAATTTCCATTTAGGCATCTCTAATTTCAAGACTTCAGAACACGCTGCTGGGAAATATGGAGGCTGATACGACCTCTACTTTACAAAGGCTCCTGCAGTTATACTGTGGTCAATCTAAACTACTAGTTTGTCAGTCAGCTGTGTATTTGCAAAGAAAACAACAAACAAAACAAAAAGTTGTTCCATCAGTCCAGCAATTTAGTAAATACTTCCCTACCACGCTAACAGAATACAGTGGCCCTCACTTTGCTCTTGGCTACTGAATGACAAGTTGAGAGCAGGTAGGAAGCACATCTGGCAGGAACTTGGTGGTCCACCACTATTGCCAGAAGCAAGGGTTGGACACCACCCAGTTGCACCGAAGAAAATTGAGCCAGAAAGAAGGTGAAAATAGAGTGCTTCCAGACTTTTTGTGTCATGTCTTGTTCTTGCTTGAGAAAGATGTACCTGCGAAATGCCCTGGAATGTTGCAAGGCACAAACCCAGCTTTCTTAAATTGATCAATTTTTTTTCCCACTCTCACAGGAAAACCCCAAAAATAAAAGTATGTGGGAGAGGGAAGAAAAGCACACAACTTTCTCTTCAGACATGCCTATTGTTCCACAATCCTCTACCCTAACTGTAGCATATTTTGCATTATTCACCTTTTTTCTTTCCCCAATATTTGTCATCACTTTTTCAGTCAGCATTTCTATGTGACTAATAAATACGTTTTAGGATAGCCTGCATCACAACAGTACCTTCCTGTCCCACTGCTCTCTCTTTCAGAACTGACTCCTCTCTCCCCTCCTACTTAGACCTTGTTAGTCCTACTCTTGTTTCTAATTTGAAGATCTCAATGAGCAAGAATTACATGTCTCAGCAATAAACATGATCTCACAGCAACACAAAGAGGATGAACAAAATAAAAATTACTGTCTGGTGAAAGCACCCTTGACAACTACAGCTACACTGACAGGCGCCACTGAAATAATAAGAATGATGCTTCAAAACAATAGCCAAGAAAACGTTATGAAAGAGAAAAAAAAACAGCCTAAATGGAGCTTTTCAAATGCAGATTCCACTGTCAAATGAGGAGAATGAGAAAAATGTTCTTTCTTATAGCACTGTCATATTTAAACTCTGGCAGATAACAGAAAATCACCCAAAATGTGAGTACAACCTGAAAAGATCATGCTCCATTTTAGGAATGCTAGAATGATGCAGAATGAACAGAAGGATCATAATTTGGGGATGGAGAGGAGGGGTGGAAGGTGTTGTCTCATTACCAAATCTTGAATTGCTTCCAGCTGGGTGAACAATAAAACTCTTGTACACTTCAATACAATATCAGGCATTTGCAGGCTTGTATCTGAACAACTAACACTACCTAGGAGACAAACTGCATGGCAAAGAGGCCAAGAGATTAACGAACATAAAAAATTATGGCCACTACTAAAGATGTTCCATCCAAGAGAGAACTAAGGCAACCCTCATGAAGAAAGGTTGTCTATGGGCTCAGGGAGGCAATTAGGAAAGACTATTAGCCTTCCTCCATCAATAATGCCTAAGTGCAAACAAGTTACTTAGGCACTTTTTCACCTCAGCTTCACAACCATTAAATGGGGGAAGATGCTATAAGTACTTCTGTGGTCAGAGTTGTCTGGTGGACAGAAGGTATTTCAAAAGCACCAGATGGATCCTGTAGAATCCTGCAGCAACCGCAGCATCTCCCAATCTACCTATTGCTCTTCATCAGGCAGAAAATGCAGCTTCTTGGAGCAGAGGTGGAGATCAGCTGCACAGAAGTTCTTGGCTAGACCGAGTCAGCAGTGGGGAGGCTATGGAAAGGGATAGCAGAGACAATGCAGCTGGCAGGGTGGAAAGGAGTAAGGTGCACAGGGTGAGCAACACTTTGGCGTGGTACATTTTATTGTCTTGGTATTTTACATCCCTATTGTGAAGTACTACTGGTAACACAGCAAAGATTATTGCCTAAGAGCTCCAGTCACAAAGGCACAGGCAACACCCATGTCAGCAGAAATAGACCCTTTTCTCCTAGTACTGAATGCACTCAGCGCTCCAGAAGTTTGGCTTAGGCTCTTGGGCTTGCATTCCTCTCCAAAGAAAAATCAAATCTGCAGAAGAGCCATGTATTTCTCCTCCATTTTATTCCACACACTCAAGACACCTAATAAATTTGCTCTGACTTTTTATTCTTCCCTAAAACAAAGGAAAAACTTAGAACCAGAAATATCTTTTTGCTCCCTGGTGGCCTGGCAGACACACAGGTAGGACTGTTTCCCACTTTTGTATAAGGAGATTTAAAAAACAAAAACAAAACAAAACAAAAAAAAACCCAAACAACAAAACCAATCGCACAGAAAAAGATACAGAGACTCTGCCATTTCTTGCCAGAAGCGCTGAAATCAAAAGCACATTGGGACTCAGGATAAAAAACTAAATAGTTACACAGATAACAAGAACCTCCTAATAATAAAGAAAAACAGCAATCCGAGTTTTGAAAGGCATGCAAGCTCTGAGGGCAGCGCCAGCCGCTGGGAGCAGCGAGAAACTTTCGGTCTGAGGTTATTCTGTATCTGTACAGAGTAGTTTCCTGCATGTTTCTTTATAGTGTGACTACACAAACCAAAGCAGAGCCAGCGCACAGACCGCCTGGCTCAGGAGGCTGCTCCACCTCGGCCATACAGCTGCCCCGGCTCTGCCGGCGATAAACAGGCTGCTGGGGTCCACACCTGGGCGAGCCCTGCCTTCCCCAGCCCTGGGCGATGCCCATGTGCATTAGTTTTGAGAGAGGGAACAGTCGGATTCAACGCGCTGCTTCAGCCACAGGGCTCGGACAGTTCCCGGAGCCAAACCTGGGGACGTTGAAACCAGCATGTGGGGGTGAGCAGACCTTTCCCCAACCGTGCTGCGAGGCTGCGTGTGGGCTGGATGAGACGTCGTGCACCGAGCCCGCAGCCCGGGGCGGGGGAGCAGCGGTGCAGCCGCGGTTACCCTCGCTGCTCCGTGCCGCGGCGCTACCCCCTGAGCTCCCAGCACTGGGCGGGGGGCACAGACCGGGGGATTCACCCGCGCTCCAACCCAGCCCAGATGTAGAGGACTCGCCTGTTGCACGGGCTGCACCTCCCAGCCCGGCATCCCCCAACTCCAGACCTCAGCGGCAGCAAACGCCTCTCCCTGCCTTTCGCTGCGCTACATGGCAGAGAAAAACATGCCCCAGCGCCCAAGCCACGCCAGCTGCCTAAGGGGAGGAAGAGCAAGGAGCCACTTACGGGGATGTGCACTCGCAACATGAGTTTCTTCTGGCTGGAGCTTTTCCTGCTGCTGCTGGAGGCATCTTTCTTCTTGTCCATGGCAGTGCTTCCCATCCCTTCACCCAGGCGTTGTGCTGGGCGGTGGATCTGGAGAGGGAAGCTCCTTTGCCACCTCTCCCCACCGTCCCACCGGCCGCAGTTACTCCAGGCTCCTTATTTTCTTTTTAGTTTTTTTTTTTTTTAATGGCCTTAGGAAATGGGGGGGGGGGGGGGGGGGGGGGGGGGGGGGGGGCAGGATGGGAAAAGCAGAGGGAAGGGGAGGAGTTTCTCCAGCTCCGGCCTTTAATCCCAGCAGCGAGGTGTCAGGGGGGACCTTCTCAAGTGGATGAGATGCCCTTACAAACGCCGCTCGCTTTCTCACTCTTCCGCCCTTTCAAAAGTATCCGGAGCATCCTGGGGGGGTGAGAAAGTTTCCTTCCCCTCGCCCAGCCCGGCCGCGCTCACCCCGAAAGAGAGAAAAATAAAAACAAACCAAAAAAAAACCAACCCAAACGCCACAAAAACCCGAAAAGGGGAAGGCGCTCGGGCGAAGCTCCCGGCAGAGCGCCGGCCGCGGGGGGCCGGGCCGAGCGGGCCGGCTCCGCGCTCCGCGGAAAGCTCGGCGGGCGAGCGCTGCCCGGCGGAGCCCCGCGGGGAGCCCGGGCGCTGCCGAGAACCCCGGCCGGCTCGCCAGGAAGTGCAAAACGAGCCCAACACAACTGTCCTCCGCGGAGAGCTCCGCACCCCTCCGCCTGTGCGGGGCCCGGCGCAGCCCGCTCCCCGATCGCCCCGGGCCGCCCTGCCAGCCCCTTCTGGGGGGGCGGGGGGAGAGGGGTGTGCCCGCATCCCGGGGCTGCTGGAGCGCGGAGGTGGGCGAAAAGGCTGGGTTCCACCTTGCCAAACCGCACCAAGGCGGCGCGGTTCCCGTCCCTCCCGAGCTCACAGCCTGGGGCCGCACCTCCCTCCCGCCAGCGTTTCTCCCGGTCGTGCCCTAAAGGAGCGTTATTTCTCCGGGAGGCAGCCCCGTCCCGCCCGCCCCCGCTCCCGGTCCCCGCAGCGCTCCGGGGCCAGCAATAGCCTGGCGCACCCCGGCTCGGCACAGCCCGGCCCGGCTGCTGCAACGGCCCCGCGGCCCGGGGGACGGCGCCCCGGCCGGGCTCTCTCCCGCCGGGCGGCACCACGGGGCCGCCCTCCCCCTTGCTGCCAGGGAACTTGTGCCAAGCCCAGCAGGGCCCCAGACCGCTCTCGAACATAGGGGTGGTTTTTTTCTTCCGCTCCCCGCGGGC
Organism: Bucorvus abyssinicus; assembly: GCA_009769605.1. Lineage (NCBI taxonomy): Eukaryota > Metazoa > Chordata > Aves > Bucerotiformes > Bucorvidae > Bucorvus > Bucorvus abyssinicus. The sequence continues at coordinate 8,500,498 of CM020028.1, read as the reverse complement.
AAACGCGTTTGGCGTGGCGGAGTGTCAGAAAACGGAACGCTTTCGGAAGCGGCTTCACCCGCGGCTGCGCAGGTTGCTGGTGCTTCGCAGCTCCCTGCGTGGCAGCTGCAGAGCAGAGCCGAGCCGTGCCAGCCCTGCGGCCAGGCAGGCTTTCAGGGCTGAGTGGTCTGGACAGCAAAGAGGGGGAGATGTCTTTGCCTCCAAACAGCAAGTGGTTTTCATACACAAAGAAACAAACACAAAATCTGGATTAAAATAGGAATTTTTTGTTTAGAAGTGACTCTTCTTCCCTCGACAGTCTCTGCACCATCTTACACTGCCTGAATGGCAATTAGACCAAGCCGGTTACAGCCACAGAACTTTGATCACATCACTTAGCAAAGATTTTCACTGGGTTCAAAGCAGGGCATGCACGCATTCACAGGGTCCACACCATCATTACCTCTAACAAATCTCTAACAAAACTCTGTAAAACAATGATTTATAAGCATTGAGGGGAGAAGGGGAAGTGTTTTCCACAAAAATCTTCTTATCTTCTGAAAAAATACAGGATTGCAATGGCTATCTTCAAGAAATACAAGAATTCACATTTATTTCCCCCCTTATGGAAGTCTCAGGATTTAACTGATGCAACGCTAGGTCAGGTATAGTCGGTAGCCACTTCTCAAGCCATAGAGAATGAAATAAAAATATGAACCCTCTTCTTTAATGTTACATGTAACTGCCGTATAGGTTCCTACAGGATGTCACGGAAGGAAACAGACCCAGAAATGAGACCGCAGGGGTTGTCACCAGACGTTGTCACCAGATCAGAAAGGGATATTAAAGGCACCCAGACAGAGGAAGCAGAATTTCCCCAAACAGTAAACGGTGCCTGGGGCAGTCTGCGAGTCCCACACAAAAAAAAGTCCCGCCGAAAAAGAGGAGTGGGGTCTGTATCACCCACTTCCCCCAACATTTACATAAACTCTTCTGCCAACAAAGTGCTGCTGCCAAGGGAAATGGGAGTGACTGACCCCTGGAACCAAGAAGTGAGAAAATTAGTAATAAACATGTCTACCAAAAAAACTGTCATGACATTTTTCATTGCTAGTATGGGCTTGAAAGTAAAAAATAAGGAAAAAAAAAAGAGTAGAGTTTCTTTAGAAGAATTGTAGTGCTCGGTGTTGTAAGTAAGCAGATCTCCTGACTGTTCGTTATTAAAATAACAAACATTTGACGTGGAGTAAAATCTACCATCTGTATAATCCATTCCCTTATTTATGCAGAATTGTTTCCTACCTATAATTTATATTCCACATTTAGTATTTTAAATCAAATTCATTCCTTTTCTTCTTGTAGATTATTTACATGAAAAATGGTGAATAATGTAAAATAAGTTTCAAGAAGTCACATAAAGGCAGTACGACCAAACTCCCAAACCTAAAATAACCCCATGAATCAGCCTCCCCCCCATCGTGATATTGCCTTCAGCATATTTATAACTTTAATAATACCACAATGTGAGCTTATTCTTATTTTTCTTCCTTGATCCTCTAAGATCCCAAATATGACCTTTGATCCTCCAGTCATATTTTTAAACTTTTCATTGCAGCTCTGAGGATTAGAGACACATATAAAAAAAACAAAACAAACCAACAAAACAAAGCCAAAATCCTCCTCCTGCAGATGCCAGACGTCAGGAGCTTCACTCCCCTTAAAATCAAGTGTTAATAAGATGCTGCTATAAAATAAAGGAATCACCAATTATTTCAAACAGTAAAGCATCTTGGGTTTATGCTCTTTTTTTTTGTAATCTTTTGGGGATAAATGCAGCCATCATATGAACAAGCAGCATCATAAATACTTCTAATGAGAGTTAAAATTATTTTTGCCATATTAAATCCTGTCAGTTTGACTCACAACTGTGTTTTCAGCAGCACGAAGCATCTACATTACTGATTTCACAGACAACTGGGTACCAAAACACTTCTGAGAATATCACCCCAAATACTTCGAGGTTTGAGGCACCCTCAGAGGGGAAAAGCAGAAGAGCATCTCCAACAGAGTGGCCGCATTTTGCCTCTCCCTCATCCCACCGAAGTGCTCCCCGTCACCCAGCCGTACCTGTAACACAGCAGAAGCAACATGTACATTTTGGACTACCTGCCGCCACAGGACTTGCCCTAGTCATTCCTTACGTACAGGTGGAGTGAATTTTCCCCCAGTAAATTCGCAGAGCGCATTCCGCAGTTTATAAAACAGCCACACATTTTGGCTTTGAGCTTTGGTCGTATCAACTGCAGTTGCCGTAAGTAAAATAATACACCACCAGGTAACTTACGGGCTGAAATTTCACATGCAATATATAGAGATTTTTTTTTCAGACTTTATGTCAAAGACTATGTCTAAAAAAGGTGATGCATGGGCAGAATTATGGGAGTTGCTGGTGGTTTTTAAATCTTTATCAAACCCAGTGATTTTGCTAATGCTTTTAAGCTTGTTGTTAGTGATATTGCCAAGCACTTACAGATTTTGTTACAGAATAAAACTCTCTGTGAAAATAAATATTGTTCATTCTCTTCCGACTACATATATTAATTTCACTGTGAGTATTTAATGTAGATTTTCCACACATGCAATCTATGCAGCCATTGAAACCTGCAGAAGTCCCGTTTGGGGGTACTAAATTTCCCACCATAAATAATGCCTATATTATACCAGGCTAAATATTGTAATTTCTCAGATCAACCACATTATTTATTATGTATGTGTATACATATATTATGTATTATATATACATATATGTGTATACATAAAGTCTTACTCGGGACTCTCAAACCTTTTTAAAATGTTTCCAGGATTTAAAGACAAATCCTTGAAAATCAATATATTTTGAAACCTGGATGCCCAAGAACTTGTCTGGTATCCAGTATCCCAGCACCTACAAGGCTTCATCATAGTTAATTTTCCCTTTATTTTCTTCTTATGCTGACCTTTGTCCATTTTGGTCTCTGCAGTTCCTCTTCTGCCTGTCCCTTTCTGCTCTCCTTCATATTCCACCTCTTGCTCTCATCCTTCCATTTTTGCTCTCCATCTTTCTCTGTTCTCCACTTTGCTGCTCAGTCTCTTGAACATGCATGAGGCTGATTGTTCAGTTTCTGCTCCACACATCTCTGAGGTTGAATTCGACCCTGCTGCGTACTGTTCCTTAATTTAATTAACAGCACAGTGTGATTAGCATGATGCAGTATCGGGATGCAGCAGTCCCTGCACAAGTCTTTTCTGCGGAGGCCCGACAGGACACACCCCCCTACATCTGTCTGTCCGTACTCACACCCTCACCTGCGACACGCCGACACTCAGCACCGCGCAGGGAGCAGGTTTCAAATCAAGCAGAATATAGTGAACCCGTGGAAAAAGCTGCAGACAGCTAAACGGCATTGTCTGCCGCAAAACTGCCATTAAAACGCTCTCCCCTGGGGAAATTTGCAGGCGGAACTGCAAGCCTGCCAGGAAAGCCTAACTGGCTGAAGTAAGGTGAGATCACGAGCTTAATGAGGGAGGAACGTCTGGTGCCCAGAAGGTCCACAGGAATATAACAGCAGCAAAGACTGACAAATACTGATGCTGAAGGAGAGGTCGGGTGGTCAGTGGCCGTGCTTCCTCCGCCAGCTGTCGGATGCCTTCTGGTAGCCAGGTGGTTACTGGAATAAACACCCTCACCACCCGAAGCCCAGCAGCACACGGTGCTGTTTTAGCGCCGCGTGCTCTGGTTGAGCCATTCTGCCCCACAGCTCTCTCCCTCTTGCTCACACACCCCATTTCTGCTCGCGTGCTGGTTACTCCAGGGCCGCTGCACTGGTTCAAACACTGATCAGCGAGGTGTCTTCTCATCCAGACCATAACACAGAGGAGAGGAAGTGAGAGAGAAGCAGTTTCATAGGAACTTTCTAGGCTGTTTCTCTAATTTAATCTGACTGGTAATTTCTCTCCAAGCCAAAGACAGGGGCAGTTTTTTGAGTTTTCTTTCCTAAAAGTGTTACAGTTGCAGATCTTGCGCAGCTTGATAGTTGATTCAGGGTATCAGAAAGTTTCAGAAGTTTTTGTTTGAAATGAGTAGGCCCATGCAATGGATTTATTTGGTACGTAGAGAGCTATAACATGTTGGCACGGGCACCGGTGCAGGATTGGCAGGAGGCTGCAGTGGCTGCCTCGCTATGTCCCATTTTCGTCGCTCCACAGCCGTAGTCCTCCCCCAGTTGCCCACATCCTCCATAGTGCTGACACCACAAGAACAGATGCAACCACAGTAAATCAGATGGGTGCATGATGGTGTGACCTGAACCCTGCTGCGTGGTTCGCATTAGTGCCAGCACGGTGCTGTAGACTATTGTGACAGGGAAGTTCAGCTTCTCATTTGCATCACTAAGAGCAAAATAAGAATAGTGCTCTCGGTGTCATCTCTGCACGGAAAGTAGGTGTGTGGGAGACCTGACGAGGTACAAATATGAAAAACACCTTTTCCTTTTTGAAGCACAGCAGCTTCATAAAAGACCTTGAAGCTGATTTTTCAAGGTTCACGCAACTTCTGTTGGTTCTGAGAGCCAGAAGAGCCTTCCAATGATGCAAATACCTTCTGAGATAAACAATACCGTTTTATTTTATCTTGGTTTCTATATACAAAACATTTCCATTAACTGGAGTGATGCTGTTCAGCTCCAAGTTTTCTTAGTACTGAAGAATTGCAGAAGAAATGGACAAAGCCCTATAAAGCATCTAATTTCCTCCTTACTAATAGAGGAAAATTTCTTTTGTATTTTCTACTGATTGTGATTCAGACTTTCTGGCTGTTAGCCAGACTCGATACTTAGTGCTTTTGATTTGCATATGTAGGCCTAGGAGTTAGACAGATAACCTCAATCAAAATTTAGTATAGTAGATTATATGCAAAACCAGTGGAAAAATACTCATTTCCCAGACAGTGCGATTTTTGTGAGCCTGCAAATTAACACAGAGAAGTACAAATAGGCTTCAAGAGGAGTCTGCTTATCGTTTTATTTTCCAACCGTATCCGTCATGCAGTGCATTAGCTAGAAGAGCATTTAAAAGAGGCAGAGGCATAGTTCTACCAGATATGTGTGGGCACAAGAACAAAAAGTGTTTTCAGCAGTAAAATTATCAAAATACTTCCATGTTCTTCCTAGTGAACTGGGAAGAATTCAGAGAGCTGAATTACAAATGCACTTTCTGTGAGCCTTCTCTGTGCGATAATCTCAGAATTTATTCCTTGGCATAGAGTGCTTTGGGCCTCAGACAGCACAGTAGGCAGTCACGACGTTTTCCTTCTGGAGCAAAGTGGGTGAGACTGCCCCAAAACATCAGCCTGTTACTGCTTGGTGGTGCAGATGTCAAAAGAGGTGAGGTTCCAAGAGCTATCACAAGCAGTTAGTTCCGGGATGGTCTGTAGGATCGCAAAGAAAATGATTTTAGCTTCCCATTTATTACGGTGGCAAGATGTGCCAGAACATACCTGTAGCAGTGTTCCTCCACTTGACCTCTGCCCATGGCCAGTAGCTAGGCTGTGTTTAGGGAAAGCAAAATAGCACTGACCAAGAGTATTTCCTGCATAAAACAATTCAAACATGTTTTCTCACATGGTGTTAACTAATAACAGTTAAAGAAACAGAAATCACATTATGTGTGGAGAACCAACGAGCAGGTGATTGTTTATGGATGAGGCAGAGGAGCAAATAAAAAAGGAAGAAACCCCAGAACGATGTGAAAACTCATCTGCACAATGGCTTCCAGAGGATCAGAAAATCACTGAGACTTTGCTTGACTACACGGCTTGGCAGGACCTATGGGTATCACAACATGCATGAAGCAAGACCCAAACATGAGGAAAGTGTGAGAGGTGAATCACAACTTCTCCTTGTTTTCATAAATAAACTCTATTTCTCTAGAGTTTTACTACAGGCCTTACTGTACCAGCTGGCCTCTGAGCAAGAAAGCGGTCTGAGGTCTGCATCCTGGACCTTTGCCGAGACAACGGAAATGTTAGATCCTGCTTCCCTGCATGCTTGGGGTCTCTGCAAACAAAACTGAAGTTGTTCCTCAGTCTTTTGAAGGCCTGTCAGCAGACCACTACCATAGGAAGAGATAAACACAATGTCCTACTGTTCCACTACTGTTTTCAGCAGAAAATGAGCGGTACAAGGAGGACATTGCACTGATGTGTATCATGATGAAGGTACCAAGGACCATAATTATTAGTAAATCATTCTGACACATGAATGGTGATGAATATATCCAGCTAAAGACTGCAGACTGCACATTGCCTTAGCAATGATGGAATTCCAAACGAAGTATGTATTTATAAGGTAGCAAGTGCAGATTTAACACATTTCATTTTTCAACTCAGTCTGAGATTCTTAAGGTAGGAGAATAGCTTTAATTTTCTCCAACAGTGTTTAAAAATGGGGAAAATTACAGTAAGGAAAGATTTACAGTAATATAATTTCACATTAGGAGGAACTTTTATGTCGCAATATTGTGGTGGTTTAGGATTTGTCATGGTTTCAGTAGTGTGGAAGGAGGCTGACGCCTTTGTTTGGCACGGTTTCAGTAGCAGGTGATGGGGCTGCTAGCGTGGCTCCTGTAACAAGTGAAAAGCTCCCCAGCTCCAGGTTGGCCCCACCTCTGGCCAAGGCTGTCCCTATCAGTGCCTCTGCAAATAAACCTGTAAGAGAGGAAACGCCTTTGGGAATGCCTTTCGGGTTTTGAGCACTCATTTGTTTTGGAAGGCGTAGGGCAGAAGGAGAAGGAACCATGCGGTAAGCAACCATGTGGTCACCCAGGGAACTGAGCAGAAGGTTGGGGAAACGCGCCAGTACAGGCTTTTCCTTTTGGCCTGTGGCAAGTTGTCAGGCTGAAATCCTGCAATCCTCAGAGGGCACCAGTGGGACAAACAGTCAGGCTGCAGAGAGTCAGAGACAGAGACCTGTGCTGCAGAAAGCCAGAGAGGGAGCCACAATGCAGAGAGCCAGGCAAAGGCCAATGTTGAAGAGAGCTGGAGATCCCGAAAAAAGGCCATCGCTTTGAGGAGGGTTGGCGCTGGGTCGGTTCAGTGCTGGAAGAACCCTTCCCGGCAGCAGACCCCCATGCGAGCCAGAGTTGTTCATGGAGGACAGTCTCTTGTGGGGGAGGATGCCACATGGCCACAAGGAACTGTGATGAGTGTTCCCCATGAATAAGAACAAGTGGCAGAAGCAGCATCGAGAGAGCTAAGACTGACTGCACCCCGATTCTGTGTTCCTTGTATGAACTAAGCTGGTTTTGTTTCCCCTAGTCGAGTCTGTCTTTTGCCTGTGACCATAAAAGGTGAGTGAGCCCTCCCTTATCCGTTGACTTGACCCTTGAGTAGTTTGTTGTATTTTCTCCTCTTGGAGAAATATAGCAACTGCACAGTGATTAGTTGCCAGCCAGGTCTAAACCATGACAAATATCTCAAAAAACCTGTGTCAGAGGATGTATACCTGTACCTAAGAGGATGGTCTAAGATCTTAGCAGAAGAGTTTTAGAAGCAACGAATGTCTAGAGATGACCCTATAACATAAACTTGTGCACCACACTGAATCCAAAGCCTTCCCAACAGATGCAAGTTAGTGTGATCCAGTGTAGTTTAATCGAGATAATTAATTTTTTCTCCATTAAAATTTTGATTCTGTCTCATTATGCAAAGTACCTGGACTTCAGAGTCTTAAATGAAAAATGAAAAGTTTACCCTAGAGATGGATATAAGCTCAGTAGATAGATGTAGAATAAAAAGCAAGTTAAAGAAAAGGAATAGCTGAAGGAGAAATTCTAGGTATTGAAGATAAAAGACAAAAAAGAAAAAAAATCATTAATTGATTGTGTTCTGTCGCTGATGAAGAGGTTATAGTTGTAACGTCCCTAGGTAGGGCATGAAGTAGCATATGAAAGGCACAGGTACAGTTAACATGAGTCCTCAGAGGTACGTTGACCGTGAATGTCCCACATAAAATAAAAACCAACATGAAAAAACCACGGTTCTTACGTTTGTAACTGGTAAGTGCTAGGTCCCCATTTTGTGGCAACCTAATTATTTTCAATAGAAAGCAGTCAGTCTTCCCAGCTCTCCAGTCTTCAACAGTCTTGAATATCCAGCAAGAGCACCTCTTGTCTTGGTCAATGAGGACACGATCAGAAGCTCACACAAAGTGCTGGGAAGGTGTGGAAGACAATAGGAAGTATTGGTAGAGTGCAACTGCCTGCAGGAATCATGAAGGGATGGGATACAAAAGATCTGCTTGGAAAAAACAGATGTCAAGGTCGTCTCAATTTCTACTGCCCAAGGCAGTCACACTTCCAAGGGTGAGCGACAGAGTCAGGTGCTGGGGAGAACACTGGCCAAGAACCAACACAGAAAGCTCTCCCAGCTGGAATATGGGACAGATAGCTGGCACTTCTTAGTAAAAAACTTGCAAAATAGCACATAGAGAGTAATAATAAAGTCCTAAAATGTCCTGATGCCTACCCTGAGAGGTCCCCACCTACAGACTAAGAGCAAACCCGAGAAAGGGGCATGCGCTTGAGCCATAATTTAGAGACAAAGATCACCAGGTGTTTACTTAGCAGGAGAACCGGTGGAAAGTGAAATGGCTGAAAGGGCTGTAGCATCCCTTTAGCACCACTAATAGAGCACACTTGCACGGAGCGACATGACTGGACTGAGGCCAAGCAAAGGGCCTCCTCCTCTCCCCATGCCCTTCTCTATTCACAGAGCAGCTAGATCTGGCAATACTTAATATCATCAACCACAGAAATCCTGCAACAAAGCAGAGATCCTAGCATGAAAAAGTGGTACTGCTGTACGACAGAAGACTGAAATCAGCACCACTCATAGGACAGGAACAGACCCTACATATAGGGGGAGAATGAATAGCATGAGGACGATCAACACAAGAAGATTAAAGTCCTGTATCAGTGAGATGCAAACAACTTCTGCATCTACTTCTGTAAGCATCTCTGCAAGCTTCCCAGATGACAGGAAACATCTAACCTGCAACTCAGGGTCTTCTTTTTAACTATAAATTTGTTTTCTTTTATTTTCTGGTATGCATAAAAACTTGGGTGGGAAATGTCACTGTAAGCTAAGTGAAATATGTTCATTATGCCCCAGCATCACTGTGATCCACACAAGACCCATTTCCATTGGGAGATGATCATGAGGTGAGGGCTCCCAAAAGTCTCAGTGCTTCATTCCAGTGTGTCCTAGTAAGCTGTTATGGGACCACAACAGCTTGGGTGAAGGGAGGGAGAGAGCAGTCATTCTCCTGTCAAATTTCTTCCTGTCTGTCAATGCTACTCCTGATGGCACAAGGCTGAGACTGATCATGTGGAAGATTTTTTTTTTCATACAGTAGTAAGCTCTATTGAGCATTATACTATTATCTGAATAGTAGAATTATAATTTACTCAGAATTATCAGAATTATGAATATCTGAACTGGTATTTAATATCTAGGAAATTATAATGGCAAGCATCTTGTGCCTGAGAACTCCAAATCAGAACTGTAACACATCTGCACATTGACTAGCATATACTAAAAGAGTAATTAAATAATGTATAACTAATTAAGAATATAGGAGAACCATCCATATGTAATTTTATATTAAAGGCAACGTCAAAGTAAAGTTACAGAGTTGCTAATATGCAGACATAAACATATGCACATATGTGGCATCTGTATCTCAAACCGGTCTCAAACATTCCATACAGAACTGGCCCCCAGGTAACTATATTTTCTAGTGAGGAAAAAGTGTTGATAGTTTTTGCTGGAAGCAGGCCATTAATTACTAGAGCTGGGGCTAATCCTGCAATCTTATCATAACGGAAGTTTTGTTTATACCGGGACTTTAGGTTCCATTTTAAACAAATACTATCTCACTGCCAAAATAAAATGCAAAGTGCTTGGTACGATGTGTCTGACTTAATGGAATACTCAGATTTGTTATGCAGATACCACTCTCAGGCACTCGACACTCAGAATTTACTTCTTGGTATTTGGAGTAACACTTACACTATTCTTCCAGTCCCTGAGGTTTGCTGTTGTTTAACTCAGCAGCAAGACTTGACTCCTGGGAGTGGAAACTCGGACATTTCATTTTAAGCTGTTTGGAGATGAAGGGACAACTTCTCCCATTGATCTCTTCAGAATCTGACATTAATCCCTTAGCAAAAAGCTTAGTCCTCCCAGAACACAGACGTTCCATGAAATTAGGGCAACTTCAGGAAAAATATTTTTAGCACATTCTGCTCATTAGCACCAAAAGAGAAGCTGAGAAATCCCAATACCCTAATGAGTGTATATCAAAGTTCACACAAATATTTACCACTGAGTCACACAAAAAAATCACAGTAACGTTGAGTGAAAGATACCATTTTCTTATCTGTAAAAAAGTCTCTCATTAATTCTTTTCACAATAGCTGTTTTGTTATCTATTCTCTGGGTAAGCAATTACTAATAAAGTTGAGAAACATGCTGTTTCTCTCTTTAATATCTACTAAGAGAGAGATCAGATATTTTGAGTCGCAAAAGCCAAGTTAAAATAAACTCACTTAAAGTGAAGGATTGCTCTAAGCAAATAAAAACTCTTGGTATCAAAGCACCACTGGGCAGGAGGAAACATGTACCTGTCCCCTGAAGAAAACTGGAAAGCACTGGAATTACAGATTTATAAACTCTTCCAAAAAGTATCAGCCTGTCTCTGAAAGTGTTCTCAGCTCCAGTGCAAATCAATTAAACTGAAATCTAAAGTTGTCACAAGAACAAATGTAAAAAAAAAAATTGGCATGCATACATTTGGTCCAGGAATTAGAAGGTTTCTTATATATAAGAGCAAGCAAATTCTGGAATGGATTTTTAGTGAGAAACTGAGGCAAAAAATACAAAACAGCAATATATTAATGAATGGGACTACATACATAAAATGGGTAATTACAAGTGATTGGAATATGTTCCCATGCCGGATGCAAACATTAATCTCAGAATTAGGCCCAACAAGTTGTGACTACCAAAAGATTAGTGTCAGCTTCACAGCTGGATAACACAACCGAGTCTGCCCTGCCGTTGTTCAAGCACAGCTCCCAGATTACCTCTTAGTTAGAGAAAGAAACATGTAACCCTAAAATCTTGGTGCTCTCAAGCTAAAAAGCCTGTGTTGAAAGCACCAGAGATTAGCTCATCTATCAAGGTCATTTCGAGCTATAAACTGAAATTAAAGAATTTATTCGTTTGGGTGAAAGACCATTATTCCCTTAGAACAGTGTAGATAGAAGATAAACTATTCAAATGTTCCAGGTCCTCTGAATTTTTCCCAGAATATATGTGCTTGCCCAGTAGGAAAGGTGAGTTCTCCCATAATTCCCTGGAAAGGACTAAGAGTGACTCATTTTACCGTAGTCCTACAGACTCTGAGATAGTTCTGAACATTATGAGACTCTTTCAGAGGTCCTGGCATCTCCTGGAAGTACCATTAAGACAAAGAAGGTATAGCACCACCACCATGAGCATAGCAACTCAAAATGACTTCTCAAGCAAATATCAATTAGCCTGGTAAAGATCACTGTAATGAAAGTAAATTTTTTTTGGTAATAGCTCAGAGTATTTTAGGGAAGAAATAGTCCTGTGGTATGAAATCTGTGAAAGCAAAATAATTCCAGGGCATGAGGCAATTCTAGTTGGAGGAAAAGGAGTTCAATCAGTGAATAATCAAAAAAAGCACACAAAGTTAAGGAAGGCAAACAAGGGTGGAGGCCAGGTCCATTCTCCACTGCCACTGCACAGGAGAGTCCCAGGCTACATGCCCTCTGCCGCTAGTATGGACGCAGGAATGCATAGTCCTCTTTGTCCCCAAAAACCACTGCAAGTCACTGAGACCTTCTCCTCCAAGCCAAGAAGCATGGTTAAGCTTCAGTTGTACAGTGGTTTGCAGACATAGTTTTGTAAATGCTGAGCACCTCTTGGAGCCCTCAGAACTTCCTGAAATCCAACGCTGAACTCGTCTCTTGTGCGTAACAAGAAACCACAAACCAGTCTTTTCATGTGCCTTTATCACAGTACATCTCCAGCTTTTTCTTGTAGTCTTACAATGAACCAAAGTAAACCTATTTTTCATGCATTACCATCAACGTATAAAATCTACATTTTCTGGTTTGTTAGACAGAAGAGTTTTGGAGCCCTTGGTGATAAACATTGACAATAATTGCTCAACATTTTCAAATGTGCCTAGTTAAACTTGGCATGAGTATTCTGCAGATTTTTTTTTAGTGTCCCTCCAAAGTGTCTGCATGCTTTCTGCAGAGAAAATAAATAGAACAAATATTATGGCACCATGGGTTGGTCAATTATTAGCCTTTGCATAACCAGATCTTTCTTTACAAGGACATGTGTTAATATATAATAGAAGTGTATTTCTCTTCTTTTTTAATTGATTTTTCAGACACATACTGCAATGTTATAAGGTCAGCTGGAAAGGAAGTTGACCAAAGAGAGGCCTTTTAGAAGAATGAGTCTCTAAGCCACACATAGTGAGGAATACAACTGGAGCTAAACATACGGAAATGATTTTCATTTTGTAGCGGTCCCAGGCTGGCATTCGACATGCACCCACCAGCCTCACTTAAGTCTGGACGAACTGTCCATAACGGTCTTGAACTGTGATTCTAACACTTCTCAGATCAGACAGATGGAATAAATGTAGCGGGCCAAATTCACAACCCACTTTTTCAGGCTACTGGTGCCTACCACAGCTGTGACGATGCTTGTGAAGATGCAATTGCTATTCAATACACAATCACCACTTTGAAGATGTAGAAATAGTAAATGGGGGAACAGCAAACAAGTTTAATCTGATTTTGTGCATAGGAAATGAGGTAGCAGGGAACCCAAAACGGCCAGGCAAAGTACACACAGCAATCAAAATTTTTGTGGCTACGTTCAGAGACAGAACTAGGAAAATGTGAGAGAGAAAGGTTTTATTCTGAGTCAGATTAAGTCAGAGTTCTGCAGAAAAAAAAATATTCCTAACATACAGTCACAAATAAAAATTATGAGAGAAAAAATAGGCAGAAAATTAGAGAATGGTAGCCAGAGAATAGCAAACTGACTCACGCAGCCTGAAGGCAAAGACTGAGCCAAGGAACCAGAGACCAAGAAGTAGTCAGGACTCACCTGGCTCACTGGGGGACTTTTGATAAGATAAAGGAAATAATATTAGAACAGTCCAGTTCAGCCTTTAACAAACTGCCTGAACTTTGTACTGCTGTGCCGGACACGGGCAGTTTTAATGCAAGGAGGACTGTATTACAGTTATTATCATACCGAGCTGAGACCACGTTTATTCTGAACCAAGTTCAAAGTCTTACAGAGGTAAAAACACCTGGAAAAGCTTACACCAGAGGTGTAAAAGCATAAGTACACTCCTACACACAACCCTGCACAGAAAACCAGAGAACTCTTGAGTTCAGTATATCTAGTGGTGAAACTCTCCTGTCTCTTTGCTAAGCAGAGGTGTGAGGGGCTCAGGAGGAAAACGGCCCTTGTAACTAAGAGTTCCTGAAACTGTCTTTCTCGAAACTCCAATTCTCAGTTTTGCCATCCCTTTATCTTCAAATATTGCATTTAAATTGCTAAAAATGAGCTAACTTCAGCTGCATTTTCAAATGCAATTATAAGAATATATTCCTGTATCTTTTGCTAATTTTTTCCACCATTGAAAATGTTGTGCTCTCAAGTATTGTATTATCTCTAAGTCTTCTCTAGTGGTAAAGCAGATTCTTCACAACTGACGTATGAACACAGCTCTCCTTTCAGCGTCACAGATCTATTACTTTGTGCATAAATGGCAAACTCCCTGAATACGTATCACACACCACTTGTGGGACTCCCACAAGTCATGAGGGAGACCTATCACTGAGCTGTGAGTCTGAGCCACAGGCAGACAGCACAGGTTCCTGGGGTGAAAAGCAACACTTGCTTAGCAACTCTTAGTCCAAGTCTCCTTGGCAAGCAGTGAAGTAATGGAGGGGTTGGAGTTTTAGGGTCACCACTGCAACGCTATTTTTTAAGCTGACAATCTAATTTGCATATCAGCTTATACTGATGAGATTTATCTGATGTTATGTATCTCATGTAATACATCAGTGAGATGCAAGTGGATCTAATCAGATCCAGAAACTTGATGGGAAAACCAAGAAGAGTTTGGAACTGTCTGGGTAAATCTAGGACAGAAGCCTGAACAGAGCAAACACTTTCCTGTTTATATTGTCTTGTGTTTTAAAGTGTGTTCATCTGCAGTTTGGGGTGGGTCCACGTGCTTTATGAGTATGTTTTTCATTTTGTTGCATCAGAAAAAAACTCTATATAAATCTGGAAACCTGAGATACTTAATTTTTTTTTTTTATCAATATGGACCTACCTGGTCATACAACACATGCACACATGCTATTAAAGAGTAGAGTTTCTATCTCTCAACAGCTGTGAGGAAAACCTCAAGAATTTCATCAGTGTAGACAGACAGGTATGCAAGGAACCTGGAATAAGAATTCTGAGACCTCCATATTAGCTTAAATGTCTCCTATGGCAATCTGAAGGCCAACATTGCTAAGTAAGATAATCACTAGCTTGTTGATATGCTTACCAATTATATTGTTTATAGTTTGCATGAGAAAACAAAGACAGGTCAAGACTTACACACAAATGCCTTTCTTGGTACCCCAAACTGAGTGATGTATCTGCCGTTGCACCACATTCTCCATCTTCCAGTCAGGAAGAAATCAAACTAGCAAAATAACTGAGATGTCCACTGGCAGTTTTCTTACAAGCAGTTAGAGGATGTCTACTGCCACATCATTTAAGACCTGCCTTTCAAGAGTACTGTGTGCTCACAGTTTTCACTGAAATAAGTGGGAGCTACAGCAGGTCAGGTCCTATCTCCTTGCCTCTTGTCCCCAGCGTGGACCTGATCCCACATGGTTCATTCACCATAACTGACATGAGTGGTGTGAGGCAAGAACAAAGGGGGCAACAGACTCCTCCCATGTGGGAATTTTGCCCAAGAGAAATCTGACTGGAGTTAAATTCTGTGCTACTGTTTTCTTGTTTGTAACCCAGGACTTTAAAGTCTTCCCTATTTCAAAGGGCTGTGGAATGATAAAGGGTTTAACACAGACACACTGCAGTAATAACATAATATGCTACATAGCCATGAAACATTCTCTGGGAGCCTAACAGAATCAGACAAAAATGTTTTATAAAGCCATAGCTGGAAAAGCAAAGCTGTCTTTTCCTTCTCTTCTGAGCCAGCTTTGGCAGGAAGGGATATACTGCAGAAAGCACATAATAATTTTTCTGCTCTCAAATGTGGAAGAGAGTAAGAACTCTGTTACAGGAATATTGCATTATAAAGGATGACCTGAGAAAGAACATGTCATGTGGTTTACACAAATATCACTGACCTTACAGTTTCTCCTGGTTTTGTCCAGGCTTTCTCCTGGACAGCGTGTAGGACACCAATGATCTGTTAACTGCAAACAGATAAGCATTTAATCCCAGGTGAGCACTTTGGTCTATGGAGGAAAGCCATGGAAGTCAGTGGAGCTCACTGCGTACACAACAGCATCATAATTGTAGTCCAGCTGCAGTACTGGACTTTTGGATCCTGACTTTCAGAACTGTTCAGCACATTACAGTGCTCCAAAAGCACCCTGCAGCAGCTAGGGACAGGCAGCTAAACAATTTTAAAATTTAGACTGGATCCTTCTGGATTAAACTTTGCCTGTCAGGGCAAGGTGTATTACCATTACTCCACGGGAATTCCTCTCTTCTGCCTGCTTTTACCAACAATGTCGGCTACTGAAGACTGTTGTGGTAAGGAAAAAAATATTCTGCAGCTTACCCTCCCACTTCCAACCCCTAATCCCTAGAACACACAGATTTAAAGCAACCTTTTGTGCAATACATAAAACAAAACAGCTGGCTGCCCAGAAGGCCTCACCCAAGACAAAACAGTAACAGTCCTTCAGTTATTCTACCTCCCTGGCTCAGCCAGATGCCAGGAACTCCAGAGCCTCCCAGGGTTCTGGGAAGCAAGCAGATATCCTAAAATGCCACGGGTCAAACCAGCTAATGCTCCTTTGCTGTCTCTGATCCATAGCTGTTAGGGAACTGCTAGTCCTCAGGCTGATGGCTCTGGCTGATATGCTGGTGGCAGCGCTAGCTGGCAGAACGCTGTCACTGCTAGGATCGTGCCGTTCCTCTTTACACATTAAAAATGAAATCACCTCCCAGATTGCATTCCAGAAAAGGCCAGGTAGCTGAAATTGCCCCTTTGTGGAAAAGGGTGGGGGAATAAAAAAAGGCAAAGAGGAATGTGAGTGTGTGCGTTACTTTGTCGAGGTTTTTTTTTTTGTTTTTTTTTTAGCTAAATACTTTTGGTGCGTTGGAAGCCAAGAAATAGCCTTGGGCTAATACCTGCAGATTACAATGTGAAGCTGATCACTATCAAAAGTATTTTGTGACCTAAAATGAAGCTCTGAGTAATCATCACAAGTGGCAATTAGCAAATAGGTGAATTAAACTTCTTTAAACCATAGAATCATAGAACAGTTTGGACTGAAATGTCCCCCTGCAATCCCCCTGCAGTGAGCAGGGACATCTCCAACTAGATCAGGTTGCCCAGAGCCCCATCCAACCTGACCTAGAATGTTTCCAGGGATGGGGATTCTACCACCTCTCTGGGCAACCTGGGCCAGTGTCTCACCACACCCATCGTAAAAAATTTCTTCCTTATATCTAGTCCAAGTCACCATTATGGTGACTTTGTCAGACAGAGTACTCAAAACTTAAGTTCCGCTTTAACTGTAACAGCTTAAATACTTTTTACTTTGCATGGTTTGGCTTTCTTCACAGGGACAGATTTCACTGTTATATGACATGATTTAATAGTATGTACCAGCAACGCTCTCCACTTCTCTCCGCTGTTAGTAGCAATTACTCTTGTCATTTCAGTCCCACATTTCAGTTATTTCTATGGATCTCTCTTAACTAGAAAATCAGAAAATCTCACAAACTTACTTCCCATCACTCCTTATCTCCCTTTCTTCTAAGTCAAGAGCATCTTCTTATTCCCACTGAAAGGCTGAGGAATGGAGGCACAGTGAGAAGTGATTTGTATGTGACAGTTGGTGGTCTAAGAAGAAACCGAGCATACATCTACAGAAATCCTGGTTGGAAGCCAAACCAGATGACCACATTTGAACCGAATCAAACTAAATTAAATAATGGCTTTCTGCAGCACTCAGCCCGATGCCTTGAAATAGCATATCTGTTTCCCAGATCTTCCTGTCCAGTTATTTAAAGGCTTGGTCCAACAGAGATAACATACAGAATCTGACTGTCAAAAGATCTGCTGCCAGCTGCAGTCACCTGCAGGGACTAGGAAGAAAGACATGTTTGATGATAGCATCAAGACTTTGGCCGAGGCTGTTAAGCTTCATAAAGCTGTCATTGTTTGAGAAGTGATGTCTGTTCCTTCTGCATCATGATGGAACCAGCAATGACCCATCCCTTGGATTTTACCCAAGGAAAGGCCAAAGAGAAACGTGAAAAACAAAGGAAATGAGCAGACGGCTGATGCCCACTTCTGCCCCCAGCCACAACCCACACAAGCTCAGTTTGTTGTTTTGGCAGGAGAGCAGGCACTGAATAAGCAAGAAGAGCTGAAACTGGCAGAACAGTCAGAAAAGTATTTAGAGTTGTTTACGTATGAATGATTGCAGGGTGGGAAGGACAGACATCTATTTGGATAGATCAGGTAAAGCCCTGGGGGCAGTGCTGAAAACAGCCCTTTGCAAAAGATGAGTAACATGATCCTGGACTGCTTTCTCTTTTCCCTCTGTGCAGACTCCAAGTTACAGTCAAGCTTTGCCTTGGAGTCCTATTGAACGTTGCACTCGCAGGAATCTGTTAAATCCTGCTATAGCCCAGAGGATCCCCACCACTTTAATCCTCTTTATTAACAGCTCTCAAGTTTTCTGTGCTGTAGCCAAGGTTCACTTGCTGACTCCGTCTCAAGAGGCCTTGGAATATTTATGTGGTGTATCTACCTCCCTCTGATTTCATTAATGTAGTGATACTTGGCACTTCCACACTACCTCCTATAAAGGAGGTACAGGTCCATCACTAGTAATACAGGTGTGACACCACCAGCTACATTCAAATTCAAATTGCATTCAAATTCTGAGCAGTAAACAGGGAACCAGTCTAAAGGCAATGCCCGTTTTGCAACGAATAATCTGACTGAGAAATTGCTACTATTTGAAAAGTTCACCATTGCTTTTATTGTGAGAATTATACCCTTTGAAAACACAGCCACTGTGGGATAGCAGTACAGAAGCATTCATCAATGCACGCAGAAGATTAGGTGTGCTTTACATCTCCTAGAGTCCTGATGAGGCTGGTAAGTGTTGTTACCCTCTGCTGCAGACGAGGGGATCAATGCAAAGGTGAAGTGGTTTACAGCCTTTGCCAAAAGCTTATTTCTCCAACCAGGGAGACTTAGTGACTTGGGAACAGGTTTTGAAGGTAATGTTGAGATAAGGCAGCACCAAAACTGCTTTATGTAGTTTGTATGTCTATTCTACAAGATATTGTCAACAACTCATAGTTTGAGGATGTTTGAAATTCACTTGCACATGGTGCCAAATTATATGTTCTCAGGAGGATCACGCCTACGTGCAAACAGGCAAGTTGCTATTTGCTTTTGCCATTTTCCCAGAGGAAATGATGGTGCCAGACAAGTGTGAGCACACCAGCCTCATATTGTATGTCTGGCTTTGCGGTTTGTAACTCTGGAAGTAGAAATGACGAGCACTCCCACTACACTTTATGTAATTGCCCAGGGATGCAGAAGGGTGATTCTAATACAGAAGAGCATGGGATCACCCTACCCAGATCAAGCCTCCAGGCTCAGACACACAAGAACTTTCCAAATCTGAACCAAGATTTTACTGGAATTTCTCACTGTTCTTCATTCCTAGAGCAGTTGCACTCAGCCTAAATGTAGATTTGGCACAGAGCTGGAAAATGGAGATTGTAACTGATACTAACTTGATAATGAAACATAACTACCGGAGCTCATAACCATCCCTTAGAGACATGAGTAAACTAAAACAATATAGAAGCTATTTTTTTCCAAGTTGGGATTCTTGTCATCAAAATGAAGACAAGGAGATCATTAAAACTAGTTTGGGTAAAACACAGAAAATTCTATCTACCTACTTGGCAAACCCAGGAAATCAGATGTTATAACCACTCTTGAGGATGAATCTTGAGCCAGATTTCTGACATTAAGTACTACCACATCTCTGCATACTGTGACAGCCTTTCTCTTGTCTTGCAATAATTAATTGACAGACCAAAATTTTCTGAGTTTATGTATATTCAATAATGATTATCAAGTTTATTTAATGTAAGTTGGTTACTGAGCAAGAAAACAATCAATTTTAGTTTTCCGCTTATTTTTTTAAAATATAATGCAAGAATTTTCTAAATCTTTCTTTGTCCTCTACACATAAATCACATGAAACAAAACCTTTAGTTCAAGCAAAATCTGCACTTTTTGCTAGACTTCCACGTGAATTGTCTTACCATGTCAAATAAGGAGATGAAATAGATTCACTTAATGAGCCTGGTAAGAGGGAGAACAAAAGAAGAAGGAAAAAAAATCCCAAACCCAAACCTCATGATAATCAAAATTGACTGTTTTGATTTTCTTTCTGTAGGTGCCAAGATATGAGAAATGAACATTGAAAAGATATCTTTGGATAAGCCCCCCAGGGGTCAGAGTTAACCATTCTAAAATTAAATCAACGCTACGGAGTAAACTATAGAGCAAGCTCTAGAATGTCAGGAACAGCCTGGACGTGGCAGTACAGAGCTCTCTGCAGGGTAATTGATGTGCTTTCTTTGCAGGGTGCAGACACAACCTGAGACAGTAAAGAAGCTACATGCTTCCTTATTCAGAGCACCATCACTTTTAAGGACCATCTAGTTCTAACTATAAAAATTAGCAGGGTGAAGAGCTACTCTGTTCCTGACCTACAGTTTTCCAGGTTCATGTGACAAACGGCTGTTGCACCAGGCAAGATTTGTACACAGCCTCAGGTGGGGAGGGCATCACAAAGGGCTCAGGAGCTACATTGTCTAGTTTTTGTGCTACCCACCATTGAGTTAGACTGGCTTTCTAATAGGACATTAAAAATATTGCTAATCTGTGACTTCTTTTTCCTTAATCTTCTCTATGGGGCATTATGGGACAGAGAGAACTGAAACTTCGTGTTTGAGTTTTGTTTTGGTCAGGTTTAGGGAGTAAATAATTTTTAATGTAAGTACACACTCATAAAACACTTAGAAAATTTCTGAAGATATTAGCTAAAAAATTTTCTTTTCTTCTGTAGTCAGCAAATACCTTACACACATGGGGAAAGATTATTTTTTTGTTTTGTTTTGACTAGTGAGAAATGACAAAGCATTAAAGATTATTAACTTCTCATTTTGGAAAGGAAGAATATATGTAATGTTGCTAACCAACCATTACCCTTTGAAAGGCAAAATCATTGCAAAACTTGATAGGATGGTACATGACTGGCTATAAGAAAAGCACATTTGTTTTAACTTCCAGTGGAAAAGGCTAAGTTAGCAAGGCAATAGTCTTAGGAAGATCCCCAAGTCCAGTCCCTTTATGACGACTTCCTAACAGTCGAATCAGTCTTTTAATTCACTAAATTGTACATCGAAAAGTGGTGCAGTGAGCTTCTGCCAAAGAAAGTGGTAATAAAACTGTCTGGGAGACACCTTTACCTAAACGTGTTCAGGCTACTCAACGAAGCGCTTACCCAGTGTACTGTTGTGGGGACCCACCTAGTGAAAGCATGAAGAATTGCACCAAACCAGGAATGAAAGAAAGGGAATATTGAGCCAAGGAGACAAATAATTGAACAATATAATTTAGAAGCTTCCAAGTGGTGAAGCATGTAGCAAGATGAGAGAGACCACAGATGCCAGCCAACTTACAGTCACCATCTGGTATTACTTTGCAACTCTCAGATAACTTGGTTCCATAATATGGTACTGCAGAAGCTTGCATTTAGGAGAATGGATAATATATTTTGGTTCAACTAAAATTGGTACAGTGCCAGAGGACATATTTAGGACTTAAGCTCGGTATTACCAGCCTGAACACTAACAAACCCAGGAGCTGGACTCTGTACAATCAGAAGAATGGCTTTATTAAAAAACACTAGAAGATATTTCACTTTATTTTTTAAATTATTTTTTAATTTGACTCTTGTAGGATGAGTCATCTTTTCATGTTGTCAAATCTTCAAGGTTTTATTCATCTGACCACAAGGGCTGGAGGCTTTTATTACAATGAAAGCTGAAATTTTTACCTTATTTCTTTTGGCAGCAAAAGCTATAACAACACCACTAGGATTATTGGGTTTACAACAAATTTTTACATAATGAAGTGCTGTAAATTTTGTTACAACCAATATCGATCTGTTCCAAGGGATTTTGCCCTCATTTTCTCATTTCCCTGTCCTCACTTACCTAATCCACAAGAGAACCAAAACTTCTGAAAGTAATAAATCTCCAAAATTTGTAGACATTAAAATCAGATACCTGGCTAAACCACTGGTATTTCCTCCTAATGACACAGAATTATATACTCATTTCCATCACAAGGACATACAAAAGGGGGAGAGATTTGGTATTCATTTAGTATAACTTATAATACTCTCTTTCTGCCTGAATGAAGCAGAAAACATCTTTTGTTTTGCCATCTGAAGATCCTCCAAAATAAAGCTGCTAATACTGAATATCCAGTTACAAATATCTATGCTATAGCGTAGGAATTCACCCCAAACTCTTACAATCACTTGCTTTCGATTCTGCTTTTGTCTATACACTTTTAGGTCCACATGGTTTATTGACTTTATTTCCAGAAAAGACCTGGATAACCCCCCAGAACCACTTGCTACCATCTGGAACAGCCACTTAAGTTCGGAAAAAAGCTGTACCAATTTAGAGGCAAGAACAGCATGCTAGTTTATCTATCCTAAGTACAATCTTTTTCTCTCTTTCTTGACAAGATTCTTCCAAGAACATTCTGACTCTTTTGTCCTCCTCCTGCCAACCAGCCTAATCTCTGACCTTGAAAATATTTTACTTCCACTTTTTTCTCTTATCTTTTTCAAGATACTATTACTTACAAGCATTTCTCTAAGAACTGATACATTACATAAAGTTCTACATAAAAATTAGGGCTTCTGTAAGAGTGCGTTCTAGTAGTCAGAGCACTGCTACTTGGAACACAGGGACTCTCTTCATGGTTCTGGACTACACAGATACATCAAGGTACATAGGCCTTCTGCCTGCACAACCACTAGTGCCTCTGAAAGACAGGGAAGCACACATAACTATTAGAGCACTGTTTCTGTGGAGCGGTGATTTTTGACCCCAGTAATAGGAACAGAAAGCCTCCCTCTCTAAGGTCATCCTCTGGCTTGGCACCTTCCATTCCTCCCTTCCCCTTTGCTGGAATAGTTCCCTTTCTTCTGTCCACTCCCTGCTTTGCCTTCCTCTTCTCAGCAGCCCCAAATAAGTAGAATTCGTTGTAGGAAGAAGGCAGGGTATATTGTTGCTTGTGGTGATTGGAGCTGAGAGACATGGCTGCAAGGGCAATTTTGGAGGTCCCATAACCCTCACAGTGCTATGGGAAGAGGCATCTGGGTGACAGAGATGACTCCTTTCTCTGCGGCTCTCCAAAGCCTCTCCAAGCCTCCTTTCTATCTCTAGTCTCCAGAAAATGCTGCTGACCCCTTCCCCACCTGGATCCCAATCATCGTGCAGCATCCTCTAACTCCTGCTACTGAAAATGTTACCTAAAACTGAGACGCTTACAGCTAATTCCGTATGTCGTAAATGGCAGTGAGATCCTAAACGGGATCGCTACCAATCCCTCTCCTGCAGCTCTGCAGCTTTCTGTAGCTCCCATTTACCTTCCACACGTTATAATTCTGTCAGTACTTCGGGTGTTTTACCCTGCTCTGATCATGTATGATGTCTCCACAGAAACAGCGGAGGTTTATAACACCAGGGGGCATCTCAGGACTTGCACAGACCGTCACGGTGTCCCCTCGTACAGCACAATGTCTATCCCGGACAGATTTTAGCAGTGGTTATCTTCCCTTTTCCGAAGGCAGTATACTTCTTTCAGAGATTGACATTTTCAGACAGCGCAATAATGGTTTCCTGCAGTCATTCAACTGTCTACTAATCCTTCACTAAAATCATTAACATAAAGGTCATGTTATTTGTATTAGGGGTTTTTAAGAGGCCCCAAAATTATCTTGAGCTTTTTAATATTTCATGCTGAAATAAGGAGTAAATTTACAAGTAGCTACAGAGCTCTTGGATTCTGTAGAGACCAATTAGAATACTTATTTTCTGATTTGTTTTCATCATTTATTGAACCCAAGTTTATGACACTTCCAAAACTTACATTTTAGAATCACTGTTTTTGATAGCCTACCCTAACACATTTCTCTGGTAAACCACAAGTTAGCAACGAAAGGAAGAGTATGTTGCCGATGGGGATTTTTTGGTGGTGTTGTTTTGCTTTGGGTTTGCCTAGGCATCCAAAGAGGGGTCAGGTGTCCTTGTTTGTAGTGACGCGTAATTGCCCAGTAAGAAAATGGGTTTGGCCACAAGTGTTTCTAATCTAAACAGACAGGCACAGGTTGTGGGGGTAAGAATTTTATCAAAATACTGTATATAACAAATGAAGACATCAAGCAATGAACAGATTTATGGAGGGAGCACCTTGAGGGTCATGACTCCTAATGCTTGTCCTCTAAGCTATAAGAATATAATTTCTCTTCAGTTTCTCACATAAGCACAAGATCAAAACACAACCACTATTGAATTTCACACACTGTCCTTTGAAAAAACAATACAAAGATGAGGCATACAGCTAATATATCTCAGGCCTCTGAAGAAGAAAAATTATTTAGAGCAGCGGTTTCTAAATGGTTGTCTGGTTGTTCATGAAAATTGTAAGGTTGTGATTTTTTTTTTTAGGATGGATTATTGAAACAGCAGACAAGAATGACATATTGGAGAGGGGGTGGAAGAAGAAGGGGTACAAGTCCCGTGATTCTGTGATTACAACAGATAGTAAAGTTGCTACAGAGAATCAGGAACTGCCCCCAGTTGGTATGACCTGGCAATGTGCACTCACAGCCCAGAAGGCCAACCCTATCCTGGGCTGCATCACAAGCAGCGTGGCCAGCAGGTCGAGGGAGGGGATTCTCCCCCTCTGCTCCACTCTGATGAGACCCCACCTGCAGTGCTGTGTCCAGCTCTTGGACCCCAACATAAGAAGGATATGGACCTGCTCAAGCAGGTCCAGAGGAGGCCACAAAGATGATCAAGGGACAGCAGCACCTCCCCTATGAGGACAGGCTGAGAGAGTTGGGGTTGTTCAGCCTGGAGAAGGCTCCAGGGAGACCTTATAGCAGCCTTCCAGTACCTAAAGGGGGCCTTACAAGAAGGCTGGAGAGGAACATTTTACAAGAGTGTGTAGTGATAGGACAAGGGGTAAGGGCTTTAAAATGAAAGAGAATTGATTCAGATTAGATATTAGGAAGAAATTCTCTACTGTGAGGGTAGTGAGACACTGGAACAGGTTGCCCAGAGAGGTTGTGGATGTCCCATCCCTGGAAGTATTCAAGGCCAGGTTGGATGGGGTTTGAGCAATCTGCTCTAGTGAAAGGTCTCCCTGCCCATGGCAAGGGGTTTGGAACTAGATGATCTTTAAGGTCCCTTCCAACCCAGCCCATTCTGTGACCCTATGATTCTATGAATCAGCATAATTTCATAAAACCAATGGGAAAAATAGAGCTAAAATGAAACGATGCATATTATTGAATATTTGCTTGTTACAAATACTTCCTTTTCATGATTTTCTCAGTGCTAGAAAAGTAAAAACCCCATCCTTGAGAACACAAGAGAACTAAACTGTAGTATCAAAAAATAAAATATAGGCTCAACATCCCCTTAATAGCTATGGGGCTAGAGGCTGAGGTATCTTTTGATGAAAGATATCGGAAAGATTATACCTGCTATGAGGAAGAACTACCAAAAAGACACTGTACAACAGAAGTGCCACAACTGTGGTGGTGCAGCCCTCTGCACCATTGTGTGATGTCAGGACCAGCCAGCATTGTGTTCTTGCTTTGGCTACAGGTGCAGTGTGAGTTGGGACATCTGGTACTTTCTTGTTCTGGTTTTGGTACAGTGAGTTAGAACAATTAGGGTCTTCCTAATTGTACCTGAAATTCCTGCTCCTGGATCGTGGCCCACCCTGGAAAGTGCCAGAATCACCTGACAAGAATTGGGGCCATAATGAAAACATACTGACCAAAGTCAATCATCTCACGGTCCTATAAATACCAATCCTAAGTGAGCTCCTTTGAGCAATTGAGGATTGCAGCAGGCTGTTACCCTGTATTCTCCCCAGTGCTGGGACACCTCTCAGGGTAGATTTCACAAGGATTTCAGAGAATAGATTTTGCAAAGATTTCCAAGATTGTCCGCTGATAAATGGCGATTGAGAAGAAGGTATCAAAGATTGTCTGCTGACAATGCTGATGAAGCAGAAGAGTGAGTAATTCAGTACATTAGATTTTGCGAGGTTTCAAAGTTCATTTGGTATAAATAATTTACTACAATTGGCAAAGAACGAAAAATCTTGATCATAGGTTAACCTCTCTATCTCTGTGTGTTTGTTTGTGATTTGATTTAAGAATCTTTGTAGTTACTTTGGTTATAGCAAATTTTATTAATCCCTCTGATAATTGGCAGATGATTAAGTAGTGTTAAAAATCATATAATCTAATCTTGTGATTTACTGTAATAGTGCTAATAAATCTGAATTTGTTGCTATCTCAAAGTTGTGTAGGATCCATAATCACTCATCCCCCAACAAACTGGCATAGTAACTCAATGGGAGGTTTTCCTCACCCTTTTCCATTAGACATAAACTGTTGATCAAGTCTGGGACTGAGTCTGGGTCCAGCCACATCTAGACTCCTCTCTGAGAAGAAACGTAGAAAGCAAGTGGGTCCATTCTGAATCTCGTGACTCAACAGAAGTCTTTCCCTTACTTGCTCTTTTGGATCTCTGGTCTCTGCACAAATAATTTTAAATCAATTTAAACATGATTTTCCTTTGTATGTTTCTCCCATGTAGTAAGTAATAGAGTGAAGCTTGCCATCGAGCTTTGTTAAGCTGCACTTTTACAAATTGATATTAAAATCATTTTTGATAATACCTTTGACAACAATTCTTTAAGTGATCTAAATCACTTCTCTGTGACAAATTGGTTTAGTTGGCAGGATCCTAAATCAGGATTCTGTGACAAGTGATTTAAACCACCCTTTTCCATGGTAAGAACTCAGGCTTGGAGTCTTTGTCTCAGTGTGGACTCTATCTAACCTCTCTTTATGTGACAAAACTAAAGGTTTGGGTGACCATGTTTCAGGACGTCTGAATCTTTCTCACATACTTACCTATGAAAATTACACTTCAGATGTTTTCATCAAAACAGGAAGACAGAGTGATGCAACAGAGTGAGCACTGAAGAAGTTGGTTCTATTTTTTGTCTGTTGCTGCTCTGTTGGATGACCTGGAACAAACTAGTTCATCTTTCTGGGCTTTAACTTCCACATCTGTAAAAAGAAGATAATGAGACCGACCTCCTCTGCAAACAAACTTTTTTCCTCCTCTTTTCAGGGAGTAGAAACAAAGATAGAAGGAATCTCTTGGTAGAGTTCTAATATAATTCATTGGGAAAAAGCCAATTCAATTATGAGATTTCTGGGTTTTATGGGATTGTTTTCATTCTCAAAACTTTGCAAAACAGACCAAAGTGGAAAAGAAATTAGCCCAGGCTGGCCCAGACCCCGAGCCTGTGAAGTGATCTGAGCACAGTTGAGCAACACTGGACAGAATGTTTAGCCAATTACCTCCCTCCACAGATTCCAAGGAATGTTTTATTTCAGTAAAAGGAATTGACAGAAATTGTAGCATCTCACTCCCAGATCTTAAGATTGAGAACTTCTGAATAGAAAAACAGATGGAATTTTGTCAACACCACTTCAAAAATAAAACACTTTTCCACAGTTCTGGAGAGACTCTACAGAAAATCGCAGACGAGAGGCGTTAAGAAGTACAGAAAAATAACACAGATCAGGATGAAAAATGAAGGGAAAATGTTGAAGGGAATTGAACAGAGCATGACAACACTGTTCTCTCTATTCCTTGCTAAGACAAAACAAGGCAAGATCCTTAGGTCTGTGAATTCTCCCAAGCACTGTCTGTCACTCACACAACTGGCTTCTTCCTTATGTTCCTGCAGATTTTAGGGACATATTACATATGCTCATCACTCCACCCCACAACTTCTTTCTTGCTTCATTAGCATGGGTTAATGTCAATACATTTAGGTGGGTGGTAGATCTTATCTGTGTCTCATGTATGAGAAAAGAGAGAGGGCCTGCCCAACACATCGTATTAGGTATGTCCTTGTCTCTGTCTCAGCTTGAAGAGCAGGATATTTGAGAGGTATAGATGCTCTGTTAACAACAGTGATGCTAGGAGAGAGTCATCTTATTTATTGTCTGTCAAGGCATTCTGTCAATAAATATCAAATGGGATCACTGCTGCAGTAGCACAACTGGTGACCAATGCAGTTTTAAAAGTATCATAGCTTGTTTTCAGATATTCAAAAAACAAAGTCAGAGATTGCTGTCTTGTTTCATTAAAACCTTCATCAGCCAAAGAGGACGGCATTGTTCTAAACAACATAGTGCTAAAAGTTTTGTCTTTCCAATGAGAAAATGGGACTAATTTGAAGCATGAGAGATTGAAGAAAAAACTGATTCTGCTTTCCAAAACTCTCCTAAATATCACCTGGCTTTTCTAGTTATCTTTCTTTCTAATTTCTCTGGCCTGAATCTTAGCCCACATTCCTCTTAGGCAAGTTCTGCTCCTCTAACAAGATCTAATTGGTCTGATTCATGGAAGGGTGTAGATCCTGTCATCAACCAAACTGGTTTTGATTTACCTTCACGAAATAAATCCCTTTCAGCTATAGAATCTAATGGCCTAAGAATTTGTTATTCTGGTGGTTTCATCAGCAGCATCTGTGGTTGCCCCAGAACTCTTGGCCATCGGGTATCTTCCAGGCTTAGGGAGTTATGCAACTGTTTTCAAAGTGTCACTACACATCAATACACCTTTATACAATACACCGTGAATCTAAACCTTCACACAATCCTCATTATTGATAAATCTGAGTATTTTAATAAGGTTTTTCATACATAATCTCCTGTATTCTTTCCCTAAATCGCTCCCGGCTGAATCAGCCTGGTGGTCTGGCTAGCTAAGGAAAGAGCATTAAAAAACTAAGCAATATGCCCTCTGGCACAGCCTGGCAAAACCTACAAATTCTGACACCTCGGCTGAAGTGTCCCCATGCAGACATCTTTGCCTGAATAGAAGTTCCTCCTACAGTCAGTGGAGAACTACTCAATATAGCTAAAGAAGCTGAGAGCTATTCAGCTCTTCAAAATACACTGAAACATCTACCTTAAGGCGGTCTGAAGAGCTTGCTGTATCAGCTCTGAGCAGGGTTCAGCTTGCTAACCATAGGTGCTTAGTGACAACTGCGATATCAAAGACTTCCACATGAGACTTCAGATACGATAGGCTTTTTAGAAGACCTGCTTCTTGGAGCAGGAGGCCAGGTCGAAAACCCCACAATGCCTAAAATGGCATTTGATGCCTGCATTTATGTAACAAAATCCCACGTTAGTCCTCTACTGTGCATAAAGGGAGCTTAGACAGCTGGTTCACATGGAGACACCTACACACTGAAACCCAAATTTAGGTGTCTTAATCTGCTGGCTGAATCCACCACCCCTGTACCTGGAGATTTCCTAAGCTGGCAGCTGCATTAGCATTATGTTTAAGGGACCGCAGTGGACATTTTTTCCATTTCTAATCCACTCATGAGCACATTTATGCTTTTGGCCTCTACTATACACTTGTAGCAATTTACAATTGTAACTCAAGAGAAAACACTTTCTTTTGCTTCTTTTAAATTTACTGCCCAGAAATTTCACTCAGGACACCTAAATCTTGTGCTACAGAAACACAGAATTCACTTTCTCTATGACAATGCCATTTTAATGCCATTTTTTGCCACTATCACATTCCTTCATAGTCCTTTTCCAACTTAAACCTCTTGAGTGTATTTCAACACCTTTTTTTTTTTTTTTTCTTTAAGGAAGCAATTCCACACCTCTGATCAGCTCATTGCTTTTCTCTTGGTGCGTTAAGGAGAAGTCCACAGAATGTTCAAGCTGTACAAGCACTTCGGATTTAATAACAGTATCCCATCTTATTCTTTATTCCTGTCCTAACTTACCTAACATCCTTTTTGTCTTTCCACCTACTACAAAGCTCAGAAGTGGTGGTTTCAATAGACTAGCCACAACAGCTCCGTGGATCCTTTCCCAAGTGCTAGTAATGAATTTAAGGGTACGTGGGATGAACTTGTTCTACAGGCTTTTCCTCAATAGTAGATAACAGCCTCTCTCTTCTACTGGAACTTCTATTTCGCAAAGCGATTTAGAATATCATCTCTTTGAGATCTGCACCCACTGTCAAATTTGATGAATGTGGTCCAAGATTTATAAAGTATTTGAGTCAAGAGAGCAGATCAGATAAACCCATATACATATTCTGAGTTGTCATTTGACCTTCTTTCTTTGGGAAAGCAGGCAAAAAAACACGTTAAGAGATATGCAGCAAATGTAACAGTAGGAAGGAAAAGTCTGAGAGCAACCACATAAATGTCCCACTTCCTCAAATACTCCAAATAAACCATCCAGCACTTACAAGGGCTTGTTTACTTCATTCAAAACCATGATGACAAAGAAACTCTACTAGGGGATGTGCAAACTGACTTCAGTCACGGACAGCCCGTAGGCAAACTATTACAAAAGGAAACCACGGAAACAAATGCAAGTTCTCCCAGTTATTGAAAGAACAGTCAGAGTTTCCTCCAGTCTTCTCTGTCACAGCTGGTCAACAAGCTATACACATTAGCAGGATAAATTTGTTCTGAACAATTTGGACTTAGGAAAAAAATATACATTAATTCTGCTTGGGGATATTCACCTCCTCTTTCCCAAAGTAGAAGAGCCAATCTAAGAAATGAGACAGGACTTAAAAAGTGTCTTTTGTACCTCAGTATCCCTTTCACTTGTGTTATTTCTGTGTCTTAGGTGTGTCAACAACAGAAACATTTAATAAACAAAATTTCAGTCCTTGAGTACATATGGATCTCAAATTCCAACCACAACCCATTTTGACAGAGGATTGCTTGGGTTACCACTCCTTGCCAGCACTTTTATGTGAGTTCTTGTCCCTTACTGTGAGCACATAGGAAGTGGGTCAATTAGTGAACACTAACGAGTTATCATACAGTATATTAAGCAAGTGGGCTGGGCAGATTATCATTATCAGGTATTTTGAGAAATGAAACACGTGTCTCAAAGACTTTACAGTAACTGATGCTAAAAATTAGCAGTTTATTAATTCTGTTAGTGAAATGATAATCCAAGCACCAGGGAAACTCTTTTTGATATGAACTAAAATAGCTATTTGGTAGATTAAATACCTGAATTACAAGGTAGACAAGAACTGGCCAAATTAGAAGGACTTCAAGGATAATGGTTCTGCAGAAAGCAGATAGCAGATGTGCTGAGGTTGCTTTTGCCTAAAAGACCTTAACACACACCTCCAGTCCTCAGGCTAAATTATTATGAGAGAGATATCAAAGCTGCATATTAGCCATTATGAAACAGGAATTACGAAAAGCTGGTCGATGGGGATGCTGACTATGTGGCTATCTCATTACTTTCATCTTGATCCCTGCTACCTCCTTATCATCTGCCTACTAATCCCCCCACAGACTGCCACTCCTTTTTCTTTCACTGCAGCTTCTGATTAAGTGTTGCCTTTTTGCCCTCTGTACTTTAATGCTGTAGCTACAGCTTTTTGACAAGTTCTGTATTCTCCTCTATTTGCGTTACTATAAAGCATCTTGCCATAATGTCTGGACACCAGAGGTAATATCCACCAAAGAACGGGCTTGGGTGTGTCAACTCTGTTTAATTTCCACTTTACTAAAATAAAATCTGCCACCTTTCACGTGTTACTCAGCAGCTCAGGTTCTGTATCTGGGTACTCGCAAAAAACCTCCCGGTCCTGACTATGCTGAGCAAATCTGGTACTTTGTTCATTCTTAAACCTCACCAGGGTTTACAAACCCAACACGCCTTCCTGTTTCCTCCCCAAGACAGGTGCCACATGAAGATCAGCGATGCCACTTCACCACTGTGTTGTCTAGAAAGTCAGTGGTTAGATCGCTTACTCTGGATATGAAAGGTCTAGATGAGGATTCAACATGCCCCTGCACCGTGAGGATGTAACCTCTTCCGCTACAGATGCACATTAACTGCCAAGCTTGGGTTATTTTGGGGTAGTTGTAGCTGATATTCCTCAGCTGTCTCTCTCTTCCCACTGAACTGAAGAAACCAACCCCCGCCCCCCCCAATCAAGCCAGCTGGTGAGGACATTGCTGGTCGGCCCAGACATCTCCCGTCAGCCTGACCTACACCTCTTTGCTTCCATTCAAAGCCCCTGAAAAGTACTTCCAGGGGCCGCTTAAGACCATGGAGCCCAAAGCAGACACCTCCCTGGGTGTCTGGAAAGGGCTTTACTCTTCAGAGAGAGCTGCACGGCCGGAGCGCACTGCGATGGGCAGGGGCACCGCGACTCTGAGGGAAGGAGCGGATGAAAGGCCGCACATCCGCAGCCCTCTAGCCCCGAATCCCCCGTGGCTTCAGGGCCGTGCGCCGCTCAGCAAAAGGGGTTCAGGCAGTCACCCCACAACGCCACCACCGCCTCTCGGGGTTCCCGCCTCCTCAGGCTGCCCCGGCCCCGCCTGCCATGGCGGCCGCGTCCCGGGCGCCTCACGTGACGGCGCCGGCCGGGGAGGGGGAAGAGGAGGAGAAAGCGGTCACGTGGCGCTATCGCCGCGCGCGGGCGGTGCGCGCCGCCGCCGCCGGCGAGAGCACGGGGTGGGTGGAGGGGCGATGCCGCCGCCGCGGTGAGTGCCGGGGGCGACTCCGAGGCTGTGACGGACAGGGTCGGTGGTGGTGGTGCGAGGGAAGGCGGACCCGGCGGGGGAAGCGGCGCCGGTGTGAGTGGCAGCCCCGGGGCGGGTGAGGGACGGGGTTGGTGTCGGTGTGAAGGGCAGCACCGGGGCGGGTGAGGGACGGGGTTGGTGTCGGTGTGAGGGGCAGCCCCGGGGCGGGTGAGGGACGGGGTTGGTGTCGGTGTGAGGGGCAGCCCCGGGGCGGGTGAAGGACGGGGCTGGTGGCGGTATTGGATCGGCATTGGGTCGGCGGCGTTATGAGGCCGGTCCCGGCCTTTTTCCCGCCTGCCCTGAGGGAGGCGGCGGAGCCTCTCCCGGGGGCAGCGGTTTCTGTGTCCCAGAGACCAGGGTCAGGTTCAGGGCTTCCCCCTTTCCGGCAGCAGTGAACGGAAGGCTGCTCTGGGCTGGGTGGCAGGGTGAGCCACCCGCTCGGCGAGGGCTGTTAGTTTAACCTGACCAGCAGCCCCAGCTCGGGGAGAGACTGTGGGGCCGGTGCGGGTTGTGCTACATCGTAATTATTGGGTTTTTTTAGTCCTTAAATGCGCACGAAGGAGCAGCAGCAGCAGCCCGCCTGCAGGTAGAGGGGAACGAGGCAGCTGTCAGCCCCAGCCGGGAGGATCTGATGCACGTGTGACATTGCTCCTTTCATTGATTCGTCCGCAGGGTGAGGACAGGCGTTGCTTTTTGGAGGGCTGTTTGACCCCGTGGTGTTTTAAAGCTGTCTTATCTTTATGACTGGGAAAGTTATTTTTAAACGTTTTTTTCTTTTTTGTACCTGTGGCTTTCAGTATGTACTTTGCAACACCGAGGCTCCCTTTTCCTCTTAACCAGTATGTGTTACTCTGTGTGGCTGGTCTCTCGCCCTTCTCGTCAGTTCCCATTGCCATGTGGTATTTTTCTTCTTTTGTGTGTGTCAAAGCTTATAAGGAAGGCTGCAACAGAAAATACTGATGGCAAATTAACTGTCGCCAAGTTACTTGCAAGGCGAAAGAAAGGTCCTCTGGTCCCTTGTTTGCATGAAAACAGACCGAGCTCAGCAAGCAACCAAAAGCTCTGTGTGGCCAGTAGAGGGATGCGTGGCGGGTCAGGCTCTGCTGTAGTGTGACACTGGAAGGAAACGCTGCGTTCAGAAGCTGCCTCTCCAGATAACTGTTTCACCTTCAGAGGTGAAACTGTTTCTTCTTCAGAGGTGTCAGCCTTAAAACTGCTGCTGAGACTAATTAAAGCAGTAATATTGTCTAGTACAGTATCTCTGCCAAACTATACCGACTTCTTTTCAGTGGCAGCTGCAGCAAACCTTACAGAACTTGTATAACTAGATATAAAGTGCAGCCCCTACTCTTCCAAAGGGGGAAAAAAAAAAAAAATCTTATGACCTGGCTTTGTTGCAGCTCTGTAAACAGTCTGTACTTCATCTGTTTGGCCCAGCGTATGTGGAGTATTGCTTCTGTTGGAAGGGATAGTGCAGTCTCTTAGTGCCAGTACAGTAACAGTGCAGGTGTTAGGATCATCAGCGCTCTGCCAATATGCTGCTTTTTTTCCTGCAAAATGTATTTCAACATAAGATCAACCCCTTCTGTCCCTACTTGAAAGAGTAGTCTGTAAGTAACATTAAATATTCTTGAATACTTTCTGATCTCACATCTGGCTTTTTTTTTTTTTTTTTGTATGGATCTTAATAGGAAAGATAGGACAGGACTAGAGGAAATGGCCTCAAGTTGTGTCGGGGACATTTAGGTTGGATATTAGGAAGAATTTCTTTACAGAGAGGGTTGTGAAGCATTGGAACAGGCTGCCCAGGGAAGTAGTGGAGTCCCCATCCTTGGAAGTGCTCAAAACCTGTGTAGATGTGGTGCTGAGGGACATGGTTTAGGGACCCTGGCAGGGCAGGGTGAATGGTTGGACTTGATGATCTTAAACGTCTCTTCCAACCAGATGATTTTGTGTGGAACTGCTCCCAGAAGTTTCTGATTAGCTTAAGCTGATCCAAGTGCAGGCTGTGCCTGGGAAAGGATGGTACCAACCTCTTCCTGACAGTATGTTTCTGCCCTGCCACCCTGTAGAGAACCTCTGCATAAATGAAACAGTCCAGCTGGGATTCCTAGACCTCATTTTAGAACAGCATAAAGGTCCAGGTGGTTCCAGATAAGAGGCTTTTGATTACCAAGCAATTGGCCTCCCCCAGTATAACTGTCTCTGAAGAACTGCATGCCTTGTGCGTAAGCTTTTCCTTGTCACTGGGTAAGATAAGCTCCTGCAGAGTTTTAGGAGCTCTTCAGCAGCAGGGAAGGAAAGAAGTAATGCTGCAGCTATAATGAGCCTTCAACTCAGCCTCAGCCGAGGAGGCCAGCAGGCTAAGTGACATGTGTTCTGGTTTAAGAGATTCTGGCTGCAGATTTCAGGACCTGTTGCCTGTCTTCTCCTATCTGATCACTTTGTCTCGGAGAATGCAAATCGATAATCCATTATGCATAGGAGTAAAACTGGAAAGAATTCCTGATAAGCTGCTGTGTGACAGTAGTTCGTGAGAATGGACGAATCTGTTCAGTGTTTTGATAGTGATGTAAAATAACAGCAGGTGTGATTCAAACTTTTTAGAAGGAAGAAGGCCCTGAAAGAGCATGGCAAGGGAAATAATGATGAATTATTAGTATTTTGAAAATTTGTACAAAACATTCTTCCTCATCGTAAATGCTAAAAAACCTGAATTTTTAGTGGTAGTTATAGGGCATGTGTGTGGAGTGGGGCAAACTGTGGGTCAAATGGATGAGATTAGAAGTATCTGAGCAGAGGGTAAAAATGGGGATTTCAGATCTTCCAGCAAGAAAGAATAGAGTACTGTGGGGGTGAAAACAGAGGGAGGAACGTTCTTTCTTTAGTTACGTTACCTTGGAAGGTTCTGTGAAAAGGTTGTGCTCCGAGCCGCTGGGAGGCTGAGTTTGACAGTGTGGCAGCTGTGTGTTCATTGCTGAAGCAGAGAAGAGGAGACTTCCAGGTGAAGGGAAAAGGTAAAATTTTGAAAAAAACCACAATCGTTCCTTTCTGTGACAGTTCAGTTAATCCTCTTCCTAAACAGTTCCATCTGTCTGGCTAGGCAATACTACAGTTACAGCTGTCCTAAAATCAAGTAATTGTCTTCAGTACTGTTCATTTTTGAGAGGTGCTGC
Organism: Bucorvus abyssinicus; assembly: GCA_009769605.1. NCBI lineage: Eukaryota > Metazoa > Chordata > Aves > Bucerotiformes > Bucorvidae > Bucorvus > Bucorvus abyssinicus. The sequence continues at coordinate 8,464,911 of CM020028.1, read as the reverse complement.
AATACAATATGCTGCAATACGTTGCTTGCTGTCGAAGAACAAAAGTATGTTCATGGTTTCAAGAGCAGAAATTAATTTGTTTATTCTTTCGCAAAAAATATACAGAGGTGAAGTCTGTTTCAATCCCTGTTAGAGCAGGGGAGGCAGATAAACTGTTTTGGTTCTTATCTAAGATTTCTTTTCAAAACATATGGTGGCTTATGGAGTTGAATGTCTCTGCTGTTGCAGCTACTGTGTGAATGTATCAAGTACTGTCAGTACAAAGGCCTCAGATGTTGAACCAGTGTTTAGCAGTGTGAGGAAATGCATTTGTTCAGCTCATTCTGTGTGAGAATTAATAGTATCCACCACATCCTTCAGCTGTGCCCTATTATGATTCTCATGTGAGTCAGTATTATGTAATAATTAGCGTAAATACTTTATTTGAAAACTGTAAAAACTAGGAATGCACTGCAACAAAAAGGGGGGAAATTAGGAAGCTGATCATACTGTTATGAGCAAAAGTTGACTTTAAATATACTAAGTTTCAGATATTTTGGTGTATGAACTTCCAAACTCCTTCCCTGAGATGTGAAGAGATGCTAAGGCTGTAGGTTAAACAACTGATTCTGTTACTGAAATATATAGATTGAAGTGCCTCTAAGAGTGACGTGCTGTATCTCAGCCCTTTCTCCTGCAGTCTAGGGTTTTGGCAGACAGACGCTTTGCACGTTTGAAATTGGAATATGGTCCTCAGGAATGAATCAACTTTTCCACTGTTTACACTAGTTAGAAACCCCTAATACAGGGAACCTCAGGACTGCCTGCTTTATGCTTTGTAGTAGGAGCAAGAAATAGGTGTGTGGGCTAGGGAGGGGTCCAGCCCTCGCTACCCCATATTGCTTACAGGTGGGTACTTGGATGTCTCTGCTGGCTCTGAATTCAGTGTGGAGCAGGTGAGCTGTTGTGGTTTTCTCTCTCATGGCAGCAGTGCCTTCACAATTTCTGAGATCGCAGGTTTGCAGTGCCTGAGAAGTTACACCTTATTGGCTGTACTGCAGCAACTGTTTGATGCCCTCTTGCCATGGAGCAAGCTATCCTGATAACAATCATTTCTTTTACTGTGCAAGAGGGAAGGAATATGTGCATGAAGAAAAGTTGCAGAGCGGCTGATGGGAGGCAACTGCTTACCTGCAATAACTTTTTTGTCATTCAGAAGACTTTAACTGTGAGACACTGCACCATTTAAGAAGTCAAACTTCAAATTGGCAGGTTAAGCTAATAAACTTGTAGAGGCATGCCAGAAAGGAGGTACCTCAGTAAATGATTGCTGTGTGCCAAACTGATTTAAGCAAATACTTAATGAATGTTAGGAGCATGTTCATAGAGGTCGTCTTTTTAGTTTATGTAAAACTGTCCAAGTATTGCTTGGCTAAATGACACAGATTTTCTTGTGCAGACAAGGACTAAATTAAATGCTTTAAACTTTGGAGGTGGCCTTAATTAAAACAGAGATCCTTCTTCAGAAGCACAAAACTACCCTGTTTTGATATGCAACCCCTCATGACTCAATCTTCATAGGTATTTTGTCTTGAAGTGTAACATCAAGAAGAAATCATGTTACTGTCTCTGATACCTCTCATATTTGTTAGTGAATTTGCTTTCTAGAAGTGCTTTCTTTAGTTTTCTGTTTCCTGGAATACCTTAATTTTGTCAGTTAGGATTAGTCTCTTATCTCTCGTCAGTGGACACTGAGACTCATTGCCTGTGAAGCAGGAGAAGGCTAAGTTTTGGACTGCACGCTAACCAAGCTGCACGCTAGCTGTCTGTGTTAGCAGTGTGTCGGGAAGCACTGCTCTTAGTGAAGTGGGAAAATGTATTTTTGATCTGCCGTTCATTTGTTGCAACATCCATGATTTCAACATCAGAATCCTGAGAATGTTTTCCCAGTAGAAACATTAGCAGCAGACAAGTAGAAGAAAAGTGACCAACAGGGGATGGAAAAGGAGTGGTCCACAACTCTTTCCTCAAGGGGATTTCTTTGGAGAAGGAGAGATTGAGTCTGTAAGATCATGTAGAAGGGGATGAAAGACCAAGAAAATTAATTTTTGGCATAACTTGCAGAAGTTTGCTCTCCTTAGAGTGTAAAATCTCTTCATGCTTGTGATTTATCATTCTATTCCAACAGTTAATGTCTACAAAAATGTTTTTTTCAGAAGCATGCGAATAGAAGGTCTGTTTACTTACATATTTGGAAAACTCCCTACCATATCGTCAAATACAATATTTAGCAAGATAAGCTTAAATTGATTGCTTAGTTTAGATATGTGAGTGAAAGTGTTTTCATTGACTCCATCTGTAGGTACAATTGTACCAGCAATGGTGCCTCTTTGTTAGTATTGCTGTATTTTCTTAGGGGAAAAAGAGAGTGTTTCCTATACCAGTGTTTGCAAACATAATTTAGAAATAGGTTTGCTGGGGAAGCAGGAGGTGTGAGTTATTGTTGTTCTAACCCAGAGCTCTGCTTGGAATTTGTATCATCTCTGGTTATTGTGGCCTCAGAACCTTTGATGTATTTGCCTTAATGCTTCAGTCAGGTTTTGTAGGTGAGAGCTGAGACGTGGAGTTGCTAAGGATCTCATAAAAATCTGTAGCAGAGCAAACAGTTCAACCAGAATGTCCCATGGGTCAATCTGATCAGTGTACACGTGTCCTGGTCCAGTCAGTGAGTTGAAGGGAGAACGCATAATGGGTTTATATCCTTAGGATTTGTCTCTTTAATATTAATGGTGAGAAAATGAAAGAAGTAGAGAGAAACCTGTACACACAAATTAGTTTAAACTTCTGTTGAGAAAATAGATACAAAAGAAAGAAAATTGCAGGATTTTTTGGTCTTTCTAAGAGTTTCTTACTGGGAAAAGCAAAAGTCCTGTGCTTGTGCTGTTCCAAATGGCAGCGATACTGTGGCCTGTGTGCTAAAGCTTGGAGTGAAAAACTCTGAGTGGTCTTTGTTTTGGGACATGAGAAATGCAAATGGACATTGAATTCAATTCAACGCCTGCTTTTAGTATTTCTTTCAGTTCTACTTTTTTTTAAACAATTTCCATCTACCCAGGAAAACTCAGTTAGGACATGATGTACTGAGGAAATCTGTAAGATAGTGCCAAATCTTAATAGCGTAGAGAAATTAACGGGAATTAAGAACTCCAAGCATTTTAGAATGAGTTAAATATTTTCCTATCAGAGGCAGTTTGGGGATTTAAACTATAACTTATTTTGACCTCACTAGTACTATCTTACTGTGGTGACTGCTGATGTGACTGTAAGTGAATGTGACATGTCTGGGGTCCAAACGTGGCACTTCTAACATATTTCTGTGTAAGTAACTACATTTTGGAAAGGAAAACCCTGCAGAAAAGGAGAGATTAAGTAGACTTGTATGATTTGTGGGGTATTAGCATGGAGGTCTGTGAATCTGTAACCTGATGCTGCAGGGTAAGATGCAATGTAACCACGCTCTCAGTAAGACAGTTTCCGCTTCTGTAGTAGTAGCAATAACTTAATTGCAGAAGTTTTGCATTTTATACATGTTCAGGTATAGTCTTTTGAAGTTTCTAGTCTGAGTTTACAGGTGTCTGTTGTGTATGATTTTGTATACAGCTGTTGATTTCAGCACTGAGTTCTGCACAAGGGGATGCTAGATGCCTGCTTAGAGCTAACTGCAGAACTGGGATTTGCAGAAAAAACTTGTACAAAATTCAGTGTCCATGGCCAGTAGTCACGAGTTTAAAATTGAGACCAGTCAACCCCAGTGTTCACTGTCCTACTCAATAGCACTTCACTGAGGTCTGTTTTGTGCCAAATTTGCTGCCAGCTCTTTTGGCAGGAGGGCTGTACAAATCAAGTGTGAACTTTTTTTTTAATTAGAAAAATGTGTTTTCACTTTGCTTGTAAAAGATTGGAAAAAAGCCCAAAGTGCTTTTGATGAAAATTTCTTAAGATGAACAGAAAACATACCTAGAAAATGTCCATAAAAATGTGGAAATGTTATAAAATTACTAGTGATTTGGAAAATGTGGACTAAAGGAATTTTTAGAATTGATATTTGTATAGAACTTAATGATCATTTTCTCTAGTGTTACTGTGGTCTAATCCATTGATATTATGATGAAGAATGCCTTAGAAATACACTGATTGATTATGCTTCTCTAGTGAGTGGCAGTAAATTAACCAGTCTTGTTTATGCTGCCAAATCCATGGATCCATATGGATCAGGCATCAGCTGAAAAAAAAAAACAAAGCCACCAAACTAAACCAAAAAAAGTGTCAAATATAGAAAAATAGATCAGTATTCTTGGGGCAGTCAAATGAGAAACAGCCTTGCAGCATCCATGTCCTAAGACCCATCCAAATTAGCCTGTTGTCATAGAGAAGCTTGTATGTGTTCCCCCGTTCCCAGTTAGTTCTTGCAAGCAGCGCTCAGCCACAAAGTGTTAAGTTTCAGGCTCAGCATTTGATTGTTCACTGGGAATGAAGACACCAACTGGATCTGACTGCTACTGCAGTAAATGTGTTTTCACTGTGTAACCTTGCACTGCTGCTTCAGTGCCGAGGCTTCTGGAAAAAGGTGAGCGTTCTTCTGTTGAGCTGTTCGTGTAGAAGTGGGTCTTATCTAATTATTTTTTATGCATCTGTATTTTTACTGTTATTTCGGTGAGCTTTGCAGACATAAAACGCAAGGAACAGCTAAGCAGATTTTAAACATTTAGGAAAGGTATTAAGCAGCTTACTTGTGTGCAGTTGACCTTGTAAGCTCTCCTACATTTTGCATTTGTGTATAGTGCTGAAGGATTGTTAAACAAATATTTAGATACGGATCTTTAACGTGAGAGAGATACATTGGAAAAGAAGTTGTCAGTGTGGGTTTTTTAACCTTGCTGTTTTCTAAGCTGTATGTGAAGAAGGAAGGGCTATATTACGAAATGCACATGTCTGGAGACACTACATGAAAATTCTGGCTTCCTTGAGAGCTGCTTTTGCTAATGGAAAGAAAATCGCACTGTTTCAACTGGACATAAGTATTTATTAGCAACAAAAAGGCAGAAGGTGTTTTTAGGACTCTGTGAATGGTATGACATGTATTTATATGCCAGATGGCTTAAAATAACGTCCAGCTGAGCAGCCCTACGGAGCAACATTTGTTAGAGGCGTAGGTAAGAAAAAATCATGGATATACCTGTGCTTTGGGGGTGGAATGAGGACACTGCAGCATGACACTGTCTACTGTATAGCACTTATTTACTCAGTGTTGAGCACTAGGATTTTGGTAAGCTCATGTTTCTAATCCAAGTGTACTTGCTTTTGCTAATGAGACTGGGCTATTATGTTACTTTGCTTGGTGCAATGTTTTACCACTGGTTATAACTAAAATGGGTGTTCTTTTCTGTGGTTTGTTAATGTGAGATCCTGACTCCTATGAGACCTTTTATTTCCAAAACTTGTAACCGCTTTTTCCATTAAAATCGTGTTCTTACACGAGAGCCCTGGTGAAATACTCTCACTCTCAGAATGGAGAAGTATGTGGGGAGAGAGCTATCCTTTATCAGGAAGGAAAAAACTCGTATGCTTTGTTGTTGACAAAGAAGTGAAAGATGTAACTACAGAAGATACTAAGATGCTAAAGTATTTGCATTCATTCTGGTAGGCAGCCAGCTAAGTAAAGTTTTTTACTGGAGATGAGAAATTTCAAAAAGCTTGATAAGCAAAGTTATGTTCCTAGAGGAGGCGTTTCAACATATAGTCCCCAGATTTAATAATGACAGTACGCAATATTTTGACATCTCTGGTTAAAGTCCAAAAACTGAAACACAAATGATTATACAAGTGAGTCATTTGACAGTGGTAAAATAGTGAGGGGTGAGAACCTAAAGACATAAAGTAGATGAATTTTTAAGTTTTTCCTAAAGCACTTTATCCTTTTCAGATTTAGTGTACTCATAGTTTCTGAGGTCCTCAGCAAGTCATGCAACTAGTCTATCTATATGCCTTTCTTTAGAAAGTATAACGAACATTATTGGTATTTTAAGATTATTTATCTGTAAAGTATTGATCAAAATTTTGTATTAATTCCAGGAGGATTTATTTTTGGTGGTATGACAGGGATTTGAGTGGCTGTGCTGAAATGACCGAACTTCTGGCTCTCAAACCTTTTACAATTGCATTTAGAAGTGACTTACAGAGGCTAATTAAGAATAGATCTTCGTGTGCCATCTCATTAAAATGAGTAGGAACAGGGATCTCATGCAAGAAGACAGCATGTGGTCCACAGTATATTTCTGTGAATGACAGTTGCTGTGCCTGGCGTTATACTGGTCTTTTTAACTCTTTCATTCTCCCACCTTGCACCTCTCTGAATAGCCTGGCTCTGTTTTGTTGATAACATCCCTGTAGGTAGCGGCAGGCTGCTGTTAGGTCACCCCCAAAGCTGTCTCTTCTGCAGGCTGAAGAAGCCCAGCGTCCTCAGCTTCTCCTCACAGGTCAGATGTTCCAGCCTGTAGCCATCTTGGTAGCCTTTCACTGAACTTACTCCAATGTACTGATGTCTGCCGTGTACTGACACATCCCAAACTAGGTACCTCTGCCTGTGGTCTTGAGTACTGCGTGGGGTGGTATGATTGCATCCTTCAGTCAGCTGGCTGTGCCTCTGTGGATAAGCCTGTACGCCGTCGGCTGACGTTGCTGCAAGGGCACGCAACTGGCTCGTGTTGAGGCAGGTTTCCCAGGTCCTTCTCTGCAGAGCTGTTCCCCAGGCGGTGTCAGTGGCCTGAGAGCTTGTCTGTCCAGGGTGCAGGACTTAGCATTTGTCCTTGCTGAATGTCATGAGGGAGGTCCCGTAGGCCCAACCTGCCTATATTGTGTCAAAAATAGCCACTTAAAGTGCAATGACCAATCCCTTCTGTAAGGTCAACAATTAATGGTGGTTTTTAATTAAAAGCAAACTGGCAGCTAGAGCCAATTTAGTGCTAAACCAATCCAGTGGGAGGTTTTTTTAATGAGGAGTTAAGCTGGGTTGATGCTTGGATTCTGGAGCACATGAGACACTCAGCTTCTATTTGGAAATATCTCTGGGTTTTGATCTGAATGTATGTGCTCCTGTGATGTGTGTTGGAGTCCGAAACAACAGCTGCCTGAGGTGTCCCTTTTTCATGCTGGTAGTCTATTAACTGTGACTCTCCCTTAAGACTGGTTGCAGTGTAAAGGATGCCTGGAGGAAGATAATTCTCATGAAAGTGAAGAAGCTACTGTGAATGGCATCACTGTTTGTGTGAGGAGTGTATTATTGGGGTACTATGTCCTAATCTGGCCTCTGTTCATTGTACTGTTAATGCTGTTGTTTGCTAGTGGTTCGACAAGAAAATAGAAAAGCCGGTTCATGCCAATGCTTGTTTTGGAAGAGGAGTGATGGTAGCCATAACATCTTGGAGGCCAAGAAATATATAAAGAGTTAAGGCTATTAAACAAAATTGCTTTTGTAAGTACTGTTACTTTGTTTTCTTTAGTTTTTTCCCCCCAAATAAGTAACAAAGTAAAAATTAAAAGCATTTGTAGAATGTCATGAAGCACATTATCCTAACACTCTGTAGAAAAATAAAATTAGTTTAATGATTTTTTTTTTTTTTTTACTAGAATGCTCTTTAAAAATGAAGTTTATACACATCTGCTTCTTGCCCTAATACAGGTCCAAAATACACAGACAGTTTTGCAGGAAATCTGGGTAGTTTAAGTTGTGTATCTGTCTTCGTTTTCTTAATTTTTTTTTTTTTTTTTTTTTAGAGGAAAAGCTGTTCTTGGAAAAACTACAAGCAGACTTTAAGGTTTTCTCAAATAATTCTTACTCATATTTCAAAAATCTCGAGGTTCATCTGATCCTCTGTTTGACCTCTGACAAACATGAGTTTTGGCACAGTCATGAAACATCTAGTCATACGGTGTGTTTACTAAACTGTTGAGGTTAATCCAAGCAGATGTCCGTGTTTAAGCAGTGGCAGGTCATAAAGCCTGTAGATACTTTTGCTCTTTAAGCCAAAATATTGTGAAATGTGGTTGGCATTTTTTTTTTTCATTAAAAATATTGAAGATTTACACACTGGGCCAGTGTTAGAGCTGCACGAGTTACTAATGACAAATTCTCCCAGGGTGTCGGGGTGGGGAGGGAACGGAATTGTATAATTTTCTCCGGCCAATTATTAAATGAATGTACATGTTACTGGGTTTGATGTATGAAGTGAATGTCATGCTGGTGCTGTAAGGACGCTCCAAGAAGTTGGTGGGACATGGAAGGCAGTATTGCACAGTGATTACTGAGGCTGAAGTCTGGCAGGTAGGCTACTGGAGTGGTTTTTATATGCTTTGCAATTGATTGACTTTCAGAGACTTTTACTAGGTTATTAATATTTAACTTTCATAGTTCTCTTCAAAAAATATCAATGATTTACTACTTGTGCAAGGAACTGAGACTTCTGTACTGGAATTCATGGAAATTAGAGAGGAATATTTTACTCTTGGCACTTCTGGCATGTGGCTCTGCAAACTCATTTCCAAGGCTTTGCCAAAGTCTGAAAACTATCAGGCAATAAATATACAAGAGTCAAAACAGAGCAACAAGAGAGAGACTGAAAGGCAGAATACTTGGTTAGAAATTCTCAGAATAATGTGTCTTCCAGCCTTGGTCTTTTCCGAGCTGATGCAGATGGGGGGCAGTTTCTAAAATAATTTTTCTCCTTTCTTGGTCACCCCAGTTGTGTCCAAAATGGATTGCAATTTCCTGCTGTAGGATTTGCTGCCACCTTGAATGGTTTATGTTTGTCATGTAGCTCTGGAATCCTAAGTATACTGGTGTGAACAGCCATGAATGCCATGTATCCCTAGGATCTCATGTATGTGAATGAATGCTTGTAAAATGCTTCAAAGTGTTATCGTTCATTTGCTGTGAAAGCTCCTGCATTGCAGGGGAGAGGAAATGTCTTCTGTTCATTCTGGATGTTCTTCACAACATGAGTTTTTGGAAAAGAGAATTGCTTGAGGTATTTTGGAAACTTACCTGTAGCAGCTGTGTTGCTCTTCAGAAATGAAGAGGAGAAAGACAATAGACCCTTCAAGCCTCATCTCAATTACCAGTAAAATCTGTGAGGAACTGTATTATGAAACAAGTCTTCTTGATATGTTTAAATCAGATTTTTTTTTTTTTAATGGCAACTAGTATTTTTGATTGCATTTGAATAAGTATAAATGGGTTTTAACTGTAGTATCCAAATAGCAATTAATTGGTTTCTGGACTCAGTGTTACAGTTTATTGCATAGGTGAAAATTATTCTTATGAGCCCATTGACATTATTACCTGGATAATGCAATTCCACTTTTGATTTAAGTTGTTTCTATCTAACTATTTAAACCTGCTAGCTCAGCTTACATTTGCAGAGCTGTAGGGCTGTTGAGTTAAAAATATATATAATCTGTTTTTCTCATGCAGCTTGTATCAGGGCTGAGAAAGACACTAATACTTTGCGTTTGAAAGGTATATCCCTTGCATCTCCTGTGTTCAGGAACAGCTTGTCTCCATTAGAAAGAAAAAAATGGTGAGGAAACAAAGAAAAAAAAAATGGTTTGGCTTTGCTTAAGTTTCAAAATCCTACTTGGAGAAACCAGCTAGGAGAGGATGGATGTTTAAGACGATCATCAGGATATTGTGACTGTGTGAAGACAGTCAGAGACAGTTGGTTAAATTGGCAAAGCGTGTTGCCTTGAAGAATTCACAGAACTGGAAAGCAAAGGAATCTGGACAGGGTGAGGCTTTTATTCACTGTGTCTAGATGGCTTGCAGAAGAAAGTCATGGATAGGGAGATGGATGAGGTAAGAATCAGGGGCCAAGTGGCTGCTTCTGTGAACTGAGTGTTTCTTCCTGGGTCCTTGTGACCAGCTCAAATATTCTCTCCTCCCTCTGTCTGGCATGTATCAAAGTGGTTATTTTTTTTCATTGCATACTAAAATTAGTGAAGGGGTACTTATTTCTTGGTATATTGAGCAGAGGTGGAGATGTATTAATGTGATTGTACTTTGTATGCATAAAAGTGTAGGGCTGGAAAGGTTCTCCTGGTTCCTCAGGGCAGGTCCCAAGCAGGACTGACATTGCTTAGGACTTTAAAACCTGCTGTGGCCACTTTGCTAAAACACATCTGTAAGAAGTCATGGTCAACCTAGAACTGTCTAAAACTGGAATGTGCAGCTCTGACATAGATTATGACTCCTGTGGCTGCTTAAATGGTAGAAGTCATTGAAATCCATAGGACAGTGGTTGTGGAAAAGTATATGTGTTGGTGAATAAAGTAAACTAATAAGCATCAATGTGCATTTCATAGGCAGGGTTTAAATTTTTTCTGTTTCTTTTAAAATTGTCCAACAAAACATTAGATGCTTAAAATAAATAGCAAGTCGGTACTTTCCTGCCAAATGTATTACCAAATGCCTTGGTTGAATTGCAAGCTACTGAAAGGGCCTAGTTTTCTTCATTGTGGAGGTTCTGTCATTGATTTAAATGTAGTATTTCAACCTCTTTATCCTCTACAAGACTGCAAAACAGTGAAGGAGGGGGAAAAGAAGGTGAAGCAGTTCTGCTCTAGCAAGGAGCATGTAGACATAATATCATGCTTGGGTTTGCATTTAGAATCACAGAATTGTTTGGGTTGGAAAAGACCTTTAAGATCATCAAGTCCAACTGTTAACACAGCATTGCCAAGACACTGCTAAACCATGCCTCTCAACAAGGTCTTTTAAACACCTCCAGGGATGGTGACTCAACCACCTTCCTGGGCAGCCTGTTCCAGCGCCTGACAACCCTCTGGGTGAAGAAATTTCTCCTTATATCCAACCTAAACCTCCCCGGCGCAACTGGAGGCCATTTCTTCTTGTCCTGTTGCTTGTTACTTGGGAGTAGAGACTGACCCCCACCACCACTTCCTTTCACGTAGTAGTAGAGAGTACCTTTGTTGCCTTTGTAACAGTAACCAGGTGTGTGCTTTCAGCCTGGTCAGAGGGCTTTCTGGAGCTGGAAGGGGGACGTACAGCAGTCTTTTCCCTCTGGTGATGTTTCTCGCTCTAATCTGGGTATGCCTTGTGTGGGTCATGGCAAACTTTAACCTCAGTGTGGCTAGAAGTGCCACAGTAGCAAGGTGGAGCTCTGAGCTTTAAAAGGGATGCGAGAAGCTGGGAAATACTTAATCCATGACGAATTTTGCTCTGCATGCCTGTCTACCCACTGTTACCTGAGATAGCAAGAATTACCTTTGGTTTTCCTGCGCAAGTTGCAGTGTAGAGGTCTCCTTAAACAGCTCTGAAATGAAAAGGTTCCTTCTCTGTTATAGTAACTTTTTCTTACTAAAACAGTTCTGTTCAACAATGTAAGTGCATGTGCCGTGATGTTAGGAATGTTCATCTGTGTTACCGTAGTGAATGGAAAAACAACTCTAGCAGGTTTTGAGGAGCAGTATATTAGGTTTGGATCAGCCTTAGAGCTGATGACCTTGTGGCCATGCAAAAACAAAAAAAGCTGGCAAGCACCCAGATCATCTTCTATGGTTAAGTATTAATTGTCTGCAGACAATTGTCTGTCAAGAAGAATTACAATAACGAGAGGATATAACTTAATCTTGCTCGTTTGCAGTCTCATATGCTTTTTCTGAGCACTTGATATGGTCATTGCCCACTGTTAACACAGGGAATAAGGCATTGGGGATTGGTGATCTGTGCTTCTCCAACTGGTAAACCCATTCTGCTAGCCAGCATGAAAGTGGGTTTTTTAATCATTTCTACCCCAGGGCATTTGTTGCCTGACTAATTTCATGGCTCTACAGTTAAGCAGCAAGATTTCTGTGTGACGGTGTTAGAGAAAGAGCCTGTTTCACAGAGATGCAATTCATCTGTATGCACAGGGTCAGTGTGAGATTTAAACCCTGTTTAAGACCTTTTTAAGCTCCTTGGGCTTAACTGTTTCGTAGGTTGTTGCTTTGCAGAAGTGAGGGTGTTTGACACTGTAAGAATAATGGGTAAACTATTTTGACACTTTGTGGGTATTTTATTTTGGAAGGAAGGTAATAACCTGCTGCAGCCTGGGAATTGTGAGCTTGAATTTTGTTGTGTATTCTTTTTGGATGCAAGTCACTTAGGACTTAGAATTACATTGCCAAAATAAGTGGGATCTTTATAGTTTTTTTTGGGATCTTGAAAGCCTTCTACCTCTGTTCAGTAGTTTTCCATATTGAGAAGGGAATGATTTATTTGTACAACAGTACCTGTTGTTGTGGTTTGTTCTTAGCCAGGCTGATCTAAAGACTTCTGGTAGTTTTCAACCTTGTGAGAAGTCTGAAAAATACATCAGCATAAGCTCTTGGCTCCTACCCCAGTACTTTATTTTCTTAAAACAAGTGTTTTGGTAATTAAAAGGTGATGAAATGGTTTCCTGACTTTTTATTGCTATGCAAATAACTTTTAGATATTGATCAGAGAAATCTAATTCTTTGAGTTAGTGTTTTTCTCAGTTTTGGGATCGGAGCTGTATAGAGTTTTCTGTGAGTTTTTTGAGCCTTTTTTATTTTTGAGAAACTCCAGAAAGTTTACCTGATTCCCTGGGTCATAAATGAAATGTTATCACCAGCTTCATATACTTAACTTCAGGGATTTGCTTATGATAGTAATTTTCAATGTAGCTTGGGGAAATTGTGTTAGTGGACAGGTGCCTACAGTAAAACTGGGCTGGGTTACTTCCTTCCAGCTCTAGATGGACATCTCCTCCAGGGAGTATGGGTGCTCTTCTGGAGTCTGCAGAGGCCAGCAGGAACCCAGAAAATTACCTTGCAGCTTTTTTGCTCTTTCCCTGTCCCATATCTGCTTGCTTCCTTTCTGTGTAGAAGAGTATCGGTAAATGTGACTGTCTTGGTGCTTGTGTTCTTGAATCACACCCCATGATTTCTGGATGCTCATGATGGCTGTTCTTAAATTTGAGGCAAGGACAACTGAACCTATGTAGCTTTTTGAGTCTGTGTTATCTCATTCCATGCTTTAGGGTAGGAACTGAAGTAGAAAAATGGACAATGTCTGGACATGCTCTCAAGCAACTGGCGCCAGGTGACCCTGCTTGAACAAGGGGGCTGGACAAGGTGACCTCCAGAGGTCCCTTTCAGCCTCAACCATTCTGCAATTCTGATGAAGAATCAATTGCCTGTGTGCAGTATATTTAGTTAAATAGTGGTATGTTTAAATGTACAGGCATACAAGGAATGTACTGTTGTGTAAGAGAGATAATTATGTAACCATTATGAGGAAAAATGAATCATTTTTGCCTGTAATTGTGATATGTCACTGGGCTTTTAGTGATTGTTTGCTTCATGTTCTAAAGCAGTAGTATCTACACAGAAGGTGGTCATGTTTATTTTTTGAATAGGAAAGTGAAAAGGGATATCCTTCTTAAGGTCTATGCTTCAAGTCCTAAGTTCCAAAAAGGAAGAGCAACCTGATGAGATGTGTGTTTTCACTCTCTTTCAGGTGATTGAGAATGGGCCCTCAAGGATGCTAACTCTACAATGGGAAGTGTCACACTTCGCTATTTCTGCTATGGGTGCCTTTTCACATCCGTGACCTGGACACTGCTGCTCTTTGTTTATTTTAACTTCAGTGAAGAGAACCAATCCTTCAAGAATGTGCCCGTCAAGGGGCTGGAACCTCAGAGGCCATTTCCAAAAAAATTCTACCCCCGTTTTACGCGAGGGCCTGTTCATATACCTGAATTGCAACAGAAAGAGAATAAGATAGGAAATCCTCTTGGAAATCATGTCCAGAACCCAGTTAAGGGGCAGGTAGAATTCTCTCCTGAGATGGGTAAGTAGTTTTCAGTGCTGGTGACAAAATTATTGTAACAGTAGATACCATGAGGTATTAAGGTTGGCTAGTTTGTTTTTAAAGGATTGCAGGGAAAATTGTGTAATGAAGTAGTTCTGTTTGTTAAAATGCAGGTGGTTCTGGTGACTGTCTTCATTAGGAATTACTCAAAATTTATTCAGTTGTGTTTAATCCAAAATATAGTATTCCCAACAGTTACAGCTGTGCTGTATAAGGGCTAATAGGAAAGACTGGATTACAGCAAGTTGTCTACCCTTGATATAGCTGCTGCTTTCGAAAGGCGCAGTGTATTCTTGTTTCCTATCTTACTCCTATGCTGACTGGGCTCAAACACATGAACTTTTATTAGCCACAGAGAAACTCTACTCATATGCAGTAATTAAAAATAGCTTGATAACAGTACACAATGAAGAGGACCCATTGATTTGGAGAATATCCTTGGAGTATGAAATCATCCACAAAAATGTGTGTGGGATAAATTGCAATGAAAGATTTATTGAGATAACAGTGGTTGGGGCCAAATCCTGCTTACTTTGCACCAAAAGGGGTCTGTGTGTTTCATTGGAACGTATTTCATCAACGAGATGGTTTGGGTTTGTCTTCCAAAGTAAAATGCTTTTTATATTTAACTGTTTACAGCTTAGTGTTCGCTGTTGTGTTCAGATACTCAAGCTGAGGCATGTGGCACACTGGCCTGCAAACTTGCTTTAAGTCTAGAGGCAGACGTTGTGTTGTGGTGTCAGTGTCTGCTGCTTTGGGAATTATCACACAGTACCCTTCATAGCCAGGAGTTTAATACTCCTGTCTCATTGAAGTTTTCTGTCATTACTTTGGATGAATGCAGGGACCACCAGCCTCAAGAGTTTATAGAACTTCACTAAACTTCAGTTTCCAAGTTGGTCATTGGACCAGTGTAAATATGTAGAAGAAATGCCAATTCAGGTTGCCCTGTGGCATTACAAATATTTATCAGTTCACTGCAAAAAGCACAAGAGCCAAATGAGGTGAAGGCCAGTCCAGAGGTGGCCATTTCTTTCCAACTATTTAGCACTGGCTGGGAAAGAAATTGAACCTTTGAGAAGTCCTTTGATCTTCAAACCAAGTGACTGGTTTGGTTGGTGGGAGCCAAGGGGAATTACAGTGCCAGGATAAATTCCACGTGAATCACCAGGTGACAGCTGGCTCGCTCACTGTCAGAATTAGATCAGGTGCTGCAGGAGAGGGCTTCCTGTCTATCTAGGGTAGGGCAGTGATAAACACACAAAGCATAAAAAAATGCAAAGAAATTTGGCATATGATAGCCAAAACCAAATGTCATGAGGTAGGACAACCTGTCTTTTTTTTTTTTTTTATTTTATTCTGAGAGAGCTGTGTAGCACTGCTAAGTAAAGCCTAAACTGATGTTTTGATTGCAAAGCCCTTATTTTCCAAGGGCTTTTACCTGCTGCTTGGAGTGAAATCTTTCAGGCCTTTTGCGTGCTTTTTGGATATTTTTCTTCATGAGAAGAATGTTTTAAAAATATTAGCATTCCTTCTTGTTTATATTCAGAAGATCAGAAAAAGTAGTTAGTAGCTGGTTATGGACGGATTACAGAACTTGGTGTGTGGTTCTTAAGCTTGTGCTTTGTATAAAGAAAATGTTTTAAGTTGACCTGGTGGTGCAGTGTTACTGTGACACTGAGTATTCAAGAGTGAATGAGCTGGGTTTCTGAAGTGACAAGCCAGAAACCTTCCTGTGGCAATGCACCTGGTTCAAAGGCAGACTGACTAACTGCTTTAGACCACTGGTGCCGGAAAAGTGGCACTGCCACTGTGAACAGACCTCATTCCTGTCCCCCTGATACAGCTTATCCACAGTGGGAGCACTCCTCCATGAGCATGATAGTGTCAGTCACCACAAGACACACTATGTGAGTGTATCCCATGTCTTCTCCAGGTACCTCTACTCAGCACTTCTTACTTGGTCCTGCACAAATGTCAAGGCGTCTACTCTTGAGGTGTTTAATAGCACAGCTGCATTTCCTCTGCTGTGCTCAAGACTGAAAGTGGCAGGAAATGTAAATGGTGGGAATGTTAACACACAGAATTCCCTCCAGGAAGTCATCTGGTACCTATAGTTAGACTTTGCTGAAGGACAAACTGGTAGTGACACAGCTGTGTTCTGAAGGCCAACCAGGACTACTTGTTTGAAAAGGAGAAAGGCTTCAAAACTTTTTTTTTAATGACCTTTTCTTCTGTCCTGTTTTTTAACCCATCTTGTTTTCCCCAGACCTCAGCTCAGCTGGCTTTAGTGTAGCTGTTGAAAACTGGAGTACACAAGGCATGAGGAGAGGCTGAGAGGATTGGGTTTACTCTGCCTTAGAGAAAAGGCTAGGGTGAGAGTTTATTGCTGTCAACAGCAACTTAATGGGAGGCTGTAGGGAAGATGAGCCAGACTCCTTCTGGAAGTGCATGGTATTATGATAAGAAATTAAAGCAAGGAGATTTTTATTAGGTAAGAGGAAAAACATTTTCAGTGTGGTGGTGGTCAATGCTTGAACAGGGACGTGAAGAGGTTGTTGATCTTCATCCTTGGACATACTGGAGTCTTTCAGAGCTTAACTGGACAAGATCTGAGCAACCTGATCTATGAGAACCTGCTTTGAGCAGGGGATTAGACCAGATGTCCCTTCTAACCTACGTTAGTCTATGATTCTGTGAAACATATTATCCTGGATGTATGGTAGCATGTGAATGAGGAACCCCCTTGTTAATTTTATGCAGGTTTTGAACCATGTGAAGGTGATGGACAGGGTGGAAGGAGGTAGATTATATGATCCCTGCTCACTTCGTGTACTGAAATTTCAGTGAAATTGCTTCTGTAGCTTGCCAGTAGCTGGAGAGGACATGTGCAGCCAGCTGAACAGACAATAAAAAAATCATTGCTCTGCTACCTGTTGTCACAGAAGTGGCTAGCAGGCACAGGTGGTAGCTACCACTTCATTTCTCTCTTTTTTTTTTTTTTTCTGTAGAAGAGCTGAGTGAAGCACAATAATGTTTTGTTTCTCTTCATGCTGGTGAGTTATATGGCTCGGTGAGAGAGAAGGCTGTGGCACTGAGTCAAGGCAGGCAGGATGGCACTGAGGATTTCAACCTTGGCCTCGAGCACTGTACCTATTTATACCACCAATTGCTGCCTCTGACATGCTCAGCAACAGTTGATGCTTCTGCTAAAATAATCAATGAAGTGCTAGCTCCGCTTTACTTGCTGTCAAAGTCTCAGGTGATATAAACAAGAAGTTTACATTTTTTTACAGCTATTTTTATGCTCCTGCAGACTTGAGGAAACTGTATGAAATTGGAGCTGCTATTGTGAGGGATTTTCTCTCTCAAAAATCCTGTTACAGTCCCATCATCTGTATGGTCAAGTGCTGATGCATTGCATGCCAAAGTCTATCCTCTTGCTTGTTTGATGTTAGTTTTTAGGTGGTGCTAACAATTAGAGGCTATTTAAGTGAAGAGAGCGTGTCTGGTAAGGCAATAAACACAATGGAGCCAGCAGTCTTTGGAGGATGATTTCATTTTATTATAGCTGCAAGGGCTACTCCTAAGTACTACCTGTTGTGAGGGGTAACAAAAATAGTTGCTCAAAACTACGCTTTGCAAAATGAGGGATTTTTGAAGAATGTAATGGATTATAGGGGAGGCTAAAGCATGCATTTCAGTCCTTAATTGTTTCCAAAGGGTATTTTTGAGCCTGTTAACTGATCTTGGTATATTTATTTTGCAGGAATGATTTTTAATGAAGAAGATCAGGAAGTGAGAGACTTGGGCTATCAGAAGCATGCTTTCAACATGCTTATCAGTAATCGGCTGGGATACCACAGGGAGGTGCCTGATACAAGAGATGCGAAGTATGTACTAATTTTTGGAGAGAACATGGAATAATTTCATGTGCTTAAGGACTTGTTACTCATCTTATACATGATGTAGTATTTAACATTTTTGGTATTACATTTCTGTTAGATATTCTTTCAGCCTCATGTGTTGCTGAAAGCAGTTTTTCAGCTATTTAAATAGGAGTGCTTGAGGTTAGAATTTTTTATTCTTTGGTCTCTTCTGTCTTTTTTGATTAAATATAATTTGTGGAGATCTAATTTTTTGCCAGCTGGAAGAGATATGCGATAGGTAGAGCCCCACAGAAACCAGGGTCCGTGCAAAAAGAAAGACTGCTACTCCCTGAAAGCAGATTTTTTTCCTGATTCTTAATTCACTTTAAGAATGATTAATGAAGAACCAGAGCGGATATATACTTATTCAAACTTTGACCATGTTAATTTAATTTCTGTGAGTAGTAGGGTTGGCAGACAGCTATTTTGATAGAAACAAGATTCCAAAAATAATCCTTTAAATGAAAGTCAATGTGGAAAAGACCTAGGATTCAACCGAAGATTGCACATTCTATATGTCTTTCATCTTGCTAGCTGTGTACTCAATTACTTAGAGCATGCTACCATATTTTTATTTTTTGAAGCTTCATTTTGAGATGCTCAGTGCTGTAACTACCAGAAGAAATGCTATCATTCTGTTTGGTGTCTTTGAAAGATGGGCATTAAATGTTCCATTAATTAAAGAGAGACTGTCACCTTATGTACTACTTCATGTTTGTTGTAAGCCTGCAGAGGATAAGGTAGAAGAATGACTGATGCCAAAGGCTCTGTGTTTCTCAGTTAAAATCTTTGCTTGGTATCTGGATTGCACTGCCCCAAATACTTTCTATTAAAAACCAGATTTTTTTTTGCTATAATCTGTCTGATGCATATCCCACCACTATAACAATGACAAAAAAACATGTCATTGAATTGAAAAATAAACAAACTACATCTGTTTCTCTAATGGATTCTCTGGTGTGGGTAAATGTAATGAATGCTATTGCTGAAACATCTCTCCCCAGAGCTAAATTCATTCCAAGTCAATGAAGACTTTCCTTGTATACCTCTGGGTTTTCATTTATAGTTTATTTTTATTGAATTCCCTCATGCCTGGCATCTTCAGATGGCATTAGTCTGTGATACTGTGCCCTATTAGAAGTATGGCCAAAATTTGAAAATAAGGAGAAAGAAAATGATCTGCTTTGAGTGGGATTCATCTTGCAGATTAAGATGCTTAAATTTTGATGGCTATACATTAATCAATTGTCTCTGCTTTTATTATAATTGGCAGAGATCCAGTTAATGCAGTTAGTGGAGCATGCAGAGATCTGCAGATGACAAAATGCACTTGTCAGCCTTAGGGTGAGCTGAACACTGTCTGTACTCCACTGACAGCAGTGACTAGACTTAGTGTCTTAATCTGCGGGCTTAATCCCAGCCTTGGTTGTCTAAATAGCACCATTGAAGGTATTCAGAGATATCCGACCTAGTCTCCAGCAGCTGGCCAATAAAGTTGTGGGTTTTCTTAGGCCTCATGTCATATTTGACGTTCTTGTACATGTCTCAGATACCCAAGGGTACTAGACGGTGTTTTGACAGCTGAAACAAACCCATTAGTGTTTTCTCTTGTTTATGTCTTGAGGATCTGTGATTCTCATTCCCACCCCAATCCATCATATACTGTTTTCTAACAATTAGCAATGTTAATTATAAGTCTGTATTATGTGGAGAGTATCTTACTATGCTGAGTCCTACTACAGATGTTATATGCCTGGGCTCTTTATGTTCAAGTTAGGGGTTCTTGCTGTGCCTTTAAAGTTTGCTTGTTACTTACGAAGTTTCAGTAGTGACCTATGGAATTTCCACTGAAAATAAAGTGCTAACTATTATGTTTCTGCTTGCAGATGTAGAGAGAAGTCCTATCCTTCTGATCTGCCCTCTGCCAGTGTTGTTATCTGTTTCTACAATGAAGCACTTTCTGCCCTGCTTCGCACCGTACACAGCGTCCTGGATCGTACTCCTGCACACCTTCTTCATGAAGTTATTTTGGTGGATGACAACAGTGAATTGGGTGAGAGAACCTTTCAGTAATATTTTGGTTGGTACTTATGCTTCTTGACCTTCCTAACTCTTCCTGTGTTTATTGACTGGTCGTAATAAAAACATGGAAGCCATGATGCAAAACCAACGTGTACTGCAGTCCCATCTCCAAGAAGTGCCAGCCGGTAAGGATGCATGATGTTCTGAGAAGCCCAAGATGACATCCCCGTTGTTACCGGTGCCATTTTACTGATGAGCTTTGTATCATACAGACTTTAACATTCAAAACCAGGTTTTGAAGCTGATAGTGAGGAGTGTGTATTTGCAGAGCGGGTGATTAAGCCAGTCGTTTATAGTTAGCTGTTTTTAACAGTACAGTGCTTGGGCTGCTCTGGTGCACAGAGCAGATTACACTGATCTTTCCGTAAACTTTGTGGGCCAGTACTAATTGTGAATGCATCTGAAAGGAATTGAGTGTACATAGCCTCAGCTGTGGTTCTTGCAAATAAGTTGATGTGGCACTACGGAAACAGTGCGTCAGTTTTGTTGTACTTGCTCAACATTTCAGACTGGTGGCATGCTGGGACGGAGCTCAGCTTTGCTGGGAGGGCTCTGCGTGGCTCTCGCACAGCCTCTTGTGGCCACCCTAGGAGTAGCTGTCCTTGGGTCTCGCTGGAGAAGCCTCTGCTTCCTCAGTCTGGGAGGGGCCCTAGAGTGGTAGACCTTGCAGAATTGCTTTACTGTTGTTGAAAGGTTGATGCTTCTGCATTTTTTTTCTCGCATGATGGACAAGGCAAAGACAGACACGTAACTGGAGCATTTTGGCACTTCAAAAGTAAGATGCCTGCTGAGGAATGTGGTGGTGTAGCAGTACTTGCCAGCAGGACTGTGCAAGTTCCCTGCTCGCCTCTCTGTACAAGTCCACAACTTCTTTGAATTTTTAAAATTATTTTTAGATTGTATTTTTCTTAGTACATATAATTAGCTCCCTTGGTCTCATTGTTTGGTTTTCCTCTAAGAGGCTAATTAATTGTGTATAAGTAGAATGAAATTTGCTTGTTCTGCAGCTAGTTCATTTCTCTGAGGTCAGATCAAATGTTAAGATACAGGAGGCCACAAAGATCAAGCACTCTGTCCCTTGCTGGTAAGAATGCGCAATATTTAAAAGCCTGTTTTGTTTTGTGTTTTGGAAGCAATATGTACTCTTTGCTACAAAGTCTGTTGTGCAATTTGTTTTAAAGTTTTGTAACCTTCATATTCAGAACTAAGCTTACTTCAAAACTCAGTCTGAATATGGTGATGCTTTTGGTTAATGCCTGTGTTTAGGCAGTAATACCATCACTCTTCTGGTCTCTTGCTAATTTGAATGCCAAATTGGGTTCAGAACATTCAAGTAGGCACTTTTGCCTGTCTGACTTCAAATGAGCATGTTTTGAAGACGAAGATGAGAGGAGAGATTGTTTATACAGGCAATTAATGCTATCAATGATGCTTGCCCTGCTGCTTAATTTTAATGGATTGAATTCTACAGCTGCAGAAGGGCAAAGCTGGTTTGGTATCAGGAAATGGACAAAGACTTTGGCTGTGCCATGGATCTCATGAGCTTGCTTAATCTCTATGCTTTTTTTAAAATTCATTTTCTCTACGTTACCTACTTCCTGAAATGGTATCTTAGGTGAAATTCTGCCTATTTCTTCATCTTTAAATATAGGAGCTCTGCTGCACATCAGTGCTGTTGTGCAGAGTTTGGGTCCTTGCATCTAGTTTTGCCTCAGAGAGCTTCTTACACTCAATTGTCAACAGTCTTACCAGCTGAGTGGGCATTTCTATGGCTCAGCTGAGCCCACTGTTATATTTTTCTTACCCTTGCTGCAAGGCAGGGTTTCTTCTTCCAGTACAACCTCTTTCTCCCTGATCTTAGCTTTACCTGTTGTGGAACAGCCTACAGGTTATGTTGAAGACTATTGATGGAGGCATTCTTCTACGCAGAAGAGGAGATTGAAGAATAGAAAGGGAGCAAATTGTCTGCAACACAGTACTTTGAAATAATAACACGCCTGACTCCCATCCTAGATTTCTCTTATGTGGAGGAGCCTTTGTTGCGTAGATATGGAGCAAGATAATGGCTAAAGTAATTTTGGGAGTTTGTCTACTGGGTAAAAGGCAGCAATTCTCTCCTTGGAGCAAAATTTCTCAGACAGGCTCTATTTCTAGTGGACATGAAGCTGACACCTATTAACAGTGAAAACCCTAAAAGCTGTCTGAGACTAAATTGCCTGTTGAGAGTGATCCACGATATGTTCAGTTCGAGGCAGTGGCTGGGCACTGTTTCCAGCAAAATGCTAGTTTGGGTTGTAACTGTTCTCTGAGAGCCTGTTAGCCCTTAGGTACTACTGGCTCTTACATTCTGCTGCTCAGGCCTGTGTTGTGGGCTTGGTTTAGCTATCAGTATGGACATAACCTTTTTTCTTTCCTTCTGCTGTTTTCAGAAGTTTGCACATGCAAAACTATTTCTGCTTGTGTTGTGCATCCTTTCATGCAGCCTTATCTGCCCTAAATGCTGAGTTTAACTGACCTTTTCTGCTTTGTGCTAGCCCTTTGTTTTTTGCAGTTGTGCACTCTTTCCCTTGCTGTGATACATCAGATGAAGAACGGTTCAAGCACTAGTTATTTTAGGTTTACAAATCCTTCTGCCCCGCTTTATTTGGATATCTTATTTGGGTAGCACCCTAGAGATGACTTTATTTCATGAACTTTCTAGGAGACTTTCTCAAAAAAGAAAACTTTCCTTTTGACTCTGGCATATGATGTCACATTCAAGACCAGGAGAGAGAATTCCTATGACCCAAATGAGTTCTGTCTGCATCTCTCCAGAGAATTCTCTTTGTCCTAGAGTATTTTTGCCTCAAGCACCGTATTTGCTATGTGGTACCTTCTTGTTTTGATCCATGATGCCACCTTGCAGGTACAAAGGCTGAGATCTTAATGGTTGGAGTTCCTTCTGGGAATGTCCTTTTCAGTCTTCCTGTCCAAAAGTTCTTGTACATCCTAAAGGTTACAGCTCTGGCTTCCACATGTATTCCTTTGGCATTTGATCTTGTTAACAGCAACTTTAATGTTTGATCTGACATTCATCAGAACAGTAATATTTATTCCAGCATGTCCTCTGTTGAAAGGCTGTCTGCCTCTTTATACCAAGGTTCTCTAGGAATTCTCAGCTGGCTTCTTGTATTTCTTCATCATTTTATATTCCTCTTTATTACTCCATAAGCTATTGACTTATGTTTTTCTATTACTTTAGCCTTCATGTGTCCATATTAAAGCAGGACCACTAAAGAGAATGTTAGAAACCACTGTCCTCGCGTGAGAAAAGACATTACTCTTAAAACCCCATCGATGTTAGTTAAGTTACTGTAGTTCCAGTGAACTTTGCTCTCCTTCAAAAGCACGTGCTTGCCAGCAGTGTCTTTGATCCTTTTGTATTTTAGAAAAGCAACCACCTGTGAATGAGTTGTACTTTGTATCTGCTGTTACATCAGCTAAGCCGGTACAGATAATGAAAGGTGTCTTCATGCTTCTTTTGAGTGTCGGCATTTGTTTTAGTGTATAGAACATAGTAATTAAAATCACTTGCCTGTGTGAAAGGGCTTTCGTAACGGTTGCAAATGAGTCACCATGAGAGGAATTTGGAAATGCTATTTCTTTGTACAGAGCCTTTTATTGTTGTTTTTTTTTTTTTAGCAGCAGTAATTCCTTTTAGCATAGAATCTAGTAATTCCAGTTAACTTGAGTCATATTGTACTAAAGGCTCTGCAAACAGAGCAAAAGACAACAATCCAGTCTGTATTCAGGAAACCAAGGCTAAGAATAAAACCTGAGATGGTGGTAGTGCATAGAAAGTTAATTGGGAAAATACAAGGAAGTGCTTAGCAGCGGGAATGTGCCTTGTGGAAGGCCCAGTCATATGGTCCATCACCCTCTTCAGTGCAGGGTATGTGTCTGCTTTGTCCATGTGGGTTTCCACAACACAGCAGGAAAAAGTGAAGCAGTTAATAGGAAAATGTGTGAATAAAACAACAACAAAAAAAGCAAACCCAAAATTGGGATGACTGTCCTTTTGATACTCCTGGTTTGAAGCTGTGCTGCATTGAGGTAGGTTTTTGATCAAGTTTTTACCCCTTTTTGAGTTGAACATTTTGGGACTTTAAACAAAGCTTTCACAACTTCCATCCTGTTACTGAACTGGTGTTTTCTTTTTCTCAGCTGACTTGAAGAAAGACTTGGATGAATATGTTAAAACTCAGCTTCCAAAAACCACAAAATTGGTAAGAAATGAGAAGCGGGAAGGCTTGATTCGAGGAAGGATGATTGGAGCCTCTCATGCCACAGGTACACTTTCTTATTTCTCTTTTCCTTGCATGCTTTGACTGTATGTTAATTGAGTGACTTCTCTTTCTGCAGTGCAGCTCTGTTTAATCCATCAGAATGACTTGGTTTAAAATCCACAGCATGTTGAATGTTTGACCTGTGATTGCTTTAGCCCACGGTAGGGGTTCTGCATGTCATGCTGTGTTCTAAGCTACACAACTTAGTGCAGGGGAGGAAAGATTTGGGGTAATGGTACCTGAGGTGAGAGACACTTCAGCAATTGTTTCAGAATATCAGTGACGTTGAAAATGCGTTAATTGCATTGATCTTCGGCTTTTATGTTAACCCCTGTTGCAACAGGTACACAAAGTGTCTTCAGTGATACCTGCACAATCATAACTGGAGACCCTAACTAACATTACCTGTGTATTTAAATGTTTACATCATGCAGTTGACCATGATCTTTATAAAGCTTTCTCCAGTATTTCCTTATAGCTTTACTGAATTCGTCCTCACCTGAGGTTTTTCTG
Source organism: Bucorvus abyssinicus (assembly GCA_009769605.1). Lineage (NCBI taxonomy): Eukaryota > Metazoa > Chordata > Aves > Bucerotiformes > Bucorvidae > Bucorvus > Bucorvus abyssinicus. The sequence continues at coordinate 8,440,135 of CM020028.1, read as the reverse complement.
TTACTCAGTGAGAAGGAAGCAAGGAGGACTTGGAACTTGCTTATATGTAGAGTAGATGTAATAAATTGACTATTTTTATTGTTTGAAATTAACTTTATGAAGTCTATGCTGTGTAAGAGGGCGGAGATGTTTCTTCAAGTCACCCAAACAATGACTTCACAAATTTGGAGCCAAATTTGAGTATCTTTTAAAACTTGTCTGAGCTGTTGATTTGGGTTTTTCCTTCCTGTGGAAGTTTACTTTTGATAAAATGAGTTAATTTTTTTAGAGCGTCAGTGAAACAAAACCAGCATTTGACAAAATTTAGTGAGGCAATGTAGAATTTTCCCCATTCCTGCCCTGAGCATCCATCTGTGCTAGGCATTGTGGTTGCAGAATATTTTCTGCATGTTTCATGTGAAAACTGTCTCTCTAAAGTGGCAAACTGCTTCCTTATTAAGGTAATCTGGTTTCTAATTCACCAATCTAATTGTCAGACAAGTTTTTCTGTTATTGCTGTGAGTGTTAATTGGAATAAACAATATTTGGTGCTTTATATACACTGCACCTGTTACCGTAATATGCTTCTGGTTAAATTCTTTGGTGCATGAGAAAGTATGTGCTACTTTCTCAAATAATTTTGAGTGGCAGATAAAGTATCTTAATTGGTGTTTACTCATTAGCATTGTAATGGCATAATCCAGGAGAAGACTACGCTTTCCAAGCTGTGGTAGGATTCCTTTGAGTTAGTGCAATTTTAATTCATTTTGTTGCTCTTCTGAAGTGCTGGAGTCTTTTTTTTTTTCCTGGGGTTTTTTTTGTTTGTTTTTGTTCTCCTCAGTTGAATACTGTCGTTAATGGGTGACTGGTTATATTCGTATGTCTCAAAGTTGTTTTCTTTAAAGCTCTTTCCAATCTCTTCCATGTTATTCTTGTGTTACATAAATTTTATGTGGTGTTAAAAAAGCCAATGACTTTTGAGACCAACCTGAAGGTCTCTCATGGATCACATTGCCCTCTCTGACCATAGTGGATAATCCCCATGTAAACTGATGGGACTGAAGTGTTGCTTGGTGTAATACTGGTGGATTTGGCTATGCCCATTTAGGGCATTCACTCTCCTTTTAAACTGGTATGAATCCATAATCACTTTAGAGCTAATGAGATGGGGAGATGCTCTATGTTCCTTTATATTCAGGAATTGAAATATTGTGGCCTGTGTCATGGATGAATGCAGATCAATTCATCAGAATGACTTGGTTTAAAATGCACAGATCTTAGCTGCAACAGTAACTGGATGGATGCTGAAGTGTGGTAAGCAGTAAGCCCAAGGTGATAACAGTCAGTGGACAAAACCAGCATTGTCATGGGGATAATTCATCCAGCCCAGTATCTCTCATCTTTGGCTGTCTGGGTAGTTTCTAATTCACCAATCTAATTGCCATGGGAAGTGCTCTGCATTAGGACAAATGCACCTCCTGACTCTCAGAGTGCTGGTCTGATGAAGTTTCACTTAAATTACAGTAGCTCTGCTGAATCTGGGTAGAAAACCCGATGATTATAAAACCCTGTTGAAGAAATGCAAATAATGGCCCACTTGTAAGCAATTCATAGCTCAGCGTGAGGAGTCAAGATCTACCTTCTGCCTTCGTGACTGAACCAATCCCTGTGGAGTCTCTGATTTGTCAGTGCTTCCCCTCTGTTTCACGGAGTGGTGAGGATACTGCCAATACCCTGCTGCCAAGATAACTGCATATGCCTTTGTGTGTTTCATGTTACCATGCATCTTTGTGTTTTATGTGCTTTGGCCTCTGTAGGGAAAGTCCTGGTATTCCTGGACAGTCACTGTGAGGTGAACGAGATGTGGTTACAACCTCTGCTGACTCCCATCAGAGAAGATCACAAGACTGTGGTGTGCCCTGTGATTGACATAATCAGCGCTGACACACTTTCCTACAGCTCTTCCCCAGTTGTGCGTGGAGGGTTTAACTGGGGCCTGCACTTTAAATGGGATCTGGTTCCTTTGTCAGAACTGGAAGGACCCGAGGGAGCAACTGCTCCAATCAAGTAAGGTTCCTCCTACGTGGCGTGAAGCTCTGTGTAACATCTGGATGAGCTGAGCATTGCATGATTAAGCATTAATCACTAAAGCATTGTGGAGTGTTATGTGGGTGTGCAGAAGCAGATGCCTAACCTGTCAAGTATCTGACTTGTTTATTTTACTTAAAAATAGTTTTGGTTACTATTGCCTATTGCAGTTTAATTTCTTGCATTTAATCATTTAATCTGTCTTATTAGGTCTAGAATGCACACTTCTAGAGAATGCTTATACCACAGCAGCTTTTGCTATTCTGTGTTAAGTCTGTCCAATAATTTCCCTTTTGAGCTATGCATTGATATTTGTTTCCACTCTGATGTGATGATTTTGATAATTTTGATAACCATCTTTGTGCTAGCAATAGCCCATGTATCCCACTAATATAGGCTCTGTAATTTCTGTGATGAAATGCTAAAAATTGCTAGATTGGGAAAATACATTTTTGTGGTAATAGGAAGGTGGTTTCCTAGATGATGGAAGAGAACACCAGAGCATGTGATAATTCTGTGTCAGCATCATTTCTTTGCTTTAGAATTCATTTCTACTTTTCCTCCCACAAGCAATTAGTTTGTCATAAAGCTTCCTGAATTGAACACACATGGATGTGAAAACCATCTTTAAAATATGACTTGCCTCTTTGCACAATGTGGCAAATGCCTAAAACTGTCTGTTCAATGCCTGTCCTATTTTTTTTTTTTTTGGTGGTCTTTTGAGACTCTGAAACAGAAGTCTTGGTAAAGCTTAACACTAGGACTTGGAAGTCACCTTCCTTAATCTGTTAATCATTGGTGTCTGTCTCACCTGTACAGGACTGGCAATGCCTGGTTCCTGCTGGACACGTAACTGTAACAGAATGATGTCAGTAGACGCCTTTTTTTAGTAGCAGACACATATGGTTCCGACATAAGAAGATCAGCTGTACCAGCGGGAATCCCTTCATGTGAAGGGCCAGTGCTGGCAGAGAAGTGGCCAGCAGCTGATTGTGCTTTTTCTGGTTGCAGGTATCTGTCTCAGTACAGAATGCAGATTTGTAAGGTGGAAGAACTTTACCTTTTTTTACAAACTGATTCCTTGCAGATAATGTGGTATTTTTATAAGATTTGCAAAGTGAATCAGAAATTGGACAGTCTCATCTCTCTTTCATTATCTTTTCATGGTCTGTAAAGAACACTTCAGGCTGCTGCAGGCAGCTCCAGCACAGGGTGCTTTGCTGTCATCTCACAGCTCTGCAGTTAGTCTTTCCACATCCACCCATCACAAGATTCTGTCTGAGAAGCCAGGAAACTTCTTAAGTTAGTTAACAGTTTGAGTGGCTTGTTTGGAAAGCGTTGCTGTGGCAGTTTCTGAAGCTAGAAGAGAAAGGATGAAGGTTAGTTCTTGATGTATTCCAGTTGTTGCATTCCTTCAACTCACTTTTAGGAAAAAATCCCATGGAATCACAGAGTCATCTGGTTGGAAGAGACTTTTAAGATCATTGAGTCCAACTGTTCACCCTGCACTGCCAGGGTCCCTAAACCATGTCCCTCAGCACCACATCCACACGGCTTTTAAACACTGCCAGGGATGGAGACTCCAGCACCTCTCTGGGCAACCTGTTCCAATGCTTAATGACCCTTTCTGTAAAGAAATTTTTCCTGATATCCAGCTTAAATTTCCCTTGACGCAACTTAAGGCCATTCCCTCTCGTCCTGTCATTCATAATATGGGAGAAGAGACCAACCCCCACCTTGATCCAACCTCCTTTCAGGTAGTTGTAGAGAGCGATAAGGTCTCCCCTCATCCTCCTCTTCTCCAGGCTAAGCAATCCCAGTTCCCTCAGCCGCTCCTTGTACGAAAAGTTCTCTAAACTCTTCACTAGTTTTGTTGCCCTTCTCTGAGCCTGCTCCAGCACCTCAACGTCCTTCTTGAAGAGAGGGGCCCAAAACTGGACACAGTGTTCAAAGTGAGGCCTCACCAGCACCGAGTACAGGGGGAAAAGGCAGAGATCTCTGTAGTTAAAGGGAGTCTAATCATCTAAAAAGATTCTGAGAGTGAAAGTGACTTTCCCTACTTAAGGGTTCTCTGGGTGCTTTGAAAAAGAAGCTACAATGCTATTTAACCTTTGAAAATGGCTTCCATCAAATGGAAAGTCTTAATGTTTTACATTTTAGAGACCTTCATAATGAGATATTTTGGTGTCAGGGATGAAGATATAGAGAGCAATCTCTCAACCCAGGATTTAAAGTGACAGAAACTCTAGTGGAAAATTGCCTGAGAGCAAGCAAGGACATCTAGGCTTAGGCTTGGTTTCATCACAGGTTTTTTTTAACAAGGATGAGGAAAAGCCTGTTCCCATCTCATTGAATGTTCCAACTATCGTATCTTATTTGTGTATCGTTTCCGCTTTTTCTTATACTCTTCTCGGGCATCCACACATTATAACTTTGTGATACAGTAGCAATTCAATCTAGAGACTCTACAATGGGGACCATACACAGATTTTGAACAAAACAGAGCGCCATTCAGGAGCACACAGTCAAGGCAGAAAACTGGGAAATCCCAAGGAGAGCATCTGTGCAAATACACAGTGTAACTAATATGCCAGTAAACTAATTATTGCATCAATGATGAAACAACGCTGCTCCTGGTATTTAAATTCTACCCGTGAGATGGAGTAACATTTCTTTTAGCAGCCTCCTGGCCTTGTTTCTGGATCTAATTTAATATGGGAAAGTAATGCATTCCATGGATTCTGCTTTTCCTTTGGTTCAGTTGAGCCTGGTCTGTATCATTTGCCCCTGTAAGAGAAGGAAGAACACATTATTTTACAAGGGCGCATGTTTGTAACTGTACGAAATAGCTTCTGATATAGACAGATCTAATTAAAGGCAGCTTCTAAGTTTCACTGTAGAAAACTTCATGGACTCTAAACTTGCACAAGTTTTTACTATTTTACTGTTTTTTTCAGTAGGGAAACAGCCACTTTGTTCTTTCCCTGTCCTATCCCTTTTCCTCAGGTTTAATAGACAAAGAAATATGGTTTATAGTTATTGGAATAATGAAAGGTCACAAATACCACTCACAGATCTGCTTGTGAAAATGTTTCGAAACTAGAAGTGTGATGTGATGATTTCTAGTGTCTGCAGGATTTAAATTATATTACGGAGGTCTAAATTTAAAATTTGCACTAGCAGATTCAGCTAAAATTAATGTGTGGGGTTTTTTTTTTGTTTAAAAGAATATGAACTTCTTTCAATGTTCCTTTTTAGGTCACCTACAATGGCTGGAGGTCTGTTTGCCATGGATCGCGAGTACTTTAATGAGCTTGGACAGTATGATAGTGGCATGGACATCTGGGGAGGAGAAAATCTGGAAATATCTTTTCGGGTAATCTAGCTGTTACGTGTATTGGAGCATGAACCTTGGTGTCTGTCTGCATCTCTCCCTTATGTACAGTTTCTTTAGCACTGCAATAGCTATTTTCACACAGAAATTGTCACTTTTATTCCCAGGAAGGGCACGTTCGGTGCACAGAAACTGACTTTACAATAATCTCCAAGTTAAGTTTTCATGGAAGATTAAAGAGAATGTTGAACTCTGTAGTTAAATGTGGCTTTTTCTTTATTTAGTGGAGCATTTTATACCTATAGAGAAGCATAAGAAAAAAATAATAATGCAAATTTCTGAAATGAGTTTCTAAGCAAGGTCTCATGAATTTCACATGTTGGTTAAAACGATGTGTGGCTCACAGTAACATTGGTAATAAGTAAGCTTATTATATTTCCTTAGATGTGTATGGGACTTTTCAGCCTCCATTTTGAGGGCCTAGAAATGTAAATTTTTTTGCAACTGAGTTAAGAGTCATGTAGAGGAGTCAGCTTGGTTGGTAAAATAATGAGAAAGTTAGAATCAGGAGATTGAAAAGTAATACTGCATGGGGCTTCCTGTATTTGGTCTCATCTTCCCTGTTACTCTGCTGAAGGACAATCAGCTTTTTGTGCTACATGTCCTGCTTACCTCTTCACTTTTGTAAAGAGGATTCATCAACAGGTTTTGACAAGAGTCTGCCTGAAAATATGTAATCATGATAAGCATGAAAAGGAGATTAAAAAGTGAAGTTAACATAAAAAAAGTCTAACGAACCCAACACTCAACTCCTAAAACTTTAGAGAAACCTGTCAGACTGGGTCATAAGAGAAATCAAGGCTGGAGTTCAAAAACAGGAACTGACATTTCATAAATTTAAGTGACTTTAAAGAGGTGTGTACTGAATCAATAAAATCTTTCCAGTTTTCAGCATAAAATGTAATTATTAGACATCTGAGTAGAAGTGTATGGAGTGTGAGGAAATTATTGTTGTTACTGTGTAATACTCAGTTTCACTAAGAAGGACTTTGAAAAACTGGAGTATATTCAGAGAGCTTTATAATGTCTGGAAGCCCTGTCTCCCTGGGGGAGAGTTGTAAAGAAGTTTGGTTTAGGATGAGTTTTGAAAGTGACTTGGTTCTAAACTGGTAATGTAGAAGATTATTCTGAGATCAGAGAACATATTGAACTAATGTCCAACAAAGGGCCAGTGATGATAATTTGTGGGAAGCTGAAGTTTAAAAAGAAATTAAAACAAATAAATAGAAGTAGAGTGTAAATGAAATCTAGATCTGGGGTGCAGCGAAGCCGGATTCAGCCACCTAAGTGTCACATCTGAATGTGAATGGTATTTCCGAGTTCCCATATACTTAACGGAAATGAACTGCATAGGTGCTTATACTTAGTTGAAAAGCTCTCCAGGCTCCTTTGATGATAGTGGCTATTCTGTTAGCTGTCATGGAAGCGTGGCCATGTAATTCTCATGTAGGTATATAAATTTAGATGTCTTTATCTGCAAGTTGAATCCCAGCCCATATATTTCAGTGTTTTCTAATAAATCATTAGAGCATTAAAATTTTATAAAATTTGCTATTTCTTTCATGAAAACCATGGTGTGTTATATGACAAAAATAGACTTTTCTAACCTGAAGATCTAATAATGTGTTTTGTCAGAAAGCGTGACCTGTAGGACAACATTGCTGACCCCAATCCCATCATAATGTATGAGCCCACCTAAGTGTCCCTTGAAGTGGAGGAGGTAGTGAGCTGTGTCAGTGTATGTACAATGAGGTATAATCTGCTTTTGTATGGACAGATCTGGATGTGTGGTGGTAGACTTCTGATCATCCCCTGCTCCAGGGTGGGACATATTTTCCGTAAAAGGCGTCCCTATGGATCACCAGGGGGACAGGACACCATGGCTCATAACTCACTGAGGCTGGCACATGTGTGGATGGATGAATATAAGGTAAGAGACAATTCTAGATCATGAAATATGGTTAAGTGGCTTGTTTGTCAAAAGACTCCATCGCAATGGGGTCTGTTAGCACTTCTAATGGGGTCTTCCTTCTGCCGTCTGATTTCCTGATGTTAATTTTGATATGAATTCCTAAATTCTGTAGGATTGTCATTTGGCTTTTGGGTGCTCGAGTTTCCTTCCTGTTACTTCTACTGCCTGCAGGAGATTCAGTTTCATGCCTTTTTAATGAAAGAAAAGGTGATGAATGAGTTCTCAGCTCTGCAGTGCTTTGTGTCCAAATCAGTATTATGTGGCTGCCATATACTGCTGTATGCCTTCGGGTAGTTTCCTTCTTGTCGAGACAGGGCTTTTGTTGGTTGGTTACCCCTGTTTTAATGAGCAGTCTGATTCTTATCTGTCTTGTCCTGGAAGATCAATCAGAATTGACTTCTGGATTCAAGGGCAAGCATATTCCTTCCTTGTCTTCAGATCATGGTAATGAAGCTTTTGCAGGTAGATCAGGTTTTTTGAAGCCCTGACCTCTGCGATACTTGAGGATGTTTTAGCTTGTGAGACCATAGGATTTGCTGTGTGGCCAGCTCCGGTGGTCCCTGCAATTTCTGTACAAGACATATTTTATTAACTTTATATTTTTTAGAGGTTTATGTTTCAAACCCCATCCTTTATCTTGATGTTCAGTCAGTTTGAGGAACCTATTAGGGGTCATTAATTTTGATCTCCATCTCCATAATGCATTGGTAGATTTGATCTATCGCTTTCGCTTTTATTGGTGTCTGGGCACCAGTTGTTTGTGATTAATGATGGCTTTCTCTGAACCCTGGAACTGATGCTTTGTTATAATTTCCAGCTAATACTGCTTTGTCCAGCAAGAACTTAAACTGCTGATTCCAGCAGTCTCTTATCACAGATTTGTGTCCTGAATGTTTCCAGCTGTTTCTAATCTAATTCTCTGATAGCTGCCAGAGACTTTCATTATGACAGATTTATGTGTGGAGGCCAAGCCTGGAAATATTTTTGGTTTTATAAGTGTAATGCAAATATTTAGGGCCACTGTAATTTACTGAAGTGATTGTATGATGAATAGTACAAAGATCAGACTTAAAGGACCTATTTTTCAGTGAAGAGCAAATATAAATATTTAATAAATAAAATTGTGTATTGGAAGGGAAACAGCAAAATTTTCATAACTGTCAGAAGCAAAATGTAAAAGAAGTAAGTTCATGTATACAGTGGAAATACACAGAGCTGAAAAGACAGGATACCCAAATTCGAACTGTAACCAGGAAAGAGGCAACTGGAATAGCAGAGCTACTTTTTGAAGCAGGTCAGTTTTTGGTAGTGATGTCCAGTCTATCTCCAAACTTCCTCAGAGCTGTCCAACAGTCCAATGTACTTAATGCTTCCCCTTCCTCTGCTATTAAAACAGCAGTGAGACATCAAGCACATCTAAATGCTCAAAGATCTTGATAAGGGACAGGTCTATAACTTGTTTTGAGATGATGCTGTCTGTTACCTGAATATCAGAGGTAACAGTAGGTAGCTGAAAACTCTCAGGATTTGCTGTGTGGCCAGCTCCTGTGGTCATATAATTTCTATACAGCCGCTTTACGGAAAGTAAATTCCAGATGTCTACTAGAGTTTAATCCAACGAAATACCACAGGCGCAGTGCCCTGAAAAGTGATTTCTGAATAATACCTAGTAAACCAGTTCCTGTGCACACACAATGCCTTTTCTATGACCTCTGTGAATCCTGTGATCTCTGGAATTAAAGACTCTGCAAGGGGATTTTTCTTCAAGTTTTGGTAATAGTATTCATGCCACGCTGTACATTCATGAGTTCTGTTTGTCCCCACTGTCTCTGCATTAGAGTTGAACAGCATATAAGTCTGAGCTGGAATCTTAATTCATCCTTGCCTAACCAGGTACAATTCCGAGTATAATCATAAATTAGAACATGAAAAAATAACATTGTGAAAGTTCTGATTCTTCACGTGCATAAATGCATGTTCCCACTGAACATGACAAGATATTTATATTTATAAGTCTGTTCTGATATGGATTTTTTTTTTTTCCTCTGGTAACTTGTAAAGTCAGAGGGCTGGAAACTGTGGAAGACAAAATGCACTTGATCCCCACAGCAATGGAAACAGTTGGATAATCAAACTAATTTAAATAAACCTTCACCTGACAAGGATGATGACAATCTACGCATCTGTTTCTGACTCAATGACTCTAGGATGCCTTTACTGCCAGTGTTGGGGTGATTTGTTTCCTCCTCAGGTCAGCATCTGAAAAAGGTCAGCAGATTGATGCCCATGAAGTGTCTCCATCAAAAGAAGCAGTCTAGAAAGATTAGCTTAGAGTTAGGCAAGATATAAATCTCGCCTCCTGTGGCAATCTAAGCACTGGAATTTCCTAATGGCGGTTTCAAACTTAATGGTTGAAAGTACTAGTGAAATTAAATGAACCTGTGGGAGCTCTGCAAACAGGAAATAGTTGGAAATCAATAATCTGAAATTCTTCTCCCTGCCTGTTTCCCTTAAATACAGGAGCAGTATTTTGCTTTGAGACCCGAGCTAAGGATGAGGAACTATGGAAATATTACCGACCGTGTAGAATTGAGAAAAAGATTGAACTGCAAGTCATTTAAGTGGTATTTAGATAATATCTATCCTGAGATGCAAATATCTGGGCCCAATGCCAAAGCTCCACAGCCAGTTTTTATTAATAGAGCACAGAAACGACCGAAAATAATCCAACGTGGAAGGGTAAGATAAACTTTTTTAAAAATATAGAATTCTGATTTTTAATTATTTTGAGATTCTTTCTGAAAGATTTGCTCAAATACAAAAAAAAAATAATCTATTTCAATAGAGCATAGAGTTTTGGTTTTGCAACGAGCTGTCTTTCTAATAAGAGAATTTGTGTCTTTAGACAAAGGCAAATAAGTTTCACTCTGATCTGTATTTGGGTCAACTTCAGACTAGAAAATATTCAATGAGGTTTCTTAGCTTGAAGCTCTGACTTACGAAGTTTTCATGTCTTTAGAAGGTGCTTTCATGGCTGGTTCTGAAGATGGATTTGGGTAGAGAGGAATTTGGCCTCAAATATTGATGCTCTGTTGGTTTATAACTGTACAATGTAATTAGTTTCCAAACTCGTTGCTTTTACTGGGTAATTTTCTGCAAAGATGAACATTTGCATGTGAGACCAATGATGACTTTTCTAATCTTGACTGTTAGATAATGAATAAAAAAATGGGTTTTGTTCCTTTTTTTGCTTTAAATTAGAAGTGAAAATATAAATTATGTGTATTCGTGAAGGAAATCCTGATGAAATTCATGCCTTAGCCCTGACACCTGTGTTTATGGGTTTGTATGCAGGCAGAGCCAGTGTACAGTTGCATCTGTCTGATGTGTGCTTTTTATGCTTCCCAAAAATAACAGATAACTTAAAACCCAAGGCAAATTTCTCAAGGTTTTCTCTTTCACAGAGAATAAACTTTCCATGTGAACGTGGATTTTAGTTAGCAGATTCCCTTCTAGCTCAATAATGGGAAGCATTTAAGAGTGCTGTATCCCTCTCCACAAATAACGCAGGCTGTGGTAGTTGTTGACAGTTGCTGGTCCTGCAAGTAGATTCAGGCTGGAGGAGCTGAGTCCATGCAGAACCTATTGACATGATTAGATTTTTGCTTGGAAGCAGCTATCTGGGAATCCACAATTTGTGCAGTAGTTTTATAATAGTATCCCAGCCGAGCTGTAAAGTTATTAGGGCAAACATGTAATTTCCCTGAATAAAACTGATACAATGGGCTGATTCCTCGAGTTGTGAAATGATGTTACTACCCTAGTCAGACTTTTTTTTCCCCTGTTAAATTTAACAGCTTTCTGCTTTCATTCAGACAAAAGTTTAACTAAGGAATTGCTGATGTGGGGGAGGCTACTTGAGGGATCTGCATCCCTCAACAACACTTCAGGGGAAATCTTCCTAGCAATAATTTCCCATGGTTTAATTTGGAGAAAAAACTTTGTGCACACTTTAAGAAGGGGGAGACAAGACACAGAAAAATGCAGTTCCTCGGCTTGGTTCTTCAGGGTTCAAGAATTATACTCAAGCATTGTGTGAGAGAGTCAGCTTTGGCTCTGATGATTGTATAAACTATTTCCAGATGTCTACAAGGAACAGAACGATCAGCCAATGTCACCACTGTGTGCCAGACTCTTTAGGATTCCGGATGAATCGCTCCAAATCCCAGCTTATTCTCAAAACCTAATTGGTCCAGAGATATGTGCTGGTTTGACAGCTGGGAAGAACTGTAATGGTCACAAATCGTGACAGTGTTATCAAATGCTGATCACCATGATCAATAAAAACAAGGACAAAAATCATATAAAACTCCTATAGCTGTGTGGTTTGAAAGCCTTCTGTTGAATGAGGAATGATGAAAATGAGATCTCTCCTAGGAGTCTCTGGGGTGTGAGGAAACATTGCTTAGAAGGTTTTGTGTAATTTGTTTCAGATGTGTGTAGGGAGCAGGAGAAACATGGTGCACTTGTGGAGGCTGTTGATGTGCCTTGGAACAGCTATTTCCAGAAATTGTGTTTAGTGCAGAATATTGTTCGGTATTTGCACTGTCTAATTTTTGCTATCATGCGATGGAGCAGTTTTTATTACTGGAAGGTTCTAAAAATCTGTAGAATCGATACAGATGCTGAGACAGCTATGCATGTCTTCATTACAAAATGCAGCCAGCTAATTAACCAGCCTGGTCTAGAATTCTGGACAGCGAATTCTTTTTTCCTTGACATTTGGCTTCAGATTGGAAATAATTATGTTTAATGTGGATGCTAGACCTGGGGCCTTGCCAGCTCCTCCCTGCCCTCGCAGTAGCACCTCTTTGCTGCAAGGAAGGAAACAGCAGAGCTGTGGCCATTACTGAATAATTGCCTTTCTTGTACCCTTGGCTGCGTGAGGCGCAGTTCTTGATGTGTGGGTAGTGACTGCTGCGTGAATAGCCTGATCCCCACCACAGGGTGATGATTCAGGCTGAAAAGAAGTCTTCTGCTGGCCACCTGTTAGTTTAGGACATGCATATAATTTAAAGCCAGAATAGGGGTGTTTTCATAGAGCTATTTGGGTTGGAAAAGACCTTTAAGATCATTGAGTCCAACTGTTCACCCAGCACTGCCAAGTCACCACTAAATCATGTCCCTCAGCAACACATCTACACATCTTTTAAATCTCTCCTGGGATGGGGACTCCACCACTGCCCTGGGCAGCCTGTTCCAATGCCTGACAAACCCTTTCAGTGAAGAAATTTTTCCTAATATCCAACCTAAACCTCCCCTGGTGCAACTTGAGATTATATCCTCTTGTCCTGTTACTTGGGAGAAGAGACCAACCCCCACCCCGCTACAACCTCCTTTCAGGTATTTGTAGAGAATAATGAGGTCTCCCCTGAGCCTCCTTTTCTCTAGACTAAACTACCCGAGTTCCCTCAGCTGCTCCTCACAGGGCTTGTTCTCTAGACCTTTCCCCAGCTTTGCTGTTCTTCTTTGGACATGCTTCAGCTCCTCAATGTTCTTGTAGTGAGGGGCCCCAAACTGGACACAGTATTCAAAGTTTGGCCTCACCAGTGCTGAGTACAGGGGAACAATCACTTCCCTACTCCTGCTGACCACGCTATTTCTGAGACAATAAAATGTCTTGCTGAGTAACTCTGTGGGGATACAGCAAGATCTTAACGATTCTTGACTGTTGGAATAGGACAACCTAATCTTCAGATGCTGCAGAAAACCTCTTGGGTGGCTTTTGGGTTTTTTTTTTTTTAGTTTTTTTTTCCCGAACCAGGAGAGACATTGCTAACTTGCTGAGAACCTCCTTGTTTGGTTTGATGGTAGATGCTTCCAGTTTTGCACCACAGAACGGGCTCCTGACCTGAACCTAGTCCTCTGATAGAGCATTACTCCAGATCAGACTAGGTAGTGCATTTGAACTGGAATGAGCTTTTGGGTGTTTGTAAAATTTTCTTTGCTTCCCTAATCTGTCATTAAAATAACATAGCTGATAACTGTGGCTTTTCAGTTATCGAAATGCTCTTGAAAATCAATTTGCAAACAAGGTAAGTCTCTGAAGTTGTTTGTGTTTAAGTAATTCATTCTCCTTTCTCAAAGCGGTGGTCCTGCTTCTTGAAGAGAGGCTGTAGGAGGAGACTTAAGTTTAAGCTAAACTGTAGTAAAATGTAGTTAGTACAGTCCAGTCACTGTTCCTGAGCTAGCGAGTATCTGGGACCTGAGAGTTTCATGGAGAGTGACGAGGGGAAAGAACGGAGTATGGCCACCATGTGCTGACAGGTTGTGTGTACGGCACTTGTACCAAAAAGAGGCGAATCTTGATGTAATTAGAAAGCAAAATGAAACTATTTAATGCTGCTTTTGCTCCAAATTACCTGAAAAAACAAAACGGTATTTTAAAAGGGAAGGAGGTTTTTTTATTAAAAGGTTTTTTTTTTTTTTTGTGAGCAGACTGAGTTCTAGAGCTTCCAAACCATTACCATACATTCCCTTTGGTATGTGATGTTTGTTGTTGACTCTGTCCATGAAACTGTTTTCATAGTTGTATCACCTTCAAACCAACAAATGCCTGGTCGCCCAGGGCCACCCGAGTCAGAAAGGAGGCCTGGTAGTGGTTCGGGAATGTGACTACAACGATCAAAACCAGGTACGATATTCCTAATTATGTTGAATACTGATTCACATCTACAAGTCACTAATACGTTTTCCTGCTGGCAGAATGCCCCAGTACAACACCTCATCAGCAAGTGGGCTGATTTCAGAGTATCGTTCAAACCGCAAGGCTGGCTGAGGAGTCTGGGGACCTTACTGCTCTGTGCCTGCTAATCCTGAGCGCTAGATATTATAATCTCCTGTCTTTATGGCATGAACCTCTCTATGTGGCTGAAGACTATCCTTAAGTAGCTCCTGACAGGTCCATAATCCACTGATTGACAATTCAGAAGTTGAAGATTCTCTTTCAGTCAAATTGTTGTGCTGGGATTTAAGGCTGCCTTTTCCTGCCCTGCTGTTCTTTGTGTACTGTACAACTAGTCCTCTGCTGCTCGAGTGGCTGTGGTTTGGGGTGAATGATTGACTTGCTATTGTTAAATAGAAGGAATTCACAGGAATTTAGAAAATTCTTTGGCTACAGGCGAATTGCTCATCTGGGGATTAATTGGGGATGGATGTGAAAATCTAGTGAGAGTTTTTATATTACTAGACAAAGCCTTTCCTATTCCTCTTCTATTCTTTCAGGCAACAGAAATTCAGGACTTGGATAAACAATCTCCAGGTTAGAGAGATCTTCACCTAATGCCACAAAGACTCTTCCTAGCTGAGAACTACATTGAGAACATTATGATTTAGGAGTCCAAAAAGTAGATCACGTATAAGGAGAAAAGTAATCAAAGCCACAAAAGGAATGGAACATGGGTGTAATGCAGCACAGCTTTAGCAAGGATGGGTTGTGCTAGGTTGACTTACGAAGCGGGCAGTAGTTTTCAGAGTATGGAAGATGTGGCAGTAGAAACGGGATGATTTGTGATAGTCCCAAACCAAAAGCTGTGTGTTCTGTCAACTGATGGGACTTTTGAATGTGTCAGAGGAAGATGGTGTGAGGGGTGTTAGCCAGTGCCTGGGTGAGTGTGGTTGGCTCTAGACACATGGTCTCTAGTTGCCACTTAGGACCAAGCAATACATCCCTGCTCTCTGCCTCTGGAGTACTGAGCAGTCATCGCTATGGCCAAACTGTAGGTCCTTGTGTTAAAGCTGTAATGGGAATGAAGGTTTTCCGATGTGATCTCTTCCATTAGCTGTAAGGAAGTCAGCAAGTCTTGTAGATGTAAAGGCTGTGTGAATGTAATAGTAACTGACTGGTACTGGTGATTGGACATTTACAGTGTCAAAGGTGTTTTCTGGGCCGTGCAGTCTGTGAGTGACAAAGCAAAAATGACTGCCTTGGGTGATGTCCGCAGTAAGAGACGGGTCCTCGCTGTTAACTGTTTCCCTTCCCCTTCCTGCAACACTTTTAATAGTGAGCTGCCACACGTCTGGAAGAGGAAGCCTGTTGTTTTTCCTTCTCAAAACTTTTTTCCAGTTTTTCTCCTGGAGATGAACTCCAGTGAGCCTTTAGGTGTGGAGAAAGACAAATTTGTGGTCTGATTGTCGATCTTTGGCTTCTTTTCTCATGAATCTAGTTTAGTAGTGGCAAATTAAGCAATGAGGTCTCACAAAACTGTCTGTGCTGTCTTCTTTCACAGTGAGTTTGGTCTCCAACCAAGCACTATGGTTTTCTGCCATTAGACTTACTTGTTCTCCTAATAAATCCCAAGAGTGCGTTCAGCCAGCTTTCTTTCATATCCTCTTGAACAACCTCGCTCTAGATACGTGAGAACTATGTAGAGAAAGACAATGCTTATTTAACA
Source organism: Bucorvus abyssinicus (assembly GCA_009769605.1). Taxonomy (NCBI): domain Eukaryota; kingdom Metazoa; phylum Chordata; class Aves; order Bucerotiformes; family Bucorvidae; genus Bucorvus; species Bucorvus abyssinicus. The sequence continues at coordinate 8,424,249 of CM020028.1, read as the reverse complement.
GCTTCTGCTTAAAAAAAGAGCAAGAAATTTCCTTGGTATTGGAAGCTTTTAACTGTCATTTCTGGTAACACTCAACCCATTGGCATTTGCAGCTGATTTTTGCTCTAGAACCATCTGGTTTATGCCTTTGGCCTAGTAACAAAGCCTGTGTTGGGTCTGGTGAAAAGCAGGTACCAGTTATCCTGGCCCCTGGATGCCCACTGGCAGCAAGTCAAGTGTATGTTGCTTAATACACGCAGTGTAGACAGTTACTCTGGAAGATGACAATCTGCGCTTTGCGAGCAGAGTTTTTATGACTTTCTTTAGTGTTTTTCTGAGCCAAAGATGGTATTTCTGTAGAATTTTTGCTTTCATGAGCATCTAATTGTGTTTTGACCTCGTGTAAGCTTTTGGCATCCTGTGGCACAGCTTAGCTGTGCTTTCTGTGGAAATAATCCGATGCCACTTGGTGCTGATTTCATTTGATGCCAGCTAATTTTTTCCTGAGGAACAGGAATAAATTATCACTGTTTATCTCATTCCAGGCACTTTTGCTTTGTGACTAGATAACGCTCTTTCTTGAAAAATGCGTGGTACTGCTCAGTAAGTTGAAGGAGCAGGGTGCTACCCGGGGGAACATGCAGAGGGCTGGGAAAACAAAACTGGGCTGCCTTTAAGACTCAGTGATTAGAGCTCTTTTGGTTGGAAAATGATCTTCTGTGTAATGTAGACCATTTATGCATGTGAGAGCTGGCCTTGAAAAGTGGGTGTGTGGGGAAACCAGACTCACTGAAGTTATGAGATTGGCCTTACAAGCAAGTCTGTTCTGCCTTTAGTTTATGCTTGCTTTGTTTTCTATAACCTTCATGGCTGCTAAGAAATTTCCAATCTCCCTTAACTCCTTCATTTAAAAGAAATAACAGATGTTGTCAAACTTGCAGTTGTATCACCGTTATAGGTAATACTTTTAACTCAGTTTGACTTAGACGATCATCATTAAGTAAATTTAAACATTAATCAAGCACATCAAAGTATCCTGTTTTCTAGGATGTGACAGTGACATTCAGTTCATCTTTTTGCTATAGAAAGAAAAAGCAATAAGGGAAGTGGTTCTCACAAAGGTGATACAACCAGAAAATATTCCCAAATTTGGGTCTTTCTCTAAGCTGTAATGAGAACTAGGACATTTCATTAACTGTAACAGAAATACTCAGTTTGGGATAATGCTGGGGATTGACACAACTTTAGGAATAAAACTTTTGTAGTTAGAAATAGCACGAGTGGGAGAAGTGACAGGATCTAGCAGAATGAAGGTCAGCGTGGAGAGGTCTGCAGAAAACTGAAAAATTGAATATGGATTTTGCAAACAGAATACCAACATGGAATGAGAAATTTTGTAGCTGAAGAGTGGTCGTGTGAAGGAACTCCCCAGGCTCCTGAAATTCAGTAGTGTATGTGACGTCTTTCTGGAAACAAAACTGAGAATGCACAAGCTAGTGCACACCACAAAAACTTGGGTGTTGAAGGAGGATAGAAAATATTTAAGCACTTCAAAAGGATCATCATGAAAGGCCGGAGATGTCTGAAAAGTGGAAGTAAAAACCTACGTGGTGTGGCTTCTACCCAAAACCATTGTGCCAAGGTTAATTGGGTGGTGATTAGGAAACAGGGATGCTGAAGCAGGCTTTGGGCTAGATACTGCCCTAAAGGAGAAGGGGTAGAAGTAGTCACTGAGAAACTTGGAAGAGAAGCATCAAAGAACCCTAAAAAGGAAGGTTTTGGAATGAAGCATAATGGCCGACCACAGGATGAACTAGTGGGAGTGTTTGTGACCTGACAGCTGAAAGAAGATTGGCTTTGTCATGTCTCTAATGTGCGCTTGCCTTCTTCCCAACCTAAATGCTTAAAGCCAAGTTCCTTTTCTAAAAAACCTCCTCTTAAAGCCCACTGAATCCTGTGGTATTTTCCTACTGTTTGTTTTCATACACTAGGTTGGCTCCTAAGCTTTACTGTCCATGTTGTTATAACCTCTCCTCTGTGTGTTTGCTGCATTTCAGTAATTTAACCTTTCTCTTACTTAGCAATATATTAAACTTTAAAAAGCTGGGGATGGTGCTAAGGTGTCTAAGCATGTGCTCCGGGCCTTTAAAAGACAACTCAGCTGAGTAGGGCATTTCGGGAAAGCTCTGTTAACACCAACTGTGCAAGTGTCAGAATCTAGAAGGGTGTGCTCACATGTGCAGTGCTTCTGTTAAGATCTTTCTCCCTAAACCTCTGGATCATGGCTGTTGGTTTCCTTTTCTGATACTACACGTGTCTAGAGTGGTTGTGAAGAGGTGCAAGTTAAGTCTGCTCACTGCGCTTCCGTAAGCTACTGGAGGAACACGGTTCTTTGGTCCCTCTAACAAATTGTCATCAAACACCAGCAACACACTGAACTGTGAAACAGAGCATGGATCTCCTTTGGACCAACCTTCAGGAGGGTGCTGGGTTTCTGGGATAGCAATAGCTTAAAATAAGGATTATACACTACTGAAGTTTGCTGTCCTTTGTGGCTGTGATGTCATTGTTATCCATAATAATAGAAGCTGAAGTATTTGCAAGTAGCTGTGATGATGCAGCTTGCAAGGAGCATCTCTTCCGCAGTGCTGAAGCAGCTATTTTATGCTCTGAAGCCAAATGTTTTTCTTTTAAAAACTGTCTGACTGAATAATGCAGTAGTGCCAATCCAAGCAACAGACTACACTGATGAAAGTCCTGGAATGCTGCTCCTGTCGGCCTGGGTCACGGCAGGGATTTTCTTTCACACAAAGGGCTGTTTCTGTAGTAGTTACTGTCTTGTATTTACTGACATTTTTCAGTGCATTCCTGTAGTGCTAATGCAATCTGCAGACCAAATGAGAATGCATAGCCACAAAGCTTGGCCAGTTGGCCAGCCGTGCCTTTTGCTACACTCCACTGCACTCGGAAAGCCAAAAGGTAGGCTGGTGCTTCCTGGTTTATTTCTTGGCATTTTGAAATATTGATTCCCTAGGAACCATGAGCTTCCATTTTCTATCTATTAGAGATTCTTTGATTTACTGTTTTTTTCCTAGTTTGGGTGACAGGTTTTTTAACACAGTTGTCTGCATTGACACTGGACTCAAAATCTTCTATAGTTAACTCTGTGTTTCAAAAAGAAATGATAGTGTGGGCCATCCTCCTAGATGATGAGGCACCATTTGAGCCCTTTCCTCACTGGAATTTCCTCTGAAGTAGTTCAGCTAGCTGCTATCTATTTACATTAAATAATCTCGTTGTAGGTATTATTTAATCTTCCACAAAAAACCCTGTAATTCAGTAACACAGCCCCGTATCTCTGTATTGTGGTAAAAAGTAATCCCAGAGGGGGTTCACTGGGATCTAGGGCTTTATGGTGGGAGTGAAGAGCGTCCCTCCTTTACCAATAGTGGCAACCTGAAGCCAGTTAGGAAATCCAAGTATTAGTAAACTGGGAGAGCAAAAAGCTCCACTGTCCCGTCTTCAGTGATGTTGCACTGCTGTCCTTGCAAGGAGTTAGGCTGTAGTCATCACTGGGACTGTTCATTAAGCTGTGTCTGAGAAGTGCTGTTTCTCCCTACCTGTGTGTATGTAAATGAGATTAATGAAGTTGCTTTAGCAATCCAGGAGAAGGCTGGGTGATATGTGTGTTATGGGGGTGAAGTAAAATCCTGAAGGTACTAGAAGCCCTAGGAGACTTCAATCTTAAATCTGTGAATAGTCTGAACTACCTTTTGAGGAGGCTAATTTCAGCATCCAGTTCTTCCTAAGGTGCAGTTTATTCCAAGAGAGTTTGTGCTTTGGACCTCCTCCTGTTTTTGTCCATGAGACCTACTCTAGCCCATGCCATGCATCTGTCTGTAGGTGACCGGGAGGATGCACACACTCACTTTGCTCTAGCAGTGAGAACTCTTACCCACGTCTGGGGTCCCATTTCTACTATGGGGAAGTCAAACCAGCTACTGCGGTCTGGGTGACTAAGCACGAGCAGGACCTGTGTGCCCCTGCAGCCAGAGGTGCAGGCGTTGACTCTGTTGGGTGCGAGACTTGGGCAGGCATCTGAGCACTAGTGAACCTGAAATGCTTTACTTGAGGGAAGATCTCTAGGTGCTCTGCGGACATGTAGGACCTCAGAAGGGTCAATCAGCGGCTGAACAAGCCACTGCACTCCAAGACCGAAGGGGGCCTTGCACCTTTCTCTTATCCTGTTGCCTGTGGGGAGAGGCAGGAAAAAAAGAGCTGCTAGCGAGAGGCCAATCCTACAGCATTCACCAAATTAAAGCATTTATTTAACCCCAGACTTGATCAATTTCATTGTGGAGAAAGGTTTTTCTGTAACATCTGCCACTGGTGTTTTACTTGAAAACAGAAACAACTCTTTATATTCTAATTCCATCCCGTGTTTTTCTTTGACTGCGGTGAAAAAGGCCAGTGATTCTCCTTAGACCTGTGGAGCAGATCAGTCGTTAGCATGTGTCCCTGGGGGACAGCAGGTAAAGGGCTGCTCTCCAGTGTGGTGGGAGCTGGGCGCAATCCCCTTTTTAGGAACCAAAATCTGATAGTGATGCTCTCCTAGGTGTTAGGAAGCAGATGAAGGATGAAAGTATCCTGCACCTGCTCTGTTACCTTTTTTTTAATTTATAGAATAAATTTTTAAAATGGCTTTTTTTTTTTGTAAAAAATACATAGGCAGTAAAACAAGACATCACTCAGAACTGATGTATAAATCCTAGGCAGGCACCTTATTGACTTCTGATATTGTGCTGGCTGCCAGGACCTGGTTCCTTCCTGCACTGGGCTGTTGCTCCTGACAGCCTGCGACAAGAAGAGCTAAAGATTGTCTTTCCAGTCTTGGGCAGCAGGATAGTTAATAAATTTTGGAGTACTCAAAGGCTTGCAGTTACATGACAAAATAACCCCCCTGGGGTAGCTTTGCTGTCCTCATGCTTGGATCTGTTGATAATCTGCAAGTCCATAGTGATACTCTTATCTGAACTGGGAACCATAATGTGTCCCAAATTTGGGACATTTTTCCTCTTTCCCTTGTTTTCTACACCAAACACATAATCAGTTTGAAATGAATTTTGGCTGTCTTGCATAAGCCTTTCTGGAGAAGAGCCACAGAGGATTTAACCGCCGTTTTGTGTTCTTTGCCATTACTCAGCTTTTGATTCAGGGTCTGCTCCTAGTGCTGCTGCAGTCTTCTCTCTCAGTTCTTACTGGTTTCATCTGTGGTTTGGATTTGGTTCCATCATTATTACGCTTTTAATAATACTCCTCTTCTGGCAAGTCCTGCTATTTCTCCATTCTCTCCTCTGCATTAATCTTGCCGTGATTTCTTTTTCATGACTGGGTTTAAATAGAAAAAGTATGTTGGAAGGCACAGAATGCCTGAGGTTAGGGCAAATCTTAATGTGATACCTGCACTTCCTTGGCAGAGGGGCCTTCTCCTGCCATCAGTCACAGTGATAATGAATGAGCTGTGTGTGCTATCCAGCTGAGGAGTGTCCTGAACCACAGCTCCCTCCAGAAGGCTGGTTTTGGTTTCATCAGACAAATAAAACAAATTCTCATTTTTATTATTTTTATCTGCCTGACTTTTTTTCTACCTGGAATTTGATATTCTATGCTGTGAGCATGAAATGCACACAGACTTAGTAAGAAAAATAATTAAATCACACAGGGGGCACAGTTACAGCAGCACTGAGCTGTGTGAAATTGAAACAGGGCTGGAAGAAGAACTTAGTGTGCTGTAGGTACAGGTACTTCTGGTGCAGTGATGGGGAGCTCCGTTTGCGCTCATTCGCGGGGTCAGAAGTCAGGGGGAAGGGAGCTGATGCTGGCAGGTGAGCAGCGACTGTCCTCGTAGGAACCAGCCTGGGGCTGGGAATGGCAGCAGAGCAAGAGACCTGGCCTGCTGTACTGTCACCTGCTCAGTGTCCCGAGGGGTGGGAGATGCTCTCCAGGTGCTCTGTGAATGCAGGGGCCCTGCTGTGTGCTGAAAATAGCAGTTGTTTGGTGTTTAGCCAGATGGTCTGTCTCTTCCCTGCACTGCAGAGTTGCAGTTTTCATACAATTCCTTCTGCTCTTCCCTACCCCTGGGTAACCCAGGATATTTTGAGGAGCACACATCGAAGCTGTTTCATTTCTTTGCTTTCTGGCATAGGGAGAAGAGTCTCCTGTCAGTCATGAGAGCTCGAGGTCCTCCACCTAACTGATCTTGGCCCAGGTCTTTGCAGGCCTGAAGGCACTGAAGGAGGGAGGGGGAACCAGCAGCTCCTGCAGTTAGGTCAGACTGATGGTCCAGCATCACTGAACCTTGAGCTGTGCCAGACTTACTCCAAAGCAAGGTGTAGGTAGCCCAGTGAGAGCCAGCAGAGCATGGACATGAACTGCAGCAGCTGAAGTTACCTGATGCTTTTTTATGCCAACAATAAAAATACTTGCTTCTGCTGAAGCAGCATGTGGGAGAGGACAAACTGACAGCTTGAGGGTGTCCTTGGTTCTTGTTAGATGTTTTTCAGTGTGATAACAGAGAAAGTCTCGTAATGTCATGTAAATTCAGGACCCAAATGCAGCTGAAGCTGTGAGTGTGAACCTGTGCGTTCTTGCTTTATATAGGTGGGCCCTGGGGAGGCACTGAATTTGGTTCCCACCACCATGTGAGCTGCTGGAATATTGTGTAGGTTCTTGAGGTCCAGATCAACACGTTTTCCTGTTGGTTCAGCTAAAACAAAGTGGGTGTGATGTGGAGGGCTGGTCTCCCTCTGAGCATGGCACAGCTAGCAGAAGAGTTTGGCTGGGGAGCAGAGGAGGGCGTAAACCTGTCTGTTATGGAGCGTGTAGTTTCAGAACGGGAATGGTGAAGCTGTGATTTCTCTCCCTCCCTGGAGAGCAGTGTGGAAAGTTTTGTTAGCACCTGGATGTCAGTGATCATCTTCTAATGGAGTGAAGATCTCTGAGCACTAGGCCACCAGCTGCAAGGAGTAGGATGCTGAGACCAGTGTGGGGACTAATGCAGGCTACCTGGCACCAGAATTCGCACTGCGTATTTTGGATTCTCATCATTCAGCATCTACAAGCTGACCCCAGAGCACGATGTTAAATAAATTCCTATGTGTCAGTGGCTAAATGCAGCAGTTTCAAAGAAGATTGGAGATGCCTTTTGGCCTTTTGTGCCTGCCAAGCTACTTCCTCACAGCTCTTGGGCCATCTGCTGTCACCCAATGTCCTCTGCTGGCCCCTGCACGGAGCTGAGTCAATCCACCAGCCCTTCCTTTATGACTGAAGGATCATCTTTGGATAAAGAGATTTACTGCCTGGCTTAATGCCTTGGCTCAGGGAGCAGCTGGTCACCTGCTCAGAGATCCACCACTCACCTGTAGCATTATGTCTATCTGCCTGGACAGGAGGAACATATGGGGGCTGCTTAATTTTAAAAACATTGGAATCAGAAGTGGTTCTTTTAGTGCCTCTGCATGGGTGACACTGTGGATGCTGGAAAGGCAACAGAGCGCTGCGGCTTCCAGTTGCTAGGGGAAAGGCAGCAGAGAGGCAGGGAGCATTGCAAGGCATGTCTCTGACATCCAGATGGTGAAGCGCCTCCTCTGTAGCTGACCAAAGGTGCAAGGCACCTGCCCTGAAACATTGGGATAAATGTTACCTTCTCTTTCAGGTCTGGGTTTACAATGAAGATCATGAGCTGATTTTAAATAATCTCCTTTGCTTGGATGTTTCGGAAACGCGCTCGTCTGACCCACCTCGTCTCATGAAATGCCACGGGTCCGGTGGCTCACAGCAGTGGACCTTTGGGGTAGGTGGAGTATCTGGCATATAGCGTGTTGCTTGTCACGTCTCAGCAAGTGACAATAGCACTAACAGGACACCAGGGTTGAGTTTAATTATGACCAAGCCTCAGATGTAACCAAGTCAGTTGTACTAAACTAGTCCAGCCCATGGTCCAGGCAGCCTGCACAGAGGTTACATGGGCTTTGGTGTCCCCATTTCAGCCTGGGTAAGACTTCTGCTGAGCTCGGGGACATGCAGGCCTGTTCTTTTGCAACCCAGGCAGGTTTCTGCAGCCCTATTTAGACTTTTTCTGCTTGTCACAGCCACCCGCAGCACTTGTGGCTCACAGGGACATGCCAGAGAGAACAAAGCCCACCCCGCAGCTATGTGTTGTGTTGTGTTTCAGGACTGGGAGGCAGGAGCCGCCTGTGTGGTGATTTCTGCATAGTGATGGAGGGTGCCCAGGGCAGAGTGGAGGACTGAGAGGTGTTTTGCAGTTGCTTCTGCATTGCATTAGTTTAATTGTTGAGAGTCTGGAGTGGCTGGTTCCACAAACTGAGCCTGTGCTGCACACCCATGATATTTGTCTCCTGGGTGTTAACTCAGAGGCTGTCCCCTCATGCCCTGCGTGTAGCGGTGAGCCTGTGGTACAGGCGTGGTTGAACGGAGAGGAGGGCCCTGCCAGAACTGCCTGCTGCACCTCAAGGACAGCTCTGCATGAACCAGCTTGGGTTTGTGCCATGCTGCTCCTTGGCAGCACCGGTTCCCAATGCAGTCACATAAGGCAGGCTGGGGCAGTCCGGGGGGTTTGGAGATACAGATGTCATGTAAGCCCGGGGAGGGGTGTGTGTGAGACACGTGGACCAGCAGTGCCACAGCTGCACATGGTAGTGGAAGTAGTGAGCTGAAAAATCTTGCCGTTGCTGCTAGAAGATTGTTCAGGGTTCTTCAGCTCAAGTTAGCAGATGAAGGTTTTACATGACTGAGAGAACGGCCATGGAAATTGAGTGCACGTAACTGTTAGGGGATACCGGTGGTGGTGGTAGAACCTGGGTTTCATGGGTGAAACATGAGCTTTGAGCTGGCCATTGGTGCTGGGGGTGCGGGAGGTGGATCTGTAAGTGTCAGACTGGAGCTCATTAATGATCAACAACAAAAGAAAGTGAATCAAGTATCAGGATTGATCAGGAAAGGAATAGGAACTAAAGCCGAAAAACATCATCACACAGTCGTGGTTTATTGCACGTGCTGGTCACCTCTGCTCAGAAAGGAGAAGGTTTGGAGATAAGCGTCAGGGCAAATCGAAGGTGTGGGGCACATTCCACATGAGGAATGTACGAGCAGGCTAGGACTCCTCAGATAAGTGAAGACTTGGGGGAGCAAGGGGAAATAATTAGGTTGTATGAGTCCCTGGTAGGGAGGAAGGGCAGCAGTGCACTGTGGCTACAGTACAGAGCTCAGAGCAGGGGCTCTTCTGGAGGAGTCTCGTGTGTTCTGGCCATGTTCTGCTTCACTGCACGTTTGCTTATGGCCATGAGCAGTGACACAGAGCCCGCTGCAGCTGTTCTCAAGTACCTGCTCCCTCCATGCAGGAGGTTGCTGCCCACAGGAGCTGCTGGGGCTGTGCAGAGAGACCTTTGCAGACAGAAGAGGAGTCCACAAAGTGCCCAAAGCAGCTGTAAGAAGCTGTTAGTGGGGGGAGATGACAGGGTCCTCTGGGGTAAGAAAAGAAGAGAAGGATCTATTTTCTTCTCACATTTGATTAGGGTCCAGCCTTGCCCTGGTCGTTGGGACCCACCACACACGAGAGGCCTGTCATGCTGTGGCAGCTCCCCAGCACGGGGGCGCGGAGGGCAGTGGCGTTGCCAAGGCTTGGCCAGATGCAGAGCAGGGACCTGGCTGTGCTGCCCTGTAGCCTTGTGGGCTCTCTGTTGACTGAGTGCTGGGGAATGGTTTGATCATTCTCCACCTCATTTAGAGACTACAATATAAACAAAATCCGACCTGGGTCCTGTGAGAGCCTCCATTTCAGGGTATGAACATGGTTATGGAGTGTGCCATCCTCTGGCTTTTCAATGGTGCTGCTGTGGGTGGGGTGTGTCAGGGACGCTGCTGAAAGGCTCATCTCAGGAAGGAACATCCCCTCCCCTTAAGCATCGGTTTTGGCTTCATTTTGACAGTGGAGTAGAACAGTTGTTTTAATAAATGAATCCCATCTGTCTTTCTCTCCTCTAGATAAACAACCGCCTCTACCAGGTCTCCGTGGGGCAGTGCATGAGGGTGGTAGATCCACTCAGCCACAAAGGGTATGTGACCATGGCCATCTGTGACGGGTCCCTTCCTCAGCAGTGGCATTTTGAGAGCTGAGACAGCAAGGACACGGCTGAGAAGCATTAAGCCAAGACCTGATTCCCCTCCAGCCATGATTTTTGGTCATCCTGGAGGGCTTTGGAGGAGCCCTTAGCTGCTACGCCCGGCCCTGCCATTGCAAGGACCCTCTAGAAACACTGCTGTGAGGAGCTGTGTGTTGTGTGCAGGTCCAGGTGGTCACTGGTCCCTGGACAGAAGCAGCAGTAACAGGAGCAGCCCCACTGCAGAACCACATGTAGAAGTGCAATTTGTCCGTGGTTCCCGGGATTATCCTACATTCTCGGACTGTTTTTAAGTAAGAGAAATTATTAGAGCGATGTAATTTAAATGGTAAGGTTTTAGCTTGGTGGATCTTCTTAGTGACGATGGCAGAATTGAGTTCTCCTCAGTATTTCATGTGCAGTATCTCATTGATTTATGTTTTTAGTATGGTTTTACTGGCCAAATTAGTTTACTTCCTCTGGAAAATATTTTTTATTCCCTTTTATCTTCTGTCATTTGTAATATGTAAATTCCATTTTTAATTTACGATTTTAGGACATCTCCTGTAGTTCAAGTTCTTAGCTGTCATTTGTCACGTCATATTTAAAACAAAGTAACTATTACAAAGTCTATTTTGATGACTCATGATGGTAGCTGCATTTAAAATAAAGTATCGTTTTTTTATTAATCTGTTTGGCCTTCCTCTTTGTGGCTGTTGCACCAGAAGGCACCAGCTTAGAGACTGATGCAAACTCATGTTCACACAGCTTGGGTCTTCCCTTGGTTTCACTCCCGTGTCTTCACAGCTGCCTCTTCCTCCATTTATCTCTCATGTCTGGGAGTTTTGACAGATAATTTTTTTTTTTTTTTCTCCACTTCTCTGTTTCCTTTTCCAAGTTCATTGTCTCACTCTTGACCTTTCCTTGACTTCCTGCCTCAGCCCTGGACGCTGCTTCAGTATGTGGAAGCTGCTGCAGAAGAGAAAAGCTGTTCTGACCCAGGGTAGTTTTCTTAGCAAGGTTGGCCTCGCTCATCACACCGCAGCGACCTGCCTTCTGTGGGCAGGGTGCGGTTTGGATGTCACCAGCATGGGGATGGTCAGAAATGTTTCCCAGCTGCACAAACACTCCAGCATCCAGTTATTGCCCTTTTGGGCAGCATCAGGCAAATAATGATGACATTGGAGACCAATGTCTTCCCCTGGAGAGGAGAGATTCACTTGTGTTGGGTGGATCGTGTCTGGTCCTTCAGCCATCTGCCACGGTGTGAGGAGAAAAGCAAGGAAGAAAAGGGGCAGGTAAGAGCTGTCCCTTGCTGCTGTGCAGCTTCCTGCCTCCATCATCAGACCTGGAAGCAGTAAGTCATGGGCAGGGGGAAGGCAGGTAAGCAGGGTTTAACTGTAAGCCAGGACAGTAGGCTGAAGGGGGAGTTCTTCCAGAGAAAGTATTACAATGGGAGTAATTCAGTCAGAGGCCAGCCAAGTCCTTGCCTACCAAGAAAAGACTTTGAAGACAACCCCAGCCCCCTTCAGCAGCTGTATGTCAGCTGTGTGAGGCCAGTGCTCTGCCCCTCCTGGGATCAGGTGGCTCTTGTAGGGCACCTGGAGGCTGGAAATCAGTTCAAGGCAGTGCAGGACTGCTGGCCTTTGGTGCTGGAGCAGATTCATGGAGTGTCAGCCTCCAGCAGAACCTTTTAGGCAGCAACGAGGGCAGCATAAAACCAGCCCCCACAGCTTCAGAGTACACAAAGACCTGCTTCCTCAGGGGGTACCTGGGTAGCTGTTGTGCCTGGAATTCATTCCAGCCCTCACTCTGGGGGAAAAGATGGTTTACGCCTGTCTGATCAACCCTGACTGCTGCCTTGAGCATGGAGCAGCAGCAGGTGCTGGTCCAGCTGGTCCCAGCTGTGGGCTGGGCTTCCTGGAGCTGTGCAAGCTGTTCTGGCTGTCCCAGTGGTGGGGCAGGAGCCTTGCTCTGCCTTTTTGTTGTGGCCCTTTTGTTGTCTTTTTAAAAAGTAAGTAAAAAATCAAAACGAACACAAATCCCCAAGCAGGCAAAGCAGAAGCTCACTTTGTTCACGGTCTGAGTCTGTGGCCACAGAGCATTTTTGACCTTTTGCTCCCAGTGAGGAGAGTTGGAGGCTGCTGCCAAAACCGGCTCAATACCTGCGGTCTTTAAGCCTGCGGTAATAGGCAAGACTGTAGAACTGATGGACTGCTGAGCTGCAGTTGGAGTGGTCCTTCATATAAAGATGACAGATACTCTACTCTTTTATAGATTTTCTGGGGAAAACCCAACTGCAGGGCCCCACAGGGGAACGACCGGGGCACAGGCTGCACCGGAGGCGAGGGGAGCGCCAGTGCTTCTCGCTGACACCCTGAAAGAACTGGAAAAGAGACACCTCAAATGAAACCAGAGGCATAGAGTTTATAGATGTAAAATATTTTTATTTGTAAATGCTGATCTTCTAAATCTGTTTCCACAAATTCCAAAACCCATAACACTCTGTATACTTCAAAAAAATTCTTTTTTTGTGGTGTTTTTGTATTTTTTTTGCCAACATTAGATACTATTATACAGAACAGAAAAAACTGTAGGACAAATACTGGTAGGATGTTGGAATATTGTACAAGAGAAGAAAAATATTCAAGAAACAATTTCATACAGCTATTTATCAAGAGAAAAATATATACAATTGATTTATTCTGTAAGATAAAAATACATCATGCCATATACATTACAAGTTCAGAACTGTATTACTGAATATACCAACAGTTTACAGTCCACTTTAATTGTGCACACAGAAAAAACTTCATTTTTTTTTTTTATATTTAGCCTGTGAAGTGTCAGTACCAGAATTTTAAGTACAAAATAAAAAGCTAACCTGGTTCAAAATGCTGATTAAATTTCTACAAGCAAACACAAAACAGTGTTTTATTTTTTTAAAGAAATGTAAACAAAAACAATCCATACAAACACATCTTTAAATTACATTTTCCAAAACCCTATTGCCAGAGTCCTGCAGCTGCAAGCACATTACATCTAATTTTTTTTCCTTGTTTTCCTTGTAAGAAGGCTATCATCATCATCTCAGACTTAAGCTCCAACTACATGATTCTACGCTGTTTACATGATTTAATGTAGGCTGAACGGTTGCCTAATCCCAACTACTTTTGCTGAAGAAAAAAACCATGTCCAGCCTCTATTTTGGGTGGTTTTAGCAGTTATTCACAGTTATCACAAATTGTAAGCACAAAAAAAACCTGACTTAAGAAATAGGGATGCAACAATATAATACAAATAAAATTAATCTCAGTTACCCAAACATCTACAAAAGTCAGAGCTGTAATATACAGGCCCTTGCCAGGCTTAAGGTTGGCTTAAAAAAATTCTCAGAAGACCACAGTTGAGACTGCTTGGAACATAAAAAAACCCCTCTCTTCAAATGAGATTTTGGTTATCCCGTCACTGCAATCACGTCTGCTACTGCACGAGATCATATTGTAACATCCCTATCGACGTTTTATAGAGAGCACCCGAACTGCTGCAGAGTCTGGTAGCATTTGGTCAATAACTATTTTTATACTGTATTTTTTTTTTTCTCAAAATATTTACACTTCTGTACAAAGTAACAGAGTTTGTTAGTTCTGCAGGTAACAGCAGCAGCTTGGCTTTCTTCTAACTTTCTTTTTAAAAATAGCTTCATTCACTTATTCAATAATAAATACAAAAAGGTTCTCTTATTTTACAGAAATCAAAAACTACAATAAACTGACTCATGGAATCAAGTATTTAAATGTATTTTAGTGCAAGTTATTTTTTCCCTTAGCTCTATCCCTAAGGAAGTCGTTTCAGTACATTCCTTGTTCAGTGGTGTCTACTTTTATTTAAAATTTTCTTTAATCAGAGGGCCTGCCCCTTTATCAAATAAGGCTGTGGCCAGCACTTTGGACTTCTCCCTTTCGCTGGTGATTTCAGTCTTACATTCATATGTGCCCACCTGCACCCCCGCAGGTCAGCCATCGGTTCTTTGCCCAAGTTAAACAGTTTCTCCTTAGTGAGCTCAAAAACAAAAGTGCTGGACCATTCTGTTAATTCAGTTTAACCTCCGTGGGTCTGGAAAGTTCGCTCCAGATTTTGCCGGCTTGCTTCTGGTGCTTGTTTCGCGGGTTTGTTTTCCTTTTTTTTTTTCTCTTTTAAATACTGGAGTAGAAATCTCTACTGTCAGAAGTGATTTTTTTTTTTTCCCCCCTTCAAAAAGGCAACAATTTTCCACCGACAAAATCCAAATGTGAATCACTTCTTCCTAGGGACAAGCAACCCTCAGAGACAGCAAGGAATGCATCTAGTTCATCCACTTTCGGCAGTTTACAGCTCCACAGTGACATGGAATCTTGTGCTGGTCATCTTCAAAATCAAACTTGTAGTCATAGCAAAGCTGGAAGAAGAGGCAGGAGAGTGGTTATGGAACAAGTGGGGTTGGCCACAGCCCTCGGCGTAGCTAGAGGTGAAATAGCGATGTGCTGCAGAGGTCCCCCTGTTAGGAGCTGGTGAGGTTTAGAAGGGCAGAGGGGAAGGGACATGCCACTCTCCCCACCCCAGCACAGACCGGTTGTGCCACTGGCCCTAGACATCAGGGGAGTATCTAGACATGAGTGCAAGCAGCACCAAGGAACTGAAACCCCAACAAGAGCGCCTACCTCTTCCCCTTTCTGGATTCTCCTGCTGGAGCTAATGATGATTTTGTGTCCTCTCTCAAAAGTTACCACCTCAGCCACGCAGTTGGGTGCACACGAATGGTTGATGTACCTACAAAAACAGGGTTTGGAAAAGGTGACCTTTGAAGAAAACACATCCCTTGAAGCAAGCCTGAACCAAACCTTGGAATGACCTTAGCTTCAGGCCACAATGGCTTTCCAGCTTTAACTATATTACTCTGTACTTGTTTCTTTACCTAGAAAATGCCAAGAAAATCAAGCATTAAAAACCCATCCCTTCCCTTCTTCATACCTGCCATGAAACATAACCAAAGGTGAGCCAAGCTAATAAAAAGACATTATTTTGGTGGAATTGTCCCCAGACTGAATGTACCAGCTCAGAGAATAAAACCAACTGAGAAAACCACAAACAGTCCCTGGCTGGGGAAGGTGGAGGACTCCCCAGAAGGAGATCCGAAGTCTCTCCAGAGCCACCCACCTTGCGGGCCCTCCCGTCAGGGTCGCATCGATGACGTGGTCATTGTCGATGCGGAACATGTACACACCGCGATTCTGAAAAACAGAATTGAAATAAAGGCGCTTGTAGCTTGTACATAATGGTCAGTGGTTAAACCGAAGCAGCCACGTGTGTTGGCTGCAAGTGTCCCCCTGCCTCTGGGGTCAGACGCTGCTCACTGGGCTCCCCAGGGAAAGCGCGAGCCACACACTGCCCTGACCCTCGCTGGTTTGTGATGGGTCACAACCGAAAACGTGGCCAATTAGTACTTCCCTAATAACTTCTGCACTGCCCTCCGTCTGGGGTCTCGAAGTGCTTCACAAACACATACTAACTGCTACAGAACTGCTGAGGAAGGTGCTCTAAATTTAAAACTGAGGTCCTGACACCTCTGCCAGAGCTCGCTCTCAGGCCAGAGGACACTGTGAGATTTATTAAACATTTCAATGCTCTGATCCTTTGGTAAGAAACACTGCAGACTCCTTTGGTTGTATTTTCAGCTACTGCATTTATAGCACGGCAGGAAACAGGAGTCAGGGGACGCGAATTCATTACACAGACGAGCAGCATTTGTTTTCTTGTGTGAACGTTTGCAAGGGGAAGGGGCAAGCAACAGTGACCGAACACCACCCATACATACCTGAGATTCATAAAGCTTCTCTTTCCTGTTTGCTACCTCATTCCGGATGATGGTTCCGATATATTCAATGACCATAGTGTGCTTTTCAATGTCTCTAGCAGCATATAAGCCCAGGCCCTACAAAACAAAATGTTGCCGTTTAGAACTCTGCAGTAAGTTCACATTTCCCCTGCGCTCCTCACCACGCCCCAGAACTGCTCCTGCGGAAAGTCGTGTGAAAAGTACGAGAACCACCCACAAAGGGTGAGGCAGCACAGGTCAGTGACTGATATTTTAACAGCAGAACCCAGCTTCACATTGGATTTTTAAGATGCACGAAAACGTACTTGGCCTCTGGGTTAGAAAAGCTTCTCTTGCACCTCTGACACCTGACTGTGTACAGACTGTAAATTCCCTGAAAGACAAAGCGGCCCTGACGAGAACGGAGAAACCGAACAGCAAGAGTAGCACAGGCAAACCCAGCCTAAACCAAACAGCAGCTGTGTTCACGGTCAGCACGGCGAGTTACGGAGCTGCTGCGAAACCTGCTGCGGAGCAAAGCCCCCCAGAACGACAGAGCGCAACAAGTCTCTTACCGTTCTGAGTGCACACAAGCGTTGAGCTCTTCACGCCGTCTCACATGACTGTACTCAGCGTGCTCTGAGTGTGTCATACTTCTAGTTGTATTTCTATTAAGTTTTACTAAATTTTTGAGAAACATGCTAAAAAAAGAGCCCCAAAACTTGAAGGAAACCTTCTTCCTAGATGACCGTAACACAGGAACTTTTAAGGTATTTACCGTAATTAGAAATTATTTCTTAAGGTTAATCTATAGAAGTGATTTGCCACGTAAG
Organism: Bucorvus abyssinicus; assembly: GCA_009769605.1. NCBI lineage: Eukaryota > Metazoa > Chordata > Aves > Bucerotiformes > Bucorvidae > Bucorvus > Bucorvus abyssinicus. Next base: position 8,407,405 of record CM020028.1, on the reverse strand, counting down.
AATTGCCAATTGGGAACAAGACTTGAAGTCATTTTGCAATTGCTTTAGTTTCGATTTTTTAACAGAAATTGTATATAAATTTTTTTATGTAAAATATATAAAATTTATACATAAAGTAGGCATAAATAAAAGGGTAAGATACATTTAATCTACATTTCCTACAGCGAGAACTGACCTGAATCCGAGAGCGAGCCAGATACACGTTGGACTTCCATTCGGTTTTCATCTTGCGGTACTGAGAGGACTTGGAATGGACGAACTGCTTACTGTAAGGCGCGTTCAGTTCTCCCGTGACTGTGCTCTGAAATGACTTCGATGTGCTGGTGCTGTTCAAGGTGTGAGGCCTGTAGGGGTTGGGCATGTAACAGGAAAGAATACAAGACAAACTGAAGATTTCTCTGAAACAGCCATAAAACCCAATAAAAATTCTTCCAGACGCACAGACACTTAAAGCCAGCTACAGCAGAGACACAAAGCGGTTCCTCCGACCGGGGCATGCACATACACAGCCAGGGACGACAGGGTTTGTAAGCAGCAGACGAAAGCACAGATAACCCTAAGCAGCCTATAAACCCTGGGCTGTACTATGTGAAATTAAAACAAAATACCTTAACACAAACCTCTTGACATGGGTACTCATTTTAGGCTCGGCACGGGCACAGCCCGTGGGGTTGATAGCAAGAGGGAGTTCCATTAAGGGGTTTCGGCCGTAGCGGAAAGTGTAGTTCTCACAGGCCTCAACCCCTGGCAGCTGCAAAAAAACAGACAAGAAGGAAAAAAAAAAAAAATCCACGTAATTGCATGTTAATTGTGTGTAACAAAGTATTCCCTTTTCCACACTGCTTCCTGTTCCCCTTCTCATGCCTGTATGAGATACCCGACATTGGGGGTGATCCAGCAAGGACTGGGTGGTGAAGACTCACCGATTCGGCAATCCTGGCCACAGCAGACACTGTCAAACCAAAGAGGTCTTCACCCTTCAAATAGCCGGGGAACAGCTGGAGCATTTCAGATTCTTTTCTAACAGAAGCAACGGGCTCCAAGATTTTATCCCACACACCTACACGACCACATGGGAAAGAATTACAGTGACCAAAAAACCGAAGTCTATTGTACTGGTTATCAGACGAGTGCCTGAGGCTATCGGGAACCAGAAACAGCATTTTGGTGTTGGCTGCGTGCAGACAGGCCTGAGTTCAGAAAGTGAAGCGGAGAATCATTTGCTGAGTTGCTAGTTTTTCCTGAACAAATCCCAAACAAGCACGACGTTTCTACTGCACTCTTGATTCTCCTTCAGTATCCACAGCATGAAAACTTTTACAGCTCTGACAAGAACACAGACAGATTCTCCTGAGAAAACTGCACCAAGTAGGGTTTTCTGAAAACAAACTTCCACCGACTGGCTACAGCCAGCTCACCGCTGTAGCAGGCAATTCTCCTGGCAAGGCTGAGGGACCAGCACCCGCAGCACGACTGGGTTAAGAACTCAGAACGTCACAGGCCACATTCACGTTCAGGTGCTGTGTTCCTAAGAGCTGCCCACGTGTCTGTGGCATAATGTATTCTTCGTCCTTCCAGAGACAACACGGTCAACTCAACCGCTGCCTTTTGTTACTAGTAAGTTCAGCGCAGCTGTCTGGAAGGGAACTGAACCATGGGTCTGTATCTAAACAAAGTCCCTTCTCATCAAAGGAAACCTGCGCTGACATTCTGACTATTTGAATTCATTGTCAGTACTCTTATCTTGCCTCTCCTCTGTAAACTGGTAACAAGTCTTATCTGCAGCTTATACCATTACTTCAGAGGTGTCCTCAGTCTTCACAGCCAGGTATTAAAAATGGACCCTGGAAGCTCAGTATAAGCACTACGTTAGAACAGTGTCTGCAGCATTTACCTCAAGCATCGTACCACAAGTATCAGCAGTAACAAAACGAACAGCAGACCCCCAAAAGTCATCATCTTAGTTCACAGAATTTACCTTTTGGTGTTGTGTCAGTAAGGACCAGATCCTCATGGCCTTGCTCCACAACCTTGATGACAAACAACGGAAGCCCATCCTTCTCCTCAATCGAGCAGAGATAGCGACAGCGCCTGTTGGCGTAGCGCATGCTCCAGTACAGCCGGCTGGCCTCGTAGCCCACGGGGAAGAGAGCTTTTGAGGAGTGGAAGGCCTGCATCTGCTGTGGCAGCAGCTGACCCACAGCATGGAAAATCAGGCTTCCCACACGGAAAGTGTGGTCACGTTCTCCTCGCTGAACGATGCTAGCTATCTGCCGCACTTCGTCGCGCTGAACGTAGACCCTCCTGAAGACTGCAAAGTAACTAAGTTCTTGCTCATGAGTTCCCTTTGGTTTGTGCATGGGGCAAAGCATGGTCTTGTCTTTAAAAAACATGCATTGTGCTTTAATGGCACAGGTAAAGTGATAAATATTGGTGCACCTTAACCTGTGACAACCGCTGGTGGCACCCATTTTGTGACAAAACATGCATTTCATTTGCAAGCCTCTCCGCAGTGCTAGTTCCACGTTTATTAAGGCACCAGCTTGTGTCTCGTAGACTTCTGTAGACCAAAGAGCACAGTTCAAATGGACCCAAAGGTCTAAATCCAGGTTAAGAAGCCTCGCTGGTCCATCAGTTAATCCATCACCTTCCTCGTGACAGAAGCAACATTTCCTATAGTCTTTAGGCACGGGGTCTGGTTTAAGGGTTGTGCCCAGTTTTTTAAGAAATTCATCTATTTCTTCTTCACAAGGAGGTTTGAATGATCCTTTAGGAATCACAATCTGAATGCTCCACTTTTTCCATTTCATTCCTTTCCATTTCTTACTGGGAGGCCGACAGTCATCAAGACTACTGTGTATTGCTTTTAACCTCGGTTTTAGCTTCACCGTTACCTTTAGCTCATCTGGTTTTGCCTCTACCTTGGCTGCTTCAAATGCAGGGGGGAACATGATGGGGGGTGATGACGGTGGAGAAACTTTTTCCTGCAGCTGAGGCAGACAGTGGACGTCCAAAGTGGAGATGTTGTTGCTGTACTGATGGAATGCTTTAGACGGCCTCTCCTTCAGTGGCGACTGTGGCAAAGATGGAACCGATTCCTGCTAAATCAATAGAAAACTCATAAGAAAAAAATCCCAAACATTAACCATTAAATGTATCTCAAAAACACGGCCAGGTGAGTGTGGAAGAGGCTACTCAGAATGTCTATAATCATGATGTGACACAGAGGGAGATGGAAATGACCCTGACCCATGTTATTATGGCTTGTGCCAGGATATGGAGCAGAAAAGCTCTCCCAGGCAACCTAGACTGTGGTGGCCTTCAGTACAGAAGAGGAAGAACAAATAATCCTTTGTCCAGGTTTTGAATGAAAAACTACTCAATTGCAGCAGACGAACTAACCAACAGACTTAGTTCTTCGGTATTTTTAGAAAGTTTTGTTAGAACAGAAAATAACCTTAAAATATGGTCACAAAATTAATTTAAAGTGTAAGAATCTTGCTATTTGGTAGAAGGGGAAGATTTGGAATTAACGCCACATATTTTTCCTGGAAACAAGTGAGGAGGAAATTCCTGCAGGGCTCTCCATTAGATACACACACCTTGAAGCCTTAACTATTCAGTCACAGTAAACAAGAATTATACCTGCAGAGATTTGTTAAAAAAAAAAAAAAAGGAGAGAAAACAAGAACAACAAAGGAAGTTTAGATTAAGAAGTGCTTAATGTGGTTTGGATGATTAATCTTGAAAGAGAAATGGAAGGATGAAGAGGCTGCACATGACATTTAATTAACTTAATTACGTACATGCTGATGTACTTGTGCAGAAATGTTATCCTGTTTAAATATTTAACTACTAGTGAAAATGAGCTACAGGGTACACTAAAAGGATGTAGAGTCATCTTCTCCTCCAGGTTTTGGTTTTTTTTTTTTTTTTATTTCCTCTGAAAAAATAAGTAGGATGCATTTGAAGGAAGGGTGCAAATTCTACAGGAAATACAGGACTACAAGGTACTACTGAGGTAGTGCTTGAAGCACATGGCCTGTTCTGGCCCTGGGTTTAGGGAAAAAAGGTTCACTGGAGCTAGAGAACAAATTACTGTTCAGTTGTTATTTGCACAGTTGTAATTTTGTTTTTTTACTGTATCAGCCAAATCAAAACGCAGAATGCAGCCCTTAAAGATTTATCTATGGTTTTGTACAATACCCAGAGAACTTAAATGACTACTTTGAGGCTGCATCCTCAAAGCTCGTAAGGACAGCAAAAGGTGGCTGCTGTTCTGCCATGCATGTCTGTCAGAGAGCAAGTTCTGCAAACAGGAATTTTACTTCATGCTGCTGGTTCAGCATCTCAACATCTGAATATGGAGCAATTCATTTATAAATGGCTAAAATGAAGAGCAAACTTCCCCCTTGCCCCCTTTCTGTTCTTCAAAATATAGCTGCAATAATTCCTGCTCACTGGGGTCCATCAGCATTTGATACTTACTTTGTTCTCGGAGTTTTTTGCTTGCACAGCTGCTGAATAAAGAACAAAGCAGTTGTTGCTACAGAATACAATGTCCTTCATTTTATCAGCGCCTTCTTGGGAATCCTGGGAATCGAACATGAAAGATGATCAGAAGCGCATTTTAAAACCATTCTTCACATAATAAGTGTAATGAAACACGTCTTCCAATCTGGCTAGAAACTCTCTGTTTGTAGAACATTTGTGAAATAATGAGCGATACTGTGATATAAATACTTGATTATTTGACATCTAACGTTACCACCACCTACAACCTTGTTCTTCAGCATTTCTTGCCTTTAACAGAAGTTTAACAATCAAAACAAAGTGTTCTATACCATGCACCCATCTGCTCCATAGGCAGACTTGCAAAGGAATATCCATTTTCTTTAGATGGCAAAAGAACGTCTCATTTCAGCCTCAAAGACAGATCATACTGGTTTATCTTACTGATCCACCTGCAAAACACTACTGGGAATTCAGTGCTTTTTTACATGAACCCACTTTTGTGTATCAATTTTGACTCTGTACCTTTGTTGCATAACTATCTCAACATCTCTGAAAGAGCAATGGTACTTTTTGAACAAATGACAGTTCCCAGCATAGATACAAGAGACTGAGGCTGAAGTCGGATTCCTGCTCAAACGGAGTCCAAGCATTCTTGCTCTTACAACACTCCACGACATGGCGATATGGCACTGCCTTACAAAGAAATCTCTTCTGACTTAAGGTCCCTGAGGTGGTCATGGAAGGAGGTCAGTAGCAGAATTTAGGAAGCTGCCATATATGGGACCTATTTTACGTCATTAATTACTGAAATTAATGTTAAGTAACAATTTCGACATTTCTTACCTGTACCAAAAATGTGCTTGAATGTCCCATTCTGAATTAGGACATACATAGAAGGGAAACCACAAAGAAACCTGGAAGTGGCATCAGTCAGCATGACAAGCAGCACTCTTTGGTGCCTTCATTTGCAGTACCTGTTTAAGGAAAGGCAGGTCTTTGAAGGACTTCCGCACACCACTGCCAAGAACCACAACTTTGCAATGAGAGCACCATCGAGGTCTCAGCGCAGAGCCTTCTGCAATATTCTGACTGTGATCCTTGTAGCCTGCTACACCTACAAAATAGAGAAGCCTGTTAGAAGCCATATCAGATTAAACCAAATTTATCAGAAGTCACCATATTCTTCAGTGGTCTAGAGAAGTAGCATCCTCCTGGATCAGGCATGGAAGGCAAGCTTTAAACTGTGTCCTGATGGGGAAATTGTTTAGAATAGACCAAATCCAACTGTATGAACAAGGCAAAACCAAATTCTTGTGCAAGAAATGAAAAACTAAACCAGCACAGGGATACATGCTTCAACAGCTACATCAAGTTTTGCAGCATAGGAACAATCTTTGTGAATGATGGGATTTAAAAGCAGACCAGATTAAAAAACTACTGGAAGAAACACCTCACTGGTGGTGACATAGATAACATAAGGGAAATCAGAGGTGGACCAGACCTCTTAAGTTATGGTCAACATCAGGAGCAAGTCCACATGTACTGGTCATGTAAGAAGAGAAAAGTATTATTTAGAACAAGAATCAATTAAATTCTAGACCATGAATTTATGAGGCTGAAATACATTAATACTGACTCAGTTAAAATTTTGGTACTGAAAACTTAAAGGAATTAATGCCCACTCACCATTGCTGTTTGCAGGAAATGGCACATTAGGCTGCTTCAGGCCGTATGACCCTACGATCCTGGCAGGTCCCATGGATCCTGCCTGAGGACCCTGAAGAAGTAAGTGATGCCTGTACTCCACAGACGGGTTCACTCTGTGACTGTGGGCGGTTGCCATGGAGGATGGGACATCTGGAGCGTTACTAACCTCATAACTGTTGGGAATTCTGACATGAAGCAGGTTGGAGAATGCCGCTACAACGCTACTAATGTTCTAGAAATAATAATAAAAACATACCTTTGTTTTCATCAGCCAGGCAGTTAACATAGCAGTAACATAAATTATTAGCAGATAGCAACAGCTGCTTTATTGCACTATGCTACTACCCCTTTGTATTCACCATATATAAAATACATTAACTGCTGCTGTACTTCATATATGTCATACAAAGTTATTTCTTTTACCTCGGCAGCTGTGGGATGCAAAGTAATTGCTACAGATATAAGGCCAGATTTAGGACCATTCTGGGATGGTCCAAGCTGAGAGGCAAAGAAGCCAGAACCAGGTAATGCTCCTGAACTGGGTTCTGATTTTATATAATTCCTTTTGGCTTCTGAACCTGAAAATAAAACGTAATACATCAGGTTAATCTTACACACATGTGAATGCAAAAAAGAAAAAAAGAAAAGCCTAGTTTGAACTGTCTCACCTTTTCCAGTACTGCTCGGTAGGATGGGAATGATGGGAGATGGTATAGGTTCTGGGTTCTCCTCCTTTACAACTGACAAGTCTGGATACCTACTGATTTCCATTCCCACCACGCTTTCAGGAGAGGAAGAAGGAACAAAGCTGTCAGGAGTGTCCCTGTCCTCACAGTGATCTTGAACCCTGGAACAAAACCCCAAAAAACTGTTTTGGAAACAGGTTAAAAACCTTTGGTAAGCCAAAGTTATAAACCATGACAGGGAGCTATAATGAACTTGCTTCTTGCTAAGTGTCATAGAGCGCAATCATGTGGTAGGTCATTACTTCTGGGTATCTCATACTCCACTGCGCATGGTGGTTACTTGGGGAAGATACATAAAGAAAAATAGAGGCACTAACAAAGCCCAGGCTCCATCACAGAACTGTCCGTTCCCCACGGCTCCATCTGCCCAACTTTGGTTAGGCAAGTGAAAGGGAGACTCACATTTCTAGCATGTATTTCTCACATGCTAACAGGAACTGAGCAGAGCTGGGGTGTTTTCAGGCTAACTCTTGCACAGTTCTGCTGTCCAGTACAGCAGTCATGTACTGTCATGGTACAGTACCATGCTGCTCCAGAAAAAACAGTGATTTGTATAATTTTCTTCCACTTTTAAGAGAGCAAGATAATGAATTCTTAACAATTTTAACAGAATCTAGAGTCTAGCACTGGCAGAAGTCACCTATTTCTCCGTGCTGCTCTCTACGTATGCAGTGCTAAGAGTCAACCAGGACAAATTATCCCATTACGTTCTCTGCACAATGGATTTCGTTTCTTCATGCCCTCATGGTCTCATCTCCTACTAAAAGATCAAAAAATCTGGTCCAAGTATGTTTTTGAAGATATCCACGAAAACCTACCTTAACTCCTCCTGATTGTTGTGAGGTGGGGTTGGAAGTGAAGCAGGAACATCCACAGTTTTAGGGCCCTGAGCCATTGCTCTTGCTAATAAATCTTCTTGTGGTCTGAAAGGCAACTGGAACTGCTTTGGTCCCAGAGCTTTGGTAACTGAAAACAGAAATGCAGAGCACCATGAGACACCTGCACAGCTCTCCCACTGATATACACTCTGTGCATCAGGGTATCAGTGGATCCCTGATACAACCAAGGCACTACTGCAGATGGTAACACCATTCTCATCCACTTGTAGTTCAAAAATTTTTGACCATTCATGATTAATCTCCATATTTACAAAAAACTGCAAATTTTGAGCAAAGAGAACTTGAAAGCCTTTTGTGTGTGCCTTCTGCCAGTAAGTGAGGATTTGCGTTTTAATTTAAAAAAAAAGGCAAAATAACTTTGTAACAGCAAAGGAAAAGGGGAGGGGAAAAGGCATTTTAATCCCTGAACAGTCCTTATGAAGTCCTTATTTTAATAGAAAGCAATTTTAATTGACCAAATTACAAGCATCGGAATATATATATTGACTGCAGACAAAGCCTGCTGAGGACACATTTTGGGTAGACTGCTCTCGAGCTTACTCAACTAACTGGTTAGTCATTTGTACTGGATATAAAAAATTGATTTTGAGGTTTTCTTTTTCATTTCTTAAGAATGCTTCTAGATCTCGATGTGTTTTTGAGAGGGCACAGGGAAAAGGCTATCATATGACATTACACTGGTGTAAAATAAAGCTGGAAAATAATGATAACAACCTTAAAGAGTCCAGGCATACTGTCTGTATAAAAGAAGACTATAGCAACTGAAAAGCATCCAAGATATCTGCTTTCTCATGTGCTACAAACTTGACTCATTTATTACGGAAACAATACGTATTAGTCTTACCATCATGACCTCCTAACACACTAGCCTTGCCAGCAAGTTCCTCAGTGGTTGCGAAGCCATTTACCAACTTCTGGCATGCCACTGGAGGTGGTGTGGGAGGAAGAGAGGCTGGGGGTGTCGGAGGATTGCTCAGATTGTTCTGCTGCATGAGATTAAAGAACCATAAATCAGCCACGGAACACATGGTGAAAACATGCCTTGTTCTAGTACTAGGCAATGTAACCCACTCGCCCACTTTCACACCAAGAGGTAGCACTGATAAGCACTGACAGTTAATTCTCCAGTAGGTGACCAAACACGTGGAAGTATCTACTATAAAAGACACAATGCTTTGCCTTTCTTCTATCATGATATTACCAGCGAAATAGGTTTTCATGAGGAGTATGAATTACTGAAAGAAGAGATAGCTAAATTATTTACAGAAAAGCACAAGGAACAACTTTAGGAATGATTTGGGAGCCCAAACAAGTCCCTGAAGTTTAAGCAAAGGTCTGAATTTAAGACAGCTATTCCGCAGTGACTCTCCATCACCATCAACAAGTCAGCTCACCTGACTGTCACTAAAAGGGAAGCTACTTCACTTTTAGCACAGGATGAGCTTTCCCCGAAGCAGTTACCATGGAGAAGCAGATATTCTGCAAGTTCACACCCCAGGCTACTTCTCGCTAGCCTACTTACCTGCCCATATTTTAAGCAAAAATTAAAGGAGAAACTTCAGAACCTGGTCTTCTTGCAGTCATGTCTACAAAGCTAATACTTATTATTCACTTTTAACCACAGCAGCTATTTCTGCCTGGTCACATTCTCAGCTTACATGCCATGTAAGGCTGGAGTAAACACCTCTAGTTTTTAGTAAGTTACTGAGGTTTTTATATGAGGGTAGCCAGGCAGCAAACTCGATTCTGTCTGTTCACTATCTTGCTGCTCTCCCAATATTGTCACTCTGATCTCAGAGACTGAGTTTTAAATCCTATGGGTTATTAGCTCATCAACAAACAATCTATTTTGTTCAGAGTTCTCAGGTTTTTAGTCAGCGCTTAGTGGACAAATGAGGAAAGCTTATTTCCCATTTAATTCACATTAAGAAATGCTTTAATGCTTTTAATGACTTAGCAAAGCACTGAAAATTCAGCCTTTTCTGCTCCATAAACCTGTAATTACAATTTTCTCTATGTAGCATCCATTTGTAAAAGGAATACTTGTAGTTTTTATCTAGCTTACAACACAGTTTCCAGAACTGATTTCCACTTCAAGAGTAAACCAGTGGTGACTGTTTCACCACTGCACTGACTTACCTAGTCTAGCAATAGAAAATTATTTTCTTCTAGTTGCATAAAAGGCAGGAAATCTAACCAACTAGTGACAATAAGGTCATAAACTTCTTTTTCCACAGAGGGCACACAATAGAAATCCAAATTAAAACTGTACCTTGTAAATGAGCTGGGAGTAGTAATCTGAGGCCCCATCAAGAGTAGCACTACCAAAACTTCCTACAAGTCGATTTCCACCATTTAGCTGGCCACTGCCATAGGGAAGAAAGTGTGCAAAGCTCACTCCAATTATTGGTTCCATCAAAGGCAGAAGAGAAAGCTGCTGTATTAAAAGAAAAAAAAAAAATTTCTAACTATAACACAGAAGCATTGCAAAACTCCAAACATCAGTAGAGTGGTTTCCTATTTTAAAAAATTGGAATTTCCCCGCTATCAGAGAACTGTGTCAAGCACATGCCCCTCTGTTTGTTAAGGAAGGTGGTCCCCTGGCCAGCAGAGCTGCAGCTTTGGCTCCCAGCCAGTTCAGCCACAGAGGCTGCCAGAGCTGGCAGGAACTCCATGGCTTTCAGACTACCAAACGCCTGCCACGTCAGTAAATCTTACAAACTGCAATAAAACCCTCACTACAAATTTCCTAGCTTAGTGGAAGTTTTAATTTTCACCGCCCTGTACTCAAAATTCAACTTCATGATCAACGTCACTGCTGTCTTGAGAAGTCCACTCTTTCAAGGGTCCCCTTGATACATCGCCCAGCACCTGTACACCCACCTGCTTTAACTGGATGAAGGTATCAGCGTTAGGGTAAATAGCTTGCTTTTCTTCTTCCTCTTTTTTTCTTTTCTTGGACCGAGGAGCCGCCTTCTCTCCTGTCCTCTGAGTTCGCTTATTTCTCTGTTTCTTGGTTTCAGGTCCTGCATCTGTTCTCTGAAGCTGGCTGTTACTACATCCAAATGCACCTTGCATCTGGTTTCCTGCAGTTTGCTGGTACAAAAAAGGAAGTGAAGCAGAATTTTTGACATTTTAATATACGGTTCATTCAAATTTACTGCACCATAGTCCAAAAGAACATGCACGGTGTAATAAATCTCATCGATAACCAACTGTATTTTACGGTTTGTTTACTTTGCTGTCTCACCAGCAACTGTCACCGCTGTACTGTCCCTACACACAGAATTATGACTTATCGTTAACGCCACTGGCATCTGAAAACTTCATTAGAAACTCACAGACAAGAAACAGTCTCTTTTGAATACCTCCTAAAATAAAGTTACATCTGCATGCAACTGTAGAGAGTTTCATGAGGGCACAATGAAAGGCAGACTCGGTTACAGAAAAACAGCATCTAAGTTAATACAATACAAATGTATTTTGAGGTTAGACGCAAAAACAGTGTTGTGAAACAGTTCTGGATTCTACCATTTGCTTAAATACTTTCAGAAGGAATTTGCAAGGCCATTCTTCACATGAAAGGATAGTTGTGTAGAAGCAATCAGAGTGGGGCTTGGTAACCCAACGACAGTGGGAAAGCAGAAGAAAAGTCCCATTTCTTTTTACCAATTACTATTTTAAACGGCTCTGTGTGACCCCTACCACAAGTACTGTCACACTATTCCTGTCATGTAAGTTTTAACTGTAGATCTTTACACTTACCTGCTGCTCACAATTACCTTTATTTTTCTCAATCTTTATTCATTTTGGACATGTTTAAATTTTGTTTCAAGGATGTGTTTAGAGTCAGAAAACAAAGCTGAGAAGATATTACAGATTACAATAAAATGACCAACTAATCTAAAGTGTATCCTATCTCCAAAGAAAGCAATTTTCTTTAGGTCTGTTTTGAAGAACCTTATAAATTATTAAATCATATAATGAATTAATGCTCCCTTCCAACAAAGTGAAATTAATTAGAGGAATATTCTGTAACACAAAAATCCAGCAACTTTAGGCAATTTAACAATTTCAACATTCGATAAAAATCCTAAAGCACAGCCTCTACTAAAATAAGCAACAATATATGATTTTCACGGGCAAAACCCAATCATGGTTCATTCACAGAACACTCCAAATGGAGCAGATGAAGGGGTGTGAAGCCCAGCCCGATGCCTCTGCCAAGGTGCATGGGTCATCCTACGCATGACTAAGGTGAAGCCACAGAAGAAAGCAGCGTACAGAAATACTATATACTGCACAGGAACATACTAGTAGGTAATTAAGAGTCATCCGGTAAAACCTGGCCTTAATCTTGGTAAATATTTGGAAGTAGCACTTTTTAAGATTATTAGTTACAGAAAAACTGTTCTCTGTATTTTAATAATTTCTGAATGCGCTGACCTACAAAGTCATACTAAAATTTATTCTTTTTGAAACATATGATTTCCTCATGGAGAAAAGGCAGGAAGGGAGGTAAAAATTCCTTAAAGTTGTTTATTCCACCCTTGTGCAGGTAGGTTATCTCCCCAACCTCCCACAAACACCCACGGTAAATGCACAAACTAGTTGTTGATCGCTGATGGCCACTGTACAACAAAACCAGTAGCAGGCTCACCATTCCTTCAGCTGGATTTGGCTTCTCTGTTAACTTCTTATCCCCAGAAGCCTCCTCTTCTGTGCGGTCGCTGTTCTCTGATTTCTGATTTAGAAGAGATGAGGACTTCTTATTTTTAAGCAGGTGTTTCAGCAGTTCATTCCCTGACTCTCCTTTCGCTGCTGGAACGCTAGCTGGTTGTGCTGGACTCTGAGCTGAAGAGGCAGGCTGTGGTGTGGTCTTTTCTTCTTCCACCTTAATACTGCTTGGATTTTCTGGTTTAGGCTCAGCTTGACCCGAGCACTGTTCAGTGTCTGCCTTTTCTAGTTTAACTTCTTGAACGCTGGTAGGTGTATCTGTTTTAGCCTTTTCAGTCTCTGTATTGACACTCGGCTGTTTCTGCGGCAGACTGCTGCCGGGCAGCTTACATTCCAGCTCTGGAGAGGTCTGGCTCTCTCCTACGTTTGACGCTGATGGGCCCGTTAACTCCACTGGCTCTTGTTCATCTTGATGACGTGAAAGTTCATTGGGGGTGTTAACTGTGGGGGTGGAGGTAGAATCAGAAATGGTTGGAGTTGATGGTGCAGTTATATCTGAATGTGGAGTTGATGGAGCTTTTATTGATTCGGCATCGTCATCCTTTTTCTTTTTTCGTGTCCTTTTCTTTTTTCCTTTCTCTTCCGGGATTATGTCAGAATATAGCTGTATGAGAGACTGGCTTGATCCAGGGAAATTTGCTGCCTGGGGCACACTAGTGTCTGAACCACATGGGGCACCACTACCTAGTACTGTAGATGAAGGTACGGCAGGAGCAAACGGAGGCCTGACTTGGTTCTGCGTAAAGGTAGCCCCAGGGAGATTCCCATGGGTTTGTTTTATGTTATGGAAATTAGGAGCTCCACCTGGAACAGCAGATGCATCAGGTCCAAAAGCTGTAGGTCCTACTGGCCTTCGCTCACTGCTTTGCATAAAATTTGTGGCAGGAGGCGAAGTCACAGAACCTTGTGGCAGAATCTGCCCCATTGGTTGCTGTTGATGCTGAGGAGACTGCTGAAGGGGTCGTGGAGTTTGTATGAAATCACAAGGTAGATCAGAATTGAAGAAAGGTATCTGAGATAAGGCTGTTTTGTTATTCAGTTCAGTCCCTATCATACCGTGCTGTTCCAGTTCCATCCTCTGCTGCAGAGCCCTCTGCCGATCTACCTCCTGCATAAGCTGGATGCGTTGCCGTTCCTGTTGCTCTCGTAAACGCTCCTTTCTTTCACGCTCCTGAAAACTTTCACTAAAAGGATTGTTGTCCTCAAACTCCACCCTTGGTGGCGGCCCTGACTGTGCAGCTGCATTTGGGCCAGGCACTGGAGCTGGTGTACCAGGAGTAACTGGCAATGGCGTCATAGGAGGCTGCATCCTTGCTGGATTCATGGAAATATGACTTGCAGGGGCATTTGCAGATTGCCATCCAGATAAATTTGGCATTCTGGTTGGGTTGGATTGCCCAGGGATTACCACTGTATGTTGCTGATGCTGGAGCTGTTGTGCCACCATGGGGAAGTTTTGCTGATTCATTGCTGGTGCTGATCCTCCTGGAACCATTGGCGGTTGAGCCTGGACACCTGGCATTATGGCATGGGGTGCCATTCCACACTGCTGCTGCTGCTTGATTCGATATTCCTCAATTAGCTCTGCATGCTCTTTCTGCTGCTTTCGAATCTAAAAATTGAAAAAGTCATTAATCATCTCTGACATGTACTGACTATGTAAGTAGCATAAAACATGAAACTCACCATTATAATTTCAGTAGACAATGAATCACAGAATCATAGAACCGTTTAGGTTGGAAGAGACCTTTAAGATCATCAAGTCCGTTCACCCAGCACTGTCAGATCACCACTAAACCACATTGCTCAGCAACACATCTACACATCTTTTTAATACCTCCAGGGATGGTGACTCCACCACTGCCCTGGGCAGCCTGTTCCAGGGCTGGACAACCCTTTTGGTGAAGAAATTTTTCCTCATGTCTACTCTAAACCTCCCCTGGCACAACTTGAGGCTGTTTCCTCTTCTGTCGCTTGTTACTTTGGAGATCAGACTGACCTCTACCTCTCTCCAACCTCCTTTTAGGTAGTTGTAGAGAGTGATAAGATCTACTCGAGCCTCCTTTTCTCCAGACTAAACTCCAGTTCCCTCAACCACACCTCAGCACACTTGCACTCTAGACCCTTCATCAGCTTCATTGCTCTTCTCTGGACATGCTCCAGCTCCTCAATGTTCTTCTTGTAGTGAGGGGCCCCAAACTGGACACAGTGTTCAAGGTGTGGCCTCACCAGTGCTTGAGTACAGGGGAACAATCACTTCCCTACTGCTGCTGGCCACACTACTGCTGACACAAGCTCTAGCAAAAATAGCATTTCTGCACAGTTTTCTTTCCCTTTTTCAGGCCAAATACCCATTACTTCATTACAAATACCATCATTCCCAAATTTTAGAAAAATCCAAGAGTGCCTTGAAGTTCTAATTACATACCTAGAGTGCACTGTGCTAGAGAATACACAAACCTAAACCAAAAGTGAGCCTTGTCCTAAAGATCTTAGCATCCACGGACAGGGTAACAATAGTTGGGGACAGGAAAAAGGAAACTGTGAGATGGATGATCTTCACACATCAGGAAGAATTTTTAGAAGATGTAATTGAAAAGTTGGTAGGAAAACAGTGAGGTAGATTTCCATGTATTCACAGGCAGATCCTCAAGCATCACACAGCAGACGAAAATGGCAACCACTGCTTGAAAATTTAAAATTTTAGGATGAAAATAAACATGACTAGGACACTATAAGTTAAGCCTAGTAGTTTATTTTTAAGACAAGCAGGAGAAGTCAACAGAAGGATATGACAGCATCAACCAGACAAGAAAGAGAATTTCAGAAGCACAACAGATACCTAACTACAGTGCTCTCTAAAAAAATAAAAGGACTTGTAATCCATCGTTAATCATACAGACATTATGGAAAATCTCTCTCTCACTTCTATTCATTAGATTATGACTGTCAAAATTTCCATTACTGTTTGTACTGTCAGAAAAAGTCAGTAACATAATAGCACTCTCCTTCACCTGGGGCAAGGGACAAGCCAGAAAGCTCAAGAAAACAGAGGTATTTCAGAACACACTCCTGAGCGCAGGACAGATGCACCCAAAAGACTGTTTACAGTAATTTCAGGTCCAAGATGATATATGAGCTCTGGCTTGGCACTGACACTGCCAGATAAACAGTGCCACTGCATAAAGCCACCAACTGGATGAATCTGCATTGCACAGCCCAGTGCTCCAGGCTTTCTTTGTGGAGGACACAGCGCTAAACCTGTGTTGGCTCGGTATGCCTACACCATGAGGCATCCAACCACTACGCCCTCCAGGATCTGCAGAGGCAGATCAGCCACGTGACTCTGCTTGGAATTAGTTGATATCTTAACGGACCAGCACTGACTGCACCTAGCTGGACCTGAGCCAATCTGCACAGATCGACCTGGCGATTGTAACAGCGCAGGGGAGAGCAAGGCAGGGCTTATTAGCACAGGCACAGTGCCACCCCAAAGCAGTTCAGCTGCCCTGGCCACACAGACAATATGGTAGTGTCTCCATGGCTCTGTACCTGAGCTAATAGCCCTGTCAGGCATAAGCTCACGTTGCATAAAGTCAGCTCCAGTTTCTCCGTGCCTGTGTCCAGGACCAGCAATTCACAGAGATTTGAGACCTCTCTTCTCTCTGTATACATACATAGACTTAGCGTTTTTCAAAAACTAACAGAAGCTCAATTACAGAAAAATTACTTGATTCGATTTGAAAGAGTGGTGAATTGCTTCAAATGGAAGGTCCTTAAAAACATACTTCAACAGAACCTTATTTAAGCTCCTCCTAGGTATGGAACAAGGCGCTGTTTAGGATGTAGATGACTAGTCTAAATCAGAGGTTGAAGAGGAGCGGAAGGCATTTACCAGCAGTATATGAAACTTAGGTTTAAAAATGAAAAATAAAAGACCCTTAACTACGGGGCACTTTAGCGACTCTGCCAGCAATGTCAGGATTAGCAGCTGTTACTTCAACACAGCTCCACTGTAAGACTAGACTGATGTATGTTAAGATAAAGATTGGTTTAAGTAGGGGTTTTTTTTGCATTTATTCTACTTGTGATTCATTCTGGAAAGGAGAAAAAGGTAGAAATGATGTAGACATAATTTATCTGCTCCATTCCCTTTCACATAGTGAAAAGACGAGCCAAATAATATTCCATCCAGTGTGTACTTTGTCTTGAAGCAACACAGAAGCAAGAACTCAAGGGTCAGGTATCACTTAGGACTTCATTCCAAGCAGCCTGCTGCCAATTTTCTCCTCATATTAATAAAGGATAATTCTAAAGAATTTTTATGTTCAGCAGGTCAAGTCGATGCTGACAATCAGGCTACATAATTTATAAACAATGTCTTGAGAAACACATCATTCAACACTGTTGACCAAAGCATAGACTTATCAAAGCTGTCACAGGTTTAACTTTAATCTCACTTACTGTAATCACAGCTACAAGATGTAGCAAGTAAAATTCCAGCTGAATATAGAGAAAACCAAAACCCTGTGAAAGTGGTTGGTTACATGTTAGAACAGGAGCCCAGAGAGGCTGGGAAATCTCTATCCTTGGAGACCTACAAAACTTGACTGATGAGGCACTGAGCAACTTGATTTAACCAGGAAGCTAGGTCTGCTTTGATCAGTAGACTAGATGATCTCCAGATATCCCTTTGACCCATATTATTCCATGATAACATCCACTGATGATGAGCGTCTAGAAACTAGACAGATCGTAAAATGAGACTAAAGATAAAATGAAAAGAGATTTTCAAACAGTAACATGTAACTGGCACATAACCAAGTGCTGCTGATTATGCAAAGACACCTGAAAACAGACTGAGTTAGGAGGTACGTTCAAGCCTGAAAGAAAGCCCTGCATGCTAAGACTTTCCTCTGAATCTTTCATTTATGCTTTTCATGGTGCCAGGAAATCTGTTGCAAGTCATTTTGCCAAGCAATTTCTCCTCTTCCCAAAGTACAAAACCAGCTTTTTATTCTAACGTTTGCCATAGCATATTCTGCTACAGCGCCAGTGTCACCGGCCATCGAGAGTAATGCTGTTACACACAGAAAATACGACATGGAGTGGCTCCCTTTAAAGGAGCTCCACTGTATTTAAGCATTTCGACTCGCTTTTTAGAAGATTCAGAGTCATACCATTATGACAACTTAGTATTAAGGTGATCAGTTTGGATTCCAGATGATTACCTGTTCTAGCTGTTTTTGGACCATACTTTGCTGCTCAGTAACATGTTTAAGCTGTTCCGCATCTTCTTCTGGGAACTCACGGCCAGCTTTCTTGGCTGTACGCTGTTTTGCTGAGAGTGCCTTTTTTGATTTTCTGTGTGCTCCAATTTGCTCCTCAAGGTATTTCTGTTGCATTTGAAGAAGCTGTTGTGTATCTTGTAGCCACTCTTCATATTGCTTTCTTTGTGAATCATCTAGAGAGAAAGGAAATTAAGTATGATATGAGCTCATCCTGGGGATGGGCTCTCATCCCGCTTTTTAGAGATTATGTTTAACCGTCAGGTTCCCCCCTTATTTTAAGAAACCATTGGTCAAGTTCATCCAACTTTGACAGAGGATTTGATATCTCAAGAGATATTAAGCTCTTGGCGTGATTTGAGGAAATGAGACAGATCCAAATTACTGCATTTATTAAGAGAGAGCAGTTTTAACATAGTCCCTTAATTTCAAGGGACACCAGCCCACTGTCTAGCCAGCAAATGGGCACTTGCTAGCCAGTGAGCAAATGTGGCTTTGAAAGCAGCTGCAGAAGCTGGTGGTACCCTGCTCCCTCACAGAATAGGGACATGAAAGACCTCTGGAAGTACTCACATAGAAGGAAAGACATTAGGGAGTAAGAACACAAATTTACAGGAAATACGGCCTCATTAATTCTGGTGTTTGCAGAAGAGTTTTGTACATATAAAATCTATTTTTATTACTACTGCTAAGAAAAGAATTATAAACATCCATCAGATATTCATTAAATGAAAGAAAGATAGTGTCTCGGTAAAAATAACTTTGTCATCAGTTCTCCGCACAGGGCCTTCAGCACCAGTGCCTTTTCCTCCTCACAAACAAATGCACTCTCACTCAGACTGTAACTGAGACATTACTCTTTTGACGAAGGAGAAAGGCTCATCTGTATGGGCAGTCCATTGATCTCAGATGTTTTTCTCGAGGCCAAACAATCATGTCTGGCAACACTTGATCTGCACTAAGCCCAGAAGGCAAAAGAGGTTTGGTGACGGTATCATTTGTCGCCTGATCGCACTGCGGCAATGTGCTGGGTAACCAGGAGTACAGCGTGGATCTTTCTTGTATAGGGAGTTTGTTTAATAAACACAACAGTATGACTTCAATACAACCATGTTGTCCTTGTGCTCCAGTCCCTAGCACCTTCCACTTTAACAGTCACTGCAGTAGCGACAGCCATCGACTCTTAACGGCTCAACTAAATCAATTCACAGAGCCAGCTACAGTCTAGAGGTGAGCCTGTTCTTTCCATGATAAATTCTGCAGAACTAATCACACAGTCTGAAGGGTCAGTTGAATGGAAATGATGGAGAGTAACTGCAGACAGGAGCAATGTGAAAGTGCAAATGAAATATTAACAACTTGCAGGTAAGAATAACTACTACTGAAATGAGAAACAGATTTTCTGAAGTGCTCAGAACCACCACCACCCCCCCAACCAGAGTGAGGCCACCACTGAGTGCCATATCAAATCTCACCGGAAATTAATATAGATAATATTGCAAAAGCTTCTTATGGCATATTCAGTGCTGCTACTCCAGTTTCTGGAAAAGGCGAAGGTGTTTACTTCTTACTCATAAATACCAAGTAACGTTTTTCCAGTGATAGAAACACTTCTTTAGACATTGTCTTCCTCTTCCAACATACGCTCAGTTATAATATCTGCTAATAAATCTTTCTCATCATAGAGACTAGGATTTACAATTGATCCAGAGCAACCAGAAACAAGGAACACAAAATACTAGTGCTGTATATTTCTTCTTTCAACAACTGTGGTTCCTGCCAGTCTTGCTTAAGTAATGCCTGGAAAGCTTTTACTGGTATTTGTTAAAGTGACAATGATGCTGCACAAAACTTTTTGCTTCTGAAATAAAAACCCCCTCATCAGTATAGACTGTTGTTCTCACGGAGCTCTGAACATTACCCCACCAACAATGACCAGGTTTTTCACATAGCAGTTTGTCAGATTACTGTTCTCACACAAGTTCAAATAATGTTAATTTTCTGTTAGTTCTGTTCCCCTCTTTCCTTACGGTGCTTCTTTGAGGATAGCTTCTAGAAAAAATGTTAAGAGCATTTACTATGCACCCCTTTATTAGTTGGTATCATAATGATGAAATGATTCAATTTTGAAAGGATGAATTTTTGAGAGGCAGGATCCACTTACGGATATTTTATTTAAAAAAAACAGAACCACAGAATGAAACATCAACATACAATAAATTATTAAACCTGTACTTACTGACAAAACCAGGGCCAAAACTGGGAGGATTAGGCCTAGAAATCTGAGGCGTCAAACTTCCATCCTAGAAATTTCAGTAAAACATATAGGCAAGGATGTTAAATCATGATGCAATTAAACCCCCCCAAATTAGTTATCATTATTAAAGACTTTTGTTTAAACCCCCCATCAAGCTGCATTACCTGTGTAATTGCCTGCTGCATATGATTTTGCCCTTCACCGGTCTGAGCCCCTGGCACTGGCTGACCCATAAAAGGAAACCTATAGACATTTGAATAGAAAGTGAAATTATAACTTTTAAAACTGGTGGGTATTTTAGGGCAGAGACCACCTTTTGTATTACATTAAACTTACACAAAGTGTCCAAGTACTTCATCGACATTTGCTTGAACTTCTGCACCAAACTTTTTCAACATCAGATGAATATTCTCATTTTATGCTACTACATTTTGCCCTTGGTTGAAACTATTGCATTCTACACTTTTCAGAGAGATGAATTAAACATGATGTACTGTGATAAAACACTGAAGACGCTCCAAAAAATTACCTGTTTATATTTTAATATATTACTATAAAAAAAATTTCAGGGATTTAGATATCATGGTCAGCAGCAAAGTTTAACTAGAGCTGGGTAAGTGTACACCTCTGGTAAGTCATGTATTGTCATAGAACACTGAAGTATGTGTTTGGAAGGAGAAAACAAGAGTTTTAAGGGCCACATAAAAAGGTGCAGATCCTTTCTGGCCCATAGACTCCCCACCTATGGTAAAGGCAGTCATGGCAAAGTCTGCACAGTTCATCGCTCCTTCTGTCCTCAGAATGGATTTAAAGAGAGGATGAAAATTCCATTACTTGGGCTGTATCTTAATTATACTTAGCATTAAATGATATGCCGCAGCACGAAGTTTAACTGTTACACAGCCATCAGCAGTTTTCAAACACAATGTGTGGGAGATGTGTCATTACTTAATTAGTAAGTGGGAAAACAAGGAAAGCATCAACAGTGAAGCCATGTGGACCATGCTGACCAATGACTTTACAACTGTAACACACGTCTGATGTGTTTTAATACTTTAATTATAGTTTCTACTTCCACACTAGTTTTATTCTTAAAAATTCTAATTTTATTTTAATCTTCTATTATCACGGACTGTGAGCTAGGTGACAAAAAGATCTTTTTCCACTTTAAAATTGTTTCATTTCCTGTGCACAGTTTTCCCTAGCTCTGTCATTTTCTCTTACATGTTGTAGCCCTAAAGAACAGTATCGTTGTCGCCTACCTGTTCATAACCATTGGTGGCATCCCCATGTTACTCTGCGCCATGACTTTATTGATTCCCTTAAGAGCTACCATTTTTGCTTTCATTATGGGATCAGTAATTGCATCGAAGTCTATAAAAGAAAAACAGTAAAAGCAAATTACATAGCTGAACGTTCCAAGTTATTAACTGGAACTGACTTGTTTAGTTCTAGTTCACACACAGATCATCTGTAAACAACATAACTGCATTACTATTTCACATTACTTGTCCTCTCCACTTTGAAATTCCTTGTCAATACATAGTTTCCTATATCCTCTAAGGAAAGTTACTCCAGCAGCAACTGGAGTATGTTTTCAGCCACAACATACAAAGAAAAGCAGGTCAGTCTGAGAAGGGCTCAAGACCAAATTCAACCTAAGACTCAACAGGTTAATAAATTCTATTTACAGCTTTCAGGATCAGGAAGAAGAATTGTTTCTGTTGAGTTCAGTTGGAGAACTGACACACCACCACTACCACACTAAGAAAACGGTCTCGTCTCTCTGTAATTACCAGTAGCACTACGTGCAGAGAGGCACAGGCGTCACACAGCATCTGAAAAGACCATAAGCACGGAGGATTCTGCCTTTTTGCAGTCTGACCCGTTAGGTGCCTCACATAGAGCAGGATAAATGGAAGTACAGAATGGCTGAAGTTGGAAGGGACCTCTGCAGGACATCTTAGCCATCTGAGCCATCTGGGGTGGCTACTGCATGTTCCAGCCACACTACAAGTATGGAACTGTGACTTACGGGGTAGGTTAAATTTGCTTTTTGAGCAAACAGCCTTGATGGCCAGTGTAGTTACAACAAAGACATTTCTCGAATTTTGTATTTCATTACTAACAATTAAATAATCTTGATCTTGGTCTTGATCTGAATGCTCAAACTGCTATGTTATATTAAGCAGGAAATGTCAGTTCATCTTAAACGCTTTCAGTATGTGCAGACTTATTTGTGATGCTCCTGGGCCTTGCCTAGATGGTGAGTTAGTAATACAGAGGTGACCCCTTTCCTCGAGACACAATAAACACTGGAAAAAAAAGTAATAAAAATATAATCATAAACAGAAAATTGATAATCTAACATCCAAAATTCAGCTATTGTACTTGATCATTTAGTTTTGTTGATGAAGGGTGCATTTACACCATATCATGTATGAGAACCTGAGGTGTAAAGAAATATGCGAAAAAGCTGAAGTCAGAAAAAATTGCAGTAATGCAGAGTTACCCTATTTTGTTATTGTCAACAGGAGCCTCGCCATGGAGTTCAGAATGCCATCTACAGGCTCAATTTCCCTACTCCCATTGTACCTGCTAGGCAGGCTGGGGTTTTTTTATGACAACTTCAAGCTCCACATAACAATCTGCTTCTTTCAGTGCTACAGATTTTCAAAAAGCTGAACAGAACACAGGCAAATAGATCACCCACATACCAATATTGGGGAAAAAAGGCTCCGAACGTTGGCGAATCATGGCTTGCATCTGTCGCTGCTGCTGCTGCTCCTGTCTTTCCTGATCCAAAAGGTCCTGCAGAAGAAGTGGCTGTTCCTCTAGCAGAAGTGGTCTCTCTCGATTTTGTTGCTGAGCTAATGGTTGAGGGAGCATTATCTGTTGGGGACCAGATATGCCACTAGGACCGGGATGGTTTGTTACAGCCACAGTTTGATTAGATGTCTGTCCTGTCCCAAAGTTATGATTAGATGACTGACCCTGAATAAATCCTGGATTTGGTGACCCTTGAGAAAAATTATGGTTCATTCGTGGAACCATGGTCAAATTCGAATTCAAAGTGTTTTCCAAGATCTGTCCACCAGGTGTCATTAGTGTTTGTGGAATACCTGATGCATTGTTCATTTGTGGTGTTGGCAAAGACTGAGATGGAGATCCTAGAGTCCTGGCTTCAGCATTCTCTGAGCTTTCAGTAGCGAGCAAACTTGAGAGGACTGGTGTGGATCCAGAAATACTGCAGGAACTTCCTGCTCCTTGAACAGGCAGTGGAGCAGATCCCTGAGCATCTGGACTAGGCACAGTTGTTTCTTGACTAGGAACAGCAGTGGTTTTGTCAGGGAATTCTGCGTTAGCAGGCTGTACAGGAGCCTTTTCTGCATCCTTTAACTCCACTTCAGCAGCCTGTTGAGTACTTGCGCATTCAGCACTTCCATCACTTTTTTCATTTTCATTCTTCTTTTCCTCCTGAGTGTTTGGGGAAAGTACTTCTGTTTTAATTTCATTTTCTGTAGCAGATTTCTTCTGTGGAGACTGGTTCTCAGGAGGGGAAACAATTCTATCAACTTGCTCTTTCTGTTTTGATTCTTCTGTCTTGCCCTGGATATCTAGTTTGTCATCGATGGGAACACTAAGGTCTAGTTCTTCATTAAACATTCCTTTCTTATCCCCCACATCAAGATCTGGGTCCGTGTATGCAATTATATCAAATTCCCCAGATCTCAGAAGATCATCAAGGTGAGGATCATTGGTATCTAAAGTGTCCAGTTCATCTCCTTTCCCATCCTCTGTGTCTAGATTCAAATTCTCGAGATCCTCATCATCTAAATCCTTCACTTCAACCCCATCAAGGTCTTTCACATCCAAATCTTTTACAGCAGGATCATCAGGATCAAGCTTTTCTTCTAGAGCATCACTTGGCTGGTTGGGAATCTGTAAATTTGAGGATTCATCACTTGGTGCAGATGTGGACAAAGATGGTCCTGGGAATGCATCAGCAACTGGTGGATGACTTAGAGAACGTATTATAAGTGCAGGTGGGTTGTCAGAATTGATTTGATCCTGCTGGGCTTGCGATATATGCTCCAAACTTGTAGACATCTGCAACTGGTTAGATATAGTTTGAGAATTATGTCTCAGTGGTTCTGCCTGTCTAGGGCCTGGGAACTCCTGTCTGGGTATAAACCCTGCATGTCGCTGATGTTGTGCTGCTGCATCCATAACATTTGCAGCAGAAGGATTAAAAGGCAGCCTTGGCCTCCCATCAGGAGCTCTGTGACGTAATTCAATAAATGCCTGACCCAATATATTGTGCTGCTGAACTGGAATTCCCTGTGGAGGAAAATGTTGAGAGATCCCAGATGTATTATTTATCTGTGGATTGTTCACTGGCCGAGGCATATCAATAGACAGAGATCTTCTCAGCTGTGGTGGAACTCCAGGACGTTGTATAGGCTGCTGAGGACCGAGGAAACGTTCTTGACCTGGTGGTGGACCATGGCCACCTCCTGGAAACCCATATCTAAAATAAAGTATGAAAGACTAAATAATCTTTTTTCTCAGGACTGCCTACTCTGGCATATTTTACTAAATAACTATTCACCAAAATGCAATACATGATGCATTCATTAAGATATTTAAATAAATATTTTGACTAATTATGCTTACATTTAAATGAGCTTTATGACTACAATAAAGTAATTGCTTTAATTATGTTTAATAAACAACCTGTTTTCAATTCCAATAATAATAACAGATAGAAAACTCAAATAGAAAACAGTAAGAACTATCTTAGTAAATAAACTACATGTTAATGTAACTCAGCATAAAAAGCAATATTGTGTGGATTTAGAAATTACTGAAATAAATCCAAAATATTGAAGATAGTAATTCCTGAGATGACACTGTATGTCAATACTGGTATTCATTTTCCATCACAGCATTCACTGTAAAAATGGCACAGCCAGGAGTTGACGTTTGATTACATATTCATTATAAATGAAACCAAGAATATTACATTTACTCATTATTAAGACATCAAACCTAAAGTCAGACATTTCCCTTTTTTTGTAAATAGAAGAAATGTCTCAAAACCACAGGCGACAAGATCTTTCAGGTCACATAACTTTCACAAGTATTGCAGTTTCTCCATTTTTATTTCTGATTAATTCCCAATAAAACACATCGTAAAACAGTGTAAAATACACATTCTAATATTACAGAAGTTTACAGGAAAATGCACTACACATACTGACTTCAGGAAGGTTACCAGCTACTGTAGACAACACAGATGATTTTTCATTAAAAACCCCACCCTTTATTTCTGTAAAAATAGAACTACCTCTGTAATATCCTGATTTTAAGAGATCAGAGATCTTACCTAAGACCATGAGGTCTCATCCCCATGGCATTCATATCACCTGGA
Source organism: Bucorvus abyssinicus (assembly GCA_009769605.1). Taxonomy (NCBI): domain Eukaryota; kingdom Metazoa; phylum Chordata; class Aves; order Bucerotiformes; family Bucorvidae; genus Bucorvus; species Bucorvus abyssinicus. The sequence goes on along the minus strand of CM020028.1, from coordinate 8,381,822 downwards.
AACTGGGGTCTATTGAACTGCCCATCAGCAGGAAATGGTCCACGCTGGTCTTTTGGGTATACGGTGAACCTTGGCCCACCTGAGGGGACAACAGAAGACCTAATATTCCCAGGATACGGAGGAGGAGGGCGGTTAAAAATTTGATTTAAGTTGTCTTGCTGCCAGTGCTGAAGAGGAGTGGCATGGGTAGGAGCTGCTGCATCCTGCAAGGCTTTTTCCTGACGAACCGCATTCTTCTTCTGCTGCTGTTGCTGTAGAATAATTTCACGTAATTTCTGTCGCTGTTTAAAAATAAAAAAATCATTGCGCTTGACACTGCAACTGACATATTTTGAAGCGTTACGCTCCACTACATTAAGCCTTTTTGGGGAAAGAAATTCTTGAATCACTACAGAAAAGTATTATAAACTACCATAGTCACCTCAGAAATGAGAGGACGGATCAAATGTCTCAAGGTGCTAGTAATGCAACTTAGTGTCTCCAGACCTCTTCTTCAAGTGTATAGTGTGAACCCATTTTACCAATTAACATACAAGCAACTCCCTCTTCCTTTTTATACTCCAACAATGCAGGCCCTTTTACTACATGAAAAAGTGTACGCTGAGGGAGAAAGACGACTGGAGGTCCACTGAAGAAAACTCAGCCACAGGTTGATATCAAAGCTGCAGAATTTACTCAGGTTCTGTATGATAAATACTACCATTTTTTCTGCTAAATCCAGTTCCTGTCACTCCTTCCAGACAAAAGTCTGAGCAGCTTTCCACAAGTTGAATGCAATTATATGTCTCAGCAAGAGCCGACTGCCAAACATTCATTGACAAAACCCTGGAGTCAATGCACCTCAGGAAGAGCAATGACCAGTGGTAGGATTCATCTCAACATTATCAGCCAACTGGAAAGTCTGATATCTAGTCTGAGCTCCTCACCTATACCCCCCGTTTCAGTCAGAGAACAAGTCACTGACAATCTACATCTCATCCATTACAGGACAGACTTAATTGTCCTTTCAAGGTGTTTTTTTTTTCCCCTCACACTGTAGATAAAAGAGCTATTACAGACCAATCATCTACATCTGCAGTGGCTTCAAAGGTGGCCTTTGCTCCTTAAAAACTACTGACACTTCTATATATATTGTGGCTCGCTCTCTCTATACACGTATATTGTAGTTCTATCTCTCTGTATATTGTGGTTCTATATGTATATTCCATATATATTGTGGTTCTGTCCAGGAGGACCAAATGAACACAGCAAGTGAATGAAGATAATTCTGTGTTACATAGCTATGTTTAATGGCAAGAAACTTCAAATATTAACAAGAATTGGGAAATTCTTCTACTTATGAGATTTTAATACCATCAGTATTGAACATTATTCTCACCTGTCTTAATTTTTCAGTATCTGCTTGAGACATATTCATGGTATTCTGTGTATCTGTTACTCCTGTAGTGGGTGCTGGGCCAGGAACTTGTGAAACTTTTGGAAATTGTTGTCCTTGGGAACTCATTGGAGAATTCCCAGATGTATTGAAGTTGCCCTCAGATCCAGGCCGTGGCTGTTCAGCAGCATCATGGGCCAACTGACCAGTTCCAAAAGATTCTGGCTGAGGTCTTGGAGTCATTGGTGGTTGATCATACGGGTCACGCGCTGGAGCAGCTGGGCCGTGGCTAAATGAATCTGTTATTGCAGGTCCTGCAGGTCTGGGAGTTTGAGAACATGGATCTGATGGCTTGACAAAAGTGCCCTGCAACCTGTTCTGTGGTGTCTGCAGAAAAGCATCTCTATTTGGTGTTAGTCCTGGTCTTGTCATTGCAGGTCTGTTAAAACTCTCGGGAATCCCTGGCCTTGGAGTTGCTGGTTGCTGAGAATACGGATCATTGAGAACTGGCCTTGGTGTTCCAGGAGGTTGGGCATATGGATCAGAATGTCTCTGATTTGCTGGGGACTGAGCAAATAAATCCGCTGGCTGAGCAGGTCTCGGTGTTGGTGGTTGCTGCATATATGGATCAACTGTGGTGGGCCGAGGAGTTCCTGGAGGCTGGGCATAAGGATCAGCAACTGGCCTAGGAGTACCCGGAGGCTGAGAGTAAGGGTCCTGAGAAGCTGGTCTTGAAATGGGTCCTGACTGAGGGAAAGAATCACTCTGTTGTCGCACTATGCGGGGTGGATGGGGAGTAAGGGGAGGCTGGCTGTACGCATCATTAGGCTGACTGTGGGAAAAGTTATCCACTGGCCTTGGCGTCAAAGCAGGCCTTTCATACGGATCAACAGCAACGCGCCTTGGTGTGGCTGGCATGGATGCATAAGGATCTTGTGGGGACTGAGGTGGGCGCATAGGAGTTTTAAAAGGTCCAGGGCTACCATCGACGGGAGTAGGAGTAGGAGTCAATGGTGGCCGTGCATACGCATCAGCAGAAGTTACTCTCTGTCTCTGAAATGTATCAGTTCTAGGAGCTGGCTTAGTGAATGGATCACTTCCAGCTGTTAAAGGAACCTTTCCTGACTGCTCCATAACTACGGGTGACCTTGGGACCCCCAGCGGTTTGGAGAACTGATCTGATGCCATGACAGGCCTCGGTGTGTCTGGTGGTTTTGCATAGGGATCACTGCTACCTGGAGATGAAGAACATGAATCCCTGACTGGTGAAGGCCTGCTTCCTGATGGTTCAGTTACCTGAATGGGCCTAGAGATAGATGACTGTGGTGCACAGGTATCTAATGGTGCAATGGTATTTCTTCTAATAAAGTTTTGGTTAATGGGTGCTGGTCTAGGTGTTCCCACCATTTTAGCATATGGATCCATTGGAGAAGGAGGTCTTGTGTTTGTGGAACCTGGAGAAAACAACTGTTGTGTTGAAGTCTGAGGAGTCTGAGACTGAGACAGCGAATCGTGTACTGGGATTCGGGTCGGAGTAGGGGGTGGGGCTTGTGGTTTTAGAAACACATCATCTGAGGATGCAGATGTAGGTGTTACAGGTAGTTGCTGCTTTGTAAATAGATCCTTATGGAATGTCTGTTGTGCAGGAGACATACTTCCATTGCCAGTCTGTGGCGTTAAGGGGCTCTGGATCCCACTGCTAGGTGTGTCTGAGCCAGACTGATTCAGAAGCTGTTGTGAGCCAAACTGTTGCTGCTGCTGCTGTTGCTGCTGTTGCTGCTGCTCATTTTTCACTTGTTCCAGCTTCTGTGTGGCTTCTATTTTGGCTTGCTGCTTACTTTTCTGCCGCATTTGCTGTTTTAAAATTATGAGGAACAAAGTTACACTTGTAAGTCCAGGGTCTACAAAATCTTTCAGATGTCTGAATCTATAAATTAAAACTTCAGGACACATCAAAGGTCAATTGTAAAATGTGAATTTTAAATACAATGGGAGCAGAGGGTTTAGTTATTTGCAAAGTTTCATTACGTGGACATGCACCTTGATTGTCTGGGAAGAAGCACTTCCCAGGTTGCCTACAGACCAGCACTGCTTTCCAACCTTACACTCTGGAGATGAAACATTCCTGACAGTTGCACCACTGATGTCAGGCAAATGGGCTCTGAAAGACAACCAGCCCAATTTGAAGCCACAGTCTGCAGGACAAGGTTACTGCAATACAGGGTATGTAAAAACAAACCACTGCACTAGCCAGACATACAGAGAAAGAGTAACTGACTGCCGTAAGAGGTAGAGTTTGAGTCAAAGTTTTAAATCGAAGTTTTCTACAAGCAGCTTCTCTTCTGATAGCATCTATTTTCTTCCAACGCATAATGGCTGACTTTATACTCTTCTACGATGAAAGACTAAAATTGATTTTATTACCAGAGATTCCAACAATGCAATAAAAAGCCGGAAGAAAAAAAAACCCAAACACTCTAAATGCAACACACCTGTCTGAATTTCCATTCCTGCTCATGTTCCGATTCCCTCTGTTTCAATGGATCTTTAAAGAGGTCGGAGTCGATGCGTGAGCTAGGATCAATGTTATCCTGTTGCTGCTGCCTTTTCATGGAGTCGTTTGACATCTGTACTTTATTGATGCGCAAAGCAGCTCTATTATCTCTGGCTTTTTGCTGGGAAAAGATGAAAAAAGATGTAGTTAGCCTCATTTTCTTTTGCGAAGTGTGAACACTGCTTCTGTTATTCCTAAAAAATCTATCACCAAATCATTTGTACAGCTTTTTTAATCACACACATGCTTGTGAAAATGAAATTGGGCACTTTAAAAGGAATTCCAAACTGAAAATACTTCATCTCTATAGAAATTCTGCATTTAACATAGAAGGAAAGAAGAAAGGAGTTACTAGTAGTAGAGGTGTTCCATACATTTGGAGTGTTTGTTCAGGTACTGTGCTGTGGCACAAATGCCACCAGTTTACCTTTGAAATCACATATTAGTGTGGTCTGCAATCTGAAGACATGAGCACGGCAGATGATGTTTGGATCAATAAAGGCCACCAATGTGGAGAACTTCAATGACAAGAAAAATACAGTCTACTCCATTAAATAGCTTCCATAGATCTCAGTGTGAGTTAAGTTAGCAGTATAAACATAGGATATGGGCTTATGGATCAGGAAAAATTGGATGGAAGAACAGCAATTCCTCTTCAATGAGGCATTTTACAGCCATACTGACACTTTAAAGCATCTAATGGAAGTTTCAAAGAGTCTATTTTACCACCAATCTAGGATGTGATTTCTTCTGTGAATCAAACCCTCACATCTTCTTTCTCACAATTTTATTTGCAGTTGTCAAGCGGGGGTTGCCTAGCAGGAAAGGCTTTAATCCATCCCCTCCAACAATGAAACAGTGACACGGATGACTGCACCAGTGTCACAGCAGCAGAAGAATCAGTGTCATTTTCCCCTAGAAGTGATGGGATTGTGCATACTAAAGAAAGTAAAAAGCCTACTGTAAAAATTTACTAACACTTTTCTGAATTTCATTTCTAAGGTAGCCTTTACTCATCGCCACAGAGTGCCTCAGGAGAGGCAGCGCATCAGCTTCTTGCGTGCACAATGCCAGAACACTAGCAACAGCTGAACGGCAAGAGTACAAGGACTGCAACTTCTGTGAGGAAATAACTGCTTCTTGCCATGTAAATACTCGTGTGCATGCATGTGCACTTGCATGCACCCTCCTCACACACATGAAGGCAATAATCTTTGCAGCTGCTTTTTGGATATCGATCAGGAGAGCAGGACTGCATTCATTAAGAACCATGAAAAAGAAAAAAAATCATAACAGAAATAACTGTAAACAGATAAATGCTTGGATAAAAATCCACCCATGTAAGTGGATAGTATCTTGTAAACACCTCAGAGAAGAGCTAACCAAGATTAAATATAGCACAGACAAGATGACAGAGAGGTCCAAAGGTGGTGAAGTTACAGGCCTGAATGAAGAGCAGGGTCATGAAGATGTCTCAGTGATATGAAGATGCAATAGAGAACTATTCTTTCAAGGGGTTCAAAAAGGTCAAGAACTCCACTTCCCACATTGAGCTTGGGGTAATGATTTATCCTCTAAAAGTTGTCAGAGAGATAATGAGATTTTGTAATTTGGACAGTAGGAGATGATGTTGGTACTGTTAAGCTCTGAGCCATCATCATGGCTTGGCTTCAACATGCATGGGAATAAAATTTGCTTACTAATGAGACTATGTAAGAAAAGTGCAGCTGGGGAGAGGCTAAAAGACTGAAAACATAACTCTGAAAACCACTGATATCTACCAACTGAGAAGGGTCATCCCACTGCTGTCATGAAGAAACAAAGAACAAATGAGAATCAGGAGAGAATGGAGATGTGACAGGAAATTAAAGAAAAATACATTTGCTAACAACAGCTGGGAAGGTGAAAAACAACGGATAACACACATTCTGAGAACTGGATGTGGACAGGCTCCAACAAGAGGTTTCAACAAAGCATAAGGGTCTCCCTTTGAATGGCAGAAGTTCTACACAATGGAATCAATGATCAAGTAACTCCAGAGAGCTCCTATAAATATGTGTGTTCACTTGACTCAGATGTGAAGAAGTTGAATGCTTTCAGAGAGAAAAATGAAGTCCTTCATGCTCCCCTTGTGGGGAGGTATGGAAGGTATGAAAAGGTATGAAAAGTTTCCATCACAAAGCAACAGAAGAGAGTAAGTAGTGAAGGGGAACAGTAAGGCAATAAAGCAGGAGCAGAAGAAAATGAGGGAAGTGGGGATGTGAGCACTGACACTTCCGGCATGGTTAGTTCAACACGTGAAAGACTTCAGCAACTCTAAAGGGGTAAAAAAGAAAAGATTAGTGAGAGGGGAAGATGAAAGAGAGGAAAGTCACATAATGATTTGTTATTATTCTTCTGAAGAAACTGGTGAGATCCTGTGCAGAAAGAGACAGAGCAAGTAAGACTTGAGGCATGAATCAAATGTAGCAAAGAGGCAGTGGGAACCATAAATGTTCTCCTCTCAGCTGATGTCTTTAGATTGCACAATATTAATACAGTTCATTCCAAGACTGAAAAGCAAAGAATACAGGTAGAAGGATTCAGAGTTATAAGTTAAATTACAAAGGCATTCTTGGAGTAAGTGAACTTCCACTAACCCTAGAACTTAATTTATTTAAGAAAAAGCAAATGAAAACCCTATAAATGAAATACATGTTTGCTGGAAGTATGCGAATGCAGGTGGCAATTGTTCTTACCACGTATGGAGCCCTCTCCTGTGAGCTTGCTTTCCTCCACAGCTTAGCAATCTGCTTCACTCTCGTAGCCCAGTCTACCATGAAAAAAACCGTGGTAAGACACAAGGCCTTGATAAGTCTATTTTTCACTCTTTCAGCTCAAGATACATACATTGCTACTGAATATTCAACTTTATTCAGTAAATCACTCACCTGGAAACTCTTCCTTCAGGTTAGGGAAGTTGATATTTGTATAGAGAACTGGAGCTACTGTTGCCATTTCACCCAAAGCTTCTTCTTTTTCCCATTTAAGAGTGCTTCTTTGAGTATTGGACATTGTATCGCCTTCGCCTTCCAAAGGCGGAGCAGATGGTGCCCATGAGCTGCTGGGATCACTTACCATTGGATTGAACGCTGGATTCTTATCCCTGACAAATCAGAAATGGGTTTTGTTTTACAGACAGATTCCTCTCAACATATAACCCACACACACACTTCGCATAAGTACATATACTGTCTGCTATTTCAGTAGTGAACAGGCTGCAAGAATACACAAGTTTTGTAGTGTCTGTCAAGAACTAAGTAGTTAAATACTAATAATGTCACAGTGTTAGTAACACTACCACCCCCCAAGTGATAAAATGCTAAACACTAGATATTTTTAATTTCTCATCTTGACTTACCTGGTACCAGTATATGGTTGCTGTGTAATGGGAGAGAAAGTGCCCAGCCCACCTCCAGCAGTCAAAGCTGTATGAGGGAGATGAGGGTTCGGGCCAATCAAACCATTCATAAGGGGCACTCTCGGAAATGCATTCTCTCCTGGAAAGAAGAAAATTACTGTTGTAAAGGGTGACTACTTTTGAGGTAGAGGTGGAAGTTTTCAGTGAAAAAATTACATCTCATCTAACAAAAACATCATCACTTTAGAATTTTATAGTAACTGACCTCACATTTTTGGAAAAGATTTTAAATCAGTTTACACTGCTCCTCTACAAGCTTAAGGGTTTCTTTTCTACTGTATCACATCCCTGCACAGGTTTTTTAGCTTGTCAGAAAAATCAGGTTTTGTAAAACATATTTCCAAAACTTTTTCCATAGCCCACGCTATGGTACTGCACTTCATACTGAGGTATATTCTTAAAGGCTAATGGTCTGTCATATTTGCTGTGATCTGATCCAAGCAGCAAGCATGGAGAGAGTTCTTTTCAGTCCTTGCAAAATGATCATTAGCCACCTGAATTAAACATCCCTCTTCTCTGACTACTGAGCAGGGTGCCAAAGTAAGCCTCATTATCTACTAACTCCCTAATTTGTAACCAATGAAACAGATCAATCCAGTCGAACGAGCAGCAGCCTTTTCTAATTAAATGTCCAGCCTAGCAGTACAAAGGCAGAAAATTTTATTTATTTGATTACAATATTACAAATGTGGCACAGGCGGACTCATTCCAGCAATTGGTATTTGCAGATGTTCCTACACAGAATTAACACTGGCCCTTGAATCCCTGTCACTTGAATGCAATTGTAACTGTTGTCCCAGTATTTTCTTAAAAGCACAGAAGTAGCTCAGGAGTTAATGCAGCTGCAGGATGACGCTGTATCGTTCTCTCACTTTTTCTGATCTATACATCACATACGCTATGCATCAAGTATAGTTTGGTTGAAAGAAACTCAAAATTTAAGAGCATGTGCTTTATGATAGCTGCTAAACAGACAGTATACAGTAACTGCGAAGACCTGGCAAACAAACAGGATGGAGAGTCAGGCCTCTGGTTTGCACTGAGGATCACATGTTTTCATGAGAGGAAAGCATTGATTTTACTTGAAATTACTGAAACTTAATGCAAACTTCCTCAATACTGAAACATTTATCTCACAGAAATGTGGATCCTCACACTGTAACTGAACCAAATTATAAATCTGAAACTTTGTAGTGGTGGCAGTTTCCACAGGAAGAAGTTAAACAATCTTAGAGAGCTCAAATATTGAAGTTATCTCCAAGTTCTCAAGTAACTAGGAAACAGGCGATGATACCTATATTATCTTTTGCTTTAAATCACCTCATTATTTGCTTTAAACTCTTGGCTTTCTAAGACTTTTTGAAGTCTTTCCTTTTTATGGAAATTCATCCAACTAGGAAACCAATCATTTTTCTACTTATGATTAATTCACTGGTGAAATCAATTTGCAGTATATACCAGCATAACAGTATGGGCACTCTACACGAGCTCAGGAAAACTCCACTAGAGGTGATGTCTGACGAGAAAAGAGTGCATTTAATTACTCATACACACTGCTGGGGAGAGAAAAAAAAAAAAAACACCAACAACAGCTACTCTACTGGTAACAACAATAAACAAAATCAATCTGCCTCTTGCTGTCACTATAAGACCAAGAATACACTGTATCGACTCATGATGACTTTAGTAGTAACAAAGAAAATAAATTACAATCCCCCAGATACATTTCAAAATTACTTAGCCTTCTCTCTGTTATTTAGGTAGGACTAGCTAATATGTTAAACTGAATTCTTAAAGGAAATTAAGACTCAGTAAATCACTGTTATAGACTCTTCCCTTACCTTTGAGAAGGTAATCAAAAGTAATTAAAGTCAGAAGAGAACATGCTGTATCACAGACGAATTTAAAAACTATGAAAGTGTCAGCTAAAATAAAAGGTCCAATATGTCTGAAAAATCTCAAATAACTGTCCTTTTCTACTAGCAATATTTATGTGCATGTTAATCATGCACCCCCTTCAGAACAGTTTTAGGATAATATTTCATAAATTAACAATGGTAGATTCCATCAACTAACAATAGCAGAAAGTCAGGCATGTCCTACTTTCGTATCAGTATTTAAAAGATGCACACTCTCCTGACCAGGCTGCTGCTTTCAAAAATAACAAAAGAACATACCTTGACTGTGCAGAGACATAAGTTGTGGTGGAGGTGGAGGCTGTGGCAAAGGAGCTGGCTGTGTGGTTGCTGGACTTAACACAGCTGTGAACAAATCTTCAACATCCTTTCCTCCTAGCTCTGCAATAACACCGTGTGTGAGGTGGCTGGCATTGTTAAGGAACTACATTTCACAGAAGACAACGAAGATTAGAACACGTACCTGGGATTTTGTACAGTTTGCCAAGAATACCACCTGGACAAAGTGAAGACAACACAGAATAAGCAATCATCAAAAGATGCAATAAAACTGATTCTGCAATCAAGTCCAAACAAGTATGTTACAATACACTGGTAAGTAATTTGAGGAAAAAAAGAGATTTCTGCTTAAGTTTTCTAGAAGCCCAAGATCAAGGAAAAAATAAATTACCGTCTATAACCATTTTGTCTAGTTCTGGACTGAGGATTCCATCCAACTGTTCTTCACTCAATGGCCGTGAACTCTGGTTGACATTCGGCTGAGGCAGAGAAGAAGGATCATCAGAGATGGGACCAATATCCAATCCAGCTGAAGGAACAAAGAATATTAAGTTAGACATAAATAGTAAAATTTATTGGTATAGTATAAAAAGCATAAACTTTTTTTTACCCCTAGAGCTGACCTATCAACTAAACTAAGACTTTCTAAGATTTGAAAAGTAAGGCAAAATAAGATATTCATTAGAAAAAGTAAACCAAACCACCCACTATTTACCTCCAGTTTACTGTATTGTTTGAGGTATGTAATTGAATAGAATGCAACTGGAAGAATGTGAGCTAAGACTACTGAGTTAAGGTACAGCATGCTTTTGAGCGCACAGTTTTCAGTATGTACTTCCACTGTAACTATTTTTCAAATTTTAAAAAAAGATCCCACCAGTAGTCAATATGGTTCATCCTCATGTACCTTAAGGTTCACTCCAAATGTTCTTGTAATATTACATTAAATACCCACTTAAGCGCTGCTAAGTGTAGTTAATATGAAGCAAGTTACAGCAGTTGCTATTTCAAAAACAACTACTGAATATTCTGGGTTATATCAAAGTAATTTGTTGGTACTGAGAAAATAATACCCTACTACATATATTTCCTAACACCCTTTACAAGTCAATACATCTCTCAAACAAGATCTTCGAAAAAAAGAACTACACACTTCAGTATTTCAAATATATTTATGTATTCGATATCAAATAAAAACAAATTCAAAATAATGAAACATGCTATTCTACTTATTGTCAACCTGTGATTTACATAAAGTGATGAATCATCATCCGTGGAAACAAAAAGATTAACACTGACTGCTTTATTCATGCTTTAATATAATCACGTTGTTAAAATGCTTTTAATTTACAAGAAGTACCACTATCATAAAAACTACACACTACTACTAGAAGCAATATTAAAATTAACAGTGGCAGCAAGAAAACGCATGGTTTTGTATCATGAAACACAAAAACTCAGTAAGGTTTTTAAAACTTGTAAGCAAAATTGTATGCAGTACTCTAATGCAGAGTGCAGAGCTAATAGGTCATGTTAGACTCACCACAGAGACAGTGGAAAATGAAAGCATGAGTTAGTGACACAGTAAAGGAGTACTAGTTTCTACACATGCATTTCTTTCAGCTAAACCACTAGGAAAGATGACTACTTCTAACCATGGATCATCCATTGTTTAGTTTCTTACCAAATGGGGAGGGTGAGTTCTCAACCTGGAAAGTGCATAAATCAAGACCTACAGGACCCAAACCAGATAAAATGGATGATTATAACACAAAAACAAAAAACAAAAAAAAAAAGGGAAAAAGCTGCATGCTGAAAAAAGCTATGCAGGTATGACAGACAACAGCAGCTACATTTTATTCTCTCTTAAGCAGCAAAGCAAAGAGCCAAGTAAAACAAAATGTTGAAAGGCTGGGGGTTTTTTGGACAGAAAACAAAATCATCTCAAACCAAGGTATTCTTAAGACAGCAAAACTCTATCTGAAATCACCTAGATATGATAGATACAACACAACAAATACATCTATAATACATCTACAACGAAAGAAAAAAAATACCAGAGAGATCCTAAAAATATACATACCCGAATGATCTCCAGACTTTACCAAATCATCAGAAAGTATTCCAAGAATATCATCATCAGTATTTAAGACTTCAGAAAGATCAGCTAAAGGATCATCGGTGCCACCTGTATAAGATGCAATAAATAAAATCAATGAGTCATGGCATTTATACACAACTGGTGATGTCCTATAGCTTGAGCTATAAACTCTAACACGGATTTACCACGCCATAAGGGCCTTCTATAGTGTGTTATGCACTGCGAGTCACTCAGACACTGTGCTGACTAGCATCCCCTCCCAGCCACCTTCGCATGCTTACGCTGCTTAGTATTTTCTCCAATATAGTAAAAGCGATAATGTCATCAGTCATGTGGAAGAAAAAGCAGATGATTTTAGGGGTAAAAAACCCCCAACATCTAGTGAGAACTCGCAACCTCGAAGACACAAAAGCCTACAAATGTAAAAGTCAACATACAGGCTCTATAAAGGACACAGCTCACAGCAAATATTTTTTTTTTTAAAAAGTAAGAAAGCAATCAGTGACTTCTCTTACTACCACCGTCTTTCTTAAGACTACAGAGCAATGAGTTACTACACCCTGACAGGGAAGTATGATGTAGGAGTAAGAAGCAATAGTAAGTAAACGGAAATTGGAGATGCTATTTTTAAGATCAGAAGAAATCCTGAAGAAGTGAGAAAAGCCAGATGTAGAAAATGTCATGATTGTTTGTCGACTAGGAAAAACTGGCCTGGTCCTAGCAATAAATTATTTAATATTAAATAATAAATTCTGGACATGATTATCTTCTTGACATCCAATTAATTAGCGAGAAATTACTCCAAATGGCCCATCCAGTTAAATTAACTATTTTTTAAAGGACTATTACAGATGTGCAACATTTTTAAAAAATTGCTTGGCAAGTAAGTAAAAGCTGAGAAAAATATTTTTCAGAAAAAGTGCAGACTATCATGAGTACATGGGCCATCACTGCCAGACCAATAAAACATGATGAGATGGTAAATGGACATATAACTGAACAGAGAAAAGGGATTAATAAAAATCATAAAATGTACAATGAGGAAAACAAATATGGGCAGTTTGAACAGCGACCAGAAAGTCAAACAGATTTCACACAGATATGGGTATCTGTCCCACTGTTACAACCCAACTGTCCCAGAAAGTATTTCTAGCTTAATTCAGAGGCCTGACACCAAGGATTTACTTATATCAGAAGCTACTTTCCAAGCTGCTAAATTTTATAATAAATTAGAAGTTCCTTCTGCTTTTTTTCCAGAGACAACCCTTTTCCCTTCTACCACTACTGAAAGTCAAAATGAAAATTATTTTTCTCCACTTTATTGTTTTTATTCATTATTTTTATCCTTTGCAATGCAGACAGGATGGTACCATCCTAATTAAATCATGTTTTATGTTTGTCACTCAACTAGGTGGACCAATGTGCCAGTGTAGACCAGTCCGTTTACACATACATAAAAAATTCGGCTCCTACTGATATCAGTAGAAGTATTAGAAAGAGCCTCAAAACCACATCACTTTGTGCCTTTAGTAGGCAAAGGATTGACTTTAGCCATTCTTTAACTCTCCTGAATTCCTATGTGAAGGGAGATTAAGTAACAGGGCAAAAAAAAGCCCTTATGAAGGAAGTACCAAGACAGTATTAGCAGCCTTTAATTTGAATATAGATAGACAGAGCTCAGGCAGAAAGATGTAATTGAAGAGTTTACCACCTGTAGCTACAAACTGGCCGTGAATAAATTCAGGCTTAAAATTAGAGGGCTTCTTACTATTAAGGCTATCAGATTCTCTAATGGCCTTCCAATGAGATTAGTAGGTTGGAAAAAAGCTACCTGCTTGGAAAATGGAGCTTCTTAAGTCTACAAAAACACTGAATGGTGGTGATAGCAGAGAGCTAGACTCTGCGATCCATAAGTCTTATATAAGACACCTAATCTAAAGCAAATTTTTACATTTTTCTTCTTTTCTTCCCCTCGTTTTAATTCCATGTGTGCTAAATATCTTTGAAACAACTACATCACTTTAGACAGCCGCTTCAGATCAGAATCAATAGCTGGTTGCATCTGCTGCCAAACGAACAGCTCAATATTGCTCATTAATATGACTCTTTTAGAATGGAGATGAAAACTAAGACAAAGCAAAAAGGAAAATAATTTGCTTGTAATGCTGGATCTCTAAGAGTTCTACTGCTGTCTCATGATCCTGATGCCTCCAATGCATTTACTTTTATTTATTTGCGAAGTTCTAAAAGAATAAAAATGCCTTGCCAAAGGCTGCATCCACCCTAAGATGTTTAATCATGCAGTAGCATATCTAGTTATAAAATATTCCAGCAGCATTTGATTCAGTTGCACAGAGACTCAGACCACTCTCCTCCTTTGTTTTGGAAGAATTTCTTTAGCAATCTTTGGAGACCCTACTGAAACAGATTACTTTTTCAGGATTCATAGGAAAAATACACTGAATTTGAGCTATGTCAAACTAAAGGGAGGATCGCATTGCCAGAGCCTTCACAGAACACACCTCACCAAGTGGCTTCTTTCTCATCACAGACACCCAGGTCAAGAAACTCAGTAGAGATGCAGACAGTCCTCCGACCGCTCAGGATGCCACAAATACCACCTTTGACTTTACCCATGAACAGCCAGGGAGACCCTGGAGATCTGGTGCTCTGTGTTCCCAGCAAGCAAGACTTTGCACTCTGCCCTAGCACTGTCTTGGAATTATTTTAAGGGTTGGTCTCATGCGGAATACACTGCGCAGTGTGCTACACATTACAAAACCACAGGAAAGGTGAGTCTCGTAAATAAAGCTCACTTCGATCACAGTTACTAGAAAACCATAGGAAACAAAGGACTCCAAAAGCCCTCTTCTGGCCAGCTCTACCAGTCTTCCATCACTACTGCAATCTCACCTAGCAAAGCTTCAGCTACCCTTAACCAAGCTCTGAGAATAAACAGTCACAGAACATGTCCCTGAAAAGCACAGTCTGCTCACGAGCAGGCAGAACACCTCACTGCTCAACCCCCTAGCAGTCCTATGCACGTGTTGAGAAGCAGAGAGGATAACTTCTTTAGGTGCTTGAGAGCTCTTTGGAAGATGAAAAAGTACATCTAACCCTTAGTCCTGGGATTAAAGAAGTGGAGTTTCTGAGAGAAGAACATTTTCCTTACGGAAAAGACCTATCCAGTTAAGCCAGGACTCTGTCAGAGAGTCAGCAATCCTTGTGAGAAATAGCACTGTAGGAAAATAACATGGATGGTAACAACACAATCCTCCAGCCTCCCAGTGCCACAAATAAAGTGCTCCAAAGTCAGGTCTGCATCCAAACAAAAATATCACAGGTGCTCTGGGACACTGTTCTCACCTCCAGCTCTTCTGCAATACCAGCCAGAAGGGAAGATGGGACTGGTGTTAGCTCAGCAGTCGGCCAATTTACCAGGGACCCCACCATTCAAAACGAACCTGGGTCTCTTACATGCATGGTTGCTATTGTGGAAATAACTGTCTCCCGCAAAGTTACAGTGAAAGAATTAAGAGAAACTGCCCTGGAACTGATCAAGACTGGCAGATGACTTCACCCACTGGTCCTAAAACTACAACAAACAGCTTTGTCTAGACACCGTTTTGGCTGAAAATCTGAACAGACAATTGTTGAGAACATTCCTACAGCCAGGAAGCACTGTCCTTTGAGTCTCTCAGACATAAAATGGGAAAGACAGTAGGTTATCCACTAAAACCATTGTTAGTCATTTACATATTAAGGGCCACCTTGTTATGTTTTATTTCTGAAGAAAAAAGAGAGGAAATGACAAAGTTTTACAACTTTGCTTATTCATAAAGAATAGGTTTTTTTAAAAGCTCCTTTCTAACTTTGGAAAAAGAGAATGTTAAATTATCATCAAGTTTATGAATTTCTCTTATCCTACCATAATACATGAACATGAGCGACCTTAATCTTGCAGTGGGATAGGCCAGCAAAGACTTCTGAATCTCTATTTCTCTGGCTTCAAAAGAATGCTGGAGTGAACAAACTGTCTATGCGAGTGTATCTTCTTGTAGTGTTGGAACCAATGAAACACAGACCTTGAAACACTCAATTTGCAGCAGTTCCCCCTTCAGGGGAAGTTAACTTTTGCGTTCTGTATCACTCACAATTTCAACACCAACAATCAGTGTAACAATCAATGTTTAATTATAACGTAGCCTTTTGCTTTCATTTAGCAGACTGTCACAGAGTAACAATCACAAACAAGTGACCTTTCTTCAAATGACTCTCTGGACATGGGAAACTGTCTCAATGTGTGTAAAGATTTTTAGATGGAAAAGCTTGTGAGGAAGAGCTGAAACATAAGCCACCAATTAACCAATATACACAAGAAATAGCAACAGTTTTTTTAAAAATACAGAATGGTAAGACACCTCTAGCTAACAGCATATGCTACAAGACACAGAGAAAAAAACAGTTTAGAGGAGTCAGTAAGGTTTTTGCTTCTAATTGCTCCTTTGTGTGAAGCTGCTCTTCCAGCAGCAGTTTACAACCCTCTGGCTATTTGCAAAACTCTCAGCAGTAACTTCTATAAGGTTCTGCAACACCAAAAGCAAAACATTGCCTCAGGGCTACAAATTGTACCTGGAAAGGGCACTCATGTTCAGAAAGGACATGGGGAACCAAAAATTCCAAGGAGACTGGCAACCTAAAATAATCTAAAACATTAAAGAAAATCTAAGTTGGATGATATTCATCCAACCAATATTCACTAGGCTACTAAAAATATCTTTTAATTAGAGTATTTTTGTCATCTTCTATAATGGATCTGCCTGCTTATTCTTACATAGGATTAATTTTCATGGATTTTATAGACACGAATGTTACAGTCAAGGAGTTTCAGATTTGCATTAAGTGCCAATTGTTGTGCCATCCACCACTCCTTCTGAAATAGCTGGAGCCTTCGAGCTGAGTATCACTGATTATCAATGTAACTTAACCTCACAAAGGCAGCTAATATACAGAATGTTGAAAAACAGATCAGATAAATGTTGTGAAAAAAAATGAAAAAGAGAGTGGAAAAGCCCCAGTTGCAACCACAAAACTGAACTACTGAATTATCACTAACTTTAGTTTTGTATACCTTGAGGTCCCGGTTTTGCCTGAGCTGGAGTGGAGGTTGAGCTAAGGAGGGGGTCAGATGAAGGATCCAGGAAATTGGTGGTCAGGTTTGTTTTACATGAGAGTGGAAGTGATTCTTCAGGTAAATTATCTAGGCTCATCTTGTTTTGCCTGCTGGTATCTAGCAGGTCCTTCCCAAAGAAAGCTTCCTGCAAAGAAGACACAATGATTCAAAGTAGGAAGAACACTGTATCTATTGAAAAAGTTGGGTAAATTACAAAGTTAAAATTAAAGGCCAATGATTACTAGAAATATAAAACATAGTCTCAGACTCACATGCCTTCCAGTATGGCAGTGTCTCTTCCAGACTGGCATGGATACCATTTACCTGAGGTAGCTACATTATTAATATTTTTATGATTAAATCAACATTATATAGATTTATAGAAAAACTATAGTCGTCTTATGTGTATGTGGCACAGACAGTACCAATATGGTGTTATTACATATCACAAGTTTTTCAATATTAAAAGTATTTCTCCTCACACAAAAAGGGCAGCTGAGGAAGGGGAATACTGCTGGGCAACCTGATCAAGCCCACACAAGAAGTTTATGAAAAACATGAAAGCGCACTGTGGTCCAAATTCTAGAACAACCATACGCTGCATTTCAGTTAGCACAAACCCATCCTAACACTGAACTGCAGTAACAAAACACCTAGAGATGTTTAACTTACTTCAGTATCTTTTAAAATACTATATAACAGCTATCACTCACCTAAGCCTGAGTACTCAGTAATGTGACAACAACCTATCAAATTCTCCAGCCAATTTTTATTCATTATATCAGAACTTTTTTCATGTAGTCTTTAAAATTTTCATTTAGGATACAGTTGTGAAAGGTTTTTCAGTATCAGCTATCCCAACAGGAGCAAAAGAAGAATGTAAGAAATATTCTATGTTTCACAGAAGTAAAAAGTACATTAAAAGAAGTATTTATCCCTATTAATCCAAAGGAAATGTTGCTTAAGTATTTTCTTTTCACCTTATGAAATAGAAATTAGTTTTAGACAGAGATTGTTCTGCCTCTCTGTCAATTCTTGCTTTCAACATAGTCTATATCATGAAGTTTGGTGAATATCTACAAAATAATAAAGTTTTCTTGAAAAAGGTGCCCAAGAAGAAGAGCAAGCCAAATAATGTTCTCAGCAAGAGACATACAGAAACCAGTCAGTTTATAAACTGGTTAAAGGTAGGCAAGTTGCTCAATCATCATTAATATCCCGGTTATTATCCGTAACTGCTACCTCATCTCCTAGGGCCTACCAGAGAGTTAACATGGGGGAAAGAGCAGAGATTATTGTGGTAGGGAGTTGCAGGGCATATAAAACCACAAAACTGTAGAAAACAAGTTTCCCCCTACAAAATCATGTTCTATAATCTTCTGAAAAGAAAAAATAGTTATACTGAGGAAATGGCAAGATCAGGCTAAGACATCCTACAGAGCTGAATGCTGAAAACGTCATGTGTCAGTTCAGAGGGAACAGAAAGGCTCCTTTCCCCCCGCCCCACCTCCTTTCTCAGAACAAGGAGAGATCTAATCACTGAGAACCACCACCAGAGAACTGGAGATTTAACTAACATACAGCTTTCTGTACAAACTTACGAACGTTCTTTACAGAAAAACCATGTCATCTGAATGATAAATTGGGAAAAGAAACATCAGTGGTTTAAACGACCTATGAATCAACACACATAAAGATCAGGTTTTAAATGGATTTACACAAGTATAGCAATAGCTTTACCTGCAAGTAGGCAGGAAAGGTTTCTTCAAGTTTATTTTTCTTTTTTCTGTAACGCTTTTTTATTTTCTCAGTACTTTCAGAAGCTGGGGTAGACTCCTCAACTGGAGTGTCTGGCAGCTGTTCTGTCCAACCTAAAAAGGAACATTCAGGCAGGAATAAATTAAATACTGAGTACCTTGCACTAAAGGTACAGTGGCAGCATACCGAACGCATCTCTGCATGGGTTTATTGACTATCACTCTAGAGACCACTAAAGGTGACTTTCATCTAGCCAGCTCTGAACTGCCATCTGACCACCTGGGCTCTGGCAGTAAGAAACACCTGTGATACTAGTCACATCGCTACGTTGTTGTACCTCACTGGCTGAAGGCAGACCTTTAACTTCGGTTAAGAAGTTGGTAATTTGAGAGAAGTTATAGGTGCCATTCAGCCAGATATTTCAAAGATAGTTCCACTGAAGAAGTATCTCCACAATCATCAATGGTGAGTTACACATTAATCACCTTTCATTTTATACACTAATTTTTCTCAAATTAAAAGTAAAAAACTTTTTTTTTTAAATCCAAGAAAAGACTGTCATATAAATAGTGAACAGGCTAGAAAAACAAATCTGTAAAGAAGTCCTTCAAGAAAAATTACATATTTATTCAGCTAACATGTTCCAAAGTGGCACTTTTTTTTCTCCTAAACAGAAAAGCACTGCTCCTCAATCACTCAGTATTTTATTTCAACAGACCAGGGAAAACACTGCAGGTAAAAGCAGCATTTTTAAGTCCTGCTACTTCTGTCTTGCCAAAGCTAATTACATGAAGTTAATGACCCTGGGAAGTTATTTAAGAAACTATACTAGTGTGGTAGTAAAATCAGCTATGCTTTGTACTGTAGTAATCTCTTGTACCATATTCCAAGAACAACGAGTAGAATGAGGCTCGCCAGCACGGTGACCTCGGCTTTGTCTGAGAGGGAGCTTTTGCAGAGAAAAGGGGGCGAAACATGACAAGAGTAGCAAAAATCTCAGTAAGGCTGATGAGTACTGGCAGCTGAGAAGCAGGCTCTCAGCAAGCTAAGATGATTTAATACATACAAAGCTTTCTGAGGCTTTTTCTTTTTTTTTTTTCAATTGTGCCTGAGCAGACAAAAAGAAGCTCAAACTTCTAACTGAAGAATACTTAAGAATATCACTTTTTAACAATATCATTGTACTGTTACCCAGAATGGGGAATTAACTTTATAGCCAATTTTTTTTTTTAACTTAAAGAAGTAGATCCATGTAGAAGCAAAAATTTTAGCACTACCTGAAACAATGTAGCCTACTATACTGAAAAAATATTTACAAAGCAGAAAAACACCCCTATAACATTAATATTAAAGGGAAAGCAAATACTACATCTGAATAGGGGACCCAGTAGAATACTGGGTTGCACTGATAAAATAAACAGTTGTTAGCTTCATAAAGTAGTTTACAAATGCAACCAAGACAACAATTAACTATCAGTTTTTAACACTGCTGGGATGCTGTAGTAGGGATCCAGTCTCCACCATGTTGTACAAATATATGGCAAGAGACCAATCTGGCTCTAGAAACGTTAAAACCACAATAGCTGAACAGACAGGAGATTAACAGAAGTAGTCAAAGGCCAGACTCTTCTAACGAAGATGGTATCAGTCAACCAGCCTTCAGAAGCAGTTGCCTCCTTCTACTGGCTTTATAGGAAACAGGCTCTGAACTAATCAAATTCCACATCTCAACTCAATGATACCTCAAGTATTCTCTACATTAGATAGTGTGAACAAATCCAGATGGATGAAATAATTTTGTCTAACCACACAGAGCAAGCAAATGAACAAGTCCTATACACAAAATCTGACTTCTTGTTCGGTGTCTGATCTACTGAGTACCAGAGCGTCAGAGGCATTAAAATGGCTTTGCTATGAGAGACCAAACAGTGCAGGATTCTTCAGCCCTAGAAAAGACAACAACTGATGGGGCAATATGACGTACGTCTAGAAAATCTTTCTGTATTACAAATTAATACAGAATTTTTATAAAAATCATCTTTCATAAACTAAAACGCAAGGGTAGCTAATGACACTCTCAGATATCCAGTTTAAAATTCTTCATGCAACAATAGTATATCATTGAACTTGCCAATACAGGATTTTCCAGAGCATAAACAGATACATAAAAATATCAGACACATCTGTGGAATGCAGAACACCAGCCAATATTAAAATCGATGATCCAAAAGGCACCTCTGGATCAGGACTACATCTGGAGGAAGGTGTATCGGAAAGAGGACTACTCCAAACCTACCTCATTTTTTACACTTTTTTATGTCTTCTACTGGTCAAACCTAGGCTAACCAGAGCTCTTACACAAGAGAGCAGCCTTATAATCTGCACTAGTTATCTGCCACAATAGAGGGCAATTCATTTCTCAGTTTCTTTGTAAATTACAGGCTCTCTCGAAATTACAAGTATGCAGAATGAGTATTTTCAGTTGAATTAATAAAGCCATCATAAACACAAAAAACTTTTTTCTTTGTAGTGTGCACATCTCTGGAAATAATTATATGTTGATAAGTTGCATTATTTTTATTGCGTTAAGCTCGAACAAAAATTTAAAAATGAGTTTCTGCACTTACCTTCATCTCTGCCAGGCAACTGTTCAGAAACAGATCCAGAAGAATCTTTTCTGGAGAGAGATCTTTTAGTCTTTCCCTGCCCTGTACGACTTCTCTGACGAACCATAAATCCACCAATACCTAACAAGGAAGAAAAAAATCAGTATCTTGACTAAAACTACGTTTCATATTAAGAATGAGAGTCAAAATTATTCTGCAGGTAAAGGGGACTACTGCACCTGTAGAGGTCTACGAGTGAATCTGAGACACTTAGTTTTCATTCAGAGTTTTACAGAACATTTCTGAATTTTAATGTCTTGGTGGGTATGTATGTAATTATCAACACGGATCAGAATTTTAGGACTGTAAAACATCCACAACAAGTTGAAATCAGCAAACCTGGCAACATTCAGATGTTGGTTTTCCCTTCTCAGCAAGCTGATGAATTGCTTGAATTAGAAGTCAATCTACCAAATGAAACCTATTAAAGAACCTTAAAGGACCATAAGAGACATCTACAATTGCTCTAGAGAGCCCACCACTCCAGATGACGGTACTAGAGAAGGACATGTCGCAAAATAAAAAGATAATTATTCATTATCATACTGCCTGAAACGCCAGAATCCTTCACTAGAGATTGACTGCAGTGCTCCTGCAGTTCCTTTACAGTTGGTGTGTAGGTATGTATATGCCTCAGGTTCAGGTTTGTTTCACGTTTCGGGGAGATCGTTGCCCGCAGAAAACTAATAGATAGCGACTCAACTCATAATCCAAAAACCATTCCAAGCAAATAAAACTCTGTTCTCTTGAGGATCCAGCAGTAGAAATAAATGGCTTGTTGAGGTATATTACTTGTAGAGAAACTGGAAATCTCTGTTAAGTGTTGTGGGTTTGTACCACCATCTCCCCAGGGTGGGCCCATGATGGAAGGTGATACACACATGAGCATGACCTGCTGAGACGGGGCTCTTAACACTGTGGGAAATATCGCGAGGAGGGTAAAAGGTGGTAGAGGTCTGTTTAGCTACCAAGAGAGAAGCAAGAGAAACTGGACCATGTAGTAACTCCTGCTTCCTCTCCTTCCCTCACTGTATTCTTTGCTTTCATCTCCTCAATCATTTCACTGCCTCTGTTCTCTTCTACCATCTTCATAATGAGAGGATATGGCCCATTACAGCAAGCAGGATGGGTGTGACTGGAGTAAACAGTATTTCTGACTGCAAAGACTACAATCAACTTCTTATCCACAGTAGTGGGAGGCTGCATAATGAAACACAAAACCAACAAGTTAACAGAGATGCTGAGGCATACCAAGAAGTGTGATATGGGGGCTCTTCAAAAAGCCACGTGGTGTCTCAGAAGAGCTTATTATCCTGGGTTCAGATTTAGCCCTGATGAATCAGAGTTACTTCCTATGGAGTCACTTAGGTACCTCTAGTTTTTTCTGCCTGGTGACAGCTCAAGTGTTTCTGCACCCAGGACACACAGTTAAATCCACAGTCAAGATAATTAAGAGTCAACAGCACTAATAAATTAATTAATTCATCCAATAACTGTATTCATTAAAATTCACTGCCAGAAGTAATCTGCAAATATTTAGTAAATTACTCTTAGCAAGTATTACAGAAAGTAAGATACCTGCAAAAAATTATCTTAAGTTCAGATATTGCAGATATATATACACATATTCACACACACAAAACTGGCCTTCATCACTTATAGAAATACAGTACATTTTCCTATCAAGTTAAGAATCAATACAAGGTATAGATCTGAGCTCCTAATCAATAACTGACAGCATACTAAGAACTACATACTGCTGAGCAGCAATCTTTAGAAATGTATTTTGATAAGAAGACTGAAAAACAGAACGGGGAAAAAAAAATCTAAAATCAACAACTAGCAGGTGGAATATTTCAGAATTCCATACTGTTTTCTATTGTTTTTTTAATTCTACAGAATAAAAGTATTAAAACAAACAAGGGACACATAATCATATAAATTATTGTATCCTACCAGGTCTATATGGTTTTCGCTTCCTTTTTTTAATCCCATCAGCTCCTTCTGCCACTTTGGTATCATCATCCACAGCTTCCCGTTCTGGGCTGGAATCTGATTTTCCATCACAATCCATAAGATCACCTTCTGCAGAAGAGAGGCAGTGGTAACTTTAACTGGAAAAGGGGAAGAAGACATTTTTCCAAAATACCTACATCTCACCGATTTCTGAGAAACTGATTGAGAATGACACATTGTTCAAAAGGGTGATACACACACTCTCTAAACACTCTTGGGAGACCCACTCTATCTACACACAAAGAGCCATTACACACATACATTTCCTGCGAGATGGTATCTACACAAAGCCAGAGAATAAATGCTATAGTTACTATATGTGATTCTGAGAAGTTTTTTGGGGGCCCCTTTCAGAAGCCTGTGCAATAGCATTATCCATGTATCTGAGCAATTTCTAGCCATACATCAAGCAATATGGATGCCATTTACCAGGCAAGATACACTTCAGTTTGTTTACCGTCCTCCTAAGTTTTGTTCGATAGGGTTTGGTTTTATTTTTTTTTTAATGAGAAGAGAGACTGAAAAACTGCAGCCTGCAAAAGGAAGGTGATGTTTAATGACTCTTAGTTTAGAGGGTTCTTGACTTGGAGATGTGTGATTGACTGAAAGCAGACTTACCTATGAAGAGGAATTTGACTTATATAATAGAAAATTCAGCCCAAAGGAATTATTTAACCTTGAAGATGAAGACTTCACTTCTAGACTAATTTGGAGTTAGAGTTTATATTCTCTATATTCTGAGAAAGCAGGGTAGAAACAGATGTAAAGTATGATGGTATTAAAAAGGCTTTGGTGTTGAAGAGAGAGGCAGTTAATTGTGTGTCTGATATCCCTCAAATGTCAATACAGTAATGACCTTACTACTTCACTTTCTTGTAAAGCTTTTGAAACATTAAATATACTTTCTCCCCTGAAAAGATACTGGAATTCCAATTCCCTGCTTCGGATTTAGGTGCGTAATTCCATACGGTCTAAAACCACACACAGTTGTAAGAGAGAGAAATCCTATTATAACAGACAGAGCGGGCCTCTTCATACCACTTCTGCTGTGGGAGAATTACAACCCTTGCTCTTCCACAGGCTGGGTCACCTTCCTGTTGATGAAGACTTTCCTGAGTTCTACCAACACAGGTGGTGGCTTGGCAAAGGCAGTCCCCACTGTCCATAGCAGCTAATTCCCTCCTCCCCTTAAAAGCAAGGGTGAGCCCTCGTTGCAATGTGTCCACTTCTGGTAGAATAGAAACCAGTCTGAGCACTAACATGTCCTACTACACAAAGCAGTGTGCTGAATGCTAAACCCCACAGTGGTCCTTCCCATTTACTTATAAAGCACAAACAGTAACAGAAGAGCCACATTAAGTCTACTTAAAGTGGCTGAAGCTGAAAGTTTCAAAGCTGAAGATTCCAAAGCAAGCTGAACTGTCAAGTGGACTTTAAAATGCAGAACACCAGATAAAATGCAGAACCTGATGAAAGCCTACAGATGAGACAGTAACAAAGTTACCACGAGCTCAAGTTTTCTCAGATACAGCTTCTTTTTTCCACCTGGAACTTTAGAGTCAAAGTAAGGGTTATTCCTGTTTGCCTGGAATCACTACACTGTGTTGCCCTAATCAAAGCCGCGGGACAGCTATATTCATCCTGATACTCCTACAGAAATTTCAGACGTTGAGAGAACAGGCACTGATCCACTCTAGAGAGCACAAGCAAAGCTTCCAGGAAATCCAGCCAACCCACCATGAACATGCTGGGCTACTACCACCACATATGTGAATGTGCTCTGACTCTCAAAAAGGCAAGGAAAAGTGATCAGAACTGAAATTGAAGTCTGTGGAAGCTTTGGCTCTCCTTTTTATACTCTGCTATTACATTTATATATCTTTTATCTAATTGAAAAGAGATACCTATAGAAGTCATGAAACAGATCATAAAGTTAGACAAAGTTACATAGAAAACAAGCACACGTTTGTAAAAGTAAAGAGATGATTAACAACTGAAAAAGAACAAGGGAAGTGGTTAATTATCTCTCTTGATGCCTTCAAACCAAAATCAAAAGCTTTTTTTGCTTTCAACAACCCACCTGATGGACTAAATGAAAGTATGAGATGAAGTTTAAGAGTCAGTGAAATGCTAGGATAACATACCAAACCCTGTGAATACTGAAAGAAATGAAAGAAAACCAACTAGTTAACTGTTTTAAAGGTTATAAACATTTAAAGGTAAACTAATATATAAAAAAACCCACTTCTAGTCAACAGCAGGCAGTAAGAATGCGCTAAGTAAACACAGGAACATCACCTGGTATCAAGTTAACACCGAAACTGCACTGATGATTAAACTACCCAGTTATCTCAAGTACACTCGCTGTATCTAAAAAGAAGCTTCTTATGACAGTCAACCTGATTAACAACGAGGCATGTTGTATAAACAGAAAGCACTTTAGACTGTGGTAAGGTGGGCGGCCTGTGTTCCTCTCCTAACAGACACCTGCATGCCTGATGTAATGACTTCCACACCTGCCACTGCAGCAAGCCTTTACCCAGACCACAGATTAACACCGATTCTACCAACGCTCTTATCAGGATGTACAGCCAGACCGTGTCAGAGGACAGGACAATGGTATGCATCATGCTGGCTGCTGTTTCTAGCCACACACAGCGAGGATTTGAAGAGTGGGGCTGGCTGCTCCTGCATGTTTTTCCCACTCTCAGGTTTGACCTTCATCCTCCTCTGGCTGGAAAAAAGGCCATAAAAACATTGTTAAATCTTCCCCTCCCTCCATACTACATGGATACGCCATCCTGGAACCTGAAACTCTTTCGTTGACTCTACATCCAGTATCATCTAATTGAACTAGAGCAACATCCAGAATTCACTTCTAAACTCAAATCCTGTCTTAAATTCTACTTTGGAGATGAGGACAAACAAAATTGTCATTTCATCTACAGAAACACAAGGAAATTTTTTTTTTTTCCTTGGACTCTCGGGTCAGCCCACCTTACTGCTTTCAGAAAAAGGAAATACTCAGCAAAGAGCTTTTTACTCCACTTCCCCCTTTGTTTTAAATACTGGTTTCACAGTGATCTAGACAGTAATTTGCTGAGCCAACATTACCACTCTCAAACAGCATTTGCACTAAATTCTGAGAGTCTCAAAATACACTTGTACTCAGCGAGTGCACAATATTTCCCACAGGCTACCCACGGATTAGACAAAAAGGCAACTCGTATTGCCAGTGTTGCCAGCCTTACGAAGGTGAGTTTCCTATAGGATGGATAACCCATAAACAGATCAACAACAAGAAAAATCCCTGAAATGGACGACAAGGAGCTGTGACTACTGTTCGAGTAATTTCCATATAGCATTCTGTACAGAACACATGAGTATCAATACAGTGAAAACTCCCAGGGATATTTGCAATACACACATGTACTGCAATATTCCAAGACATAAGACATGCCAAAAGTAGACTGCTACCTCTACTGTCATCCATCTCCCCATCTCTTGAGTGTTCTGACTGGGCATCTGGGGGTGTCTGAAGCACAGCCACACTGTTCTGATTTATAATCTTCAGTTTAAGCTTTGGTTTTGTCCGTTTTCTTCTCGGTACTGTAACAGTTAGGCTCTGTAACTGAGACATGCCGGATTCTGTCAAGCAGACTCCATCCTGGGTGTATGTCTTCGGTGGGTCTATAAAAGTTAAATGAATCATAACAGCAATATAAAACTCTTTAATTTACAAGTCTTAGATTTTTAGGAATAGCACTTTTAAGAGTTGATAATCCACAAGTATGGAGCTGATTCATGAGTGAGGAAATTGGTATAAATAAAACAGAGATATCTGATACTGTCTTACATGTTACAGTTACAGCTTTATAATTTAGAGTCTGATGTCAAATCCAGCAACAATCCGTTATATTGCTACAAAAAAAACCTTAACACCAAGGAAAGAAGGATTTCATTATGGAAACTCATGCCTTGCAGGGTATCTCTATCCCTGGCACTCATGGACTGCTGTGCAAGTCTTACTTTGGGTCCCTGCTGCTTATCGGCCAAGGCTCTCATCCATTTCTCAGCACTGTACCTTCATCTTATTAATGACCTTAAGCCTCCCAGAACTCTCGGTAACTCAGGCAAGTTATTAGCCCTATTTTATAGGCAGAGAAAAACCAGGTTACATCAAGTGAGCTGCTCAAGATCAAAACGGAAATAGCAAGTAGAACCCAAGTCTCCCAAGACCTGCAAGACTGCTTCCTCCTCAAGCTGTTACATGACAATTGAGTCTATCAATAAACTCTACCACTCCTTAATTAACAATGCAGAAGGGCACTGTCACCTGCGATGGGGGCCCTGCAAGTGGAGGTTTGGAAACTTTCAGAGAATTACCAAATAATGACATGGCTGCACTGATGCCTCTGCTCTTTGAAGCCAATTAGATAATGATTTGGTAACACAGTTTTTGAATACATAAACATCATAGCATTTGTTTTCTTTAACCAAAAATGGTTTCTCATGAAACATCTCACACCTCACAACACAGCTGCTTTTGAACAGAATTCTTCCCAGATGACTGTTTCTTACACTGAACTAAAAAAGAATGTTTGCTTTAAAAAAAAACAAAAAAAACCAACCTCTTTTTCAGATTGAAGATTTGAAGGCAGAACCTTCTCTCAGAACTACACTTGTGTGGTATCAAATGGAAAAAAATTCTGACATGATGGAAGCTGTTAGGTACTATCAGTATAAAAAATGACTTGTGAGTAGGCCTGTCAAGACTGTAATTCCTAGCATAGGCGAGACAAATACAAAAAAGTTGTGTCCACCTACAGCTTGAGCCTGTAAACATTTGTGTACGTGTTTGACTCAGCCCCACTGTGTTATCATCACTAATATTAAGGCAAGCAACTAAGTCTGCAGGATCAAAGCATAATCTAAATTATTATAGTGCAGGTATGGCAGGCAAAAGAGAAGAAAGAAGAGAGAATGAGAAATAAAATGAAAAGCATGCTGCAGTAACCAAAGGATAGTTAATGCTGTGAGTTACAGAATCACAGAAAAAGGAATTTTTGCCTCATGAATAGATACCCTTAGAATACGCTAAATGATCAAAGATTAAGCATTTACACTCTTTACCTAGTTCTTTTGATTTTGCAATAATCTGAGCTCCAACTGATGAATCACAACAGTCCAAAGAAGGCACTGAAAAATATAAGGAAAATCATTTCAACTTTTAAAAATGGTGACTTGATTTAAACTGAAACTGTCAATTAATTTTCCTTCAACCAGTTCTATTAAACTCCCTAATTTATAGTGTTGGCAAAATTCATTAGCATTTTTAAAATAAAGTGCTCTTCAGCGTCACAGAAGATGTGACTACAAAACAAGCCTGATTCAAAGTGAAGTTCTCCAACAGCCCAAAGCCAAGAATGCTTTGGAACAGCACTGAACTTGATGGTAAATGATGTCCTTCTACAAGATGGAGGGCAAATGAATACACTGCACCTACTGGAAAGGAACCTCTACGCTACTCACGATGTCCACATTTTACTGACCTAAGCGTGAAAAATGGGAGAGCTTTGTGAATTAGGTATCAGTCACCGCCGTACTTCCCCAAGAAGGGGCAGGCACACCCGACAGCTTCGCACACAGGACTCTAGCTGTGCCTAGGCTGTTGGGTCTCTTACACAACACACGAGAAGCCTGATATATCTGAGACCAGATGACACTTGACTAGCTGAAATTAGATTGAGTAATTCTTATTCAAGATAAGAATATCGATAAATGGAACAGCAGAAACTCAATTTAAAAACTACAGCTTGTGCACTTCAGGGAAGCACCAGAACAGTGTGATTGAACAAACAATGATCAAAGTGTCCTACAACACTGGGCTATTGTTGTTGTGGGTAGAAATGCTCCTCCCATCTGCCTTTACAATAACTGTAATCACGCTTCACTAACCTGTGACATGCAAACTAGACTTTTAATATTAGTAGTGACTTTACAGAGATTACGTAAACAGAGTAAGGAAAGTGAAAATTAGAAGCTTCTATCTTGCAAACACTGAGAACTAGAATGAGAAAACCTGTTAGTTTGGCACCGTTAGCACAACCATACAGGCAAGTTTATCCACACTTTTTTCTTTTTTTTTGCCTAGAAATCTTACCCACACTGAATTTAAGACTCAAACATCTAGAGTATTTACTTTCCATCTGCCACACAGGATGAGGCCACTGAGGCAAAGCACCTGTGGGAGGTTCAGTGGTTCTCAGACATGTCAGACCACTGCACGCACGCTGCTGCTGACCATCTCAAACACCATATGGGACCTGGGGGCAAGGCTAGGAAAAGCACAAAAGCTTCTGAGTAACACTTAAATTCTTTGCTACATACAATAATGAATATGAAATTTAGAGTACACTTTCTAAGCAGAGACAAAAACTTAAGGAAAGTGAAAGTCTGTCTTCAAAAACTATAGCTCTTTAAAAGTTTTAATGTAGGGTGTAACTAAAGTACATGATATAACCTACAGAAAACCGATGTTCTGTGCAATCAGTAAATGGAAGCAGCCTGTGAGAATTTCTGAAAAACTGATACACCAGCGTGGAAGGAAAAGACTAGGAAGAAAATAAATTGAAAATGAGATTTTGAAAGAGGTCCTGAGCAAGGGGGCAACATGGAAGCTGCAGCATGGAAGATACTCAAAAGCACTTAATTGAAACAACAGAAAAAAGGCAGATTGTAAGAAATACTCAAAGTGGGATAAGACATCATCTGTTCATTCAACTGGTTGTAAGTTACAAGACATTTTAAGACAGACGTTTATTGTATTGAAACTGAGGTAAACAAAAAATTCAGAAAGACACTATGAATGGGAATTTGAAATCCATATTTAAAAGTCAAGTGACAGGGAGTGTTCCTCTGGCCCAAGTCAGACTGTGAACAATTCTAGCTTTGGAGACTGAATAGAGTTGAAATAGTCAAACAAACAAGTTGGTAGTGACAGAGGTGAGGCCTTCAGAGACTAACTCACAAAAGCTGCACAAAGAGTGTCTGAAGACAGTGTCAAACAGACTTCCAGAGAAGTTGCTAATTAGACTGCAGATTAAGGATTAAAATCAGTAAAATGGGTAACAGGAACACAGTACTGTTACAGAAAAACTGTTCAGGGGGAAAAAAATTTAAAAACGAACAAAAAAGTGCGTTCTGAGGCACTTAGCTGAAGTTTAACCAAAATCATTATGCTTATGTGCAAAAGAGTTTAAACATACTGAATAATGTTGTACGGGATTTAGCAGCTTCAGTTGAAAACAAATAATTGCAGAGAATACAATACAATGAGAAGAATCACAGTTTCAAGAAGAAAGGGTGCTACACTTGTAAAGCTGTAACAGAAAAGAACAATACTGGGAAGAAAATAAATCAGCATAAGGGACAGAGTGAAATGGTTGATGTAGAAACACACCACTAACAGAGCACTACTGGGTGCCTGCAGAACTGTGTGCATGACAAAGTAAATAGAGTAACTTAAAAGAACATCAGAGTTGATGTAGTAAACATGCCAAATAACGAAAAAATTCAAAAGTTAATTTTTAACACACAGTATTATGTTGCTTTTGTGTCCTGCATTTGTAAAGTACATAGGATTAAGTTTCAGAATGAAGAAAAATTTAATTCAATTTCATAAAAATTGAACCACAGAGGCTCCCAGCCATAAGACATGTAACACTGGCAGTATCGAGCATCTCTGAAAGAGCAAGTGATATGAAGGCGGAATCTGGAGTATGTGGATGGAGAGAGGATGGGAGTAAGTGAGGAAGGGATGAAATGTGTAATGGGGCGTATAACATACGAGGGTAGATGGTTGAGAGTTGCCTGTCTAGGAGTGAATGCAGATGAGAGAGGCACACACTTCTGAATATGCAGGAATTACAGCACAGAGGAAAAGCTGCTGTTACCTAGAGCAGCTGCTAGTACCCAGTCATGATAATATTCAAGCAATCTAAATTAGAAAATTTTCTACAAGGCATAGCAATATGCTGGGGGACATATGTTATAACTTGAGACCATACTAAAATGAACCTGATGAAACACGGATCAGGGATTATTATTCCACAAGAATCTACTAATGAAGGTTTATGGTGTACTACTTTGGAGCAATTCTTACCACACTCTGGCTTTTGATATCAATATATGTTCAAGAAGACAAAACCTATTTATCTTTTATTTCTGTTTCCTGAAGAAGATGACTCCGTGAGATTATCAGATATGCATCTGATGTTCTTAAGACAAGACTGGGAAGAGCTCTTATAAATTTAAGTTTTCATTTTCTGAAGTGAGAAATATGGAAGCTCTTTCTCAACACCTACATGCTGGAAGTATTTACTCTTTACCAACAATAAAGTTGCCATGTATTGGTCATTTACTAGGTTGAGGTCTTGGTTGCTTCTTCTACAAAGAAAGTAGTTTAAAAATTTGTAATAATACCTGCAACACACTAATATCCTCTGTGAGACATCAAATGGAAAGAGCAAGAACCAGCCCAACAAGAAACATACAATATGGTACATTTTAAGAAGATTTCTACTGATAACTAACATCTGTTTCTCTATCAAATGCTAATGGTTCTCACCTTGAAACAAAAAATTATAAACAATTTTCAAAGGAATTGTAGAAGAATTAATGAGACCAAGACATTTCGTATAAAGTACATGCAATTATTTCTATGCACATGCATCAAACGACATATTCAGACATGCAACTGTGCAAATGTATTTGTGTTAAAGAAGTATTACGTATACTGAGTCAAAACATGAAAGAATAAGCAGAAAAACTCGTCCTATAAAAAAAAGGTTGAAAAATGCAAAGAAAGCTTGGGAACTCCCTCACAAGTCTTGCAGGACTAGCTCCTATGCCTTGGAAGACAAGCATAAGCAGCACAGCTTCATGAAGGTGTGCTGGAAGGACTAACTCAGGGGCCAGCTTATGCCTGGAAGTGAAACATCTCTGATACCATCTTGTGAAGTTGTTCCATCTCACGTATTATGGGCTTTAATTATCTCTAAAAGGTAGTTCTGCCAGCTCAAAACAGAAAGGAAGAGGGAGAATTTCTTACTCAGACCTTTTTGTTTTAAGTCCCCAAAGCTTATTATAAAAATTAACAAATATCTGTGGTATCTGCAAGTTTCTTGTTTTTCCCACTTACAGAACCTCCTTCTTTTTGAATTTGTGAAAGCAGACCTCAAAAATTAAGTGTCTTGTAGAAATACATAAATCTTTCCCCTAATAGTGACAAAAGTGGGAAGTGTTCCACAAGCATGTGTAGTTGACAAGGGAGTATATAAACCTCCAAGGTCACGTCTGTAAGTTACAATTACTGTCACGCTATTATGAGGACATGACAGTGTAAAGGGACATTAGATGCTCTATTGAACTTTTCTTGGCAGACTTCTCAAAACACATGCCTCATGGTATCTTCAGCCTTTATCAGGAAAGACAATCTTACTGGCATCTTGGTGGATACAAATATTTCTTGAAACGTTTGCTTAGTTCTTTTACCTTCCTCCTACCATCTTCTCATGATAACCCAATAAAGGGTTAATGTGAACACCTGAACATGCTATTACGCTAAAAATGGGTATAGGCGTCGATGCTCAGTCAAAGTAGCAGACTGAAGCAGAATCTCCCGTGAGCTGACATACAGAGAAAACAGACCTGGGATACCACCCTTGTAGCAAGACCATAAATCATCTACTGGGCCAATCTAGCACTCAGATGCTGCAGCTGTGCTTAGAGAAAATCTGCAGTAACTTCAGCTCCTGAAGTACCACTGCTATAGAACTGAAATCCAGACCAGCGAGGAATACATGGTAACGTGTACAGAGAAGAGTAAAGTTCATCAGAGCTATACATCTTAACTAACAAGAAAGTGGCGGCTCCCAAGCAGGAAAGTATGGTAAATTATTTTAAAGATAGCAGCTAGGGAGGGAAGCACTGAGGGAGTAGCTTCAATAAACCATGAAGGAGGAGCAGAAAAATGCTTACACAGACTGTTACAGCTACTGCTGCTTCAGACAGCCTCAAATTATCAAAATATAGAAAGGTTTTCTGCCTAGGAATGATTTTCAGATTCCTCTGTACTCGACAACTTCAGAGAATGGAGCCTTCTTCCTTCCACTTCACAAAGTGAGATGCCTTTTCTCCTTTCAATACCAAATGCTTTTAATTGTTTACCCAAATTATCCTCAATATATCTATCCAGAATTCCCCGTTAGGTTTTCTTTGGCCTTGTAGCCAATCACCAGAGGATGAGAAAGGGCTGAGGACACTTCCAGAAGGGCCCTTAAATACACATGAAAAATCTTACTTCTATCATGAGCCAAATCTCCGCCAGAGAAAAGAACGGTAACACATTCCCAAACCTATTTATTGCAGTGTGCAATCCTGCCATTGGTTTCAATTGTCTTCTTACCGTTTGTTGGTGGTATGTATGGCCTACAAATGGTACAGTCAAAACCCATATCAGCTATGTTTTCCACTTCCTCCTCTGTGTTTAAGTTCTGACAGATTGCATGCATCCATCTAGAAATTAAGTGGGGGAAAAAATACAATTTAAAGGAAATATGTGGTGTTTTAGGAGACCCAAATATCAGTATATGGTCCAAGTAAATGTGAAATACTTGTTTAAATTCTTTTAGGGAGAAATGATGAATCAGGTTCTCCGTATACAGCATTCGCCTACGGTGGTGTGTGTTAAATATTCTATATACAGTATCAGATTACCTATTTCCCGTCACAGGAAGGAACTCTATAAAACAATGTCCCGGAAGCAGATATATCTTAGTACTATAATTTTCTTCCTTTATTGCAATCATTTTAACTACTTACTTGATACAACGTAATCTAGATTTAGCCTCAGAACAATAGTCTTGCGAGGTAAATCAATTGTTGTTGTTTTTTGGGTTTTTGTTTGGTTTGGTTGTTGGGTTGGTTTTTTTTTTTTACAGAAGGGGAAAATGAGGCAAAGAGTGGTTAATTAACTTGCCCAGGGTAATATAATTCAGTCTGTGGCACAACTAGGAATGAACCAGTAAAAGACTTCTGAGACTCAACGCAGACTTTACCACAAGACCATTTCCTTTATGTTTATTCTTTTACATGAGGGGAAAAAAATTAAAAAAAGCCTTAAACAGGAAAAACCTGTAAAATATTCGGAATCCTTACCGATCACATTGTCTACACTGAATTATAAGCTCTTCATCCCTGTAAGTGCGGTAGCAGATTGGGCAGGTAGACAAACTTGCGCAGGGAGCACACTGTGTGTAATTATTTTGCCATTCACATCTTAAACCTGGAGAAGTTGCTCCACAGTGTCTGCACCAAACACACCTGCAGAACAGACAAAATGATCTATTACTTCAGGACACAGGAAGATTGCTTAAAACCCTCCTCATTAAAACTGGGTGAGTAATTAAGTTTTACATCACTAACCATTGGGGGAGGGGTGAAATTAATTTCAGGTAAAACAATATTGGAATTGAATGAAAATGGTCTTATTTAGATTTTGAACATTACCAACATTTTTAATACTTTCTAAAGGAAGTTCCCAAGTAAGAATGCCCTTCAATCTGCAAAAACAGGCACATGGGTGTTTGTAACATTAACAGTCTGTAAAGGAGTTCCTGCTTCCAGTTGCCCTTCACTTTGAGATATGGAGACTTCACCACGTAAGAGGTCTATTCTGTTTGTGTTTCACCCAAGCAAAAGGAACAGTTTTCAGAGGGTTTTATTTTGAGAACAATTTGCTGAAGCAAAAACAAATTCCCAAATGAACGCTGGAATGAACGTTCCAGTGAATGTAAATTGGATATTTTTTTTGGCTGAGAGTTTCGAGAGAAAAATTTTGTCCACTTCTACTTATCTGGTTTTTGGCATAAAGAAACGGTATTAAGAGGAGCTAACAGTTTCACTATTAAATTGATAATTGAATGAAACAATTCAAAAGTATTTTGTTCGCGTTGTTTAATATATATGACTTAAACACAATTAAAATTTATTGATTAAAATACTAAATATTATTTCTTAGATTTTATTACACTATAATTTTATAGTATAATTATATTAGATTTTATTTATTTTAAAAATTTAACTATTAAAATGTGATTACTACAGTTCAATTGACATTGCAAATACGAAGCGACAAAAAGAAACAGAAGAGGCCAGCAGTCAGTACTTCTGTCCCCAGAACCAAACACACCATTTGCACTTCCAGCCTCCCTTCGGAACCGTCTGCAGAGGCGGATCTAAGCAGTACGTGTGGTAGCTGATGTCGCAGTCATCACAGAGAAGCAGCCTTCCTGGATCCGTCGCCTTCCCACAGGCTTCACACACGGTGCACTCCAGGCACCTCCAACCCTTGCTAAGCACCACTTTAGTAATCTGCAAATGGCAAGGTGGAAATTATTTGAAAATTGCTCTATGAAGTTCAATAGTTGTATAAATTGAGGTCTGGCTAGTGAAGTATGGGATGCTCCTCTGTGCACACGATCCACATCACAAACAGCAGTTTTTATCAATTAGACTTCCTGAAGCCTCAATAAATGGGAATGGATTAAATGGAAAGAAACTGTAATGACTGACATGTGATACTGTTCTAGAATATAATTTCTTCAGATAAACCAGCACACCACAGAACATACATTGCACTGGATCTACATGGAGATGTTTACACATTTACTAAGAGCAGTAGCTGGTCCTGTAGGGATGAAGGAGAACTCATGGCCGCTTTTTTTCAGCAGTGTAGTAAAGCCAGGATTCAGGTTGCTCCAAATCCTGCATCTTTCCTAAATTATCTGTGATAACTAGTGCTGGGGTTTTAGTCATCTGAAGCAAACAACTAATTTATTATAATTAATATATAACATACGGGTAGTATATAAACACAAAGCCAAATTATAATTCACGAAATATGCACATGGCATTTTTAAAGTACATTTAAAATAAAGTTTTGTGACGTGTTTAAAAAAATCCCACTGTTACACAGATGTACTTATATAATAAACAATAGAGTGTATAGCATATATATTGCAGTAAATAGCTTATTATGTGCTTGCTAAGTCATCTCATACCATTAAAATTTAATTTTCACACATTCTCTCCTAGACTAATGAATGTAAAATGTATTAATTAACCACTCCAACTGCTGTCAATTCTGACAGCCAACAGACAAATTGAATCAACTAAACCGTATGCCCTCAGTAAATGAAGATGCAGCATCAGTTTTTTCTTTGTTTTTAACTCTGCTTGTATTTAGGTTTTAAGCTTATATCTCAAACTGTTATTTTAACCAACTGCTGGATAATCAGTGCTATTTATGGTTGCAAAATTACAAAAAGGTTAATTTCTCTTGAGGCAATGCATACTATAAATGACATTTAATTAAAGTCTTTCACAAGTCGCATACAAATAATGGTCACATTAGCTGATGAATATCTAACAAGTTAATGACTCCCCTAATTACCACAAAACCAAAAGCAGCATAGTGTTATTAAAGTGCAATACGAAAACAGTGTAATCGAGCAATTTTTTTATGTAACAAAAGCACTCACCTTAATACTGACGCAGTAGGGATGGTAACACTGACCACATTGAGAACAGGCAAGCAACCTCCCCTCAGCACCTTGGCCAAAACTCCCACAAACTACGCACATATCCTGAAATGACAGAGAAGAGCAGATTCTCAACACGTGCCAGACACTAAATTCCGAAATTCTGTAAAATCCAACTAGCTTGCTGTACAGTTTAAATCGTAACAAGGATATTAATTTACTTTTTTCTAATTAAAGCCAGAGAAGTGAGAATACAGTAACTGTTATCCTAACCTGATGGAGAGTGAACTTGTCACTGTTAGAGAAGAGGACAACAGTATTATGCATTGAGTTTTCTTCCTCATCCTTGTTAGATGAAATATCCATAGTTGAGACCTATTAAAAAAAAAAAAAAAAAATCACAAAACATAAATAGCAAGTACGTCA
Source organism: Bucorvus abyssinicus (assembly GCA_009769605.1). Lineage (NCBI taxonomy): Eukaryota > Metazoa > Chordata > Aves > Bucerotiformes > Bucorvidae > Bucorvus > Bucorvus abyssinicus. The sequence continues at coordinate 8,344,494 of CM020028.1, read as the reverse complement.
CATTTTCTGAGACATGAGACAAGATGAAACTTACTCTCTAAATGTGTTAATTTTTGATAGTACCAGAGAATACAAGCTTTGCAAATATTTATTCATACAGGATGAACTTTCATAAAAAGCTACCTTCATCAGAAATTACTATATTAATTCACTTTTTCACGTCTGTACAAGCATCATCACTATTTCAGTTTTACAGACACATTCTCTTCCTCTCCCTTGTTCATCTTTATACATCACCCCACTGCACCTTAAAATGGAAAAGGAAGGAAAGAGGTAGTTAAGAAAAAAAAAAAAATCACTAGTGAAATTTTCATACTGTGAGCAGTCTGCTCCGTTCCCTACATACAAACACTGAAGTTCTCATCAAAAAGCTAATTGTGGCGACATACTTTTGAGTACTAATTCAAAGAGCAACTGTGGAAATGTAATCTGCCCCATATTGCCTAAAATGTGGTTTAGCTAATCTTCCTAGTATGTTAGAGGAATAAGCAGGAGTTCTAAAGTTACAAGACTTAAGCGCCTCTCCATAAGCAGTTTCTTGATGAGGCTTATCTATCTTGGCCATAAAGACTCGCACTGAACTTGAAACGGCTGTTTTGATCTCAATCCATAAGCTCTTACTGCAGACAGTCATTCTCCTTTTGATCAGCAGATCGTTACTCTGACCTGCCCTTTACTAGTTCACTGTATACATGTACATATAGCTTCTCAGGAGGGAAAACAAGAAAAAAAGACCTCAGCTGCGTTCTGACTTCAATGCAAATCTTGCTATGCAAAATTTGCTATTAATGAATTTAAATAAACAGGCCTAAATATTGACTCTCTGAACTCATAGAGACCATGGAAGACAAGAGGACACAGTTCTCTGTAAAAGAACAACTATAGGAAGAGAAATATAACTTTGTTTTACCAGCTGTTCTGATTTTATAAATGTGGTTAATTTTAAATACAGTTTAAGTCTTACACACATAGTTTAGTTTAAATTAATAATTTAGAGTATTTTACAAATCCAAACATCACTATGGAGACAGTTGTAAATACCATTACAACAGCTACAGGAATCTTTCTGATACAGTTCCTGAAACTCAGCATTTGCTGAGAAACAGCTAAAAAGAGTTAATGCGTTTTAGTAACTGTATAGTTGAGAGCTCTGCAGCTGTAACTAACTCATTAATCAAAAAACATCGAAAACACCTCTTGATACATTCAGGGAGAGCTTTTCCCTCCCATGTATTTCCACAGATTCCACAAAGTCCTTGGAATTGCTTGCTCCACACAAAAGAGCATGATCTGAAGGACTGAATCACTGCAATTTTGAGGCTTACTAAATGCCAGTTGTGACCCAGCATGATTTAACCCATAGCCACCTTCCTCCCCATTCCCAGGGTATACTAAGACATCTCCAAAGTTGGCTGGACATGATCTCATGCTGAGTAAGAATCAGTTTGTCCAAAGGGGCTGAAAATACTCCCGTTTCAAAGGCTGGTCTCTTGGTACTGCTGCTTTCATCTGCTCTATCACAAGCCAGCCACATCTCTGCTCTAGAACTCTGAAGCTGCCATTTAATTGATGAGCCAAAGGATCAATTTTCTACAGGAAATTGTGGAGAGTGATGTCCATCTTGTATTTAACTCAATATCCTCTGTTTAGTTACAAAAATTTTTAAGAGTTTGTTCTGTAACACCCAACTTCCCTTGAAGAATAAATCAATGCTTTGTAACATAGAATCACAGAATGCTTTGGGTTGAAGGGACCTTCAAAGGTCATCCTGCAGTGAGAAGGAACGTCTTCAACTAGATCAGGTTGCTCAGGGCACTGTCCAGCTTGACCTGGAACGTTTCCAGGGATAGGGCTTCTACTACCTCTTTGGGCAAGCTGGGCCAGTGTTTCACCACTCTCATGGTAAAGAATTTTTTCCCTAAATCTCCCCTCTTTTAGTTTAAAACCATCACCCCTTATCCTATCGCAACCTTCTTTTTAGGCCCTGCTAAAAAGACTGCCCTCATCTTTCTTAAGGCCCCCTTTAAGTACTGAAAAGCCAGGAAAAGATGTCCCCAGAGCCTTCTCTTCTCCAGGCTGAACAACCCCAACTCTCTCAGCCTGCCCTCACAGGAGCGGTGTTCCAGCCCTCTGATCATGTTTGTGGCCATCTGTACCTGCTCCAACAAGTCCACATCTTCCCTGTGTTGAGGATTAAATAATTATGTGAATGCCTCTGATTCAGTAAGGTGCCTATGACCAGCCTGAGTGGAATTAATCCTGTGCATTTAAAATTACGTATTCACTTACAAATCTTCACCATCCAAAGCTTTAAAAGGGATCAATGATAGAGACATTTGTTCCTTTCCCAGATCAATACCAGAGTATTCCAAGAAATTATTATATAGGCAGAAAAAGTGGCACAATATTGTATAAACTCGAACAGATGTAGGAAAGAACATGAAAAGGTCTAAAGAGAGTCTGCGGAATTACTTCATAAAACCATAAAAATGAGAAAGCCCTTGTCTGAACATGAGGAACAGGATGCCTCTCAAAATTTGCAGCGGTGATTGATAATCAAGCTTTAAGAGGCATGTTCAAAGAAGCTAAGTCTGTAACAGGGAAAAAAAACTATTAATTTTTTGCAGTCCAGATTTTTAATAATTTTTCATACCAAAATCCCCCTTATGAGGAGCAGAGCAGGCCTATATAAGGTTTAGGAGTTTTAAAAGGCCTTCAGGTATGAAATAGCTTAGCTATCAATTGCAGTGAGCAAGACTTGCTTAGAATCACTTCAGTGCTGTAGGAATGGGAGATGGCAAATGTAACTACCAAGTCCTCAAAGGTTTCTGGGGGGAAGCTGTGTACCAACCGTTCTAGAGTATCTGACATTTGATCGTAACAGAGAACTTGCAGACACATTGATATATATTTTTTAGAGTTGAGGAAGCTTTAATTATGGTGATTCAGGATCTATCAGAGCTCTCTGAAGGAGTCAGCAATCCTGGTGGCAAGGAAATCTGACTGATAACTTGTGTCGTTACCAAATTCTTTTGACAAATTCCTTCACCCATGCTCCTTAAAAAGAGGTAAACCTACACAAAATTAGAGGAGTGGTCCATATATTGACATAAGACATGAAATAAAGTCTAGAATAAGTTTTCAGATTTCTATGCCTGCTAACAGGCTCGGTGTTCAACATACTCGTGTGCATCTGAAAAATCAAGCAAGGAGTAAAGTGACAAAGCTTGCCAACAGTATTAAGATATTCACAGTAACAGAAAACAAAAGACAACTGTGAAGAACTGCACAAGAACTTCATAAAGCTGAGTGCTGGGCTATAAAAAGTAAAAAAATGAACATGACAAAACAACTGACAAGGGTGGTCAAAAATAGCGAAGCGTGTCCATACAAGGAACAACTCAAAATACCAGGATTCTCCAAGACTATCAAGAAAAGAGTGAAAGGAAAAGGAGGAGAAATGAAGTTCTATAGAATCTGGGTGGCATGGATGGAGAGGGTGTACAGAAAACAACTCTGTACTGCCTCTTCTGTCAGAGCACTAAGGAGCAGGCAATGAAACAAGCAGACAGCAATTTAAAACAACAGGCTGATGGGCTGTAGAACTAGAAAAGGGTAACATGGCTTCCAAAAGTTTTTAAAAGTGAATAGACAAATTCATGAAAAACAGCTCCAACACAGGCTGCCCAAGACAAAGATACCACCTCCTGTTCAGCCAGTCCCCAAGCCACAAAGTGCTGAAGTGTCTCCTTCTTTACGCCTCTTCTGTTTCGGCACTCTTCCCCCAGCACTCAGTTTTGCATCCCTGGGTAGAAGAAGCTGGGGTCTGATCTGCTACAGCTGCTGTGACATTCTTACGCACACAAATTGCTCTCCCATTTTCTGTTGTTCCAGTGAGTGCTGCCTTTACCCAGCATGTTTTCCAGATGAGGAAATGGAAGGAGTCCACCAAGACTCTCAACAGTTGTGAGTTTAAGTGGCAAAAGCATCATGAAATTGCTTCAGATCCATTAAGCTACAGTGCTCTGGTTCTTCATCACAAACAATAATAGCCAGGCTTTATCAAACACCTCCGCTTTTTAGTGCTCCTTCGTTTTATACAGTGTTTTAATACACGAATTATAGCTGAAGAAATCTATGCTGCATTATCAGACTACAACATAACTTAAAAATAAACGTTCTTACCCCTGGAACGACTACAGTCCCAACTCCATTTTTCAGTTTTGATCTACCTCTGCCACCTCTTCCTGAAAGACCTGCACCACGTGGCCTCCGCTTCCCTGGGAATCCTGATCCACGGCCCTATTCAACAGAAGATAAGAATTGAAGTGCAACCTGAAGGTCTTTTGTTATGTGGGATTCAAACTTGTTCAATGCATCATCCAGGGAAAAAAGTAAGTAAAATAAACACCCTATGATTTCAAGTGAGTATGTGCACACTAGGCCATAGTCATCAAGTCACTGCATAAATCATTGTGAAGTATCTGTAACTACTTACATGACATAATAGGATCACCTTTATCACCAGTGAGAAAGCAGCCAAAACCAGAAATGTTTATTTTCTGCTCAGGAATAACTGGAAATACAGAAGGTTTGGGTTTTTTTCCCCACAGTTGCAAAGTATCCAACATATCTGTTCTTTATTCTATAATCCATTCCTCCTTTCTCTTTAAACGGTCAGCTCAGGCAGCCATGGGACTTCTGAAAAGGGTCTGGACACTTGATTACTTGCAATCATAGATGCTTTTCTTATGCTATGAATAATCAAGCAAAACCTGGAAATTATTAGATTTCAATCCTGCTCCCAAAGCAAAACAGGAGCTGGCTGCACGAAACTCTCTTAATTCAGCAGATACAGAGAGAGCTTGTTGTATTAATTACATCAATTACACTTGGATCAACATTCCCCATAACATGATGTTTTTCTTACAAAATCGCCACTTATTTTTAGACAGCTTCTTTTTCCTCCTTCCTTATTTTCGATGCAGACACACAGTTGCAGTGTGTGCGCTGGAGTATTCACAGTATGTCCACCATTAACTGTGGACAAGTATGTTTTCAATAATAATTACCTGATACTAATACTATGACTTAGTCTCGATATTTATTTATTTTAAAAGTCATTAAATGCAAAGAGGCTCTCTAACCTTCCCTAATCACTTCCAGAGAGAAAAAGAACATATTCAAATGTGCCCAAGTTCTGGTTGGTATATCAGACATCTCCACAACATGTTTCAGAGCCTCTGATCTGTATAACTGATGATAATTATGGTATAGACTCAAATAAGCCTCTTTCCTACTACAAAATAAGCCATGAGATTTTTTTATTGCATTTCAAAATTTTGAATAATCTTGGCTCCTTATACAGCCCAACTCCATCCACAGAGTATCTAGATACAGTGCCTGTATCCAGACGTTTGTTGGAAAATACTTTTAATACCAAAGCAAAACATTTACTCAATAAAACAATGCTAATGGAACCACAAAGCTCCTTGGGGATGGTGTTGCCAACAGACAGGAACAGTCTTTACTGATGGAGACAGGAGTTCCCTGGATGGAAAAGCAGCACTGCGGGCTCAGTATTACCAACAATATTTTTCAAATATGCCAACTCTTCGTTTTAAAGAAGATATAGAAATTTATGGTCATAATTAAAGGGGGAATCCAAGCATCCCAACGTTAAAATTTTATTAATGTCCATCTATTAATAGAAAGGGAAATTAAATTGACTTACTCTTACACAATGAGATAATATAACACAATGCTGTTTTAGGAAGTAAAAGGATGAATGCCACTGAGGGCTGAAGTATTTATATGTATGAAGGTGTTGTCCTTACATGTATGTGGAGTTAATACACATGCACACACAGGACATACAAGCATCAATTTTTTAAGATGTAAACTCTTCTGGCACATTTCTCATTTTGTCTGTTTCAGACCAGGTATCAGTATTGTTATTTTCACACAACTAGTAACAGGAATAAGCACATACTTGTATCAATGTTAATGCTGAATATTAAGCTGAAAATTAATGCTTAAAGCAGCAGAAGCTAAGCTAATGTCAAATTAAAATAAAATTAGCATGAGAGTTAAAGTGAAATGAAAATAAATCATTGGGAAGCTACAGCTATTTGTCAGCGTTTCACCATTTTTTTGCCTTTTTTAAAAATAATGATTTCACTTAGTTTCTTCAGATGTTTTTAATGGTAAATGTCACTGTGGATACAAGCTTTGGTCCATCTAATCAGGCAGGAAAGTTGTTATTTATTCTCCCATAAGCTAAAAACGATGTCACTTTGAATCCACTCTGCAAGATTTCTCCACAGCAACAAATTCAAGCCATCCTTCAGATCTCTGCTCGTTTCTGTTCCTGGCTTACCTTACTGCCAGTCTAAAGGATATTTTCCTTCTCAGATAATTTATTTTGACAGCTATGTAAAGCCTACCACAAAACGTGAAGTCCTCAACACACACAAAAAATAGGTAATACAAGCTATTCTTTGCCACCGAAAATCAGGGCAATGCCATCATACTGTCCACTCTGGAAAGCACACATTTTTTAACCTAAAAGCTCCAGAGTTTCAGTAATTTTTGAAGGCCTTAAACAGTGATAGAATGGAAGATTAATTCAGTTGTGAGATACAGAATTTCATCACTAGTCTCTACAGCAGAAAGATAGCAAGGGATACATGAAAATAAATTCAAATTATTTACCACTTTGATGCTCCAAATGGCACTGCCAGGAAGCTGTCTGGATTTAAAAATGTCCCGACCTTCTGAAATGTCTGGGGACCAGGAAGGTGGGCTGACTGTATTATTGGTACTCCAAGCCCCCTAGGATATGGTAGGTGAGAAAATAGATGTATAAAACTTCGCAACATAAAAAAAGGGGAAAAAAAAAAGAAAAAAGCAAGCAACAAAAAAATTCTGAAAAGCAAAGCACATGCAGGCATAGGCATTTCTATGTTAACTTAAGTAGCCAATTAGTTTAACAAGTGAGTGGAAGGTGAAAAATTTTTAGATTCTCATTGAAACATACACTAAAACAAATATTAAGCTCCAACTGATGGTTAAGTACAACAAAAAGAGTTTTATAAACAAAGCATAATAAAAATCAAAAGCAAGCAATCATCACAACAACAAATTATATCCCTAAATTTTATTGCATCAAATGAAGACGACAGTAGTTTGAGATGATAACATCCCCTTTTACACTTCAAATCATATTTTGCAAGAACAGATGGCATTAGTCAACTTTTGAGTCTAAACTACTGACAATCACAGTAAGGACTGGATTGAGAAGCTTGTGAAACAAAAGGAATATAAATAAATCACAAGAAAAAAGAAAAAAAAATAGCCATGGTAATTAACGAAGTATCTCTTTCCTGCAAGTTTGCCACAAATAAACCATTACAAAACTCCACTACCAAGTTTTTTTCACCCCAGTGTTTTCATGTTACATGGTGGTATCAAATTTTAATACATTACTATATACACGTAATAACATACATCCATAGGCTGTACCTACACATTCTGTTTAACTACTCGATTATTATTCCTGTTTGTACAAGTTCCCATCATGGTGAGGTGTTTTATAACTCTGTCACAAGAAACAAGGCAGAACCAGAAGAAAATCTTAAGACAGACACGAAAGAAAAATCTGAAGTTCCTCATACACATTAAAATCTATAGAAGACTTTCTTGAACCCCCAGTAAAGGCTGCAGGAGATAGCCATCATAAACAACTTCATTCTGAATTTACACAACAGAGTGGTTAAAGGATAATATGTTTTCCTAACTCTTAAGTTTGTGAGAGTAAGAAATAATGAATACTAAGATGAGAAGTAAACCAGATGAAAAGTGGAGGTTTACCTTCTCAAGAATGACATTCCGCAGCAGAACCACACGGATGATAGGGAATAATCTCATGCATACTAGTAGTCCCAACTATTCACACATGTGTAACTGCTCACACAGGCAAGCCCAGGCACATTTACACTTTTGAATACTGGTCTGTACAATAATAAGCATTAAAAAAAATGAGATAGCTCTGCAAAATGTGTTGGGTTTTTTTTTTTCTCTGAAATGAAATACTGTCCATCAAGAATGTGTGGGAAACAGCTTCTCGGAATCAATACCACATCAAAGCACCCATTCATCTCAGACTGTAAATAGGTATTTTGCTAACACTGGTGCTGACTAAAGATAGAGCTACTCCTCAACTGACTTCTGGCCAGATTGATCACAGGCAAGACCTCCCTAACCCATGTAAGGGACAGCCAGCTTAGCTCAATTTGCTGATGAAGGTGAGTATGCGCCAACATCTCGCTTGCCCTCAAGCGGATGAGGAAAAGCTCCTATGATGCCTTCTGCTTGCAGAGCTGGGTAGGTAGTAACCTGTGGTTGCTCGGATAGCTCAGTATTCAAACTGGCACAACAGGTCCAAAAGAAGAAGTTTGTCAGGGACCTAAAAGCCTAATTACACATAAAAGTTGCATTTTAAAAATGCCAACATGGTCCACATGGTACAGACCTCAGTGTGGACACGGTGGTATTCAGCACAAATCTGTTTTCTAGTTTAGCTATGCCTGCATGGGAGAAGGAATATGGACAATACAGCACTTCAAAAAAGAAAAAATTCACAATTCTGCCCACACAAGGTGGTAATGAGACACATGACCTACAAACTGCTTAGCGCCCAGAAGACTACTGGTGTGTTTTCAACTGCTCACCATGGCCTCCCATCTGCCACGGTGCTTCCAGAAAATGCTCCAGCTGAACTGCTAGTGCCAGCACCTGCTCCCCTGCACTTGGGTTAAAGTGAGTTTGCTTCATTAGACACTTAAATTGTAAGATTTAGCTATCCCAGTTTTTTGCTTGACTTCACTTAGAAGGTCATCACGTAGACAACTGAGCAGTCAAAAGGACCAATATCCTCTAACAGGAGAACAGCACTGAGCAGAAATCTTCTGCACCTGCACACCTAGAGTCCCTGTTCACATCCAGGATGTAAGGGCATAACATGGACACAACTAACTGCACCAAGTCAGGAACAGGGGGGAAAGCAAGAAAGCAACTTTCCACGGAAACAACAGATTTGATACCCCTACCCAAACACATTCCTGGGGTGACTCTGCTGAAACACATGCCACCTGTGCTGAACCACCATGGGCTCCCTGCATTGTCAGCAAAGAGAAAAAGGTGTTTGCAGAGGGCAACCCACTGCATGGAACAGAGGATATCACATTAGTCTCACCCTACAGGCCCCCAGTTCTCCCCAGCGACTCTGACAGGAACCTTGAGGAGACTGCAGCAGACCTTTAACATTGCAGACATCCGCGGCTGGGTGAACCCCACTCCCTCAGCCCGCAGCAGCTTCTCCCCCGCAGAAATGGCAACACTGAAGTCTGCTTTTGTTACACTTGGAGCACTCTAGTTTACGAATCACTGCTCTGTCGAAATCTCCTGTTTTCACTAAGCACTGTCACAGTAGTTAGCAACTACATCAGCAGGTCTGTGGCAACAGGAGATTTACCTTTACTGTGCTAGCCATATTTTCAGTATCAAAGCATGTTCCATTTTAGCAAGATAAAGTTACAAATTTCACTGAATTTTAGATACAGTTTCCCCGTATTTCTGAAATTCATAACGTGTAGCAAGTAACAGTTCTCAAAATATGGCAACTCAGAGAAAATCTGTAGAGCAACACAAAGAAAATCTGTGTATGGTAGAAACAATCTTTACATCAATCTGTAAGGGAGGTAACATGCTGGCTTAAGGGTCAAAATTCAAGATCTCAAACATTCTGAATATACTTAACTAGCAACTAAAACTACCTCCTCTTACTTGGGATGTAAAAAATTATTTTCCTTTTAAGAAGATACGCTTCTCTAGTGATTAAGTATATACAAAAGATTAAAAAGCTAATAGAATATTAAATCTGAATATGAAATATTTGGTCTTGTGAGACAAAATGAATTGTATATGATTCATGAACTATATTGTTAAGAATTAAATTGGAAATTTAATCCAAGTTTTAGTGTAGATCTGCAACATTTGAATTCTTGGTCAGAGAAGCTTAATTCAAAACACACACTTCCACAATACTATGAACAAATGAATTACATCAAAGGGATGCATTAATTATATTTTGGCTTTTAATTAATGCCTATTACCACACAACACCGAAGAGAAAGTTCTATTCAGTTCATTTACATCAGAACCACAGCAATAATTATGTACTTTGACAGAAACAGGAAGTTCAAATTCTCTATCATATTCTTGAATCCTTGAAACTCAACAACACAGCTGCAAGTACGCTCTAACAGAAAGAAACCCAACGTCGGCAAGGGTTAGGAGAGCTCACTAAATCACCACGGACCAGGTTTAGCTGCTCGACGCTTTATGAAATCTATGGCAGCCGCACATGCACAAAGCTGGATTTTCAATTTAATACTTCATGTAATTTTCGGGTTATGACCAAAATTTAATCTGTTCAAAATACAGCTCCTCTCATTAAAAAAAAAAACAAACATAAAAAACCATAACAAAACCTAATCCTTGAAAAAGACTCTTTTTGATCTTTTTTCCGAACATCTCCCACTACAACATACTTAGTGGTACCACGTAATTGAAGACAGCAAAAAAGCTGTAATACCCGAGAAAGAGCACACATCTGAATTCATCACGGCGTTCTGCATCTTCAGTGTCACTTTAGAAAATCTCCTACAACACCTAGAAATATGTAGTAAGCTGTATCATAGTGATCACCAACACCTTCAGGATCAAAACTGATTACTGCTAATCACAGTATTTTCCATGGAATGCATTCTAAAATAATACTTAGGATATAACAAAAAGAGGATACAGTTATTATTTTCTATTCAGTATTATTCTACAGACCATTCTCAACTCTTTACAATGCTGTATAGGTCACAATACCTTTCGTTTATTGACTCCGTATTATGCTCTCCAGTACACAGTGCTGTAGCAGAAGTAACTATTTCAAATTTGTTCAATTTGGACACATAGACTATATCCAATAGTATTTAAATTATACCTCCCAGAAAAAAAAAAAACCTTTTCCCTTGTGAAGATATATTTCAAACTAGATATACGTCAGATCACTCACTACTAAACTTACATGACAATTTCTTTTAAGACTACTACTTTGGAAAAAAGAAACACAAAAAAGATCGAAGAGAGGTCCTGTCCCCAGCATAAACTTGCACTTTATAGGCAAGGGTGGAGAATCTGCGTATTCCATGGAGAAGACACAGTACAGACTTAACTCTGAGGACAGCACTCAAAAAACTTTATCACGCTGGCAGCTACCAGTGATATTATCTCTGTGAGTATCTCTGATCTATAAACAACTTAATTTTGGATATATGTAAAAACCAATTTGGCTCCATTCCAGAAACAGACGAGATAACCCATGGACCAAAACCCATGGGAAGCCAGAGAGATGCTCAGCCTGGCAGATAGGTACATGGTTCTCTCACTGGGCTGGATGTAGATTTGAAGCTTACCTGTCAGTACTGGATAGGTATGGAAAACATGCTCTCCTGACAAACACCGTTAGTAGAAGTGCACCTTACTGACAGGCTTTCTTATGCTGACACAGAAAAACACATTCTCGGAAGTGGAATAAGCTTGTACCAGCCAAAGCCATTCTCACCCGTGTAACTGTACCTACACACTGATTTATGCACAGCTCCCCTTTTGTTTAGAAGATGGATTTTCTCCTGTTGCTTCTAACCAAATTATTGCTGCATACAGAAATGCTCGGTGGAAGAAGGGTGGTGATGACAGCAACACCGACAGTGCAGCCCTGGAAGGGACTCATGAAGGCTTTTCAAGCAGGGTATCATCTTCACTGCTTGTGAGATGGGTTTTATTCCTTTCAAAATAGGAGTGATGTGCTGGTGTTGCAGACACATTCCTAAAGACTATTACAAATGCAAACTACTAAGATCCAATACAGGAAATTACTTCAGATTATGCCTATCTTTGTATTCCATAGTGAAACTGAAAAATTATTCAAACATATTTTATTAGCGATTGTATTAATAGATTTTGAGGAAAGGGATAATCATTCACCCTAGTGCCCAGCACAATACATTAAATCTAATAAAAACAAATCCAGATCAGAAATTATTCCTTCACATGGATTCCCCTGACTGCAGTGAAGCATGTGTCTTATAAAATTGAGAAGCAATATATTCAGGATCCAGAGAATTTTTTTTTTTTCCTATTCTTCTTCCTTTGAAACTCCAATAACCCACTGCAATGCATTTTTTAAGGTTGGGGTTTTTCTAACCAGGAACAGGACATTCCAACAGGGTAAACTACATATTAAAAGATTTAAATCTTCTCAGAGAAAGTGAGTAATATTGCCATCTGTGAAAATTGGCTAATGCTGGCTTGTCTTCGGGGTCCACAGAGTAACCAGACTCTTTATGAAGTACCTATTTTAAACCTGCGCATTCCTGGACGAGCACCTAGTTCTGCAATGACGGATCCTTTGTGCTACAGGAGAAAGCAGCTGTGGAGCCGATGTTAACTTCACCCAGTGTAGGAGCCACAACCTTGTTAATCAACAGAAATAACACAATACTCTTTGTGTCATTTTCCTCTCTTCTTTCACTACCCTCTAAGTCATGTTGCTGCAGACTCCTCCAGCTGCAAGGTAACATTTGTATTGCATAATCCAGCTCCTGACACAAAGAGACACAACAGCATTCTGTGCCAGTTTTTAAACAGAAAGAAGCAGGCTTCAAACCCACAGAATTAACCTGCTTTGGAGGAGGCAAAATTCCTCTTTAGTGACGCCCAGAGAACCACACATAATCTCGTTCATTCCGACCTGCCATACCTAGAGCTTCACAGAAGTATTTTTTCCCCCCAGAATTCTTTTCCCCACTTGCTACTTGTTTTGGATCAGTATGATCATCTTTAGATAGACAAGCACTAGAACACTGTGTTAGGCTAAGAAGTTGTATGTCACTTCTTCAGCGGTGAGGCCACACTCAGCGTGGAAAATAAGATGGAACAGTAGAAAGCAGATCTTTTCTCAACTGTCAGCATCTTTGTTTTTACATGGGCTGAAAACCTGCTTACCTGCCTTCAAACCTGCCCCAAAGAACTGTCACGTAGCAGAAAACCAAAGCAGACCCTGGCACATGCAAGTGTCTAGAGAGCACTGAAGGTGGGCAAGAGAGAGCATCAGAAGGAAGGGTAACAGTTACAGCTATGACGCTGCTTCCTTTGTATAGACAATTTGTCCATCAGTTTCTAAAATCATTCATAACGAGTTGCGGATAAAGAAAGTCATATATAGGGCTGCTGGCATAAGTAGCAGAAAAATGTAGCGTTTTTCTCCTGAGAACTAGAACAACTATTAACAAAAAAAAATTACTACATGTAAAGAACACTTCTGAAGGTGACATAAATTGAGAAGAATTAGATAAAAACACAAGATGTTCTTTGATAATCAAATACATTTAGAGGTTTCTGCTCCGATCTAGAACTCTTGATCTGGAAAACCATGCAATCCTTCTAAAAACACTGAGTATTTATAGCAAAAATAGTAATAAAAAAAACCCCAACCAACCCACAAAACCAAACCTAGACCAATTTCTGTTTGCAATTCAAAGGCCAAAACATTTAAACACACACCTTATTTATCCTAGATTTGTCCAATTACATCTTGCTCAAAAGGAAAGCACCTACCTGTAACTGGACATTTCTAAATCTCTTATTTATACTCTACAGACTGTCCATTTGACAGGTTTCAGTCCCTCAGCAAAGGCCCACAGTAATAAGTTAACATGGCAAACTAACAGCACCAGAGGTAATTCTGTCCCCGTTTAAAGCACAGATGTATTTCTGCAAATATGATCTATACTATACTGCAGAGTGACCTAGAAAAATGTAACAGCAGCCAAATAAACACAGAGTTCCTACACACACTGGAAACAGAAGTATGATCCTAATAATAAAGTTGCTTTTCGAAAATATCTATTATATACAACCTTTTTCTCTTTTTCAAAATACACATTATCTGCAGGTAAGAGACTTGCATCCTTCATGTCCAACATCAAAAATCAGATGAACAGAAGTCTAAAAAAAGACCTCAAGCCCAAATTCCTACCAACTAGTTAAGCTTTATTTAGATCACTGGCCAGAAAAAGCGTATCTTTTTCACTAATCAAGTATCCACAAGGTCTTAAATTTTTTTCAGTCCTTACTGAAGACAAATTTTCACTGATCTCCACAAGGTGCCAATCTATGCTAAAACAGAACGATCAATTGAAAGCACAAAAGCGTACTGGGACTTTAAACGAAGTATGCGTGTGCTTTTCTTACCAGAAAATTGCTATTCACTTCACAGAAGTTCCAGTTTAATAGCTTTAAAGTACAAGACAAAGATAATCGAAATCAAAAGAAACCTTCACAGACTTCCAGCGTACTTTTCCAAGACAGACCATGAAGTTAACAAGTATCTTCTCCAACTCTACAACTGGTACTGCTATGCACCTTTTTATTTTAAAATATAGCTTGCAAACTGTTGAACAGATTATACTGATTTAGCATCACGGCTAGGATTTTGTGTTACACCTAACTTATTAGCTGTAATTCAACTCAGTTTTGTTTGCATTACTCACACCGTGGATTAACAGTTTAATGTCTATATTCTATTGTACGTAGAATACTCAAATTGCTACTTTTGCAGATGAGGGTTTTTGTATTTTAAGATGAGTATCTACTCTGCTACAGGCATTTACAGTTGGGGTCAGCCTTCATGTTTTCCTCAGTGGGTTCTCTGGTGGTGAAATAATTTTATTACCAGTAAACGGTGATTACCAGTAATGGTAATGCTGGTTCCCACACAGAGCAGGGGCAAATTGCACAGAAAAATAAATCCAACTCTTACTGGAACTCGAAAGAAGACAAATAAACTTCCCCAATAGAAAACGTGAATTCATTTTAGACTGCCATAGAAGCCCACCCCTCTCCAATTTGCATGGTAAGCTGAGAAAATAAATTTAATTGTTAGGACAGTATAGAGTATTAAGAAAAATGATTTTTATACATGCTTGTATATGAGGGTAAAAAAAACCCCCAGAGAGTGTCTAAAACCTTCCAAATTTAAATTCTTATAGAATACTTGTTGCCATTACTATATACCTTTAACCCTTTCAGAACACTATTCACATACCTTTTCTTAAGAACCAAGAATTATGAACCCTTAATTAACATGTAAAAGTTGAAAGAATTATGCAATATATAAAAAGATTTTTTAACATTAAGTTCAGAAAAACATGGACTCATCAACCTAGAAGTCCCAAAGAATAAAAATAAATTTTGGCAAGAACAGAAATTAAACACTAATTTCTCACACTGACATATTTTTTATGCAGAATCTTGCAAACACAAAATAAATCCTACAGGTTGATGAACTACTATCCCCACAACTACGTGGCTCAAATAGAGAGCAAGCTGTTGCAGAAGATGACAGACTTAAAGATTCTTTTCACTTATCAAACTTAATCCTAGTCAAACCACAATGATTTCTACCAGGCAGTTCTTACATGGTATTTGCTAATGTAAGAAAACGATCAAATTATTTGCCACACCATTAAAAATGTCCATCAAGATATCTGGTAGCACGATGGAAACAGGAGTTGTTGCAGGTCCTTCTATAAAGCCAGTTTCAGAATTGTTAACACACTTTGAAAGCAATCCCCAAAATAAACACATATATGAAAAAGATTAAGAGATAAATTAAAAGGCACTGTGTTACGTCTATCTGCATTTAAGGCATAGGTATTAAAAATACAAGAAATTTTCTTTTATTTTGCTTGAAGGATGAGCTGAAAAAAATTTTAATTCTCACTAGAGAAGCTTTATGATGTTTGGCCTCTCAACTATTTAACACTAAATTAACTTTTGGAAGAAATAAACTAGACATTCACTTAGAAGAATAAATGCTTACTACATCTTTCATTTAATGCATGAAAATTCGAACTGTGTGCTTCACAAACATATAATGAAATATTCTGCATGCTTACCTGTCTTGATCTGGGTCTTCCAGGAGAAAACTTGCGTTTGGTGATGGCCGGTTTTCCCATGCCAATTTTTGGAGTGACTGATATGTAAGTTGCTGGGAGAGCACTTCCAGCAGTGGAAGGCAATGCTGCAGGCTGACTCTGCTGTACATCTCGTGGAGAATGCAAGTCTACTGAAACATCTGGTGAGGAAGACACACTTGTCTTGTTTATGTGAAGCGATGGGGGAAGTGAGGGGGAAGTCTCAGCTGGTGATTTTATGGGTTTGTCTCCAACTGGGGAACTATTTGCAACACCTTCATTTGCAGAACTAGTTTCTACTTCTAGAAGAGATGGTGTTTCTGACTTTTCATGGGTTTCTCCTTTTTCTACATCGTTTTGCACTTTTATTTTTTCCAGTTGTTGTTCTACAGGGATACAAATATCTCCTTTACTTTCAGTCTCCTGTATTTCTGGCATCACAGTTAAGGTCTCAGGTACGGAAGACAGAGACCGAGAGTCTACTGTGGATACTTCTGACACCTCCACACTACCTTGTGGTAGCTGTGTCTCTTCCACTTGTTTGTCTAAATCCTGCTGTGTTACAGCTTGAACACCTTCCATCATGTCCGTCACTTTCCCAGTCTGACTGTCACCAGATGCTGGGGTCTTTTTAGGAGACATTTCCATTTCAGCTGAATTAAGTTCAGCAGAGACTTCTGTTTCCAGTTCTGTGGTCTTTTCTTCTGCTAATATGCCTGTAACTAAGCACAACCACATTGAAAGCTCAGTGCAAAAAAGAAAAACTCACACAGGTATACCGGTCAACAAGTGTACTTGGTACACATCAAGTACAGCGAGTACATATCACTTTACTTAAGTGAACTTAATATGTAGCTTAAAATATACTTCATAGATATTGTTCTTTGAACCTATGTTTATAGTAGTCTATGTTTTTTGGTCATTATTTTTCTCCCCTGGAAACACAGCAGTGTAAATGACAAGAAAGTAGACCAAGATTAATTTCTGAGGAATCTGAACACACATTTCCAGGTAGGCAGCTAAAAGTAGCTTCTCCTTTTTCATTTCTGCATATTGAAGATGTATGCTAGCATAAATTGATGTATTTTAAGCAATTAGGCATTTAACTATATTTCCAGGTTTTGGAGAAAGCCAGTCCCACAAAAAAAAACTAAAACAATTTTCTGCTACACAAACAGTCTGAAGATAAAATACATCTTCAGCAAAAAAGTTAATCCTCTTGCTTGAGAGGCAGTAGAACTGAAACAATTTGTCTCCTACTGCTTTCCGGGCACTTCCTCCTCCTAAATTTATAATGTAGCACAAACCTTACTGAATGGAAGAGGGTTCTGAAGGATTCTGTATTGGCATTTTCTCAGACTACAAGACTCTTTCTTACCGTCTGTGACACATTCAACAGCTGATTCTTGACCAGGGCCATCACCAGTAATGGGCTGTTCCTGAAATGCATCCTCTCCACCACTTTCCATTTCCATTTCATTTGTACAAGCTTAAGGAGAGGCAAAGAAGTTATCAAAATTGGTATGACACTTATTCTGTTACTTGGGCATCAAGTAATACTGCTGTCACTGTTTGACCTTTCGGCTAAAGACAATGGTATTTAACAATAGGATAGGAGTTAGGACAAATCAGGTCAAGGGGAAGGTTAGAGAGACTATATAGTACTTCTTGAAGATTCAGGGCCTTTTTCTTATTAACACTGAAGCTGTTTTATACCTCTACAGACAGTGAAGAATGCTCATAAAGCAATTAAATACACCTAAGTGAGAGAATTCAATTGAATTTACACATAGTCACAGACTTTTGCATTAACTGAGCAATACAAGCAGGCTTTTCTCAAATCCCAGTCTGCTGAATTCAACAGAATTTGTAGCATGAAGGCTTTGAATCTTATATAGATATTACAATGGTTTATGGTACAGATAGGAGGTTCTATCTAGTATCAGCACTTGGAAACACTCATTTTTAACCTACCTGTTCATCAACATGAAAACTAAATTTTGCCACTTTAGAACTAGAACACTTTGGTCTGTGAGTTCTTCCTATTAAACAAAGGAATTTGCATGGAATGGCAGTACTGAGCACTATTTTGGCTGACAGTATCGTTACAGAGCACAGAAACAGGAAACACTTCTTTTTTCCCCTCATGTAAAAGCTTTTCAACTTCAGGAAATTCATTAAAATGCACTAGACGAAGTATGAACAGGAAAAACAAAGCACATAGTAAGTGTTAACTCAAAAGGAACTGATCCTCCACAGATGTCAGCACAAAAAAAGTCAAGGGAATATAGCTTTCTGTTTAGGAGAGTCTCTTTAAAGTTCAAAAAGCCAGGAACTATTAGGTGATGCTACTTTTAGCACCTAAAAACTGCTCTCAGACTCTGCCAACTTTAAAGAGATATTTTAACTTCGAGGAAATGATCATTTAGATTGGCTCGAAATCTGATTTTAATGTACAAAAGTGCTC
This sequence comes from Bucorvus abyssinicus, assembly GCA_009769605.1. Taxonomy (NCBI): domain Eukaryota; kingdom Metazoa; phylum Chordata; class Aves; order Bucerotiformes; family Bucorvidae; genus Bucorvus; species Bucorvus abyssinicus. Next base: position 8,325,933 of record CM020028.1, on the reverse strand, counting down.
TCCTGGGTATAAAACACTGCATGACTGTACTGATGTAATAGCTCTACATTACTCCTAGTAGTTGAAATGACAGTCCTGTTCTTCCCTGGGGACAAGAGTATGCTTGTCAATGCTTCTACTAGTTAGAAATCCTAATAGAAATAGTACTTAAAACTTGAGCCTTTCAAATAAACCTGTTACTTATCCAAAAGGGTTTTCCAACAGCCCCTACTAACCCTTCAGAATGGAAGCGATCTTCAAAGGTTGAAGTCGTCACTTTTTCTAACTCGGTGCGTGTGTTCACTGACAAAGTTCTGCTCGTTTACATACATTTACCTACCGTCACTGTCCTTCCTCCATGATCATGCTTTTCATCGTTTCTTTACTGCTCACAAAAGGTATTCACTTACATGCACAGGTTAACACCAAAGACAATGACTTGTTTAGACAACACATCAGTTTGACTGCACAAAAATTAAGATTTTTGTTGTAGTCCAATACTTCTTTCCAGTCAAAAATTATCAAGCTTTTGAAAACACAGATGCAACTGAGCTATCAATATCTTAACAACAGATCAGTGCACAGGCATTGCTGTTTAAACATCAGAAATGCACATGGCAGTGGTAGTGTAGTGAATCTGTTAGATTTTACCTTGCTTCCAAATTTAACCACAACTGTACTTCTCTTAAGAAATTCAGCCTGCATGAGAGTAGGTGCTATCCAACAAACACGTTGTGAAACACACAAAGGCATTCAGTTATGCGTTCACTACACAGGTCTTGTGGATGACCCACCAGACTCAGATGAAGAGATCCAAGTTTTCTGTGTCCTTCTTTACTGTTATTGAGTAATTTTAAAAAATACTCTACACTTTTTTGCAACTTTCCATTCTACCTTTAGCTTGACTTGTCCATTTAGACAAGAATCTCTCAGAAACAAGACGACTAATCATATATTGTTTTGAAAAAGAACACTTGATTACAAGTTGTTTAGTTAAATATACCTGTCCCTTGAACACAATTAAGCTTCCACTGCCGTGTCCAACCTGGACATTGTGAGGAGAATGGGCTCTAGGAGACTGACAAGTAGCAAGAGGGAAACAGGAAAACTGGATGTCTCCAGGAAGACCTACCAGAAGCTGCCTTGTGCCTGGTAGTTAGGCAAAAATGAATACAACAGTCAGGCTGCCAAGTGAGTCGTACAGTTGTGAACTGTACCATGTCCAAAAAAAATTAGAGAAGTTTACATCTACAGGCTGGGAAGCTGGAGCCAGAAGGTTGAGAGCCACCATTAAGGAGCTTCCTTGCCCAAGTTTCTAATACAGGATCCTGAAGCCAGAAAGCCAGACTATTGAGGACCCAGCTCACCCATAGATTCCTTGAGAAGCTCCTGCTAAATAAAGGAATGGATGAACTCCACAGAGTAGAATATGAGTGGCTGGTTCACAAAAGATTTAGTGAGACAACTGCTGACGTTTATGTTTGATGGTAGCATTTTGGAAACAAAAAGATTACATTTGATTACCTGTTATACTGTCAGGTTCAGGAATGAGTTCAGAAGTGTCCATTACATCACATGACTGCCTCTGATCCCCTTCTCCTTGTTTACAAAGAGTGCAGATGTAGTCTTTCAACTGAGACTCCAATTCACTACCTGGAGATCTGTCACATTCTATGTGAATCCACCTGGGGAAATTAATTTAGTGTAACTACAATTTTAATATGAAAAATACGAAGTATCCTAGCAAACATCAGTTAAAAAATAGCACTGTTTCCCTTTCCTATGGGGAAATAAAAATTTCAACCAATGCTTTATTATGGAGAATTTTAGAGAAACAAGCACAATTCATCAGCATGTCATGAACAAATTTTAAAACGAAGACCTAAACTGACACTAAAGCCAATTGGACACTACAAGGTGTACAGCAATATCGAGACGTTGCACAGCAAGACACAACAGCATTGAATATGAAACACAGTCTACATTCTTGAAAGGTTCCCAGCAGTGCTTATTTTTTTTTTTACTGGCCTAGCAAAACACATAAAATTAAACTGAGAACACGTACTTGAAAATTTTTAAAAAAAGAAAAACAACAAAAAAACCCCATTGCAAACAACAGTCTTCAAAAGTTAGGACAATGACTCTTCTAGTCTACTTACTCACGAAATAGATGCAATGTAAGAAGCAGCAGCAACATTTATTTCTCTGTACACCTCAGGTAACTGCCAATTAATACTTATTTGCTAAGATTAAAATAAGGCTACCTGCTACTGCTGGTTATATTCAGGGATGAAGGACGCAGATGCTGGACAATGAGATACAACAAGGTATATCACACCCAGCCTACACCCCTCACAGAAATGCATCATAGTCATACAGCTCACCATAAGCTTTAGGCATTTTAGTACAATTTAACAAAAACTAAGATTCTTACCTTTTGCACATGTGACAATGCAACATATCTTTCTGGAAATCTTGGAGGCACAGTTTTTCACAGAAAGGACAAGATAAGTTGTCTTGCTGTTGGTAACAACTGTCACATACCAAACAATTATGGTGCCACTGACAACTTGTTCGTGTGCCACACTCAGCACATACTCTACAGTTCTAGAGACCACAAGAATTAATTTGTTAATTATGATATTGCACAATGTGATAGAACTGCCATTTACTGACATTTTCCTGGTTTGAATTAAATTAAATAAAGTTTCTGTTCTTGATAACGCTAATAAATTACCCCGCATCTGGTAACAGAGCATGAAGAACCTGTGCAACAGCAAGAATAGTTTCCTTGCACTACTCCCTGCCTTAAAAGGAGTATTTCTTATGAGACCAGACTTTTTTATTCCTGTTCTCAGTTGCCTTATGACTGCCACGAACTATGAAATTACATACATCTCACATACAGAGACTTCCCTCGTTATGCTGAAACTGTATTTTTCTATTGTTACTCAAGCTTACTTGCAAGGTTACTGATAAGACAACAAATTCATCCTCCTCTCCTCAAATGCAAAGGAACCCTTGAGCTGCAGAACTGCTATTCCAGTAAGCAAGTAGTTAAATAGAAAAAGCCTTTAAGCATAGATTACATATACTACTGCACAGGTTTTAGTTTACATTTTAATTTATATTAGATCATGAGAGCTGCTGTCATCACGTGAAGGTTACCCCCTCCAATTGGATCCTAGGCTTCTCTTTTCCCATATGGAGGTTGATTTACTGTCCTACATAGGCTGCTTCAGCCACTGTGCTGACAGCTCCCCTCGCAGAGCAGCTGTAGAGCCACATGATTAGTTGCCAGTGGGATCCCTTCAGAAATTACAAGTTATCTTACACAGCAACAGCAGTCCCCAACACACCTAGAACAGCACAAGGTGGATAACAAAATTTGGGCCCCTATAATGACAAGGAATTGTTCTGAAACGTTTCAACTTACTTTACATTTCCAACCATTTGTTGGAACAGCGTCCATAACTGGCTGTAGACAGAAAGTATGGTAGCCTTTGTCACACGTATCACACACTAGCATCTTGTTGTCTTCCCCAGAATGTCTAAGACAAGTAATAAGTGGTTAAAAGAATTATTTAAACAAGCTATAACAACAAAAAAAACCCCAACCAAATTATTTAATGAAAAGATTGAACAGGAAGACACATAGCTAACATATGAAAATTAATTAATGTCTTTGGAGCTAGTTGTAAATGGTAATGCCTCCAAATTCTTCTTTCAGTATGAACGAAGACCACTGTTCTTAATTTAATGTGCTGAGCCTATGCAACCATTCTGACTTCTAGAAATAGGCCCACTTTCACTTACACACTTGTAGGCAGATTTAATGGCCTTTCTGTACTGAAATCAGTTCAAAATCTGAAATACGTACTTTCTTTCTGAAAAGAACAAGTAAAGGGAACTTGATGCTACAGACAGTCTGTATTTTTTGCAAGAAAAAAAAGAAAGAGAGAAAACTGAGCCATCACCTCTGACTACCAGCGCTCCTGCAGTGTCAGTGAATGAATGCAAGACCAAGGCAAACATTAAAGGGAGAGTGGTCAATTTTCCTACAGTCATGTATGACAGAGCTCCACCACAAACTTCAGTGATAATATAAATTTGCTGAGAATAAGACAGACAGTTTGGCAATATCTAAAGGCATTGTGTTCTGCCTTAGTTTAAATAAATTACTAGATGCTACTTCATTGCCTGGGGGACCTGATATTTTTTAAAAAAACAGTAAATTCTCTTTGCATGAAGATATGCTTAAAATGCTATTCTTCCACACTGGCAGAGAACTGCCATACTGCAGAAAGTAATAGGTGTGAAAACATCATGTTCTCGTCTGCTTCTCCACTAGAGAGAAGGTTTGTTAACAAATACTGTAACTACCCATTACAACATTTTTAGGGATACTTTTTAGAATGTGCTTCACTAACTTCATTGCTGCCATCTGCTATCAGCAGCATGTAATCACAGAACAATCTTTTTTAAAGTGGGTGAATCTGAATTCTACCAAGAGAGTTCTGCTTGGAAAACAGCAAGGCCCTGACTGAGCAGGTACATGAGGCACTAGTGAAGTGGGTTTTTTTCCTTCACACTGTTCTGGCTGATCTGACTAAGGCTGAACAAAACTCTAAATCCTTTAAAAAGAACCAAGCAAGAAAAAGAATCCTGCAGTGCCCATCAGACTAAGTTATCAGAACAAGCGTGCAAACGGCCAGAGTTTTCTAAGTGAACCCTTATAATATCGTAACAATTAAGTTTCATTGTCTCAGTATTTGTCTGGTGTAACAATTCAATCATGGTCACTCACATCACTTTTTCTCTTTGCTCAACTAAGCTATGTTTTTGTTTTCCTAATAACTCATTAAGCGATTCTGAAAGATATTATGAAATAGGAGAGAAGGCCTAATGCAGGGGACCTACCCAGTATGTGGTATGTGCACAGCTGAAATGTCAGCTGAGTAAGAGCACGGACTGTCAAGGCACTACATTAAACTAATTTGTTCATTTGGTACTTTTGAGAAAAATCCTCCTGCATAAAAGAAGGAAAAAGTCCAAAGGTTTCGCTGCTCTCCAGAACCTGCCAAGATAACGGTAACTCTGAGGGTGTAATGCGCAGGGGTTCCAGCTCAGCTCTTTTAGAAGAACGTTCCCAACACAACGGTTTGTTCAGCTACTTAACATAGTATCACAGCAGATACATATGGGCAAATAATCTACTTTTTTTTTTTTAAAAAAGAACAGTTAATAAAATAGATGTTTTAAAATCAGAGCACATGTATCTCATACTGTCCTCCTTCATGTCCTTCAAGTCTCACTTACTTGCAGTTCTGGCACACTTTGCAATCAGGACACTGCCAACCTGCTCTTTTTAAAGGTGTAACTTGTATGTCCAGGCACATCCCATGGTAGTGCTGGCCACAGGTAGTACAAAAAAGTTGATCCAAGAGGTCTCCAGGGCTGTCGCACACTGCGCAATTTGCTTCTTCCTTTGCTACAAAGAAATAATTTTATACATTACTATTTCGTTCAAAATTATTAACAATTCAGTGAACCCAATGAAGTCAATAAACTCTTCAGTACTTCCTATGCATACAATACTTGATCATTCTTATGAAATTCGAATTTACTATATTTAACAACTACTCCTTTAATTTGGTTTTCAGATATACTCAACTCATTCTTAACAAAACGACATTAATTTCAAACCTTAATAAAGTCTTACCAAAAGGAACAGTTTTATTCTTCAAGGCAAAACCAAGAGCTTCAGGACCAACTCTTCTTCGGAACAAGTACAAACTAAAGATCCTGACCTATCTAAACCTATTATTTAGCTGAAGCATTTCCAATATGGTTACTTTGAGTTAGGGCAAGTAAGCGTTTGAACTAAAGATTTGAACTACAACCTGACAGAAGACAAGCCTTCCCATGTTCCGTCATTAAAAAAACAACCCAGAAAACTAATTTTGCTGTGCACCACTGTCAGTCTTTAAAAAGAGAAGAGTTTTAACATGCTCCTTTCTCATACCTGAACATACATAAATTCTTGGGTACATGAACTGGGAAAACAGGTCTAAACAAAAGCACTCTTAAGTTGATCCTGCCACAGAGCAGTTTTCATAAAACCCGGTGCTAGTTGTGTCACTGGAATACTGTGTACTTACATCTTTCAGGAGCCTGATCAATATGGTCTGGACAAAGGAGGGACAAGTTACTGAAATCCTGAAACGTGCCTGCTCCAGCAGCACAGGGGTAATGGTACATCTGGGTACATTTCTCTTCACAGCATTTGATAGTGGCTCCAAGGTGCTTACAATATGCACATCGCTGAAAACCAAACATAACGAATCATTCAAAAACTATTTTTGCTTGTCATTTTTCAGCCAGACCTGTTCCCCTGCCTTATTTAGCAGACAAATGTCTCAGCCAGTAGAATGAAGCGAACACTGAGGAGAAAGAAAGAAGTGGACTGTGACGTTCAGTGGCACTCCCAAAACTTTCTAACGTAAAACATTTGACCAAACCCACTCTAAATGAACTCTAATGACTGAGAATCTTCTTGTCACAGAAAACCATTTTCCTTCTGCATGTTATCTAACGTGAGCTATGCCTTCAGTGAAGACACTTGGGGACTTATTCTGCGTAATCAAGGCGGACCACACTATGCTGTCAGTAGGTTTTAACTAAAAACACAGAGCTCTGTAAGTTGTAATGTAAAACTGTAACCAGAAATGCAAATGGAAATGAAATCCCATGTTCTACTGAAGACCATACTGATATTATACAATTCTCTCTGGAATGATAAGGCATTACATAACCTAGCATTTTCTTCTCTCCTTTCAAGGCTACACAAATATCACCACCAAACTTTGAGAATTCATAAATAAACATCATTATTGTTAGAAACCATAGTCACATTTGTAAAGAAATAAATTCTCAGAAATAACTACCCAATAACCCTTCAGTTCTCTAGTCAAGAGGGAACAGATTCCATCAGTCTGCTTGTAAAATATCACCATACCTTTCTGATTCAGTTAATCAGTCTTTTTTCTTTCCTGGATTCATTACAGTCCCTGAAGCACTGTAACACGTATTTGCACTTTTTCACCAAGGCAACAATACTTGCTAAGGCTAGAGCATAGCACTGTAAGATTTGGAGTAAACTGAAGAAAAAACAGGTCAGTGGCTCACAGGAAGGCATATTTAACATACAGCTCAGGGACTCTCGTTTTTCATGATAAAAAAGTAATACAAACACTGGCATGCTTGATTTCTAGCTCGAGTGTCAAGTAACATCCAAAGATGAACATAAACCAAATCAAAGAAAAGTTGCATAGTGCATCTGCTTAATTCTTAGAATACAGACAATATTTATTACCATAATTCTTCTCTGTTTCAAAGCTTGGCATGAAATTAGGCATGAAATAGTGCTACTACAAGTCCACAGAAATCAAAACCAGCCCATATGAAAATACAAATCACAAAGCTACCTGTGTTAACAGCTACACTGATACTCTTAAAACTAGAATAAATTAATGTCCTCAGCAAAATATCTGCCTGCACTACAACTCATGGACAAGAGAAAAGAAAAATATTAATTTATGCTGAACACAATTGCAGTGTAAAAATGTAAAACACTTCGGCACAGAAATTGCACTGGGTCACTAAGGTTACCTACTGCCATGTTTCCGTGCTACAGCGCTTAGTCTAGTCCTTACATCTCCAAGGCATCTTACCTCTACCCATGTCTTTAACACCTACTAACACTATGGACAATATGTATTCTGTTACTTTACTAGCTGAAATGCAGAGAGGAGGAGAGGGGACAAGATAAGCGAACAATAATGTGGAGTTCCTGAAGTATGTGAAGAAGATAGCAATAGTAATTACATTTAAGGACTGCCAACAAAACCAAAGTCATGCAAGAAACTTATTTTAGGAAACGATATATTGAGTAAATGCTCACCGAGGATGCTGTAAAAGGTAAATCCTGAACTTAGATGTAAAATTATGAAAATATAGCCCAAAGCCTCCAACTTCATCAACTGCAGCTGGACATTAAACAGTACACACCCCAATGAGTGGTTTTCTACTGGACACTCCTACAGCCTATTGGCATGACCCAGATTATAGCTGAGGCCCAACTCTCACAGGCCACAGATTTTTCAAAGGTATTACTCAGTAAGAAACAGTAGGAATGGGAACTTGGGAGGAGCTAGGTTCAAAACATGTCCCTCAAGTAAGTATTCAACAGAGACTCCACTGGATCCCATAATTAACCCTTCAGAATTATCTAATCAGGAAAGAAAATTATGAAAGAACTGCAAGCAATCAAAGAATCCAACAATTACTAAAAACTGGGAATAACAGATTAAATAGCAATAGAAACGGCATTTTTAAACATCACATCTGTTTTTCAAAACCACCAATCAGCAATGGTACACAGCAAATGTAAAATCAGAATATACCTCTTCCCAAATGGTATATGACTAAATGATGAAATTACTAGAAATAAGCAAACTACAGGATTACTGCAAAGCCTTGAAAAATGTTGATGTTGATTTAGGGAACCATTTAAAGATGCTGGAAGAAAAATGGAAACCCAAATTACATTTAATTGAACCCTTCAAACCCATCTGCTAAACTGCACTGGCAATGAAAAGCATTTGGCAGCTAAGTATAAAACACACACTTTAAAAACAATGTGGTATATATCATCTGAAGCAAATAAAAAGCACAGAATATCAACATTTGCTGAATTTATAAGACAGATAAAGCGATCTGAAGAAACAAATGCCCAAAGGGATTTTTTTGGCAACAGCTGTTGATGAGAAGAGTTACTCTTCCAGTAGTAGAAGCCAACACTTCTCTGAAACCAGCCCACATGCTACAACCCCAGAAGAACAAGTATGCAGCTATTACAACTAACTGACCTTCACGAAGAAAGTGAGGATGGGAACAGTGAAGTATATTAATTTAAAAAAATTTAAAAGCTCTGCCAAATTAACTCAGTAATAGATACTACCTTACTACTCTTACTGCTAAAGTATGGATCAGGACAGTAGGAGGTAGAAGGAAGGAATAAACCTACTGCCCATAAAATGCAAGTGTCTTTATCACACTGTATGAGGACAGTAAGAGAGACAGTATGGAGGTTTCAATTCGTTAGCATGAGCACAAAATAAGGTGTTATGTGAAGGCATGGAAGCTGAATCCGAGTATTCAAAGTGTAGGTATAAGAAAATGGTCAGCTGTCAGGGCAAGCCAAACACTGTTCTGTTCATGGATCAAATAATTTTACAATTCTACAGAAAAACAACTTCACAGAGTATCAGAAAGCCGGAGACATACTTCGCTATTTATTCATAGCACAATAAAATAAATGCCACTAAAGCAGTGTCAGCAGACCATGTTCCTACTCAAAAGGTCCTTCATTGGTTACTGTTTTCTTCATCAAGCTCCTAGTGCATTTGTCCATAGCATGAAAGCTCTGATTTCATCCGTACTTCTGCTATTTCTTACTATTGGCATTTCCATCATTTAAAACTGTCCAAACCTCTTTCTACCTGGTCCTTTTCACTTTTTTCTCTTATATCTGATTTTTCTCATACAGACAGAAAAGGATCTCATATTTAAAAGCAAATAGCTTTGCAGTCTTTCAAATTTAACTTCAGAATTCTCTTTATTCACAATCCTATTGGATCAAATATGACATTGTTAGAGAAACACAGTGAAATATGAAGAACTAAGTGAATAAATAGAAAACATAAGGAAACCTGACCTATCAGCTCCTCTCTTTTCTAGTTGTATGGGAGTACATCCTGCTTGAAATAGAGTAGTAGAAACCACACAGAAAACTTCTGGGAAAACAAAACCTCATACCACCATGCTAGAGTCATAATTGCATGAAAATCAACTGAACAGAAAGGTTAGTTCTGCCTGTGGCTTGGAAGCTCAGCTGAACATCACAAATGCTACTGGCTTTAATGGAAATGGATGGCAAAACTGTAAAACTGTGGCAAGAGAAACAGCTTACTGGTTACATCTTTCTAACCCTCCTACACCATTAATTAAAAAAAAAAAAAAAGGACAAAAGATGTATTCTTACTTTACATCAACCTTCCTGCTGCTCCAGACTTTGAAATACTCCAAAACTCAGCACAAGTTCAAATGAAGAAAAGATGCCTGTGTTTATGAAAATTTAATATTTTATCCAGATAGTCCTAAGGACAAGTCAGAGGTCACATTTTATCATTATTTTATTCTCTTAGAATTACTTCACAGCATTACTGTCTCAGCAGCTGGACAAGTAACAACATTTGGGAGGCAGACACTAATGAAAGGCTAAAATATGGACTTTGGATAAGTACTTAGTTGTGACCTGATCAGTGCAGTGAAGTTAAATGTTAGTATTAGGTATTGCAAAATGGTTTTTAAGGAAAATCACAAAATCTTTTCACTGATTATGAACTTATTTAGCTTTAAAAAGGTCAGCTGGCAAAACTGTAACAATAAGCAATTTCACATTTATGACAGTGTACCCCAAAGTGCACACAAGCCACCTGTCCTTAGTTAAACAATTTAATGTATTACCTGTAAGAACACATTTCAGACTGTTTAGCTACTGAAAACTGCTATCATACAAACCTGTAACTAAGGAGAAGTGCACTTTAACATCCTGTCATTAACGAGACTGCACAGAAATTCTAATATAAACAGTGATTAATGAAATATGTTCTCTGGTGGTTCTGATAATCTTCATCGATTACTCCATTATGTAATAAAAGCCTTATATTGCTTAGAAACACTAATCACCATTAGCACCTCTAATGTCAAATACACTGCTTCGAGTAACGTGAAGCATTTAAAGAGCACAACATGGCATGCCATGTAGAAACGGCTACAGAAAAAGAATTAATGGTTTTTGACTGAACTACTGATTAGAAAAAGTACTAAGTAACACAGATTTCCAGAAGTATTGCAAATTACCTTCTAAATTTTCTTAGTTTTGTGTTAATCATGTCACAAATTTGGAAATACTTAAATTTCTAACAAGCAATTCAGAGATCAGTTAGTTTTGTTCCGCAATCCTTCACACATACTGAAACTGAAGAAATGAAAATCCAGCTTTCTCTCTTCTAACTGGAATTTAAAACTATAATGTTCTTAATAGAGACAGCCTGTATCCCAACTTTACTACTGTCCACTTCATTCTGTGAATACTATGAAGTAAGCTTAAAAAAAACAGTAAATCACAAATGAGAAACAAACTGTCAAGTTTTGCTTCTAAAACTGTATGAAAAAACATGGATAATCAATCAGAAGAGATGCAACTTGGCCACACTCAACCCATGACTGAGAAAGAGCATGTTCTAATGCAGAATCCTTGACTAGATTCTCCAACTGCCGTTATCTGCCCAGTTACCAACACAGGAACAAAGGCAAGAAGATACTAACGGCAATGACTAACACCATTATCAGTCACTCAACACATTTAATCAAGGCAGAAAGCAAAAGTCCCTTTGTGTGTGGAGATTTCAGGCTCTCTACACGTCTTTTATTTGTTCCTCCTTCCCACCAGTTGTCTCTTCTTTTCACTTTTACAAAAAATTCCATTAAACAAATGGTGTTGGTATTCAGGCATCTAAAAATCAGGACAATAAAGCTTTCATGTTTCACAGAGGTGTTTTTCATGATAGTTGTGATAGGTTAATAACCTTCTCCAAGAAGCAAGTTTGCTAATGGAGATAATATCTTTTATTTGAAACCTGAAGTAGGTAGAGGAAAACAAACCTTATGGCCCTCAAGTCTTTCCTCATACAATCCAAAATGTTCCCAAACCCTGTCTATTCAGAAGCTCCACAGGAGTTGTGTGCCTTGAAGTTGCATTCTCCTCATCATTATATAAGCTAGTGGAATAACTGTATGCATACTATTTCCTCCACAGACTCTGCCTTTGCTAGTTTTTTCACACTTTCAGAAGGAAAAGCATTTTTTTCACTCACCTCCTCGCTTTCTACAAGATTTAGTATAATGTAAATGCTTTGAGTGAGTCTAAGCTTTCCCACAGCTAACCACCAAGTACTCCCTTAATTCTCATCTAATAGCCACTGTGACAGCAAGGCACACATGAGCCTGGTGTTTAGTTAGCATGTCAACAAAGAGAAGGTCAATAATGTTTAATGTAATTTAAATTGTGATTAGGCTTCAGCAACAGCGACTTCAGGACAAACAAGGCAAGAACAGAAATCATCAGCTTTGGTTTAAGGCTTCTTTTTGGCAGGCTCAGACAACAGACTATTGAGCCAGTTCTATTTGATTTGTGCTTGGAAGGTCTTAAGAAGTATGTGTAGACATTTCTTTTTGTTGGCAGAGCACAGTCTGAGCCACAAATTGTTGGAGGTTGAAAAAAAAAAAAAAATGGGGGGAAACATTGCTACATGCTTGTTGTTCAATGATCTTCTCTAGGCATGTGTTACTGGTCATTGTGGAAGATACTGGGATGAAGTCAACCTTCTGTCTAACCTAGCACGGCTCCTATGTTCCACATACAAGGGTTCTGCAGTGGCTTACACATTCTGTGGGTTGTGTCTCTACTACGGATCCTCTGTAGCTGCAGCTAGGCTGGCATAACAACATTTTCAAAGCCATTTAATAGAAACTCAGTGAAAGGAGAGTTTACTGCTGATACAGTCACGTTGTGCTTCCAAATGACACAAGGCTTGAGATGGAAACATCTAAACTTCAGGTTCTAAATTTTGTGTCTACGTATGAGCCAAGTGTTTAAGCTTCCACTACACTTAATAGAGACTTAGTAATTTTATGAAATTGAATTCATCACAATTCAGTTGACCAAACAGCAATTTTCAGGCTCCACTGACAACACCAGCCAGATCTCCATTGCCTGTAACTGGAATTTAAACACCACTCTCAGGTAGACATGTCCACAGGGAGGTCTAAATTTGGATGACAGTCGTGAGCTGAAGTCTGCCTAAAATATGTTGACGAAAGTTCTCTACTGGTTACACAGCTAAGTCAGCATAGCATTATCAATGAAGGGGTACAAACACTTCCATGTAAATTCTGTTCTATTCATGAAAGTTTTCTGAATGATAAAAAGTTGGGCTAAAGCTTCCTGTAACACATACCTAAATTCTCTTAAATACTTTTTGAACACAGTCAAAACTTCCCAGCCATTTCTGAGAAGAGAACAGTCAGCAAGAAAAACATTCTGCTCATCTTAAAAACAATCTCACTCACAGGACTTGTAATTTAGCAGGAATTTTGGTGGGGGGAGATGCAACTTTTGCCCTTGCCCTGTGGATCTATCCACATGTGACCAAACTTGAGAAAACTGGGTTTTTTTGAAGTAAAACATTTCCAAAATTTAGTCAGTGAAAAAAATCACAGAGAAATCTACTCTCATTGATCACGACTGATCCTCTCCAATTTCTAGCACTGATCGAGTATGTGTACCTTCTGCAAAGATTGCTTCAATTTGACAAGGATGAGAGAGAGGAAGTCTGCAATAAATACTCTTAAGCCTAAAGCAGACATCCCTGTGGTTCTTGATACTACCATCACTTAAATCGTCTGGGGAATGAGAGCATCCAGTACGCAGGTAGATGGACAAAGATGGGTCAAAGAGACAAAAGGGACCAACTACACTGTGTGAAGGAGTCTGATGAGACTGGAAGGAGAAACCATGGATTGGGATGGAAGCTGAGCAGGGGCAAGGATGACACTTCCAGGGCCAATTAACTAAAACTGGGCACTAGAACTGGATGAAGAGCTGAGGGAATGGAGGTGCTAAGACAGAGGAAATGGTAATGGGACAGACCTCAAAAGGCACCTAGGGAAAAGGGAACAGAAAGATTAAGGAGAGGAGATGCAGCAAGAAAAAGGCTAAAAAAAAAAAAAAAAAAATCGACTTGAACAAAAAAATCAGAAGTCTGAGGCAACTGAAATTCGATGAAGACTACAGGAGGAAAAGTATGCTGTCCTTTGGCTCCCAGTGCTATCGCTATCAGTTAGCCAGCTCAAATAGCAGAGGTCTGAATGTAGCCGTATTAAACCTGCACTTCAGGAGGCTGCCTTTTCCTTTTTTCCCCAACGCAATGAAATGTTATAGTCAGACAATTACAAGGCAACACACACACACAGAGATATATTAATGAACAGAAACATACATGCACAACTGTAACTACACATGTACCTTAAAAATACAAAAAGAATCGCAGATCTAACATGGATTTAGTCCATAAACCTCTTTAAGGAGTCTCTGGAGTGAAGATAGCTGACTTCAACAACTGTCCTTTATTTGTAGAGGGGAAAAAGTATGAAGTGAAAAACAGTTGATTGCTTGTGGGAGAAAATAAACCTGTTTAGTTATGGCAACTGAATAATGACCTGCAAAACACTTCTAGTTTCACTTACTTCATACAGCTCCTTCATGATACTGGGCAGGGCACCAAGTGAAAAATAAAGATTTTTTTTTAGTCCTTGTCCTTACAGTTAAAAGCTTGGGGTTTTTTTGCTCCTGAAAATAGTCTTGATTTCTACAGCCTGTGCACTCACAGCTCCAGAGTGACTAACGAACTGCAATATCAGCGCAACTTTTTAATTATGTCTCAGTATTTTTGAAACGCTTTCTATTTGCCATCCAAATTAGCAGATATTTTTAAGTTTTAAAAAAAAATTCTCTTGGGGAAAATGGAGCCTAAGATGCATAAAAAGGCCACATAAATCTGCTATTTGGAAAAATTTATAGACAAGTTATTCATGTTTATTATAGTAGAAACATCACAGAAAAACTCATGTGGAAATGAGTAGTTCTTGCCTTTCAGCAGTATTTGAATAGTCTGCATACCTACACATTAACAACAATGACAAAATGCAATATTGAAGGGGTTTTTACTAAGACAGCAATGTCCATCCTATGGACTGAACTAGGCACTAGCTGTTGCGCATGTGATCACACAATTAAAGAATAAATAATCAGGCATACAGATATTAACTGTGTGCAGTCAAGGTGTCTTCTGGTATGTCCTAACTTTGTGTGTTTGATTTTATAGTCTTAATAGTGCATTCTTTTAACAAAGACTTTGTATATATATATTAACTCTGTTTAACAGAAAGTTCACATCAATAAAAGTCACTATATACACTCAATGATACACCTAATTTACAAGGTAATAGTAGGGATGGGGTGACAAGGAACTCTGGATTAGGTACAGACATAAAAAATACAAGAATTTCCTGCCTTTAATACCTTCCTCATTAGTGAGCACCTCCTTAGTATTCCTTCCCCACTGACTGCAATCAGTACCTTATTGTTCATAATTCCTATTTCCTTGGCTGTTCCTAAATTGCGCTCTCCAAATGGCACAGAGTCATTGTAAACAAAATCCTACATCTTCAGTTCACTAATTTTTGTAAATTGGGCTTAAATAAAGCAATTAGATGGCATACTTCGAAACTACCAGCTTGAAACATTAATATAATTTCTTTTCTAATAAAAGCTTCACATGTTTCATCTGGCTTGGGCTTTTAGGGTTTTTTCAATTTGATTAAATTAGTCACTTACACATATTTCTCCCATTCCTCCTCCGAAAACACGGTATCCCCAAACATTATATAATCCTTTTTTTAATTTGCTAGCTACTAAAATAAACAAGTAAGCCTCTTGTTCTTCCATCCTAGTCCGTCACTGACATTCCTAGGGCAAGCATCATGAAGTGCGAAATCTTGACCTAGAACTGAAAAGCCTTAAATTACTGGCCAAACATTTAGAAGTTATTCGGCTGCTGGTCTGGGGTTCGGGGAGGGGAGGATAAGGAGGGGCTGTTCGTTTCATTTTGCAGATGCTGCCTCAGTAGCTTGTGAAGAAAATAGCTGCCAAATTTTGTAATGAATTCCACAGAACATTAAGTCTGATGCTTAGCAGAAGCCATAACTGTTAAGTAAATTATATCCTTTTGATGAATACCCTTATTTGAAAACAACATTGATTCTTCTAACCCTTTAGCAGTGTCCCAAAACAGATGTGCACAACTGCAAATTCTGTTTGCTTTCAGGTTTACGAAGTGTGATGACATTTTTACAATCGTGCATGAGCCCTTTTACCCAGGAGTAAAATAAAACACAATAATTCTTCACCATCTGTTTGTTAATTTTGCATTCATTTAACTTTGCATTTTAAACTAATAATCATTTTCTTATAATATAGTTTGTTCCATTGGTAGAAATTACAGCTGTTCAATTAAAAAAAAGAATGGTTTATATATTCTTCTAAATACTTCCATTGCTCTTAATTATAGAGATATTAGAGCCATCAAACGGAAAAAAATGACAAGAAATAGTGTCATGCTTTATATGTCACAGATTCCCTTAGTAAATGTACATATTTACTTCCATTCCAGCACCAATTCCCACCTGGTCTTTTTTACATTAAAATTCCTTTACTCCACACTACAAGATTCGGTGTGGTTTTTAATGTTGCTATGTGTAAGGCACAAACAATTAGATGAAGCTTCTGTTTTATGTGTCGCATATAGTCAAAAAAAGTACAGTCCTATTTCTTCATAATACTTTTCCTTAATCTCTAACAACAGGCCAAGGAGATTTTGATATTTTTATCTAGTTACAGCTAAACTAGGACTAGAAAGATATCCTAAAAGCTTTCTCTCGCAGTGTTAGAGTAAAGGAATGGGAAATCCCATTCCTTTACTAGAAGTAAAACCACATTGAAATAAGATGAACATCAGAACTAGTGAAGGGGAAGTAATCTGGGTCAACAAAAGACCTGAGCCTGGAGAAAGAGCAGGAGCCAGCCTGAAATTCTAAGTCAAATTTTGGATTCTGCGTTACGCTCTGGACAGTGCATCCTCCTGCTGCTCCACACAGACCAGACTGTCAGTCCACAGCGAGGTTACGAGACCTAAATATAGACTGTCATTACTCTAACACAGAGGCAAGTCTACTTCTCTGTGGTTCTTAGGCTTAATAATCATCATCATCTACAAAGAAACTGAAGAGACACAGGCAGCCCAGTAGTATTGAAGAGACTGTTCAGATGGTTGAAACAATCAAGACTCAATCACTATTTTCTAAACCACATTTTATCTGATGGCATGAAAATCTTAGCATCAGATGATCATCCTAATTCTGTGGCAGTGTTAAGATAACAATGCTGTCACAGTACTAAATGAATACTTTACTAAAAACACCCATAAGGCAAGAGATGGTTTACCACAAAATGAATTTATTTCAATTAAAGTAGATCAGGGAAGGCTGAAAAACACCAGACTGGTGCATAGGACTGTAGCAGTGCCCTCACCTACAGAAACGAACTTCCAGAAGCACCAAAGACAACAGGCTTACAGAAAAATTACGAGTGGAAGAACAACCATACGTTGCTGAGATACTCAGCTTCTAGTCTTACCAGAATCTTGAGTATTCTGACCTTTTAGTTTCTCAGATGAGTGAGCATTGCTGCCAGGTCCGACCTTTACTGGGGGATTTATCCATCACAGTATTTTATGTCTGACAGAAAGCAAACATTCTGGAGGTGCCCGAGGCACATTCGGACGTGATGGATGCTTAACAGTAACAGTCTTCCCAACAATTCACTACCTATTTCAAGTTACTCTCATTAAAAAAACCCTCACCTGGTATGACAGTTGGAAACCCTGAAACACTTACCTATCCGACCTATCAAATCCACGTGCATTTTGGAAAATGAGCGTTTTCCTCACAAAACTCAAATAATGATGATAGCAACTGAACTGCCGTCTTGTATTATTTCTCTAAAAGTCTCTATTTATTTTTAAAGGTTTATGATTTGTCAGCACATCTCCCTGGAAATACCATACAAATAACACCTAATATTGTCATAACAACCTTCAGTAATTGAAAGGAAAAATAATATACCAGTATTTGCTTGGGTGTTTGAGAGATTATTTAGATCCAGATTTACTATTTACTCTGCAGAACCTGCCACTGTTCCCAGTTCTTTGCAAGGCAATTTCATACAGGAGTAGAGGGGGAAAGGAAAAAAAGTTTTAAAGTTTTTTTTTTTTTTAAAAAAAGCCTCCTATTTTTTTAAACAGAAGGAAATACTATGTTATGAATTAAAAATTGGAAGTGAGAAGGCTAGCTGTGAAAATACCTGCAGTGTTATTAAAAAACCTGCCCAGCGTGCAGACTGAATACATGTATTCTCATTGTATCTGAAGGAAGACCATGTCACACCTCCAAAAGTAATGCCTCCTATTTACATCATATTTCCAAGGAAACTAAAACAGATACAAAAAGTGCAATAACACTATCTGACAGAGCAAATTCTCAGTCACACAAACCATTTTTCAACAGTCACCACCACTGGGTGTGCATTTTCGCCAGTGATGAACAAGGATCCGCAGGCTGCACTCATAAAAATCTGCACCAGTGGAGGGGACCCACCAGCACTGTCACCCCTGCTAGAACATGCCACCCACCACCTCACTGAGCTGACACCCACTGTTTGGTCTCCGTAAAAGTTTGCAAGTGTCAATGAATGTCAATGGGTGCAAATTTTTCCGCATTGAGGAATTCAATGACATCCCTTGCTTCACATGTACTCCCATGCCAGACGCCATTTGTCAGACTGCCACTCTGCTGCCGTCTGTCACACGGTAACAAAATTTAACGGAATATTGGTGGGAAGCTTCAACCTCTACTGCCACACCACCAACATCTGCCTCTGACATTGTGGGCCAACATAATAAAAAAGGAGGCAGTACTTTTGGAGCAGCCCTTGCATGTAGTGTGTATCAACCTGTTTTAGCAGTGTCAGGTGCTCCAGGAAGCAGGTATTTATTTATTTCATAACAGCTACTTCTCCCACTGATGTACTGAAGAGGAACATGACATCTTCGAAGGAATACATTACTATCACTGAAGAAAAAAAACACACTGGTAAAAACTTCATGGGAAGTGCTGATTTGAGAACATGCCACTTCATTAGTTCTTCGATTAACATTATTCATTAGGATTTTTAATATCAATCATGACCATGATTCATGGAACACCTACAAGTTCATTACTGGGAGCAGATATACCATTGTCCACCTACTTTTTATACCCAGGTCAGTTCTGCAGAATGGAGAGGACAATATAAAAATGAAAATAAACAATGTAATTCTTTCACATAGAAAGATGACCACCAATAGTAGCCTAGATCATTAGAAAAAATAGCTTTAATGAAAGTAATGTCTGTGTTTATCACCAAGTGTCAGGCACTCGTACATGCTGGGCGGCTGGTCCACATTTGTGAAGATTCCTAAGATGTCTCTCTCATGCATGATTTGTTCCATGTTATTAAAAAAACCACTCAAGGACACGTGCATTAGTAGCACTACTTCATACTGATGCTTGCAATATTTATGCTCAATCTGCAGCTCTGGGACAGAATTTCTGCTAATGGAAGTCAATTACAAAATCTTTAGGGAGTTCAAAACTATTTTTTGCTAATGGTTTGATTTTGCAAGCTGCTGAGTACACCAATCTCAGAAGTAGTTTTTAGGCTACTGCTTAAAAGCAAACTGATGCCAACAGACTAATACAAGTGCTCCTGAGTCTTAAAGTATGTTTGCATGATTTTTTTGAGGATGGGTGAAAACCCCAAATGAAAACCCATAATATAATTGCTATTAGCAGGATAAATATTACTTAAAACTCTTTTGACTGGAATAATCAAAATCCACTTTGTAACTCTAATTTCATTAAAGAGTCTGAACTTTAAAGTTTTTGTTCAAAAAAAAAAGCAGGTGACCCACATCGATGAAAAATGTAAAAGACATGCTTAAATAAAATACTGTTTAAAAGGAACACTGCTACGAAACCAATATTAGAGTCAATTATCTAACACTAACCAAACAATGCTACAGCTCAGCAAATATACCTACACCTCGTCTCATAGGGGTATTTCTTCCTTTCATTCATGCGCTATCTATTAAAGAGCAAGCTTCTGAAGGCAAGGGAGATGCCTCTGCTTTTCTATAATGCTAACGCATAATGAGGACCCATCCTTGACTAAAACTAACCAATATGAACTACAAAAGACTGATTAGTCTTTTTTCATAAATGTAAGCATCGCACACAGGCAAAATTAGACCCTTAAGCACTAATATTAAAAAAAACCCAATAGATCAATCCACATTGGCTATGGAAAAGAATGAATATAAAATACTTAAATAAAAAAGAAGCCACGAGTGATATGGTAGTAAGGTAGGAAAAAGAGGGTTGATTTCAAATACCGACACAAGCGAGGAGGTAAGTGGTAATGTTATACTTCACAGACTCAACAGAATCACAGAATACTTTGAGTAAGAAGGGACCTCAAAGATCATCTAGTTCCAACCCCCCTGCCGTGGGCAGGGGCACCTTCCACTAGATCAGGTTACTCAAAGCCCCATCCAGCCTGGCCTTGAACACTTCCAGGGAGGGGGCACTTACCTCCTTGTGTAAGTTTCTATGGGCTTACTGTTGGCATGCTTGTTATGAGATGGGTACCATTTCCTGCCTTTTTTAATATATATAGAGCTCCAGTCTTCTTATCTGCTGAAAATATTAATGGGATAATAATTTAAATAAATTTCTAAGTATTTTCACAGATTTTTTAAAGAATATTTTGTTGTTTCCTTGTTCAACATTTAAAATTTGGGGGCATTGTACTGTCATTTTCTTTCTTTTGAAGACGTTTAAGGACTATGCTACTTCTGCTGAGCCCAGAAAGACAGGAGAAAGGGAAAGCCCAAGATTCCGTACACTCATGTTCTACAACAAAGCACCAAAATGGTTCAAGTCCCACCAGCAAACTGAAGCACTAGCTGAGCAGGAAGGTACAATCTTGATTTAAGAGACAGTGCCATTTTCCTTTAAAAGAATTTCTTTGCTCTTCAGAGGTCAGGTTCTCCCTGGTTTTAACACATAAGCCCCCAATACACCTTGGTATAGATGGATTATAAAATCTTGAAATCAAAAGCCCAGCAAAAGACTGCCACCTCAATGTGAACTACTATGTCACTGCCTTAATGCTTAGAGTAACATCTAAGACAGACACCCAGGGGGGTGGGGAGGGGAGGAATACAGAGAATTTCTTTGGGCGTATTATGAAAAAAGTGTTTTCTACTCAAGTCATGCAAAAAGGAAGAAAAGGTCTTTGTGAAACACACTTCACCAGTTTGGAACACACACTAAACAATTTCACTTCAGAGCTTTCAGTAAGTTATTTCAGTGAATGTTACTGAATAAAGGAAACCTGCACTGGAAATTCCTTCAGGAACATAGGCCCTTTCATGTTTCTGAGCTAGGCTTTTCGGCTTTCATTTCTGGGCTATTGCTGCTTCTCTCTCCATCTCCCTCCGTGCCCCCAGTCCATTTTGTCTGCTTCCTTACACCTCACAGACTGCCCTTAGCATCTGCAATTCCTATCGTCTATTCAGCATCAAAACCCTCTCGGAAATGTCTTTGTAGCAACAACCTCTCCCCCCTGATACTAGTACCCACCTATGCGACATCTAGAGTTCAAGAAAGGTGCATTTTTCAAAGCATTCTTCTTGAAAAAACCCACAGACTGAAAACTCGAAGGCTGATTCTGGTTTCCAGCTTCAGTGCCAGGGGAGAGCTCAGGGGCAAGCTCCCACAGAACAGCTCCTGGCACCACAGCAGGAAACCAGCAGCACTGCTGCAGTGGGAGAGGAAAGGAATAGGTGAGGCTGAACCATCAAACACTTTCCTTTGGACAAAGCCATTCGAACGCTCTTAAAGAAAGACATCTCGTGCTGCCTAAGTAACCCAAGTCTTTTCCCTCCTCATTTACTACCGTGTTCCAGAAATGCAGTTATTATGGGAAAGATCATTTATGTAGATTGGCCCACCAGAAATGACATTGTGCTTCTGTTCAGGTCTGCAAAACTGCAGGGAAAACCAACCAGGCAATGCAGTCAAAAGAAACTGTACCCATGCACTGGAAAAAACTGACACCTTATGAGAAGTCCTCTTACTCTGAATAAATGTATATATTGGAACACATGCTCTACTCACTGTCCCTCTGCAACAGCTGGCAGGGGTTAAGCTTATTTCTTACAGACCAAAGAAGGAACAAGACACAGTTTCACTAATCAGTGAGTTACAACATGCACTGACAATACTACTTGCCAAGCAGATAAATTAACAGTATTCTTTTTCATATACTTGAAAACAAAAAGGTAGGGAAACAAACACAGCTGTTATTTCACAGAAGGCTCAGGACAAAGCAAATCAAAAGAAAAATATTTTTTAAAAAAAGTTTTAAAATGTACATCACTTCTTCTGCTTCATCTGAGAAGACAAATGCTCCTCCAAACCAGTTCATAACTTAATGCCTGCCTTCCTCTAGCAAATAGAATCAACATGTTGAAGATGGTACAGAAACTTACTATAGCTAAACTGGTCTCATGTTATCATGTGCTCCTTTTTCTAATCAACAGCTCAGAATCGGGACGACAGCAGGTTATGAAGCAAAGAACTACTATACAGACTGACAAGTCACCTTGAAGTATGTGCACTTGTTAAGATTCTAACTCCCGAAACAAATACCCAGAAAAAGCTCTACACCAAACGCTTCGCCAACATGTGGTACATTGACACTCTACTGTACATTGGCACAGAAACAGGACCGTGTGTTTTATGTCTCTAAAGAAAAGAACATTTCTCGAGATGCTAATTTAAAAAAAAAGTGCTAAATCGGGGATGTAGCATGTAGTCTTGAAATAAATACTTCTTCACATGTATAATAGACTTCTCCACTCATAAAAACTCCAAAGACCTTAACATACTGAAGCATAGTACTAGCTTTACTGGAATGTTAACAATTAATAAGTTAAATAATGGGAAAATAAGTGAAAATTTACTTTTTTTTAATTTAAATTTTGGATAGGCACAAAGTCAGATTGCCTAATAATTACCAGGTTATTTTAGAAATAGTTTTTAATTAAATAGTTTCAGTTTAATACTGTATCTTTTTATCCTCTTATTTTTTCAGCGGCTGGCTGACTTGAAAAGTTAGTGATAATAGCATATCTCACATCCGATACTACAAATACAAAATATTCACCCATCTAACAAATGGTGGCAAAAGAAAAAACAGATCGGCTATTCATTCACCAAACCCCAGTCAGCCTGTCACAATCAACACTTACACACAATCTCTCATTCAGTAATGCACGCTGGCTTATTCAAGTATCAAAGTATGGATGAACGAGCAACAATTACATCAGAAATACTAGGGAGAAAAAGAAGTTTATTTTTCAGTAAGTGGAAAATTCAAAATTAAAATCTTTTTCAGACCCCTTCTTTCATCAAAAGCGTTTAGACATTACATTAGGCTACTGCCACATGCTACTGCCCCTCACTTTATGACCATATTTATCAGACAGACCACTCCACCCCACTGCAATCCTTTCAAACTGTTAAACACGTCATTGAAGATCCACATCCAAGCACGGAGTCTAATTAGATCCCAAGGTATCCATACTTCACGTATCAAAATAAATACAGAAACCTATTAGAAGCAGAGAAGCGTAAAGATCTTGATTCATATTTACTCAGTGTTAACTATTACTTCATTTTCTTAAACACAGCAGGGATATACAAAAATGTATTTTATTTTGTGTTAGAAAATACGGTCTCAGTTGAGGAAATTGAAAACTATCTTTTGAAAGCTGAGTCCTAAACTCTGTAGTTTTAAAGGTGTTGTGTGTTTTGGTAGGGAACAAAACTCTTTATCTGTAAGAACTGTAATTTAGTTTTTTCTGTTCTGTGTTTCATTGCAGAATGAAAAACAGAATGTACACAATCTCACTGGATAATCTGAAACAAAATAAAATCATAAAAATTTGGCAAAAGTGACTATAGGGTTAAAAACAACTACTAGGCAAAAAGCTAGTTGTTTGGTTTTTTTTTTTTTTTCCCAGACAGTGTATTAAATTATGCTTTATTTGCTTTGGCTCCTAGAGTCATATTATAGGTATAATCCTAGTAATTTCAAATGTAAACCTTCTTCCTCCTCCTTATCTGCTGTTTTCACTTCTTCCCTATGCCTGGTTCCTCTATTTTGATGTTTGCTTCTCAAAGCAGCTGCTACAGGATGATGACTTCAAATGAACAACAGTACATCACAGTAAAGCTTATTTTGGTTCAAACAAAAGAATAATCACCATTCATGTGGCAATACTAATGAGAATTAAGTTGTAAATCTCACTAAGCAGGCAAATACCTGTTCTCAATCTGCTGGACCTCCAAAAAACCGAACACACATACAGGTCCCACGGCAACTCTGGAACCTGAACGGATTTACCAAAGTTGTACTGAATTTATGGTGTACAAAGGTGTTCCCACAGGAATTACACACAGTAAACCAAAACCAGCTATGATAATTTTAAGATACTGCAGCTGCTTTGCAGAACTTTGAAAATACAGTTATAAAACAATCGACATAATGTTTCCGATATCATTAACAAGCTGTAAGAACAGTTTGGTTCACGTTTTCCAAGACACAAATGATCTGGGTTTAGGTGACCAAAATCCAAATCACTCCAGAACAGAGTAATTCATGGAAGATAACTTACAGTATTAAAATGTTACCAAAGCTGTACCCTTAGTCTCCATGCCTTCCCTTGAAGTAAAAAGCTTGTCATCAGCAGCAGGGCAATAGCTAAAAACTAGAGAAACTCCAAAATAACGAGGGAAATTCATGGAAAACTGAAACATCTCATGGCTCCCACTGCTGAACTGTTTCAGTATTTCTACAACAGGCTAGGAACGGAATGAAACTAAATGGACCAAAAGCATATGGAAGTGTCTTCTTGATGATACATATGTCATTATTTCTCTAGTCCTTCTCTACCTCTTTCTGTGCTAGAGTCCTCTAGGAGACAGCAACCCATAAAAAAAGATGTTATTTTGGAGGAATACTTCCTGCAGTACTTCCTTGCTTGCTTGCTTGCAACACAAAAGTAACTACAGGAAAAAAAAACCCCAAACACTGTCAGATAAAATCAGAAGCCACTGGCACAGAGCAGCCAGGTAGCCACTCCCAATCTGCAGCAAAGGAGATGAAGAGAAGCCAAGTGCCTTGTGCGTGCAAAAGTACCATTAAAAACTCAAGAGCTGGGAGAGTAACTTCTGAGTACCAGAGTTGCTCATTTAGTATCATGTTAGAAAGTCCCTCCTTGAAAAATGGACAGAGGACTCTGCCCAGAAATGGTATAAATTATGATATAGATGACGTTCTTTACGCATTGTTCCCTGCCTTTAAGAATTGCTAGCTCTTCCAATAATGAAAAAGGAAGAGGGAACTTTTAGAGCATGAAGGAACTGCAAATTCTGTCCTCTGTCTCAAACAGAGGACGGCATCGCTATGTGTTCTGTTCAGCCAGGTCGAAGCCAACACCAACCATCCCTGTCTTCAGGATTCTCTCATCTGAACCATTTTTCACACACAGGTATTACATCAACAAAAAGTAATACTAGCTGAAAAAACGCTATGTCTAAATGGGCACAATCCTCCACAGTGTATGACATTAATATTATGTTAAGATCTTGATGCTTATCTTTACATACAAGCAAAGGGAAGTACCAATTTTGCCACATCAGTTTTCAACTTAAAGCACCATTAAGTTAACATACACACTTACCACTAAAAACACGGACAAGTCTCAAACAGATGAGAAGGTTGCTGAGGCTAAGGGGTGAAGATACATTCAAAATACGCACAAACACTTTTAAAAAATGTATTATCTTTTTTAATGTACCCCAACTTTCCTCTCAATTTATTTCTTTATGTTCTAGCTTGGTAAGCATCACCCTAGAACTGAGGCTTAAGCAAAGAGCTAAAAACAGTAGATGGAAAGGGCTTTAAGAAAGTGTTTGAGCAAGATAGTTAAAATGCAAGCCTTGTAACATTGCCCCAACTTGGAAGCATCTACAAAGAGCACAATCTCCTGCCTCTGATGACCGAATTCAAGGGAAGTGGGCTTAAAAAATTTTTTAAAGTTTGCGTTACCATGAGAAAGGGGCTTACGAGAGAGGACTGTCAACACAGCAGATCGTTTGGAGTCTGGAACAAGGCAAGATGATATTGATTAGCTGGCCTCCATGCAAAGCAACAACTCCTACAGTTCTCAGCAACGATAATGTGCCAAACACTGCCTGCAGAAACTCAGCAGGGGCTGAAAAAAGCTGCTTCGTACAGAGAGAAGACGCTGCCCCGACTGACTGAAAAAAACAATGGACAGGTGGGAAAAAACAACAGCAATTTTTCACCTCTCTGGCCGCAAGAGTCTTGGTCCTGAAGAAACACTTGACTATTACTGGAAAAATGAAAGCTCTGAAGTAGATGTATATGCAAAGAGCTATACAGAATTTCAGAGCAAACAGAAATCCACACTTTATAAAATGGAAACAGAGTCATTTTGGAACAACTGCTCTAGGCACTTCATTACTATCATGTTTCCCCTATTCAGCCTTTAAGTAGATAGGAACCTCCTTCTTGGTTTACACCAATAGTGTTTTCTTTGACTTAAGCGTCCTTGACAAATTCTCCTAGACTTGTAAACTGCTTTCTGCATCTTATCAGAAGAGAAAGCCGGCTGAGAAAGTTACCACTGCATTCCTTTCTTGTGCATAGTTTGTTCAAAAGTGGTTCAAACACATGATCTACTGAGTCTTCCTTAAATTAACTTCTTGAACTGAGCGATTTATGTTTGGTGGGGGGAAGCACCCCACCTTATCAAGGACTTTATAGCATACAGAAGAGCTATGGCTACACAAGTATGGCAGACAACTAGTAAACTTTATTATTTCCTCACCTGACTGTAGAGAAACAGTCAGCTACCAGATCTGTGTAAAATAAACAAGGAGATTATAAAGTAGTATTTAAAAATACCTGAAAGTATTTCAGAAACCACTCTTGTTAAAAGCTGAGCAGATGCAAGCCCTAAAGGCCTCCATTTGAAATGGTAATGCCAGCAAGTTCGCACTTCCAAATATCAAAAGCAGCACAGTTAAGAAAGCATAAGACTGAAGCCAGAAATACAAGAAAAAGCAGGAAACTGTTTGTCCACATCTATTATTTTCTTCAGCAAAACCTCCAATTTCTGTTCAATCACTTTCCTTTGCTTAGTTCATCTTACTAAGTCTCCACCTCATACCACCTTTGCATATTACCACAAATATCTGCAGAAACACCTTACTGACAAAAGTCTGTCTTCCTAAAGTTGACAATATGACACTTCTTTACCATGGTAAATTTTTATGTACTGAGTAGAGCACTTATGAATTGTAAGAAATTTTAGTTGAGTTCTGAATCGAGCAAATCAGTGGAAGATCTCTCACCCCCTATCTATATTATGAAGAGATCTTTTCTTTCAAAACTTTAACCAAAATCATTCCAAAATCCCATGAAGACCTATTAAAGTACTGGGGGAAGGAACGGCCATGTCTGAGTGTTCAGGCTCTTTAACTCACATACTATACAAGCTCCAGAGGTAAGTATGTGAATTCTTAACAGTCATCTTGAGCAAAGCTCTGGTACTACGCTTGTCACCTGAATCACCAGTTCTTCCTTACGAGTTTTTAAACTAAGAAAGTGGTTCTGAGAAAATCCATGACTCTCACTGAGACAAGAGATGAAATGAGTCACCTATACCACCCGTAAGGGCTACACCACATCTACTGCCATAAACTTAATTGTCTATTGCAACTTTTATTCGTCAGTTGTTATAAAACAACATGATGCACCAGAACTTCAAACACCTCACATACACAGATGTATGTGTGTGCACTCATTAGTATTAAAGAGAGGCAAACCCAAAACTTTGAAAGAAAGTCCAAGAACCCACCTACGTCTAGACACAAATAGGTCTAACAAACTGGTCAGATGCCTTTGCCAGGCCTTCCAAATGAGTGAATCAAAACAAAGAACTGAAGGAGACAGACACGCTAAGCAGGGTATTTTGTGAAACATGCACAGCTACTGAGATCTCTAAAGAGTCATATTCCAAACCTTCAAGAAACATGAGCTAAGAAAAAAACCAAAATGAATTAACATACATACTTTCGAATAGGTCAATGAATTGTGCCCACACAAGCTTTATTAATGCAATCACAAGTTCAGTGAAGCCAAATGGACATCTCAACTGGTAAACAGAGTAATAAGAAACACTGTCATATCCACTTAGAACAGATTTGCAAACAATAAGCAGCCTAAGTAATGAGAAACATGAGGGTAACTTCGGAATTAGAGATCCTCAAGGTAAGAACAGCCCCAAAACGCTCTCCACTAATACAAAGACCTAAACCAATGCACTATACGATCAAGAAAAAGTTTGTTACATGTCAAAAATTAATCTGTATTTAAAGATAAGAAAATGTACCTTCCCAGCTAAGGAAAGATTTCAGTGCTGCAGACCACATCTTAAACCCATGTCATGCCAGAGGGACTTCCAAGTCAGAAATCCCCAAACAAGCAAACAACAAAACCCAAAGCAAATCTGGTGGCAAGCAGAGAAAACAGCATTCAGCTTGGTTTTGTTTAAACTATTTTTCTGTATGCCCTGAGCACATACTTGAATCTGCATTACCAACAGTATTCAGAACATTTAAATAGAAAGTTGACTTTTAAAACACAGTAACATCACTTAGAAAGAAGCCCAGAATTTTACCAGAAGCGAAGCATGAGCAGCTGTAAGCGCAAAACATGAACTAAATTAACTGCTGTACCTTTCATTCAAAACTTCTGAAAATATCTTGCACAAAGAAAATTCTTCCCTTAAGCTTTTCCACTATCACACAGGATAACCAGCACCTTACATTTCTTGTGCCTTCTTTAGCTCAGTGACAAGTTAAAAAGCCGTGGAAAAATTATTACCAGATGCTACAGCCTGGACACAAGCAAACAAGATTGCTTGGGCTCCAAAAGAGTTACACACAAACTCTTTGAGCAACTCCCACATTGCTGCTCCATCGTCAGCAACAGAGAACTGCAAGAGTTTGCTGCTTATTTCTTGGAAAAAGATAAAAAAAAAAAAAGGCAAAAAATTCCCTGGTGTGATCGCGGGATAAATATGTCCCATTTCAGCTAGCTATTTCTCTAGAATCAATCACAGTTGTGCTTTTACTGTGCTCTCCCTGGGGATACCACAAGAAGG
Organism: Bucorvus abyssinicus; assembly: GCA_009769605.1. Classification (NCBI taxonomy): domain Eukaryota; kingdom Metazoa; phylum Chordata; class Aves; order Bucerotiformes; family Bucorvidae; genus Bucorvus; species Bucorvus abyssinicus. Next base: position 8,296,726 of record CM020028.1, on the reverse strand, counting down.
ATTAAAGAGAATAACCAAACCAGCGTCATTCTTTGCTGACTGACTATTATATTATAGCAAAGGAGTTTCTGAACAGTTTCAGCAAAGATTGAATAGAAAACATGCAGAATGGCACTTGATTCAAACCTCTCTTATGTCCCTGCATTGCACTGAAACATGGATCTGCCCTGAATATTGCACTGAAACTGCCAACCATATCTGGGACTGTGCCAACTGTATCCTGGGCTTCATCACAAGAAGCATAGACAGCAGGCCGAGGGAGGTGATCCTGCCCCTCTACTCTGCTCTGGTGAGACCCCACCTGCAGTGCTGGGTCCAGCTCTGGGGTCCTCAGGACAGGAAGGACATGGACCTGTTGGAAAGGGTCCAGAGGAGGGCCACAAAAATGATCAGAGGGATGAAGCACCTCTGCTGTGAGGACAGGTTGAGAAACTTGGGGTTGTTCAGCCTGGAGAAGACTCCAGGGAGACCTTACTGTGGCCTTTCAGTGCTTAAAGAGGGCTTATAAGAAAGGTAGGGACAGTATTTTAGCAAGGTTTTTTGTGACAGACAAGCACTGTTTTTAAAATAAAAGAGGGGAGATTTAGACTAGATATGAGGAAAAAATTTTTACAAGGGTGGTGAGACACTGGCACAGGTTGTCCAGAGAAGTGGTAGATGCGCCATCCCTGGAAACATTTCAGGTCAGGTTGGACCTTGGGGCTCTGAGCAACCTGCTCTAGTTGCAGGGGCGTTGGACTGGTTGACCTTTGAAAGTCCCTTTCAACCCAAAGCGTTCTGTGATTCTATGCGCAGCAGGGGTATCTAAAAATTACTTGCAGAATTTGAAAAGATTAGTAGGGAAGGTACAGAGCAGTACATGAAAAGACAGGGCTGAAATGGAAACCGTCACACAGAGAGATGCGGCATCCTTCAAGAATTCTTAGTTAAATATTTGCATTAGAAATATCTACACAAAACTTAAAACGTACTGACAATATGAAGGTGAGGCACCATCACCCTGAGGCACAGGGGAGGAGCAAGGCACCATACAGAAAGAAACTGAACTGAAATAATGGAAACAGGATGAAATTCAATACAGCAAAATACAAGTTAGAACACTGCAGCAAGGATTCCTGTTAGAAACCAGAGTACTGTAACGAAAATTACTACAGATGGGAATGAGCTTATTGCAAAATGATTGCAAGCCACCATCATCAGCCAAAAACAAGGGGATGAAAACTTTTCAGCAGTGAGATTTAAAAAAAACAGGTAACCCGTTTTGGATGGTCTTTCAATTCTTTTTCTAATTTTTTATATATAGACACACACACACACACACAAATGTTTTAACATCTTCAGGCTCACCTAGATCTTAATACTGTCAGGTTTATTCATCTTGAATAGTCTTATTTTGAAAGCAGATACACAGAAATTAGTTATTCAAAGCAAAGCACTTATTCAATATGAGTAGAAGGCGCAGAGAAAGCTGTATTATATGGCTGGTATTTAAAGATGGATTTAAAGCAGATTTTTAGTCCACACAATGGAGAACACTTACTGGTACCTTCTGCATAATTTTTTTTTAATTTCAATACAATGCATGAAACACATGAAGAATCAAGTAAAAATAAGCCTAAGCACGATCATGGAAAAATGACACAGATTTGTTGATAGCATCTCTGATTAATACAGAAAAAAGCTAAAGTTATTTTAAAAATCTATCAGACATGATTAAGTATGACCAAAAACATAGCTGCATGTGGTAAAAACAATGTGGAACAGGCCTCTTCATAATTGCAAAATGCAATCAGAATATGATACTGGAAGGAGTCCTTTTCAAAAGGTACCTGTTTTTCCAAACACATCACCATTTCAAACTAAAAGACTAAATATTTACATATGCATTTCTACCAATATTTAAAGTAACAACATAGGCTTTATGGTACACACTAGTTTTCCTATACTAACCTGCTTTTTGAAACTGGTATGAAAGTAATTGTGAATTTTTTTTACCATATTTGAGTCATATAATTTCAGAATATAAACTGGCAAAATAAGTACCTCCTCTGCCTACAGAGGTATTTGCTAATTAGAATCCAACTTTTCTTATATTTTGTTTTGGTCAGTTAAGTACTTCCTACATTCTAGTACCCTCAGAACTGACTTATGATTTATATTTCTTGCAACTCCATAAGCCTTTTCAATAAATTACAACGAGACCTGTCCAAAGAAAACCTTATTTTTATATATGTGAGCTCAGCGATCCCTATGCGGTTATTTTTGGTCATACCCTGTACTACATTAGCCTAATGTCTTTTTTTATAACGCCACCCCCTATTTTCTTATTGGCTTGAGCGTTCAAGCCTTTTTACTCACTTCTGTGCTCCCTGAGACAACAGCTTTGTCCACGTTCACCGATAGCTGCTCTTCAGTCTGGCAGACTCCCAATGACCACTCTGCACAGCGGTGATGAGCCCAGCAGTGACCTAATGCATCATGAAAGAAAAAGAGCTTTGGTTGTACAGCTCTGTCAAGCTCTAAGTTTCGAGCCCAGCTGTAGTAGTAAATACTTGCCAGAGAAAATGAATGGTACCTATTCCTCCTGTTTTTCTTGTTGCAACATTTAATGCTCTTATTACCCTACACTGAATATATTGCAGTTACTATCAGCCACTGAATATACTGCCAGTTTATTTTATACATAAGGCACCTTCCTCTTCATTTCAGCACATTCTGTATATCTGTTTCTCATTTTCAGATGCCTGATCATGTAATTACAACAGTGGGGTGTATATGATTCTATGACTTTATGATTCTATACACAATGTTTGTGAGGCACACACATGGAGTTACATTTACTCTGATGTTTCACTGCAGCAAACATTTGTCTATGTATATACTCTTATGATTCCCAAGGACCATATACAGATGCGTGTGTTTATGTAGACACACTTATAAGAGGCTTTAGAATTCTACACAAAACTTTTAAAAGCTCAGAACACAGCATGAACATACACACAAAATATAAACATAACATATAAACAAAACACACCTTATAAATGACCGAGAAAGCTGTGTCAATACACGTTATAGGGACAGAATCACAAGTGTTTATCAATGTTACCAAGAAATAAATAAAAAAATCAGGATTTGCAGAATTCAGATATCTCTTAAAAGAAGTTTCTAATTCAATTTTGGGAAAAACACTGTAAATGATGTATATGTCCAAAGGAATTCTGTGACAGTTTTATACTAGATTAGAAATTACGCTTTACATTAGGTGTTCAAATTAGGTACTTGGTCAACCTAATCATTCAGCAACAAAAAAAACCTCCCCCAAAAATCTCTGTAAGGGCTTGGGAAGAATTGTCTACAAATAATAACAACTTAAACAAAACGTAGATCGATGTCCCCTCCCCCCCAACCACAAACACCATAGTATAACTATTGAAAACAAAACACTACATCTTATTTTTAGTTTTTAGTCAAGCTTTGAAAGCAGTTTCTGCACTCATGAAAGAATCGCATTTATATTATTGCACAAACATATTTCCATTTTCGAGGCAAAATAAGCGAGTGGACTCTTGCCATCAAGGCATTTGGACATAGATAATTTCTGAAAAAGTAATTAATAACTGAATTTGATCAAAATGAAAAAGCAGGCGACAAAACAGACAGTCTTCTGACAGAAAACCTGCCGGTACTGGAAACATACAAGTGCACTATGCCTCTATTGTTCTAGCAATACTGCTCTTTTAAATCTCCCGTTCCATTATTTCTGATAATGCTGCATTAGCAGCAGATTAGTTAAGGCTACAGGATTAGGACTTTAAGAACTATGTTAAGCTTTGTCTCATTTCTTTTTCCTTTTCTCCCCAAAATAGAATCATGACACTGAATATATTACTACCTGAACACCACTTCAGCAGTAGATCACAAATATTTCTCCATACAAAGCTGACGGTGATTCTGACCAGTAGTGAAGAGACAATACAAAACCACCATGTAACACTGGCAAAAGCTATGGAAGCATCATCAAACATTTGACAAACACCAGAGCACAGAAAATCAATAGCTGAAAAACTTCCCTCACTCTCATGTAGCTACTGTACTACTACTGGACAGGAGAGAAGGAGGATAACGAGGTATCTTACCTGTTGGCTCAAATAAGGCTTGAACATCAATGTCATCTGGTAAGCCAACTAAACTGAGTTCATCCCAGAATTTGACAACCTGATCGTCAGAAGCAGTTTGGGTGCTTACACTCGTACATGATACTATACTCGATCGAGATCTGTATCAGGGAGCAGAAAAACAAACTTAGAGGTGACCATATTCTTTGATCAATTAGTTAGATACTTGCAAATGATTCAAAGCTCAGGGAAAGTGAATATAAATTTTTTCCAAATACGATAAAATATAAATCAACATAAACAAGAGTCTTTCTTCCTCATACTTCAGACAAACATTCTGCCCAATAACAAAGTTCTCAGTTAAAGCTGCCATCCAATAGACCCTGGCAAAATGTCCCTTTCCCCAGCCTGCTCTCTTCCAATTCTTCAGGACACACACGCTTCTGTTAAATTAAAACTTGCCCAATCCTAGGACTGGAGAATTAGGGAAGAGCAAGCAGTCTGTGCTACTCTGGGGAAAAAGAGATGTAGAAGGAAGAAAGGAGAGTGGTCTAAGTGGCGAGCACCAGCTGTAGCTTTCATACAGCTCTCTCCCTGCAGTCTTAGCAGCTAGCCCAAGGTACAGCAGTGACAGTATCCTCAAAGGAGACTGCCACAGCCAGAGGTAAGGTGCCTTGATAAAATACAGCAACTATGGGAGGAAGGGATAAAAAAGACCAGGAGTGAAAGAGCTGCTTGGTAATAAATATCTTATCCAATGCCATCAAGATGTTTTAAAAAAATAAAAAAGGGCAGGGGATGGAGAGGAGGAAAGGAGTGTGGGGGAATTGAAAAATGGGGTGATATAAAGACTACTCTAGTGTGCTGACATGGGAGGATCTGGTTTATGACTTTATTAATTTGTTCTCCAAATTCTAATCTCAACAGAAAACAATTAATAAAACTCAGATTACTCCATTTTTAAAAAAAGAAGCAATGACTCCTCCTCCTTTATAGGCAAAAACCGATCTTGGACGTCTAAGGATGTGCATCAGGCTTACCCATAAAAGCCACCTGATCTCTGATGTTTCACCAATTGGTAGGAAAGGCAGTGCTGTGTTTCCTATTAAGGTTCTTTGACTTTCATTATTCTCCCCCATTCGTAACTCAAACATATGCATTTGCTGTTACTTCTGAGTTTCTAGGGTTGAGACAGCAAAAACCATCGGTCTTTCCTGACTGCTCTCCTGCTGTCAACTCTAAAACAAGATGCTGAAAAATGACCCACTTCCTATAAGCCAAGAGATACAGCAAGCATTGGAAGTTTAACTTGTGATAACTTTGCCTTCCTGAAAACCATGCATTATTTCCCTCAGCAACTGCATTCAGAAACACATCAAAACCCTTAGCTTCTGGGGAAAAGAGTAACACCCCTCACCACGAAAGAAACCTTCTAAGTTTTCAACTATTTTCAACTATTACATTATATTTTCATGACCCGCGTCATGACAGAAGTTGAACATAAAAAACAACCCAAAACCTGTTAACTCCAACACTATCAACATTAAGACTCCCCTTTATAAAGTATTACATTAATACACTCTGTTCAACAAAGCTGGTCCCCGAACACCACCCATGTCCAGTGGAGCCACCTCTAATATTAAACTGCGATTCAAAATACAGGAGTTTAAAGGAACATTAAGAAAAAACTAAATCCTAATTGACAAGACATTTTCATTAATATGTAACCTTTCTCACAAAATCAAACCAACCTATTTAAAGAACATTCCAATTCAGTCTGCAATTTCATCCTGAACAGAAACACTTTCCACCCCATCCTGATCTTCTGTAACTCAGCCTTTTTCTAAATATTTCATACGCCTATAAACTAGAATAAGAGTCTGAGGGGAGGGGGTAAGTTTTATCAGCTTGAAGAAAAGCAATTTTTCCCTATCAGCATTACACAATGCACATTTTTACACCACCAACATAATTATATATATTCACGTTTCCAATGAAGGGCAATGCAGCTGGTGAAGGGTGAGTCCTATGAGGAGCAGCTGAGGGACCTGGGCATGTTTAGCCTGGAGAAAAGGAGACTCAGGGGAGACCTTGTCGCTCTCTACACCTACCTGAAAGGAGGTTGTAGGGAGGTGGAGGTCGATCTCTTCTCCCACGTAACAAGCAACAGGACAAGAAGAAACGGCCTCAAGTTGCACCAGCGGCAGTTTTTAAGTTTGGACATTAGGAAAAATTTCTTCACTGAAAGGATTGTCCAGCCCTGGCCCAGGCTGCCCAGGGAGGTGGTGGAGCTATTTAAAAGATGCGTACACGTGGTGCTGAGGGACATGGCTTAGAGGTGACCTGGCAGTGCTGGGTTAACGGTTGGACTTGATGATCTTAAAGGTCTCTTCCAACCCAAACAAGTCGTGATTCCATATAAACGTATGCTGTGTACCAGAGCACCGACAGCAAGCACAGAACAGCAGCTTCTCCAGCAGCCAGCACAGCCCCAGCGCCGGGCATTAACCCGTTCGAGATGTGCAGTTTAACACAGATAACCGAGGCCGCACTGATCGAGCGTGTGTGGAGGGAACGCTGGGCAGACCTGAAGAGTAGCAGCCCCGACCGGCCCATCAGGAGGCCGCGGCCCCTCAAGCAGCTCCGCCCCGCGGGCGGGCTCGGCCGCAGTCTCCAGTACGGTATCGCCCCCCGGCCGGGCCCCGCGGGCTGGCGGCGGCCCCGTGCCCCTGCCAATCCCCAGCCTCCAGCGCGGCGCGGCAAGGCCGGCCCCGGGCCTGGCGGCCGCCCTCAATCCCTCAGCGCCCACGCCCTGCCCCCGGGGCCGCCGCGGAGCCCCCGCGGAGCCCTCTGCCCGCTCACACAGGTCCGCGGTGACAGGATCCCTGTACCTACAGAGTAACTGTGCGCAGGCACATTTAAGGACGCGCTTCTCCGATCAGTCCCGTCTTAAATGCCATTGCCAGACACGCCATGTATCGGCCAAACCTTCGCTGTGGAGCTGTGTACATCCCTGCCGCTTTTCAGAGTCACTGAAAGGTGGAACTAACCAGAGAGGACTCGGGACACTGCCCTGCCACGGGGAAAACCACCCTGTTGGGAAACCTGCCAATGAACCCCTCTTCTGAAGGGTAACAAACGTGTGCCAGGTGCCTGCAATGGTACTGCCTCCACTGCAAGAGGCAGCAGGGGAAAGAGCTTCAACAAGACGGGCAGAGGCTTCTAGGCACTCCAGTCTACAAAAACATCAAGTATCAGAAGTCCACCACCTTCTACCCTGTGCACACTTCCACTTCTACTTCACAAGCAGATCTGTGCTGTACGGTAACTACGTGTCCTTCCCATGTTGCTCCAGAGTCAGGATTCTCACTGGAGGGGAGAAACCCACCAATCTTTAAATAGTGGAAGACAGCGATTCCTGGTCTACCTGCGTGATGGGTTGTGGGGGGCTTCTTCGGAAAAAAAAAAAAAATTACTAATATTAATGACCCACATTTTCACAAATACAAGTTATTTGCCTGTTGCAGCACAGTGTCTGTGAAGATGCTTCCTGAACTTCATGCAAAACAAAGAAAACACGTATTTATTGTAGAACGGACTTACTTCTTCTGTCCTCTCTGTTTGCGCGGCACTGAGTTCTGCCTTGGAGTTCTCTCACAAGCTCCATCGGTGCTGTCGCTGGCTTCACTCTTATTTAAAGGCTGGTTTTTCCATGGGATAACATACCCAGGAGTTGGACTGAATTGTTTTAAGTCTCCTTGTCCTAATGAGCTTCGTTCTCCACAGTAACAAAAGGCGCAGAGTTGTTCGCTGTGAAAGGGAAAATAATTACTTCTTTTTGGAGGGGGAAAACAGCAGAGGATAGACACCATCAAAAAGCAACTTTCACGCCAATTTAACCCTTTATAACAAAACAATAAAAGTTCCCAAGTGCTGTTAGGTATCGGAATTCAGCACCTGAGAACAGTATTACAGCTAATTTAAAATTATGTTAAAAAACCTTTTTTGTTCACAGAAGTTCTTGATTAACAAAACAACAAACATCCACCTCCACACATATCATACTCAAATTATTAATATAACCTTTTTGTTAAAAAATTCTGTTTCTAGACACACGCTTGCTAAAAGGCATTGGAAAACAGGGGAAAAAAAAACAGAAAGAAGAACTTAATTAACACCTCACACCCATTAAAAGAACTCAGCGTTGCCATCATCGAACAGGCAAAGCCCTGCCTTTTTGAACACAGAACGCTATTATAGGCAGACCCTTCTGTAAGCACACACACCTTATGTGTAACACAGTGTGCAAATACCATACACCAAAAGGTTTAACAAAATGGAATAATGAGAAAAATCACAGCAATGGCTACACTTAACACATACTGGGGCATACGACACACACAAGCCCAAACATCCTTGTTTACTTTATTATTTAAAAACAATACCTAAAAGCTTTACTAGAGAAAATTTTTATGTACAGAACTGTGACCGCTACAATATCCCCGCACCATTTTGCAATTATGTTTTAACAGGCATAACATAGCAACAGCATTGAAATGACAGCTCTGACAGCACTCCTTGTGTCATGTCATATGGAAGCTACTGAAAAATATTTCTATAATAAACATATCCATAAACTTAAAATGTGAACTTCTGCAACTAATGCAGTTTGCATTAAAGGAAAGCCATTTAACACATTTCTTAATGCCTAAATGAGCAATTCTGTTTTCTTCATCTTTATGCCCCTAAGACCCTACAAAGATGCCTCAGGGAATCAGGCACTTGGATAGAGGCTTGGTTCTGCCTGGATGCCATTTAAATAGATTTCAGCGCATCTCCAAGGTGGCATGTTTGGGTTTGGGGCACTGTGTGTTGGGTGGGTGAGAGGAGGGAAGTAACGTAGGAGGAAGAGAAATATTCACTAAATTGTGGGGGGAAAAGATAAGGAGTGCCTGTGCTTTTCAGCCAGGTGAGGCAAGAGCAGCAACAGAAAAAGGCGAAAGTAGAAAAGGAAAGTTCTCAATCAGAACAGAAGACCATGGGATCCAGCAAAGCTCCTTAGCTTTGATTTAACACACGCTTGAGACAGGTCTTTTTGCCCTCACCATACAGCAACAAAAACGGAAAAAAAAAAAAATTAAAGAAAACATAAGTGGGTCCATAAAACGCCTTTTAAGTGCCCTACTATTCCAGTACTGGTAATACCAGACAGTCAGATGTTAAAGAAGGGAGCAGCATGTCACGAGCCCAGAATGAAGCCAAATACTTCTACTTATGCTCTATAGGTAGGATTGCACTTCCCTAAGGGAGACAGACCTTTGGGGACATGCAGGTTGGTGGGCAGGTAAGATAGTGCTCTAATTAAGACCCTGCCACAGTACTGTTAGGAAACATTCCTCCATTCCTCCTCATACTCCTGGCCTCGGTCACACATCCCTCACCGATCCTGCCTGAACGCAGACAGGACCAGTGTGAGCCAGCACAACCCCCGGAGCGGATGGTATGTCTGACACGTTCTAGAAATCTTTAGAACAAGGTACCCGAAGATAAAAAGATGCGAAGAAAATGTGAATAAACGTAGCATTAGAATGAGAAAAAATGAATAGTTACAGCTAAACAGTACACGTCTATTTTAAAGCTGGTTGTCAATGTGACAGAGCAATAAATAAATTATTATTTGTATGGCAGGGAATATAACCACTAGATTACCAGTGAAACCTAACCTGGCCTCACAGACACAGCTTGTAAGAAGGGAAAGCAAAGCTATTTATGCCTGTTGAGACTAGAGAGACTTGTGAGGAGACTTAAGAGATTTAAACAGGCGGCACCATGGTATATAAATTACACCAGTTACAAACACAAGATTATCCACAGTGGAGTAAATAATTATTCATACATCCTGTTAGGACAGACTATCACTGCTCATTAAAAGACTCGAGGATAATTATGACTAAATAAACAAAGCTCCTTAAAGTGAAGTCAGAGCAAATATGCAATAATGTTAAGGTTTATGAAAGAGAAATATGAAACAGTAATTAAAAAATAAACTAAGTTTTAAAGCGCTATTATTTGAAACAGGAATATAGGGGTAAAGCAGACATTTCTGGGGCATGTAAGGCAGCTCCGGTCTCACAACTTCCAGCAGCAGGTTTCTGCAGGCAGAGTGAAGTGAAACAACAGGAGCAGTGAGTTTCACAGCTACTCTGCAGTGTGGTGCGGACAGCTGTGAAGCTGTCAAGAATCATATGGTTTGTGCTACTGCTCCTGCTCCAGCAAAGCTGGGGACCGCAGCTGAAACGAGCACTTGCCACAGGGAGGGGGCTGGTAGCACCCTCTGCTAAAGGTTTGTGAACACCACATGCAGAAGTCAAAGACAGGAGCAGCAGAACATTCCCAGACCACTGCCAAGAGACTGTGGGGCTGAGATAGAGGGGAGGGATTACAAAAGGGTGAAAAAAAGAGATTTCACACTTTCCAGGGAGGGTAAGCAGAGAGGCTTCAAACGTATCAGGCACCCCAATACCAAGGAACAACCAGTGGCAGCAAACGCCCAGACCAGCATCTGGATCCTAGAGAGACCCTCCGCAGAAAGCCATGGTCCTTTTCTCACCAACCCATCACGTCACCGATTCGTCATGCAGTACAAAGTGGCCAGTTCCCTCAAATCAGCCTTTTAGGTTTAAGTGCTCAGTAAATATTTTAAGTTATGTCTGTATGGGCAGAAGGTAGACTTTTTTATTCCTATCATCTCAGGATTGCAAAAAGTACTTAAAAAAAAAAAAATCTACTTTCCATATGTCAGTATGCAATTAGAGGATCCAAATCTGTGATGCAAGAAGAGCTCTCATATTGAAGATAACAGAATTGGAATACTGGCAACTCTTAAGATCAAATCCTAGATCTGTTATCATAATTAGCATATTTTCAGAACAGGCTAATTCAAAATGGGATAACAAGCAAGAGACTATGTGTCACATATCTTTTTTATAAGCTGCTAAGGTAAAAAAGAAAGAGAAAGCTCATCAATACTCCATGTACAATGTATCTATGATGCTCCAAATCAAAATATAAATTCATCATTATTTGTAACTTCAACTCAATTCCCAAATTTTCCCAGAACAAACACTACCTGTTTATGTAGGTTTCAAATTCCACAGGTGGTTATTAGCAATAGGTGCTTATATACCTCACCTCATCCCAAAGGATTTCATAAATGTGTATCCACAAAAACCTTAATATGTAATGCAAAGGAAAAAATATGTTCAGAACAAGCCACACATACAACTGGCTTTAGGGGATGCAGGAGGAGGCTAATAACGTCTGAAGCTAATGTCTGTTCCTGCCAAGCCACGAGAGGAGATGCAGACTTGGATCTTGCTAGAAAGGTGCCCTTTCTAAGAAGACACATGTGGCTCTCAGCACTCTGCTGCAGCCATTTTCTTCTACAAGTTTGTATTTCCTCAAGTTGCCTGGTCAGTTCTGCTTCCTCACGCAGAGTTTACTCAACCCCCTGACAAGAATCTAAGATGCTACAGTTCTCCCTAGTCCGCATCCCTGCAAAGGAAAACAAAATGCCCTCCAGCCAGTTAATCCTGCGGAAGAGAGAAGAACAGTCACTATTTCCTCTAATAGACCAATGACATGCAGTCATTAGTACTCATCCTAAAACACAGACTTTCCCGTTGAAAGGAGCTCATTTCAACACACACAGTATTGGGCAACTAGTTGCACAATATTAAATTACAACCAGAGAAACAGAAACATCTTCTGGTTTGCTTGCAAATATTCAGGCAGAGAATTAAGGTAAAATTGATAGTCTTCTAAACCTTTTTTATTTTTTTTTAAACCAGAATTAAGGCTGACCATCAGGGCTACCAATGCTTCAAGCTCACCAAGTGCCACTGTAGTTATAGTCCCAAGAGTAAGCAGAAGCCCCTCCTGGATCCTTCTGAGTTGGGAAATGGCACAGGGGTATCTTCTGTCAGCCAAGGCCCCTTGATAGTAAGCAGATGTGCAGACTGACTTATGTAAACATGTTTTGTTTACACAGTGTCCCATATCTCAGGGATCTACACTTGTGCCTGAATGAGTATGGTGCTGGGCAGGTGGTGGAAATCTTCAGATTGGTCCACGTGAGTTTGTGAGGCCCTCAACAGTATCAGATGTGACCTCTCCCTCTCCTGCCTATTTTTCATACCTGGACCAAAGGCATGACAGTCCGCAACGATACAGGGTGCTGCCATCCACATGCAACTCTGCATATGCAGCTAGGGGAATAAATTTCCCTTCCTCATTTCCATAGGAGTAACTTCCTTCTGTGTCTCCAGCATCTCCGTACAGCTCAACACCAAGGAAGACAGCAAGAGGCCTATGTTGAGCATGTCTATCATCAAGACACTTGAAATTATACAACCTTTCTAGTACTAAATGGTGGAGGAGACAGACTAAAGAAAATCCTGCAGCTGCCTGTTCTGCAGAGAGGTGTTAAAGGTCCCCTTCCTTCAGGAGAACACACACAGTGGAGTCCAAGCATCCTACAGAGATGAACATAAGCTGTCAACAGCAGGAGAAATACAAACTCGTGGATTCAGCTCAAGAGATGCTCTCCTCTCACCTTTTCTAAAATCCCTCCCAGCCTACTGTAGGACACCAATTATCAAAGAAGTTTGATCAAAAACGTGAATGCACAGTAAATCTCATTACAAGCGTAAGTTGTTGTAGCTGTTTAAACAGGAAAAGGCAATGGATTGGATTTGAGAAAATCCAATTTGAGAAATTTGAGAAATGCTGCCAAGGCGCGGCATTTCTAGTAAGATCCACTAGCTGTAACTATTGCCTCAACATTACATACTAAGTTACAGATGATCACTACTGCCATTCAGCATGATAATGATTGCAGTAAAATTAAAAAAAAATTGGGAAGAATGAAGATCTATTTTGCTCATGCTTTGGGTTGAAAAAGAAGGTGAAGAGGGTTATCATTTGATTTTTGTTATAAGTTTGTTTGTTTTTAAAGGAATTCTGCAATAATTTTCCTCAGTGTTAGGAAATGCCTTCAGGATGTCTTTTTCACACACATTTTAGCATTTTTGAAAGGTGAAACTGAGAAGCATAAAACCTTGGGGTTTATGTTGGCAAAGTTGTTACAGAAATTTAAAGTGTTTTCAACATTTATTTTTCACAACTAAAATTAAGCTCAGCACAACGGCATGGAATTCTTGGGAGCAAAACTGAACTTCAGAGCATCGTTCGTGCTGATTACTAAAGCAGACTGATGAGAATTGGCCTTGAGAATTCTTCTCCCACCTAACGCTGTTAGTAGTCTTAACATATGTTAAAAGGCTAAATTAAACGCTACAGGGGACCTACTATTTATTTAGCTACGCCAAGTTGTGCTAATGCACAAGCTACTTTGCCTTCACTCTTGTTTTATGTTGTGCTATTTCAAGAGTAAATTGTTTTTCTTCTTGGTGAAGATGCACCGTTGTATCATTTATGTAAATTCAAATCAAGGCCCACAAGCTGCATTTTCAGTGAAAAGAAAGATTTCTGGCCTAAAACAACGCCAGGGTCTGCATCAGTGTGAGTTAGAATATATGTGAGATATTCAGAGAGCCAAAGTTACTCTAAAACTCAGGGTATTTAGATGAAGCTTTTCAGCTTCATCTGAATACCCTGTAAATTTCTGGACCTCAATAAAGAAGAAGCTTGAAAGTAAACTATCAAAGAAAACCCCTGAGGTAATGCATAACAACTTCACATTAATGCATAACAACTTCACATTGATACAGGGTTAACAACCCGACAAACAGCCCTTCTGAATGAATGATACCAAGGATAGAGAAGGATGAGAAGTGCAACATGGAGATACCACGAAGAGAAAGACGCAGAAGTTCTCAACTGCAAGCTATATTTAAGTGTTTAACCTGCAAGGCGTTCTCCTTCCAATAGGAAACAGAATCACAGAACTTGAAATTCTGAAGTCACTTGACACTATTACACTATGACACAGAGTGGATTTTGAAACGAGTATTTAACTTTGGCAGCACAATTCCTTCAAAAAAGCAGGGCAGGAGTTCATTTGTATGAACTTCAGATGAAGAATTTCAAAACTTTAAGTTTGCACAAAGCAATTAAACTGCATTAGACAATAATTGCTTTCCAATTTTTTCAAACCAGCACGGTTGGAGTTCGACAGCCATATAATCAACTTAATGATACTCTTCTCTTTTGAAAGAAAGGATTATCCTCCAAACACCACTACCAAAACAACACATTTTACTGACATTTTCAAATTTAAAAAATATGAAAATATGCTCTTATTCACCATCCGTATGTGTCAGCTTTAATTTAAACAACTGTTTAAAGCTCAGTTAGGATTGAGCCTCCCATAGATGCAGGAGGGGTTTCCAGAATGCCAGTGCTCAATGAAATGAATCTAGAGGTCTACTCCAAGGCCATGTAGAACTCATTCTTTAATGTCTGTCTGAACTGACTTGTACTCTCAAACAAAACCACCATATAGAACAAAACTGTGGCCATACCTGAAAGGTGATACTTCACGCGATTTTGAGAGGTGGTTTAAACTCTGGGTAGTAAACCTGAAGAATAAAAAACACTGTGGCCTCAATCTTTGGTGTGCCCTTGTGCCCAGAAAGTATTGTCTGTTCAAGCCAAATTCCCTCTTCCGGCAAATCAGCCAAATCTGCACATGACCAAAACCAATCACCAAAACCACATCAATCTCATAGAGGTGGCAGCATCTCTTTGGAGGCAACTTCATATGAACACTAAGTAGGGTCTTATTACCTGAAAATTACTGAAATTTAATACATACCAAGTTGTCTTTAAATACTAGTTTTTCACGAATGTTTCAACAAAGTTGTTCAGTCATGTTAGGGAATGCAAAACCATGCTGTTCTGCATAATTCAAACTTTGCATTTTTTCTTTGGAAATATGTTTACAGAAGAAAATCAATACAACAGAGTGGGGCTCTTTAGTCAAAACTGTCCTGGGTAAGCTTAAAGGTTCATCCGGCCCTGTAGGGCCAGTGTTGAAAATCAGATAAGCAGATGCACAGGGAATATGAAAGAGCAAGGCAAACATGATACCACCCATGTCTCCCAGTGCTCTGGGTTCAAGGCCTCCCTGTATCAGCTGTGATTCCCATATATTCAGTAATTCTCCATTTCTCTTTCATGAACTTGCTCATTCTGATCTTGAACCTCAGCCATCCACAACATCCTTTGGTGAGGAAGGATTCCCATGCTGCTCTAGACATCTATCTGCTCTGCAAAGAATCACCTCCTTTTATTTTCCATCTAACCCTTAAAAGTTTAACTGGATGACCCTCAGTTTCTTGCATTAAAAGAAACTGAACAGTCATCATACAGCCACCCTCCCCATGCCACCTATGGTTATGAAAGCCTCCTATCTTCCTCCTCCAACCTCTTTTACAGACAGAAGGGTTCTAGCTTACTTAACTGTTCCCCATAGCAAAGCTAATCCATGTCTTTGATCAACCTTTCTGCTGCTCTGTGAAATATTTTTTTTAAAGTTTTACTAAATTAATTTTTGAAGTTACAGATAGACTTTCTGTAACCCTTTGAAAATTAGTGCAAACTCGTTTCTCCAAACATTTCTAACCTCACCAAGTAGATCACATGTGCTTAAGCAAAAGTTTAACACATTGAAGCTACAAACTTGAAACTTCTCTCTTCACTAAGCACACCCCACTCTCTCTCAGTCCCTTCAAGCAAGCAGACTTCATGTGCACCGTCCTTGCTGTGTGAACCTACATCCTTCTGGCAAAGGTTAGAGACACTCACAGAAATCATCTCGGCAACTACAGCTTAGGGATGCCACGAGTCCAGATTTTGTCATTTAAACTGCCCGTACTTTCAATCAGCTGTGAAACGGAAGCAAAGGAAGGAGTGATGAATGAAGGGGCAGAACACGACAGAGGGTTTGCTGTGCAAGGGAAATGGAAGGAGATGGTGAAGTAGAACAGTTGACTGTGGGCAATAATATAGATCACACAGAAGGCCAAAGGAGACGGGAAGAGAACACAGCCTCAGCTGACAAGGAAAATGAACAAGAAAATGGAGAAAGGGGTGAGAAGAAATATCATGTCACAAACACCTGTTTGGAGCCACTGGAGATGGAAGGAAGGAAAATGCCAATCAGCCAAACGGCTGAAAAAAGAAGAAACCACAACTGAAACGATGACTAGAACTGATGAGCAGAGACTCAGATCAGAAAAGGAGAATGGGAATACAGTGAAGTATTAACTCAACTTTGGAACAGAACTTAAGACTCTTAACCATCGCCTGCAATTACCACATGTCTGCAGTCCTCTGACAAAGTAGGCATCCCATCTACTTCTGAGATCAGGATGGGACACTACTAGTATAACAACTACTGCTCTCAGTCCTTCAGCATGGTCTGACAGACTGCCAGCCATGAAATCCTGTTCATTGGGCACTTCCATCTGTCTGCTGCCAGAGGAAAGAAAACCCGTCCAGTCAACAGACCTGACCTTCCAGTGCTAACTTGCTGCTTACCAGTGGCGGGAGAGCTGCATGCAAGCAGCAGGAGAGAATCAGGTGGAGACAAGCAGCCATAGTAGGATGGGAGAAAGACAGAAAAACTGCCTAAAACATCTGTGAGAGGCTGAGAGTAGGCCTCCAGAAATCTGAAGCAACTGCTTACAAGGGCAGAAGAAATTTCTAAATAGGTTTTTTCTGTGATTGGACAATTTCATGTAACAGATGAGTTCAAGGAGCAAAGGTCCATGCAACTTAAAGGCTCAGCCATGAATGTCACTGATCATGGGTGTCAAATCCCACAAGGCACAAGTTCTACATGAAAGCATTATACACATTATGGTCTCAAAATCAATTGTTCAAGCTAAGAAAAAGGCAGGATTAAGGCTGCCTGTGAAACCTTTCTTTTGCCCCATTTGTGCAATATGCCTTCTGTGCTTCAAGAAAGATGCGGACCATCTGGAGGAAACTCAAAACAGCAAGAAGAAACAGAGCTCAAGGAAACATCATCTACAAAGAAAGTGTGAACAAATTTGGGATTTCTGCTATAAGCATGCTGGGGAAATAAACCAAGAGCCTTTTGCACAAATCTATCCCTCATTACCCTTGGCAGATGGTACAAGTAGTAATGGGATAAACCCAGAATGAGGAGAGTGTGGGTTATATGTGAGGAAAGTGTTTCCAACAGTAGAAACAAAGAAGAGACTGGGAGGGACTGTTTAGATCTGGAGCTTTTATTACCGGAAGATTTAAGCACAGTTTATGTAAACTTCTGTCAGCAATGACAGCTGTAGATATCTGCCCTGGAAAAGGAGGTGAACGAGATGACTTCCAAAGGTTCCTTCCTGTCCTATGAATCTGAGGTAGATTTGCTTTAACAACAACCTGTCACAAAATTCTTTTGAGACTATTACTCCAGTCAGTGCATGAAGAGACAGTATGGACAACCAGTAACTATTCAATTTTTTCCTCATTTTTCAGTGTGTGATATTAGTCTTTGCATACTGACAGCATTAAAATTGTGTCCTGCTAGTCCCATCAGCAATATCAGTCTGGGATGGTCATTGATTTAATGCTGAAATACTAGTTCACTTTTATTAAATAATTTATTTTTATAACACAAAGGAAAGTAGAAGTCAATCATTGACTTCAGAAGAAGATATTGTAAATGCTTACATGGATCTAGATCTGAAAGTGTAAAAGCCAAAAACTCTGCAATTATTTCAAGTGCCCTGTTTCATGCATAAGGTCCATTCTGGGCAGAAAGAATTCTTGTAGAAAAACATTCATGTAAAACTACAAACTGTATCCTAATACATGTATATAAAAAGAAAGAACCAGAGTTTCAAAATTAATCTTAGTACTGGTATCTCCCAAAATATGTGCTTGACTTTGCAACTTTAACAATTTTTCAAACATATTTTTAATGTTAAATATTTTGTCTAATTTCCTCATGCCTAAAGATCTCTCCTTCCAACACTGCAGCGTTATTCTGTTCAGATTATACAATCTCTCTGCCACTTCACAATTTGTTTTTCCACTGAGTGTTGCAAGTTTTGTAATGTGCTTTCTGTGAACATTAAAAAAAAGAAGAAAAAGATAAGCAACAAAGATAAAGAAATTCACTGCTACTTTTTCACAATTTTGTTTATCCACAATATCAATAGATCTTCACCAACCACTTCTTTGCGACGGAAGAAACCACCCCAGCCCTCTGCCTCCAGATTCCAAATCTGATCTTAGCAGCAGCAACAAAATAAGGGGGAATAATGCACTTGGTCTGGAATGAAAATTACATGCTTTGTCCAATTAGAAGAGAAGCAGGAAAGCAGGAAGGTGTTGCCAGCCTTTTTTTGTAATTTTACTGACAGTCTCACAAAAGCAGATATTTAGCAGACCAAAGTACCAAAATCAAAAAAGCTGTGTGAAAATCTCAGCTACTCCTTGTTTATTTTAAGAATGTTCTGTCTTCAGGATTATGGCAAAAGGACTGAAAATGTGCAATTAATGCAATTTACAGTCTCTGAAAGAGGACAGAAAATAAAATGAATCAAAAGGTGTTTTGTTCTTCTATGAAATTGTGTTTCTAGGCCATTCTCGTTAGCTTTTAATGCTTGGAGTTGACAATGTGGGAAACAGAGGAAGAAGGTAGAAGTGGGCTCTGCTGTAAGTCACAGCAGGTTTCTGGCTGCTTGCCTGCCTCATGGGCTGCACTTCCCCTGCTCCCTGCAGGCAGCACAAACCGAGGGAGCAGATTCCTTTCCAAGAAGCTGGATTCCACTCAGCCGTAAGTCCTGAGCTGACAGCAGCTTCTCACAAGTCTTATAAAAAGAAAAAGCGAACAACCGAAAGAAAAGGCTCCAAAACCCATGACGCTCATGATATATAAGAGTTGGCAACGTTACTGTTACCACTGCCAGGCTTGACACTTTATCTTTGCTTGACGTTATTGCCCCTCCCTGCATGCGGTCAATAACTCACTCATTTCTTCCGAACATACACACACACGCCTCACCCCTTTTCAGCCTCCCTCCAGTGTGGCTCAGATACTTTTTATTTTAATGGTTTTTAGCACATTGCTTTCTGAGCACTAATCATAAATCTGTTACTAAATTCCCTGCCCCAATCCCATTTGCAGTCAATAGTTCTCTTGGACTCCCATATCCCACCTCAGAAAGGTTCCAGCGTTGACCATGCTCTCTCTTGTCTTTCTCTTGAATGTTCTTATTTAGCCTTAGTCTCAGCAGAGATCCAGAGAAAGATACCACACACGCAAGCTTTCAGTAATCCCTCAGCCACCGAAATCCCCATCTTAGTTCTGATATGTCCTACTATGTTAAAATCATTATTTTTCAGTAACAAATTATTTCATTATTTCATATAAATACTTCGTTTTATGCCCCGTATCCTGTGCTTCTCCAACTCCTTTATCTTCACTACCAAAGAGAGAAACCCAGAACTGTCTTATCCTCAACTCTGTCAAAAGTGATGCAAAAGTAGCTCCACCTACACTTGCAGCTACTTCTGGTGGAGGCTTTGGTTCTTTTCTGTGTTGTAGGCAATTTCTGCACTGTCTGTTATAATATACTCCCCTAATTCTCCTACGTCTCACATACCTAAAGTTATTTTTAACTATGTAAATATTTTCATTAGATTAAGTTACTTATAGTATAAAATAGAAACAGAATAGCTTACAAAAACAAAGAGATGAAGCTGACGAGCATGAATTATTTGGAAATCAGCTCCAAAACTACTTCCCCAAGTTACAGGTTTAAACTCCATGGAGTCACACCTTACCCTAAATCTTGATACGTTTCTTCTCACCGTTACACGACCAGACATCATCAGTGCGTGTTATGTCACGTGTCATATTTTCTCCTAAAAGAACAGAGTCAAGCCACCCAGAATCCAGTCCTCCTACCTCTGCACGGCACAGCGGCAGCACACCACTGACAATGATAAAGATGATCGATCAGGAAGTCACAGATCAGAAGAGGCTTTCTTCTGCTAGATTTCAAGACACAGCACCAAAAAAACCCTGACACCTATTTTTTTAACCCCTTGTTACCAATTACTTCTGCAGCCAACACCAATTCTGCATCTAAGTCTGGAAACAAACCTACCTGGGGTCAGAGAAACCTACGACTCCCTACTAACTGCTTCATCAATACATTTCTTTCCAAAATGTCAGAAACAGAATCTGATCGTTGTTATTTTAATTAAAAATTAATCGTACTTAGCTTTTTAATGCTTTGATCAGCCAAAGCAATGGGCCCATAATAGCCTTTCAATGTCGACCAATCAAACTCAACACTTCCAGCTGGAAAGAAGAGTAAGTTGAGGGCAAGTAAGGGCCTTTCCACAACCATGCAGAAGTTTTCTTCAGAAGACTTGTCCAGCTTTTGAAAAACAAGTTTATGGCTAGGGACAGTGCTGTAATCAACTATTCATGATAACAGCAAGAAAGTAACCTTGAGAAGAACAGAGCGCAGTTGAAACAGCACTAAAACTTTTGCAAATGATCCAAAACAGGGTCAAATAAAGAACTGAAACAGCTGTTCAGTTCAAGTTGCTCTACATATTTACTGCTATTCAGTTTTCGAAAATTCCATTAAGAACAGAAAAATTTTTGTGTATTTTATTCAGGTATACAAACAAGATCTATTTAACCAAAATTCTCTGTAACAAGGGAAGTATCTCTTGGAACCTAAGAAGTTTGTGAGCACGTAAAACATGAAAATTGTGTATGCAGCAAGAAGTTGAAGTAAGTTTTTCTGCATGGAAAATATGTTCTATGTTAGATTAGGAAGGGGTAAGATGAGGATGATGATTCTCTCCAAGTCTGCCAAAATACAATTAGACCTGTAACTATCTGGTAAGTGGTAACGGCAATCTCTGCAGCAGAAAAGACCCATACTGCCTTAGAAGCTGTTACCAGGGCTTCAACTGAGAAGTTCTGCTAGAATTCTGTGACACTGATTCAACAGTCATTACAGACAGTGTGTTCTGGTTTCCCCTCAAGGCAATTAATACTTTCATTGCTTTTGGGGTGATTTATATTGTAAAAAGTTAAAAAAAATACCAAGTTATTTTCTGATTATAAATTGTGAAATAAGGAAGAACACTGTAGAAATGACAAGTGGTTTGGTTTACTTTGTTCCTGAAAATATAGACATACAAGCTGAAACTCCAGAAATAACTTTATATGGAACCATTTTCTCAGTAGGAAAGCCTTCAGTAATCACATTTTATTTCATATCTCTTATGTCTGTTTTAACTTAAACAGCTAATACGCTGTAATTCAAGGGTTTACCAGTGTAATCTGAGGACAACACTGAAGGAACATGCTTTTCACCTTGAAAAGCTTTCATCCTATACACCAATTAAGCCATCAGTCTCGAGCACAGGCTGCTGTTGCCAGAACTTCAAAGCACCAGTAGCATGTCCCAAGCCTGTGCCTCGAGCACTCTGAGCCCCAGTACCCGACTCCCAGCCCTGCCCCTGCCTCAGCACCTGCCTCCTCGCTCACTAACCTGGTTTTAGCTTCCACACCCACAGAGGCAGTGGAGCTTGCCGACTCCTCGGATACTGAGTGTTGAAGAACTGGTGTTAGCTGCTTGGTGCTGTCCACTTCTGCTTGGGCATCCTCTTCTGCAGACTGTTCTTTGACTTCTGTTTAAACAGTAAGAACAATATTGGTTTATTTATTTATTTTGACTATTAAAAATGTCTTTAAGCTTTCCATTGTGCTGCAAACATCCATTTTATTTATAGATAGATCAACCCATGTAACTATGTTGTCAGACACAACAAAATTAAGAGAGTAGGAAAATATTACCCTTCACATCTAGCTAAAACATGAAATTGAATGCTTATAAAGTTATTCCCATAACACAGGGCACCACCATGTACTAAAGACGTCCAGTAAGTAATGAGGAATGGGGCAGGGTTCTTCAAAGACCACCTTTTCACATGAGGTTGCAATTTTAGACATTCTCATTCTCCTCACACATCCTCTTGTGCACCTGCTTTGTCATCCCTGAATGAACAAGTGAGCACACTAATCTGGGGTATCATCAACCTTTTTTCTCGCAGATTAGCTTTAACTTTGATCAATTCCGTGCACTAGTTCATTCCTATTACACCAACTCTATGCTGGCACAGGGTTGAGGAGGTGAAGGAAGGAAGGGTACAGTTTATGCCAGCTCAAATGTCTCTCCCAGCTCTAGGAATGTAAGTAATTTTTGCAGCATCCTTTTAGATAAGTTGTTAGACAGAAGTACTTGCATCTACAGCTCACAATACTACTGTTTGCCTAGAAAGTTTGTTTCTGCTCAGAAACATGGAACACCAAGTGGCCACTCTCTGTGCAACATAAATCCTCTTCCCATTTGGTTTCCTCCTTTGCATGGAGTGAGTCGGGGATTTGCCAGGAGGACACAGCAATGCACCGCTCTAAGTGCAGTAGAATGCACGGGAACAAGGGTCAAGGCTGTAGAGCAATAAAATTTGGTATTTCCGCATCTCCATACTTTGATTTTGAAACCTAAATAACATAAAAATCAGAGGACTCTGGCAGATATTCTTTGGCATATCCAGCTCAAGTCACTACTGCCTCCTCCTGCCCATGGCTGCTACATCTGTCCCCACAGTAGAGTCAGAACAAGGACTTGTGCCTCAGTCACACACCACCTCAAGCTTGCAGTGAACACGGGTTTGAGCTAAGAGGCCGACACATACAGCGCTTTCAGAGAAGTCCGGGTAAAGCAAACCAACAGATTACTTAGAATATTTACGTTTTAAAAAAATTAATACACAACATGTCAAAATAATAGAAAACATAAATTACTCAAGTGGAGAAATGGATGGGTAGAAGAATCTGTGACATGGGTGGGCATGCACAAAAACTTGCTACAAGCTTTAATCTTATTTATAAATAAGAAGAGGAAAATTCTCAGAGCATAAAACTGCACAGCTCGGTCTGTAATACCGGAATTATATGTCTGCCAGAGCACGTGGAGAAGGGGAAATATTTCTTGTTTGATGTACAGAGATTGAGGAAGACTATGTGTAATATTTAAAACCCTCAATGAAGGCATCTAAAACATATTGAAGAGAAAAACAAACTCAAGGACAAAAGAATAAGAAATTCCTGTTGATGACTGGGTGTGTCAGATATTTATTTGAGCTGGGGTAAACTGGAATTGCTTCATCCATTTCAGTTAAGCTACTCAATAACATACATCTGAAACGTTTTTAGACATCTGAAACATCCAAAAATGACCACCTGTCCAAAAGCCAAGTGGCTCATGTTAAACTGTTCAACCAACCTATCCTGGAAAAAAAAAAAAAAGCTGGACAAGTATTTGACACTAAATAAATATCCTGTTGGGAAAATATCCCTTGCAATGGTAAATGGCTCCGCACAGAAAACAAAACAAAATAAATCAAACCCCCACACCCTTAGTTTTTGGCACCTCTCAACAAACAGTCCCTGCAATCATTCCTGGACAAGAATTCCCGAAACTGGCAGCATCCAGCGGAACCATTCTCAACAGTCTGTAGGGCCTTTCCAAAGTATGTTGGATCTGCAGGATAGTTTTGTGCAAGTAACCTCCAAATTGCTAAACACAACCTCAATGAAAAGTGCAGAACATAAGACAGGCAAGTAAGCAAGGCAGACACCAAATCGCTAAAAACAAACCCTTCAACACAGCCCAGGACAACCACACATGAAGTGCTCAAGGAAGACCACTAGAAATTGTGGCCTTGCTCTGATTCATTTTGGCGACTTTATCTAACTGGGTTAAACTTTGCTAAAGGAACTCTGCTTTATTGTGTGCCTGCAGAAACTTTCAAGTAAGCAAAAGCCATTTACTCTTTGCCAGCTTTCACTTCATTATACATTAATGAGCACCCATTACACTGCAAAGGCAAAGTTCATGGGCACTAACTCATTCTCAAGAACTCTGGACTGTGTGAGAAGACACAGATTGTTTCACTACACACTATGACTACAGAAGCTTACATCCTTATGGTGCTTTTCCCCCTGCTGCTTACTTCTCTAGAAAAGAAGGGACCCAAATTATAGTAAATGAGACAAACAACATCTCAACTGCTGTCTCTGCAATAAACCAAACTGCGTCTCAATATGCTGCTACAAGACTGAAAACACGGTGCTCACCAAACAGAATTAAAATAGCGCTTATGTTAGTTGTACACGTCATACTTCAACTTTGTGAAAGTTTTCCAACAGAAGATGGAGGAGGAATAGAAGTAATGCATTTATGAGTCAAACTCCTAGGAGATGGGAGTCCAGCACTGGCACAGCAAAGGGACAGGAGATACCCTCAGTGTTGCCTCAGAGATGTTCTTGGAAGCATCCGGCACAATACGTTAACTGCTTTTCACTGTATTTAATGAACGTTCATCAGACTTGGTTATGGCATCCTACTTTGAAGCTTCTGGGAATGAAGATATCATGAATGATTAATAAATGTGAAGCTTATTTGCAGATTTGTATGTAAGGCTTTATTTTGGATCCTATTTTCGTGACTGCTTCTGTCACAATGAAGGCCTTACCCATGTACAATGAGTTGGTGAGGGAACTGAGAATTAAAAAAGCTAATTGCACAACTCCCAGATGTCTCTAAATTCTTTTTATAATGTCACTATCCTTTATTAAAACAAAAGAAGAATCCTAGGAAACATAATTTAAACAATTTTTGTTGTTTGAAGACAATTTCATCAACAGTTCTTCCCCATCATACTGGTGAGGTCAGAAAGGCCTTCTTTTCTCATTAAGGTTAAAAGAAATCCCCAAAAGTACAAGGAAGAAAGTTCCTATCTGCATGGGCCACCAAAAGGGTTGAGATTTCCACTGGCTTCGTAACTCAGGTAACACGGACAGAATCACAGCATGGTTGAGGCTGGAAGGTAGCCTGGAGGTCACCTTGTCCAACCCCCTCCTCAAGCAGGGCCACCCAGAGCCAGTTGCCCAGGAGTACGCCCAGACCGTTTCTGAGCATCTCCAAGGATGAAGATATGATATAGTAGCAAAAAACAACAAACAAAAAATTGCCTAAGAGACAGGGATAGATATGCAGGGAAGTCACTGGGTTTGGTAAGATTTACAGCGTGTGTATTTCTCCTTGAATTAACACTTCCACCACATTTGCCTAAAGAAGACATCTACATCGGGCTCTGGGTTGAAAAGACAATCCTTGGGGTTTATGCTATTTAAGAAGTAATTTGAAATTTTTTAAAATAGGAAAAAAGTCTCTACAAAGGTTCCATATTTTAAGCATTCAAAAATTTCTCCTCTTAGAAATTTTTAGAGCAGAATGCTCGTTCTAGAGCAGAATGCAGTGAATACTCAAAGACAGCACTAGCACATACCATTCTCAGTTGATTACACAGACTATATACCTTTCTAACAGTAGCTGGTCTCTTTAGATACATGCCTTATTCAGAAATTTATAACATTCAGAATAATAACCGTGCTGACAATTTCCTCTTTTCCTGCTCTATCTTCTGACGCCTTAGAAACCTTTCCCTGTCTAAGAGACGTGTGGGACACGCAGACTCATGGGTGGAAGCCCTGGGTTTTGTAAGCCCTTCTGTGGCAGTGGTTCCCTTGCAGATCGTCCCATGCTTGTGTGGAAGAGGAGACTGGTGATGGCTAGAATTTCATTACATAATCACAGATTTCTTTGGGGATGTGATGAAGCAACACCGACTAAAGATCCAAAACATGCTTTTGCTACAAACAATACTTTTCTGTTTTCTAGTAATCTGTCCTGGTTTCAGCTAGGATAGAGTTAATTTTCTTCCCAGTAGCTGGAGCAGTGCTGTGTGTTGGGTTTACTGTGAGAATGATGTTGATAACACACCGATGTTTTAGTTGTTGCTAAGTAGTGCTTACCCCAAGTTAAGGATTTTTCAGTGTCCCGTGCTATGCCAGCGAGCAGGGGCGCAAGAAGCTGGGAGGGAGCGTGGCCAGGACAGCTGACCCAACCCAGCCAAAGGGATTTCCCTAGCACAGAACGTCATGCTCACCATATAAACTGGGGGGAGCGAGCAAATGGCTGCGTGGTGCTTTGTTGCCAGCTGGGGTTAAACCACAGCATCATCACAAGACATTATTTGACAAGCCACTTGGGTAAAGCTACAGCAAGACAAGGAGATACAGGTGTGCGATCCACTACGGCAAGCAGGCAAAGAAAAGACACCAGCATATCCAAAAGCTTTTTTAAAAAAGTTAAAAACTACTTTCCAAGACAAAACCTGAAAATACTGTCAGAGTTCCGCCACCAAAAAAAACTCCTTTAAAATCCTTTCAGATAATATTCAGTATATAGTCACACTGAAAAAAGAAATCAAAACAGCTGTCATAAACATAAAATAAATATTGTACTGTTGCTTAGATGCAAGAATTTTATTGGTTATTGAGACTACTACCAGATCTATTGCTAAGTTGGCAGACAATGATGTAAATGTCATGAGCTTCCAAAACTTCCCGGAAGAACAGGAAGCATTGCACGCTGGAAAATACAGTATCACCAATTACAGCAGGGACATTCCAGGGGTCTGAACTGCTGCTTACTGAGATGTTCTGCAAGAGGGAATAACAAGGTTTTAACCAGCAGATGCAGTTGTTATTTTGCACAAGGAAGGGTTAGTGCTGCGTCAGAAAACAGCTAACAGGACAGGGTGTTTTATACCACCTCACAGAGGTCTGCAGAAGTACACCACCAGCATGCTCTAGTTCGACTGGTTTAGGCAGATAAAGAAACCGGGTCAATGTAGCAACTATTAATTTTAAATACCTAACTAGTACTCTTAATTATCAAGTTTCACTCATTGTCCCCATTTAGGGACAAAACACCTTTCTACTAGTCAACGGTTCACAGTTCTGTTACTGTTCTGGACACAATTTCATAGAAACGTCACCTCTCTTGCTAGTGTCTGAGGAATTCACACTGGCACACAGAGCAATCACTGCTGTGCAGAGATCTTTCACACACGATGACTTCCTATGTAGAGGTTTTAGCAGCTCAGCAGGAGGGAACAAACGGACACACTGCGGCTAAGTGGTCCCGGGCAGATCACCTGCGATCCTCCCGTCCAGCACTGAGCCAGGCTAAGGTATACTGGAGGACCTGAAGGTATACTGGAGGACCTGAAGGTATACTGGAGGACCTGAAGGTATACTGGAGGACCTGAAGGTATACTGGAGGACCTGAAGGTATACTGGAGGACCTGAAGGTATACTGGAGGACCTGAAGGTATACTGGAGGACCTGAAGGTATACTGGAGGACCTGAAGGTATACTGGAGGACCTGAAGGTATACTGGAGGACCTGAAGGTATACTGGAGGACCTGAAGGTATACTGGAGGACACAGAGCACGTGGTGGCTGCTAAGAGCTGCCACCATTACTTGGGCTGCACTGACTTTGTAGCCATCTATTCTTGTCTGCTAAAACACGACCATGGCATACTGAAGCTTGAGCGTGACGGTAACAGCCCCAGGCAAGAACCATTTCTCCACGGACAGAGGCATGTCTTCTTCATCTTAAGTCAACATTATAAAATTTTACTTACAACGATGAACAACAAAACATACAACCACATCAGAAGTGGTTCTGCTGGGGTTTTTTGCAAGTGCTGTACATGTTTTATTTTCTTTTAAAACCACCACTTATCTACCTTTTCCTATCTGAAGGACATCGCGGTGATTTACTTACTGCAACAGTTGTGATATGGAGACGAGAAGAAAGCCTGCAGTTATGCTTTTTGCCCATTTCAGCATGTATTTTGAGACTTCTCATTCAAACATAACTCCTATTTATTATATGTTTAATACAGAAAATAAATTTGTGCAAATTTTGTACCAGTTATAAAATAAAACCAAGGTTTTCAATGTAGGACAATTTAAACTATAATTTCAGTCATTCTAAACACAGGACACCATATTATAGATAAGCAGCTCCAAGTGATCTGTGACCAGGGAACTTCCCGCACCAGGGATGGTATTCAACAGCACTCATCTGATTATTTTTCCATTAATTTGCTCAGGCCGTTTTGAAACCCGTGTAAAATTTTTCTTGCCCAAAGCATCCACTAGCAATGTATTCTATTATATACATAGATGCCAATACTAACACACCTATCTCTGTGTTTTGAACATGACCTTATAACCCCTAATATCTGTTCTGCAAACCAAAAGGAATCCTCATCCTTGTTCATTTTCTCCATACCACTCATTTTGTGGGATTCTACTAAACTTCTCCCCACTCATATCATTTCAGGTTGCAGTCTTTTACCTTATCTGATCCCAGTTATCATTTACTTCTTGTCTTACTCATTGGCCTTTCCTGTACTTTCCCAATTACAGCTCATTCTTTTGGAGCAGGGGAAGCAGATCTGCACCTGGCATTTCAGATGAAGTCATGCCATGGGTTTATAAAGCAAGAGTGAAAAGAACCACACTGATGCTTTTTTCCCCTTCTCTCTTTGCCAGTAGTTCTTAGAATTTTATTTCCTTCTTTGCCTTATAAAAGCTACTGCATTTCTTGGAAGAATTACGGTACCACCTGCTCAGGTAGCAACAGCTATTTAAGAGTGATTTTTGATTATACAAAATTTGGATGGTGATTTTCCCCCCACGTGTTCTTTTACATGCACTACTACTGAATTTAAGAGTCAGTTCATTTTCTGTGGTCAGTCTTCAGTGCCTTGCAGGTGGCTACCTCTTTTATTACCCTAAATAAGTATTTTAGCCACTACTTTCTTCCCTTTTGTAACTGACCTAGAAAAGGGTTACCAGGGCAGATGTTTATAGGACTCCAAAGCCAACCTGGTTTATACTGTGATTTTAATTAGGTGGGGCTGGGGTCTCGATTCCTCTAATATTTCTACCAAACTAGACAGTCAGCCTCAACATAGCATTACCAAAAATCAAGACAAGTTTACAAAACTAAAATGTGCACGAAATAGCACCATTTCCAGTGAGGAAAAGAGCGTACAGCACACAAGAACATGCTACGATTTCAATATACTTGACAAATTCCCTCATCATGTCACTAATAACACAGGAGCAGCAATGTTAAGCTCCAGGGCAATGGGAAGGTGGAATATTCTGGGCCCCTGAAAACTCCTTCCAAAATCTGTTGGTTATGTTTAACAAAGCGTAGTTTGATACCAAAACTGCAAAAGCAGTGTTGAATAAATAAGCAAAAAAGAGTTACATTTCAGAAATAACCTCCACAATAAAAAGTTCAGTGAGGTTAGAATTTATCTGGAAATAACAGATTCCACTTGCTACAAAATACTCCACGCGCTCTCAAAACATCTGAGACGGAGATATTGGTCAGAAGGAACAAAAATAAAAAATGAGGTTTTCTAAATGGCCCATTTCAAGCATGCAAGACAATAAATGTTACCATTGAGTCAGCCTGTAATGACTTGAAGGCAAATACCAAATAAATTCCTGTTGTGTTGGTTTCCTCATTACCAACAAATTACCAGAATACAAAGGAAAATAACAAGATGCTTACAATAGTAAAAACAAGATGCTTCAGTTATGCTAATATTTTCAGTGGCCAGCACAGGTAGGAGTCAGCTGCGTAAGAAAGAAGGAATTACTCCTTCATAATGAGAATGGGGAATATCAATTGCCTTAAACCATGTTTAAGTGCATTTTTAAGTGCGTATTTGCCCCAAATATTTAAGGACCAATTTGATATACAGGCAATGCCCTCAGTGGTGTTAATTCTTCTTTTCACTAATTTTAGAAGTGATAAGCAGTATAGCGATGAGGCCAAGTAGCTGTCTGAAAAGCACCAAGCGGATTTTAAAATGTCTTTGGTGTGAACAAATTGACAAGAGCTTTTGCCATTGATTCATCCCAACCAGGACTTGCTCTTAGGTATGTTTTACTTGTCTTAGTGGGAGGCTTTGCTCAGTGTGGTTCATACCAGTAGAATTTCTCTAATAAGTAGGATATTACAATTTTTTTTCCTCTAGAAAAGTGGTTTTTGGCTGCTTCAAAGCTAATGAGATTCTGAATTAGGCCAAAATTCTCTGTCAGCTTTTACATGGATAACTTTCCTCCACCGAGAAGTGTTTGTGTTTCTGGTTCTCTGTGCTTTGCCTCACAACAAAAAAGGCCAGTTAGAGGAAGACTTCAGGGAGTTGATGCAAAGTCCAACAAGAAATCAATCGGCCAGGTAATGTCACTGCATCTGAAAATAACATTACTAACAACAATAATGCAGGCAAGGAGCTACTGGTTGATAATACATGAAAGAGTCTGTATGATTTTATCAATTCTGAAGCCTCCAGACGCCATGGGAGGTGAGGGTCTGTTATTACTAATTTATTTTAAGAAGTGGTTGACATGGTACAGATAGTAAACAGAAAACCCACAGGATTTACTATGACTCTCCCAAGAGACTCAGCAGTTAAACTAAACTTCTTCAAGATCAGAGTCTGAATCTCAACATTATGTGACACAAAGACAGGAAGAATTACAGACTCTGGGATGAACTGGATATTTCACAAGTGTTCCTAAAAAAAAAAGAGGGAATAATCAAAGAATTAACACACAGAATTCAGTCAGCTTAAATGCAGAACCAAGAAAGTATCAAGCACAGACTCTTGCTGAAACTAACAGAAGATGGGGAAAAGAAACAGAAGCTAAGTCTTCATTAACAGCAAGGGGCCACCAAACCTACAGAAAGCTTACCAGGAGGTAATTGTTACAGTATTTCTTTAGATTAGCATGTTTATATTCGCATATACATATGTTTACACAGGCACACGCTTTCACGCTTCTGTGTTTTGGTTTGGGGGGTTTTTTGGCCATTACAGAGATTCACTCAACAGAAGACACCTCCTGTTACGGAGAGGAGCAACCCAAAGGGACCTACAGGAAAATACAGTATTCTACAACAAATTTTACTGTGTATTTTACTGATAGCTAGGAAAGGTGGAAGATGTTGATGGCTCTAAGGTCTTAACAGGACCAGAGGCAATGGGCACAAACTGAAACTCAAGAGGTTCCCTCTGAGCATCAGGAAACACTTTTACTCTGAGGGTGCCTGAGCCCTGCAGAACGTTGCTCAGGGAGGTTGCGGAGTCTCCATCCTTGGATACTCAAAACCTCTCTGGACATGATCCTGCACAACTAGCTCTAGGTGTCCTCGCTTGAGCACAGGGCTTGGACCAGATGACTTTCAGAGGTCCCTGCCAACCTTAACCATTTTGTGGTGCTGTGGGTGCTAAAATGCTGGGAGGGATGGGTACCTCAGCATTGGTTGGACAGAAAAATACCAGTGTAGTCACCGGTGGGAACCACAGTAAAGCAAAATGGAGGAAGTAACAGACAGCAGGAAAGACCAATACAAAGCTAAGAAGCAAAATAGTCACTAAGAGGAAAACCAAGAAATCAGCAAGAGAGACAGGGCTGGTGGGTAAAGGAAAGGACTCTATCCTGAGGTTGAAAAGAAGCTGAAAGTCTAATGATTCAGTAGAAGAAGCTGCCAGCACCATTTTTTAGTAAAAAGTTGACTTAGCTCCAAAGAGATCTTTTTTCCAAATTCCAAAATTTCCTTTTTCCTATTCCAAATCCCTCCTCTCTTTCCATCCTTAAGAATCCCACGTTCATTTATACTAAAGCCAACGTAGCACTTGGCAGAGAACGGGCTGGGCTGAGAAATCACCATAGCTGGCGGGAATAATGACCCATACTGAAACGATCAGAAGCGGCACACAGCTTACCCAGCTTTGCTTCCAATTCTGCCTCTTCTTACGTGTGAGATTACAGATTTGTGTAAAGTAGCATCTTGTTTCCTGGACTGCCATTAAAATGGCCATGCCTTAGCATTACAAAAAAGCTGCTTCAGGAAGAGATTTTTTTTTTTCCCCTTTCTAACAAACATCTGTGTCAACATTACAAATGGAAAGAACGTATAATGTTTAGTACTCACGTCCTCCCTTGCTTCTTCCCTATAAAAGCTCCAACAGCAAGAACACACATCTTTATTCTAGGTGGGATTATATAGGGCATCTCCTTTTTCCCTCCCCATGAGGGAAGTTTTCATTCCTTCTGCATTGCTCCCTTCCCTAATAGTAGAGCTCATTACACTGAATACAACATTTATAACATGGACTTCTCTCATTTTATGACAATAAATTAATTCACAGAAGCGCACCGGTAGTGCTAGACTCCATAAATAAAATAGAAACAACTTCCCAAACCCAAACAAACAAAAAATAAATGCGTCACACAGTAAAAGAACTCTTCATTATACTCAACACATGAACCAAACAATGGGAAAGAAGCTAGAAATATGGAGATTAGAAGTCACACATGAAGAGTTTTTGTATGTTCAGATGAGTTTTTTTAATATTACTGTATTGTGTTTTGCCAACTACCGTAGCAAATTTCTGGCAAGTCCACTTTTTTTGCAAGAAAATAAAATAAAAAGCCTTTTTAGTCAAAGTAAAAATTCATAAACTGTAACACAAATATACTTCCATTTGATTAACACAGTTTCACATGGAGCAACAAACCAGGATTACTCCTCTCCCACACTTTAACACTGATAAGTGCTTCAAAGAAGTTTTAAAGGCAGCAGCCTTTTCAATTAATATGATTAAACCTCTATGAAGTCACCTGGTGTTCAACTTTTACAGTAACGTAATTGCAATTCAGTCTCTATCAAACTGATCAAGACAATAATGCTCTTTCAAGTCTATTCTGGTTCCCCCTGTCAAAACAGGATCTCAGACCTCTGTGTTTTTACTAGGCTTCTTTTCACTTAAGAGAACAGTTTGCAAAACCATCTCAGGCTCAGCACTGAAGGGACGGTGCATCGCTTCCAGAAGCAGACCCAGCAGAGTCTTTATCTGTTGGAATTTCTAGCACAGTGCTCCACTGCTGCCTGCACCTTTAGAAATGAGCATCCAACCTCTGTGACAGCCAGGATGATTTTGATGAAGGATAATGGAGAGACTTATCTATATATTTTTAAGGCTTCACGAGTGTAATTATCTGTGTCCCTCCCTCCTCTGAAGTAAAAACTGCTCTCAGATCTCTGTTGAGGAACTTTGTTAATAATGACATGTAAAGGAAATAGATACAGCTATCACTAAATTCCCTACATAGTAGTGTAGCAGCAGTTGATAAGTTTAAAAAAAAAAAAACCAGAAAGTAATTCAAAGAAACATATTTAAAATTTATAAAACTTACCACTTATAATTAACACTTTCTGTCCCCTATGCTGATCTTCATACCACTGTTTCTAGCATGCGGGATAGGAAGAGTAATAAATGGAATATAGGCCACAATTAGAACTATCCTTCCTTCCTCCTACTCTTTTTCTGCAGACGATACCTGCTACAGCTTTTTCACTTTCGACTTTAATAACTGGTAATTACCTACTCCGAGAAGCTGGAAAAGACCATCCAAATTCACTACCACCAGCAGCTTCTTACCAGCGGCAAAAAAACAACTGACAGAATAAAACGATGCAGCATTCTTGTATTAAGCTTTTCTCTCCTTCCACAAACCATTAACAACACTTAAACTCCATGCAAGTTGTGACTAAACACTCATGACGCTCCCCGAAGCCTAGAGGCTGGAGTACAAAGCCTCCACCTCCATTCACCAGCTAGCAAACAAGAAGCAAGCAACCAGCATATACAGTTGAATCCTCCACCCACTCGGTAATTTCAGCCTCCTCTTGTACAGCTTTCACTACTGCAACCATGTCCCTGTATACTCTAAATAAGATCTTGCTCCAAAATGGCTCTTTTGAGGTCCACTACTTGTTCTCCCTATAAACTAAGCACAGATTCTTGTCTTCAAGGACTTCACAACTCTACTTCCTTTACTTAGCTGCTATGAGGGTAATTTGACAACTCCCTTAACCTGGCCAGCACTTCCATGTAATTGCCGCCCTCACCGCCAGCTTCTGCTGTTGGTATCTCTGCGCCTCCTTCCACTTGGCTTGTTATACATACTGGGCCAACTAATTATATTTATAAACCCTTATGTCTCAATGCATTCTTAAGGCTTATTTCTGTCAAACCAACAAACTTCTGCCAACTGTCCATGGAATCGTCCTTCCTGGCCAGTTTCATCCTTCAAAACATACTCAGTCCCTGGGTAAAAACAGCCAAATGGCTACAGCCACGTGCCTGGCAAAGAGATGACAGCTCTTCACCATGACCTTTATCTTATGTGTTAGCTCATCTGCTTGTCTCTGTAGACTCTTAACCTGACAGACCAGCAATCACAGACTGTTACAACAGTATTTGGTCCAGTACAATGAGATCCCTCTGGTAGCGGAAGCGTTTGGGAACTATCATAACAAATATTTACAAAAGTAAGAAAAGAGATTTATCTTGATTTCTAAACAGCAGGAGGAAGCATTCACATTCGGTTAACCTGGTTATCTCTTCGGTATATAATCTGCTGTAGTTAGCTGAAGACACAGGGCAGTAAGTAATACTGTATTTTGGCAGATATTCTAAAAACAGCAGCTATTGCTTCAGAGCTTTTCTTTTTGTCAGACACAGACTTGCAAAATCAGAAAGAGAACCTCTGCCTAACTACACTGCACTACATTCCCAACAGACTCTTTGAACCTATTGCTTTTTAAATAGCTTTAATTAATATAGGTTTAAATAATACAGGGTATTTTTATTTTGTATGTGCCCAAATGCACATCTCATACTACAAAATTTAAAAAATATATTTCTTGTCTACCGAAGTCCTGCATAATTAAATGCAATTCCAAGAGAGAAGCAATAACCAGACACCATCAACACTATACGCTCATTACCTGTTTCCACAGTGTTTTCTGTTTCTGCTGCCTCCAAACCATCCATACTGTCTTCATCCTCCACTGCAGTTTTCCCTCTACTCCGAGGCCTGCAAATAGAAGGGAAAACTCTTTTTAAACTGAAAACATTTGTGAAACTTTAAAGTTTTAAATTTAAATTAGGATCTAAATAATTTCATTTTGAGGGATAACTATCAGTACTAAATAATGTAAAATATAAGCTAACCCATTATTTGAGTCTTGTACAGATCAGAAGTTGCCCCCCACCCCGTTTTTTCCTGTTCTAGGTAACGTTCTCAACAACACAGGCTTGAATCAGCAGTTGGCCCCTTAAGTTTTTCTGATTATTCTTACAAGAAAAATACAACAACAAACTTCTACTGATTGAAAAAATACATTAAATCAGCAAGATATGAGCATCCTGTTAGCTCCATATAGGAGGTAGCTATAGACAGATATGAAAGAACACAATCCAAAATCTGGCCACTAGTTACATACACTATAAAACAGATTCCAATCCATCCACAGCATCTGTCGTGGTTTAACCCAGCAGACAGCTAAACACCACACTGACACTTGCTCCTACCTCTCTTTGCCCCCGGAGTGGGATGGGGGAGAGAACTGTGGGGTGGAAGGAAGAAGTAAAATTCATGGGTTAACATCAAGACAGTTTAATAAGACAGAAAAGGAAGGGAAAATAATAATAACAATAATGATAAAAGAATTAGAATATACAAAACAAGTGATGCACAATGCAACTGCTCACCACCCATCAAACAATGCCTAGCCAGCTCCCGAGCAGCAGCCGCCAGCCAGCTTTCCTCCCAGTTTATATACTGGCCATGACATCACATGGTATGGAACAGCCCACTGGCCAGTTTGGGTCAGCTGTCCTGGCTGTGTCTCCTCCCAGCTTCTCGTGCCCTGCAGCCTCCTCGCTGGTGGGGTGATGTGAGAAGCAGGAAAGTCCTTGACTTTGTGTAAACGCTGTTCAGCAACGACTAAAACATTGGTGTGTTATTACCACTATTCTCACACTAAATCCAAAACACAGCACTGCACCAGCTACCAGGAGGAAAATTAACTACCCCAGCTGAAACCAGGGCAGCAGCATCCTTGGAAGATATTTTTATAGAATAATAATGACACTAAAGCAACAGAATTGAAACACGTGTTATTTTCATTGAAAAAATATTTTGACACATAAAATAAAATGTTATGAGAGATGACTAGATGTCATCACACTAAAAAAGTCATCATGTGAGGACCACACATCAAAACTGAAATACCTGGCAGATTTGTTTCAATTCCAACCAAGGTCTGACAGAAACCAGACAGGTTTGTGCCACCAATTCCAGCCTTTTTTCCCTGCCTGGCTCTTCAGCAACTAATGTGGTGGGCTGTTGAGAAGCCCAAGCATCCAGATTCCCAGCTGTTCAGCAGCCCATTTGAAAGGGAGCCAAGAGCTTGGCACCTCGCCTCCCAAATTTTCAGGCTACTTGGCAACCTGCCTGGCATGCTGACAGAAAGCCTGGGAGACCCTGGGAGCTTCTGATTCCAAGTACACAAATTCTGTGCAGTTTGGGGCATCTCGGCAGTTCCAATATCCCAGAGCTCCCAGGCAACCATTCACCCAACCAACATGCCTTGAATTGGGATGCCATGCAGGCCAGCACACAGGCACCCCACTTGCATCCCCCAACAAAACCACTCCAGCTCCTCTTTCATGAAGGATTCTGAAAAGTTTGGATTTAGTTCTGTGTTGTGGTGTGTGGGGGGGGAAAGGTTGCAGGGTTTTTTTAAGTGATTAAATCATCCCAAAACAGCACTTTTTTTTTTGTAGTCTTTTGTAATACTTAATCTATCCAAACTATTTCCACAGAACAAGATCTGCTACATCGACCTCAAAACAAACTCTATCATGCAATGCCCTTGGTTCTCATGGATCAAAAGAGGGTAAGATGCACAGAACTGGAACCATCTTTTGAGTCTACACATGTGGCTCCTGCTAGAAGAGGAGTGACTGTCTTGGCCTACGTAACATTCAAATCATTTTGGGACCAGTTTTGTCTGTGCAAAGGAGGAAAAGAAGAAATAAAATAAGGCTCAAACCAAAGCCTGAAAAACCCCACTCAATCTACAAAGGAGCTGGGTGGAAGAGGCAAGTAAGAGAGGAAGGACAGAAGGTGTTTTCTTGGCATCCCTGTGAAATTGTTCAGGACAATGTTGAAAACACGTGGGTGCAGTGGGAGCCCGAAGGATACAAGGTTATCTTCCCCCATGGCTGCTTATCCATACGCAGTGCCAGCGTACACGTAACACACAAAACAATTAATAGCCTCCTTAGACCAGACAGAAGCCAGCATCCCCTTCATTTTTTTGCCGCTTTACAAGCTTCCAGAGTAGTTTCTCAAAACCCATGTTTCACAAATATTTAAACCAGAACAAACTGCACAGCAGCCAGAAGAAACTGACGTACACTCCTTTCTTCGGCCACCACACCAGCCCGCCCACCCATATGGTGATTGGTGAGCTGGCTGGAAGGTGGACACACGTTTTGGAAGTGGGAAGGCCACTAATGTTCCTCACAGCAGCATCTGAGATCATCACACAGATTTATTCCCATCCGTAACGAAGAGTAGGGATAGCAAATGGAACATCATTCCCATCAAATAGTACAGGCTCCTCCAGCAAAACAGAGATACAACAAGAAAGAGGTAACACTCTTCTAACGCTTAGAAAAACAGTGCGGCTGGTGAGAAAACAAAAGCATTTAAGTATTACATTTCTTGCAGTTTTTCATCACCTCTGTGCACATCAGCCAGCACCAAATGGAAGGATGGGAATCCAGGTAAGTGAAATCACTTCACTTGGCACAGGAACGCTCAAAAGCTTTACAGAGCACAACCAGCTAAGAACGAGGATTATTTCTAAATCCTATCCCAATTATTCTTCTACCAACTATCTGTCTGCCATGCGAAGTTACAAGTTGGTACTAAACCAGGATTCCCTTGAAATCATCATGAAGGTAAATAATAATTCTGCTCTCTTCACAAGTACCCCATTTCAGAATTCTCCAACACAACCCTGCAGGTGAAGGTCACTGATAGTGGAAGATGAAGACTGTTTATGTTTGTTTATTTAATAATTTACATATGGCTTTAGATTTTCTATTAAAACTACATTTCACGTATTAAACACCAAAGTACCTCACAAAGCCTTTTTAAACATTTTGTTTAAACAAGAGCAGTAGTCACTCCTTGAACTCCCTACCGTATTTCAGCAACCTATTTAACACTAAGGGAAATCAGAGGTTTCAATTAATTAAACATAATTGCTTCTTTCAACAGAAGATATAACCACGACCGGTGTTTTCTTGCCGTTCCCCTCCCCCAAGCATGCTACAAAAAGCCTTCATAATGCTGCACATGTTTTAAATAAAACTGAAGAAGTGGTGAAAAAATACTGAATTATATCATTAACTTTTTTTTGCTAGTTACTTTCATTTGACAATTATCAGAAGAGATTTTATAGCCTAGAAATTCATGTTTGGCTTAGAGAACAAAATAATTCAAGTCACAAACCAGTGAAACACACACAGTACTGACAACTATAATTTCATGTTTCCACAGAAAATGCCATTTGAGAAGGCCACATAGCATACTTAATTGTTGCAATCAACATTTGTAATAAGAATGGGTTGTTTAATGTTATTTGCATTAAGTTTACACATTTTATTTAATAGTTTTATACATAAAGCTGTGGGCCGGTTTGCATAAAACTACATTTTTCCATTGACAAACCCTGTAAAATTTTATTTTTCTATTTCCTTATTCCTCTCCCCCTTAAATGAAGTGGGAAAAGCAACCTGTGCTCTGTTCTCCTGAGACTTATTTCTTCTGAAGCGCATCCTTCTGAAGAAGGATGTGAAAAGGCTGCTGGGGCAAGACAGCAGTGTGACCAGCTTTTGCTGCCCCAAAACAATTTCGGAACCATGACCCATGACTATTGTCCTTTGCTCGCACACAGTCAGACAGTACCGAACCATAATTGCCATATTGAACATTATACCCTGAGTTCTGCTCTGTATCTCAAAGCTCAACCACAAACTTTCTTACTAGGAGTAGTAGCTACACCATGCTTTTACACATCATTGCAGAAACCGCACCAGCTCATGCCAGCAGAAGCCCCGAACACAGAGGAGCCGCGTCCCCTGCAGCTTACACACCAAGAACAAAATGTACAGGCAGCGCCTGACCAATACAGACTCCACAACAAAACAACAATAAGTGTCAGTCTGTACAACAGGCAGCGGGCTTGCTGCTCAGGCTGAACTGCTGCCAAGGTTGCCGCAACTGGCTTTCTCCTACAATGGAGTTCAATTTAAAAAGAAAAAAAACAAAAGCACACCGATTTATGTTTAAAGGAACAGATCCACATATAACTTCTTTAAGTGGTTAAAGCACGTTCAGTGTTACATGAAACAGTCAACAAAAGACAAAACTACACTTTTATAAGTATACAAACTCCAGTAGAATATAATTACTGCCTACAATAATTTTATTCATATTTGCATAAAATGGAGTCATTTATCAAAATCCTTCGTGACCTGCTCCTAAATTTGTTATCTATTAGCCTTCTTAGCTAACGCCTTTCATTAATCTCCATCTTTAAATACACCACAGTAAACAAAAATCTGGGTAAGCATCTAATGAAATTTAGCCCACAGGAAAAAGAGCCTAGAAAGACCTTTTGCCAGGCTCAGCAGAGCACCAGGCTTTCCCCCAGTGCTGAGGAGTGACTCGCTGAGGCCGACTCTGCCAATACAGGAACATCACCAGGCACCCGAGTGGCTTCTGAGGAATGGACGGAGAGCAGCGCAGATGCGGAATGAAAAAGTGTCTTATTCACCTGCAAGTAATCAGAGATCACTACTTCTCTTTTTTTGCTTTAATGCATGACATTTTTTGTATATTTGGGGTTTTCTGTTGGTTTTTGTTTGTTTTTTAAAGGTGATAGCAAAAGCACCTTAAGCTGACAAGTACAATGTAGGTCAAAAGTGCATTTTGGATCTTACTCACTCTTTCCACAAAGCCATTGGGATTAAGGCCATGGGCCAACATCTCCTGGAACCACATGAAATAACTCCAAGCTGCAATCCTCAGATGTCTGTCACTGCCAGGATGCTACTTTATGATCACCCAGAAGTTATCCTTAGACACCAGTTTCTGCAAGTTCTCCATAAGTTGCTACCAACAAAATCAGGTGACAATTTGTTCAGACCATCCACGGAAACTACCTTACTAACCCAGTGCATTTTATTTCAGGCTTATGAGAGTGTCTTTGTACAAAACACCCCAGAGCTTCCCTTCTTTCTCAAATGCTGAAACCTCTAGATCATTCAGGGGAGAAACTACCTTCCTTCCTACACTTTGCAAACTGCTGAGGAAAACGATGGTACTAAATATATAAAACAGGGCCAATAACCTTAAAATGCAGTGTAACATCTGGGATACAGTAACATCCTAAACCAGCACAGATGTCTTGTTAAATGAACATCTGTCCACAGCCTTACCCTGGAAGATGGTACGGGAATGATTATAAAAAGGTTCAATTAGTGCTGCCATCAGCATGGCTAGTAACGAATTAATGTTCACACGACAGTTGCCCAAGTGAAAGCTGTTTTTTCACAAATCTTTTTAACAGGTGTGCAAAAGCACATGCTCCTGCTATTCCTGAACTGTAAGTACAGCTGTAGAAGTTTAACTGTGCTTAAGCATAAGCTGGAATACCTAAGGTCCAGCTAGTAGCCCCATGCGAGGGGAACCACAGCAAGCAAGCAAGAATCAATTCGCGGAGGTATCTACAAGGAAAGGGGGTGGGGGGATCTGTCTCTGAATGTTACTTTTCAATGTAGTCTTCATTACTTCTAAGAGTTGAGAAAATTCTACAGCCAAGTTTGGATAAAATGAAGGATAAGACTCTTATGAAGGAAGCAAGGCAGAGGCCAGGTAGCTAGAATTGATTTCAACAGCTCTAAACATTAACATGCCTAAAACAGGAAACTATCATTGACTCCAGCTTCAAACCGATTCCGACTTAAAAGATTCTCAAAGATTTTAATTGAGCAACCACTAACACATGAAAATATTTTCTGCACTTGTCCTCCACAATATTCTCTTCTGTATAACTCAACAAGTACTTTCTTCCTATTTGCTTCTTATATTAGATACATGTATACTAAAGGCAGAAGGACCCTGATGTATGGAAAAGATGTACGACAGAAACATCACAAGTGGTGCAAAGGTGAAAGAAAAGCTGACATTTAGTAACAGAGAGAAGTGAAAGACTGTAGGAAACCAGTTTTATTTAAGGACTACAGAACCAGACTTACTACAATCTCATTATAGAACCTCTTCAACCTTCAGTTTCATTACTAAAAGATCTCGAAAATACACTCGACATCGCCTAATAGTCTCCTGGCACAATCAAAGAGTAGTGTGTATCTTAATACTTCTTATTTATAAAGCATAATAATCTTTTAATAAGTAACTACAAAGAGAAGTGACCCAGCTTACATTTAAAACTGAAACATTGCAACTTCCCATCTTGCATCTCCTTTAATCAGTAACGATCTGAAAGACATTATTCATTCACTCAGCATTTTTCATTCACCCAGGCTATAACATGTTCAGAGTTGAAACTTTTTTCACATTTATATTTTATACAGTTACCACTGAGAGGACTAAACACCTGAAACAAAAAAAAATACAGCCTTTGACATCAGGGATGTCAGAGGAAAAGCATTAAAAGAACCTGGCCTCTGCTCAGTGATTCTTATCTAAACCCTTCCAGTACTCCCCTGCGAAAGGGAGATTTGTCAGATCTCCTGCGCTACCCAAAGAAATGCAGATAGGAATCTTTTAAAGATTATTTGTACTGAATGTCACAGATGCATCTTTGCTTTCATTCTAGAGCACAGTCACTGTTGACAAAAAGTAAGCTAACACAAGGGAAGCCAGATGATGAATGCAGAGCTCTTGAAGAAAAAAGGCCGTCCCCGAGAAATGGCTTAGAGTAAAATATCGCATGTCAAAACGATTTGCATTGCACAGTTCTAACAACAATTTAAAGGCCAAATGAATTAGTCCTTTTAAATAAACATGAAGTTTGGTTTATCTGTATTTTCAACTTCAACTGCCCTTGCAGAGTCCG
This sequence comes from Bucorvus abyssinicus, assembly GCA_009769605.1. Classification (NCBI taxonomy): domain Eukaryota; kingdom Metazoa; phylum Chordata; class Aves; order Bucerotiformes; family Bucorvidae; genus Bucorvus; species Bucorvus abyssinicus. The sequence continues at coordinate 8,254,496 of CM020028.1, read as the reverse complement.
CTGCACTATGCGGGTTCTCAAGCCAATACTGGAGCAAAATTACTTTCCATGGGAGACCGAGAAAGGCAAATAGGATGTCCTGCCGGCAGGCACTCATCAGAACTGTCTACCCGAATCAAAGAGGCGTAATTAATGCAACAGGAATGTCATCTCACTGTTGGAAAATCTTAATCTCAACTCAGTTTTGCAGAAGGCCACCAGATTCAGGAGCCTGAAGCTACACGCTGCTGGGTGATGAGGCTGGTCTGGCCAAAGTGACTGTCTTCAGTATTTTCTCAGCTCTTCCCTGAAGTTATCTGTAGTTGTTCAGTTTGAGTCTGGAATTGCTCTTTTAAAAGATAAAGCAGATGAAGACTATCCCAGCTGAAACAGAGTCTTTGTAACAAGACCATGAAATAGCCTTCACAACTTGTTACCCATTTGGGAACATCCTCAGTGAGGATGCTGAGAGAGAAAGAGGGTCACAGCAGCCAAGGACCAGACTAGGAGGATTCACTATCACCAATGGTTGCAGGCACAAAAATAATAAAACTTTTCACATGAGCCTGTAAAATACCCATGGAGTCACAGCTCTGCTACAGCCAGTTTATGGACTGAAATATTGAGGCTAGGACTATTACACTGTAACACACCTCTGCATACCTTTTTGTGATACATTACACGAGGAATTCCAAGTGTGATGTTAAAAGTGTGAAGCCATGTTGCCTGATCTACATGTATGGACTGTTCAGATTTGGAGACAGTTCAAGCAAAAGAGCAATCATACAAAAGGCTTTCAGATCTTTTAGCTTTCATTTTAATCTTCAAACTGACTATTTAGACATCCATAAATTCTGTAAGTGAAAATCACTTAGTCAAATACCTGTCACATTAACTCAGCAATATACAGCATCAAAAATTGCTATGGGTTCTTATTGCTCAAGAACAACCTCCCCTCTGTCTCCCCACAACTCCCCACTGTCTGACTTGTACTTTATATTTTTAGGTCTGTAACACCAAACACATTACATGCAGACCTTTTCCATTTTACACATTTTGGAAATAATTACAAAAAAGTTTCTAATAAAATTACAACCTTCTGAAACATTACATATTTGCAGTTTTGCACAAACCGCATCCTTCACACATTTGTTACCAATGCACTCAGCCACATTCACTACCGAATTGATGCAAAACACCACACCAGAATTTCAGCACTTGGAATATTTTTAAAAATCTTTTCTGGAACCAAATTAGATAAATCTTTGGGAGCACCAGCAGCTACAAGTAGAGCCATCTGTGTGTTTCCAACCCCAGCTAGTTCTGTGTATCGACCTGGCTCCAGACTTGGTAATGGCTACATTCTTATGATACCTAGAGACAACAGTTAGTGTGAGGCTCTTCGATGAATTTGCCAAGTAATGCTTATCAAGACCACTGAATGTTTTCACATGTTCTATTTTTACAGGCAAGGAGAATTAAATGGCAACATTAACAGCTGAGAGACAACTGGCATTATCAAAACCACAAATCTTCTAACCTTTGCAAGAGTTTCATGTATGCACCTGCACCACCAAACACTGCACTTGTCCACAATTCTCCTTCCTTCAGGTAACCAGAGCTGCATCGAAATACGCTACTGCATCAAACACTGTTTTTTCTTGTCAAGCAGTGTAAGCATCCACTTACATCCGAATGCAAGATTTGTTTCTCCATGACGACGGCTATGGCAAGTTTTAACTCCTCCAATCTTGTGACTGCCATGATGCCCAGAACTCTTACCCACAACAGCACCAAGCTCATGTCTTTTTTAAGAATTAAGAATTATCCAGCTACTTGCTCTTTCATACATTGCAGGGTTTGCCTGCTACTCTTTTCCGAATAAAGGTGACAATACAATGGTAAGAACTGTAATTCTTGTGTCTGGTGATTTCAAGATCCCATACGTAAAATTCAGCAGATCTGAGTCATCGTGCGTGAGAAACAGCTGCCAAGTACTTGGAACGTGGTGGAAGTTTTGGTCTCTGTGAACAGATTTTTGTAATTTTAGCACCATTAATTAAAAGTCGTTTTCAAAGATTTCCTCTGAAACTTTGCAGTCTGCCAGAGTCACAGTAAGATTGTGAAGATTCGTTCGAAAAGCATTTGTCTGCTTACATTAAATATTCCCTCCGGATATATTAAGTGCAGGTGCAGACTGTGCTGCTTTGTCTTAACATCCAGCCATGCACAGTGCAGGTATGATTTCTACCCAAATGACTTCTAAACCAAATGATCTAGTACTGAAGTTTTTACTCGAAAAACTGGGTTTGTACCCAGCTAGTACAGTCTGCATACAATGATCACAAAAACTCTAACCATTGCTTTTACTCATTGTTAATTCAGTTGGGATAATGAAAAAAAAAAACAATCAAAATGCAAATATTCAACTCTTACCTACTATATCAGTTTAAGAGAAACTACCTCCCACTTACACAACATCTTCTTGAGAGGTTTCCAGATCTTACATCTATGAAAATGCATCAGGGAACCCAGGACATCTCATGCTTTCTCACTGGATAAAGCTCAGTATCTTTTGTCTCAAATCAATTGTATCTTGTATCTTTAACCTAATAGCAAACACAAGTCTTCCTGTAGATTACATGGAAAAAAACTCCATTCTTATGCTTTTGAAATATTTCTGATCTCACTAACATCACAGAAAAACCACCTGTCTGTCCCTCAGGTGTGTGTTACAGGACTCCCTGAGAAAGGCATCCATCCTCCAATTTCACCTGAACTTTGCCAAAGGTGATGAACAGGCAACAATATCAGTGTATTTCCTTACTGCTTCTCCCAACAAGCATTCAAGTTCAAACTAGAAGGATCAGCACACAAAAGGAACAGCAGTACCCAAGTGATATAAATAACCTGCAAGATGCTGACCTAGAACACTTGAGGTAGAATCTTCTTAATAATACCCAAATTAATTAATGGCATCTAGGAAAAGCAGTTCTTGCACGTTAACTACAGTTTGTCATTACCCATCTAAAATGGATTTAGACAGGAAAAAAACACAACAGAAATGCATGTCATATCACCACATCTTTTCCATCTGTTAGCACCCTTAGTGCTCCTTATAAAGAAATGCAATTTTATTTCAGATAATGTCAACAAGTATTATGAAATATTTTTCTTTCAGTAAAACTGCTAAACCTAAGAAAGCCAAAGAGAAAAATACTAGACCTGCTAATTAAAAAACCATTAGAACTTATTCAGAAGGCTTGGAAAACCTCAGAACAATAAAAATAGACCTATAAAAAATAATGGCCAACATAATCAGATGGATGTCAGCATAGATTTATAATTCACGTGAATTGTTTTTCTTTTAACAAAATTGTTTTCAAACTAGAAGTAAATCCTAAAAGCCAGTTCATGGAAACTATTTTTATAACAGAGTAAATAAACCTCTGGAAATGCTATTGTGAAATATAAACAATACAAGTAGCATAATGAGCAACACTGAAGCGCAGTCACAACTAATACAAGTCTTAAAACATGTCTTAAAGCTTCTGTATAAACAGATACATTAGTCTCCAGGGGCAGGGATAAGGCAGAAATGCTGCACTCTGCTAATGAAACTGTCCAACACTTTTTTTCCATTCCTGAAGAGGATTATTCTAACCCAGAGTCACAGATTTGCCTTCTGACAATTACAGACAGGTTACAAATAGCTGCAGATACATAGAAAAGAGAACTTCTTATCTCCTGTTCAAAGGACTGTTAAATTATCATCTTTCTGTGGGACAATGATCATTGCTTACATGAGCATTCTCAGAATTTCTCCTCTTTTTATTTGAGACCACTACAAACCACACAAAGCTGCTTTCTCTGTTTTTTCTCTATGTCAGTCTTCTGTCCATTAACAATAAATATATAAATTCACAGTATTTTTTAGTACTGTTATTCCTTCATATCTTTAATTTACCTTTTTGCACATTTTTCTTTAAGGATATGTTATTAATACATGAGTTTTCCAGCACTTGATGCTAGAGGAGTTCTACTACCTGATCATATCCTTCACACACCCCCAGCATCAGATGAGATCAGGCTGTGACAGAATTGCTACCAAAATAATGATCTACTGCTCAGCCTACGTCATATGATACAGGTCAGTGTCATAAACAAAATTGTATCTGTGTCACACGATAGGGGCATGTATCCAGCAAACCTTGTTACAGCAACTACTACAATGGAAGTCATCCAAGAGAACCAACTGATACCTCCAGGTCAAGTTCCTTTGAGGCCATCATCCAAGGACACACAAGCAGTAAGCTTACTCCATGTAGGGCACTGCACGTTGCAAAAGGTCCTCAAGTTCTGCAGTGTCTCTCCAGTTTCACAGACATCCTCAGTTTAAACAAGCAGGGAAATACAGTTTTTAAGGTAATGGGAAAATAATTCTCAAAATTCATGTTCAGTATGGAGAAAAATGCCAAAACATTGAAGATTCAAACATGCTAAGCTGAAGATGTCAAAATAACGTTTACACAAAGTTTAAGAATTAACACAGATTGGGTTTACACCTAGCACAACACAGCTAATTTTCATCCTGATCAGTTTATTGCATTCACTGGAGGTTAATGAAGGTTTGTGCTGGATGCAGCAAGGGAGAAGAGTAGCGATAGGCCAGAGTTGCTAGAGGAGGAGGAGGGGGAACAACGCGACTGAAGTTTTTTTTGGTGACAGCGTAATGAGGACTACAAGGATTTGGAAATTGCCATCTGAATCACTCGCTTTGTAACTTTTTTCAGAAGCCACCAGAAAAACAAGGAATGAAGATAATCAGAAATGATACTGAAGCTGATTTATAATGGGACTATTTGTATATTTACCTAATCTTTTCTGAGCACAGACCTTCTGGAATGACAGCTTCTTAGATATTTATACTTTTGTTTCAGCTCACTTTTTACATATACACATATGCTTCTAATTAACATTTACAGCATGAAAACTCAGTTCTACTCACCAGACCACACAGCATCAAAACTTATCTTAATCGAACCTTTCAGAAGTAATTCCAGGTAGCAAAAGCTGTTGGAGCCACTCTGAAACAGGTATACTTGGCAACCACTTGTGAAGACGATACAGCCAGATGTGACTGGGTGTAACTTACAGTGGCCCTAAGGCTACTCAGATTCACCCCAGTACTGTCTTGGTATGATGACAGGACAGAGCAGGGGCTAATTCATGGTTTGGCCACACATAAATTTCAGCAGTAAAATAATTTATTTTTGTTACAGTATTACTGTAATTTTTTTGGCTGCATTTTTGCATACTGAAATTTCTCCTTAAAGTACCAGAAAGTCTTAATGATGGCTAAACAATTACAATTGAGGTATACTAGGTCCTCAGACTCTGAGAAATCATTTGTATTTTGCAACAGGTGTACTAGCTATTACATTTGAAAATAATCTTCGACTATAAAGACATTCAACATTTTCTACACCCTCCATGAGAAAGCTGCTAAAGGAGTGCTACCGAAACAGAAGTTCAACTGCTCACAGACTCGCTGGGTACAACGCCAGGAGCATTATCCACGTGAGTCTAACATCCAGAAATACCCGTCAATAACTGTAACTGACTGAAGCCCATCTTTCAGAAAGACACTCACTCTGCCATACCCCTTGTCATCTGTTCCTCCTTATGAATTCATGTTCATTCCCTATGTGATCTTCCCTAGTTTCAGTTTTGAACCACTGGCTCTTGCTGTACTTTTCTTGTTACATCAGGGAATCCTAAAGACTCAGTGTTTTCTCTGCTGGAGATAGTACCCACTGTAATCAAGCTACTACTTAGTTTTAGGGTTTGGATTCCCCACCGTCCCATAACCTAACAGACTGAGCACCTTTACCTTTCTCACCAAAAGAATATTCTCCAAGCTCTCTACAATCTTTGGTCTGCTTCATGATTTTTTGGCCAACATTCTGGTCTTTCAGCTGTGGATATCCGAATCACATTAAAATGGCAGCAGCCAATCTCACAATCTCTGTGACAAACAGAGCTTCAGGACACAGCCGCAAACATCCCACGCTGTAAATCCCCCAGCAGAAATGCTCCTTTCTGGACTTCAGCCCCATCACCTCTACACGGTGACACCATCCCCCTTCCTTATTCCAAAAAGCATTTTGTTTAATTGTGCTTAATCCAAATCCCACTTTTCCCTCTTCCCTATGTTTGTCCATGTCATTCCATACACAGATTTCTGCAGCAGTAATTGTCATTAATATTGACTAATACCAGACTTTATTGCTGGAGGACCACCCAAAAAACCCAAAGCAAGGCAACGACAGTTCCCAAAGACAACAAAGTGCTTGGTCAGCCAGCTCTTAACCCAATTACTGTAGGCTTTGTTCCACTGAATAATTCAAACAAATAGTTTTAATCAGACTATGAAACACTGTTAGGCCCAGCACCTTTAAAGAAATCCATTTACATTATGTATTTGCAGAAAGCAGTGGATAAAGGATCACATCAGATGACTTAAGATCTACATCAAAGGCAACTTTTAAAACTCACAGTGATGAAAACAAAGGGAAGGAGTAAGAAAGAAACCACCAAAGAGTTTCTGCCTCTAAATAATGTAGTAAGTATATTTATTTCCAAAATAAAAAGTTAGAAGTCATCGATTCTCCACACCTCTTCATTTCTGCATACTTAACCACCAAGGCACATACTACAGCCATCTCGACCGCAAGGGGCTTGCTCTCCCCAAGTCACACCTTCCACATCCTCTTGGTTTCAGTGGGAACCACGGGATTTCACCGTCTCACAGAATTGAGCAGCATGTATTTCAATATACTTTGTAGCATAATAAAATATTCTATTGAAATTAGGAGATCTAAAAAACAATTACTTTATTGCTTCTTACAACTTTTTCACTGTAAAATTCAACTCCAAGGTAGTAATTGGCAGGGACAAAATTATGTAGCAATTAGGGCATGACAGCAAAAGCAAACAAGAACTGAAAATGGGTTCGACACTTCTGGTAACAAGCAGGTAATTATCACAGCAGCTTGAAAGGGGCATAATCAACCAAACTGACATCATCCCTCCCACATAATAAAATGTGAAATCCCTTTACGTGCAGCGTAGCTCTTACACACAGCTGGTAAATGCTGCTAGTCTAGTCTCAATGTCTGTGTCTGCAGAACAGCTGAGGTTACATTTGGGACAGTTCAACAGCGGACAGCTTTATTTATTTAAAATTATAGCAGCCGTTACATGTTTTCATCCATTCTGGACTGCAGAGACTATTTCTAGAACACGGTATTTTATAAAAATGTTCTCTCTTCTTTGAGTACAACTTTGTTTTCAAAAGTTCCTAGAATACAGGAAATCTCTGCCTAAAAGGTAGTTACCATTACACCACCATCTACAAGATGAAATAGGTTTAGTATTTTTAATATAAAAATAGAAAGTCACTGGTTTTAAATATGCTCAGGTCTTAACTACTACATTTCACTAACACCACTTTTTTTCCCCGCGTGACACATTTTATTTAAACTCAGGTGTGAGCACTAGCTGTTGTCTCACAGCAGCATTATCCTGTGGGCATGCCGGCGCGTAGCGACACAATGTCTAGCTATATCACAAACAGTAATGCACTCATCTTCACAACATATCCGAGGTAATTAAAATACGATCTGTAAAAAACATTCATTTACCTGCTGTCCCCTTTCAGCGTTTTTTTATTGCAAGGTTCTCAGCACAGTGTCTGGAAAGCCCATCAGCCCTGACTGACTCAATAGTGTTTTATGTTAGAGGAGGCTGGAGGGAGCCTCCTTCTCCTTTTTCTACATTTTATATACTCCTAACCTATGTTCCTCTCCATTTTCCCTCTCCTTGTGTTGACAAACCCATTTACCTCCATGTTGCCTGTCAATACCATTAGCTTGCTGCTTCCACCTTTTTCCAGCTCATTAACAACAGCAAGGCTGAACCCAACGCTAATCCCTACAGTCTGCCGTTAACTGTTTCTATCCAGCTCCAATGGTTTAGATGGGTTTTGCTCCTTGTTTCTTGGATACAAGGGATTTCAAGTGCACTGGAATTGCGGTTCAATTTGTATTGATTTTTCAAGTCGAATTTCCACAAAACATTTACAGAGAACCTGTACCTATCATTTTGTAAACTGTGCTGCAGGTGCCGTAAGTCAAATATATGATGAACACTTATTTTATCATCTTTAGAAGCTCAGCACTAACACATCACAACACAAATTCTTTAGACAGCCATTATCTTGAGCAATCTATTTTTCTTAATCTATTTCTTTTTTTCTGTTATCTTGAGCAATCTAATTTTTTGCACAAAATTCTCAAAGATAACCCAAAGCTGGGTTCCTGGATTTCAGCTTTTAAAAAGCACTAAGGTAATTTTGAATACCGGTATTCACTTCAGAATTTAAATTAGATGAGTGCATAGCCTAGACAAGGATGCCGTCACTTGTGGAAGGTTTAGTTTACTGGCAAGTGAAACAGATGTAGGCCCAACAGGAGATAGCTGATTGCTGACTATGTTATCCACATGGTAAAGTTGTCAACACTATAACCAAATCTTGTCGTCTTTTCTGCATATCTGAACCATTTTAAATCTCAAATTACTTACAAAGATTAAAAACTGTACAAGATCTAAGATCTTATCAAGAACTCTGTAAACTGGAAAAATAGTATAAAAGCACAAGTTTACCAATTTAGAATTGGACCATACAAAGTGAAAGGAAACACTGACCCAAAGTGAAAAAAGTAAAAAAAAACCAAAAAAATTACTCCCCCCTAATAAACTTTATATTTAAAGCAACTGCCATTGATGAGATCTCCTCCTTTTCAAAGGAATGCTTCTCTGAGTGCCACGATTTTACTATGAGAGTCTACACACTTGTAAATAGGTTTATACAAAAAGCTAGCATGGGTCAAAGCAAAACAAACACAATCGGGACAACGGTCAAATATTCACCTGAAGTAACACATGTACCCTTTACAAACTGAGCTTATGCTCTCACAAGTGGGTTCACAGCCAGGTTCTCCACGTAGGCACGCAAGCAGCTGCACTGGCAGAGGAACAGGCTGAGCAGCTGCAGTAAAAGGCGACTGCCTAAGCCACTGCTGCCAGCAGAACAGATCTGGAATCGTGGCCTTAAATGCCCTGTAAATATAAAGCTAAGTAGAAAGTTTCCACTACTAAAAGAACATGAATAGGTAAATTACCAAGGAACAGTTCATCAGAGGCAACGAGGTGGGAAACCTTCAATAACCTTCATCATCCTTTCTTCTCCATCTATCTTTGTTCTGTTTCACTGACGGAATAAACCAGAAATACCTTTTTTACCATAAACTTAAAGCTACAACGGCATCCAGGCTCTGCAGCACTCAGCGTACTGGAAAATGGGTATTCTAAGATACTTTAATTCTCAACACTTGGGAGAAAATATGAGAGATCCAGAAATTTCAGGTGCCAATGTTCTGGCCTACAGGCATGTAAAGTCATCCGACAGAGGAACAAATACTGGTTGTCTTTGCATGTGGATCCTACAGTAAAGGTATCATGGTTGGTTCAATGTCCCCAAGGGAAATTTTCTTCATCTGAACAGCTGAAAATGTTTTGTTGGAGGAAGCACAGCATTTTGAAGTAGAGCTTACCCCAGTAAGAGCTCTGCAAGGATGCCAGGCAAACATAAGATTAATAATAACACCAAAAATTTTACCTTCTCTAGATATGGACACACCTCAGCACCTTATTTTCTTATATGCACATCTACGGCCCAGTTTGCAGATATGTTGAGGGTTTACCTCTTCCAAAAACAAAATATAAAGTTGCCGTTTAACTTCTTCTGGAAAATAAAAACAAACTAGGGCTTCAGTCTCACTAGACACACCCCTCATTAGCACAATCCAATGTTTAATTTATTGTGGAATATCCCTAAGTTGGTAACACACAGCATAAGAACTTCACCTTAAAGGAAAAAAAAACCCATAGAAAAAAAGAGTGCTACAGGTAAAAAGCGCTGCTTAGCAATGCCTAACTCTAAGCTTAAATAAAAACTATCACCAAACATGAACTTTATTAGCTAAATAAATTTCTTGTTGTTTCAATTCCAAATCAAATGAAAGAACTGTTTAAATGCTTAGCCTTGGATGTGCACAGTGAAATGAAACCAAATGAGTCCAAAAATGATTGCACTTGCGTGTGCCATGCTGAATAACAAACCTATGTACTTCAAGGACCCTTCTGCCTTCTCTGAACGATACTGATAACCAAAAGCATAGAATTTGTACCAAAAGCCTATAGAATTCTAAATTATTATTAAAGCTTTTTTTTTTTCCTGGATTAAAAGCTACAGATTCTTCTTCTGAAGAATTCTGTTCCTTTTTTCAAGTTTCCTTGGCCAAAAATTTCATGTTTACATTCATTCAAAAGAAACCACAAAAATTAAAACTGTTAAATTTAATACCTAATAAATAAATTTATATCATCACTACTACCAAGGCACGAAATAATCCATCAATGACTTTCATTTTTTTAAATTAATTAAAACACCTCTCAGAAGATAAACTGCTGAAGAATGAATCAGGGGGAAAAAAAAACATGAAGAATTTCATACATTCCTAAAAATCTCAGATAAAAAAAAAAATCCTACCCTACTTCTGCTGCAAAATTCATTCTCTGCTGCCTTTCACACACTTCAACATTATATGAACCGGGTTTCACATCATTAGAAAAAAATCATGGGCAAAATACAATGGTGATCTGACACGTTACTTACAATCAGTTTAAACACTAAGAAAGGTTTCTGGTTCTTTTTATCAAGTAGTTGCTCTGCGTGAGGGTAGCAACTGCTGATGTTCTTAACACACAGAAGAAAAAAACTCAACTTTATAAGACATTAGTTTCTTAAGGGAGACAACAGAAACTACCAAGGCCACCTGGTTCTTCTACAAGATGATTGTGTCAAAAGAAAATGTACTTAAACTGAGACTCAGATACGTGGCTGCTACGGTTTTGCAACAGGGACCCTGTTTGAATATAGCAAAATGAGTTCCAGTATTCTCCTACAACCAGATTTTTAATACTTGCATTGAAGTTAACCAAAACAATCAAGCTCTTACTACCCACTTTTTAAAAGAAATTTATAAAACAAGTATGGCTTAAGCCACATCTTAAAAAAAATTTACAGCCAACAAACTACTTAGAAATTTTCGTCCTATTATTCAGGACGATCTAAGAATACCTCAATATTTTTAAAACAATAACAGAACGTCAAGATTTAAGCCACATTAGAAAACCGCCCTCTAAAGCTTCCAGTTATTGCAATACTTAAGACAGAGCTTCATGACAAAAATACGTTTTTTGTGCAGCAGAGACACACAAAAGGATTCTTCAGGATGCCAAACACTTTCAGAACTCTCCAGTGATGACTCAGCCTGTTATGTATACAAAGCTTTCATTAAAAAAAAGTCAGTTGGCATCATTACAGATCCTCAGTTAGCAATCTTCAACTTACTGTTATTTCTTGTACAAAGTGTTCTAAACACTGCAATAAAGTATTCTGGTATGCTAATTCTGGGGAGAAAAACGTGCAACTTTACTTGAATGGCCCTTCTTACGCAGAGGGTTTCTACTCCAGTTCACAAAGTGCTCCAAGATGGCCTCGAACACAGTTTTTAAGCTAGACAGAAATTCTTTGTTGCTCCACATCAGCTCCCTGCCAGTTGCACTGATCAACTATTTTGCCAAAACAAGAAAAGTTAAGTCTTTCAAAATGAGTCTTGACGAGTGTAACAGAAAGAATCACTTCTTAAAATAAAAAAAAAGGTGGGGAGGGAGTTTAACTGCTCCTAAAAACTTTGAATCATTCCTTCTGGCTGTCTCCTTAGAAGCACTGTTTTAATCCCCCTCCCCCCAATCAATTTATTAATCTGTTGTGCTGCAACAAAACCACGATAAACTAAAAACTGCCACATAGGTGCAAATAATTGTACTGAACTATATTCCTATACTGACAAGCATTTGCCAGTAAGACAGCTTTATTTTTTATACATATAACTTCTTCGAAATGTGGTGGTTTTTTTTTTTAATTGGCTGTTGTTTGCTTTACACATACACATGAATGTTTGCAAGATGTTCTAGAAACCAGAAGCTTCCCACAGAGCTACATACACTACAAGCTTCCTGCACTTTGCTCCACCAAGTGCTGGGTCAGGTCTTTCCAGACCAGGCTTACAAGCCCAGAGGGCTGTTTTCACTCATGCCTGTTCATCTTCTACCTGCAGGCACACGGCAGCCACATACAAACCCACAAAACAGCAGCTGTGGAGCTTTGAATCAAACATTTACCTCCTGAAACCCATCTCGAAATTCACTCTGCACAGGCAGCTAGTCTGGAGTTAGCAACCCGCCCACAGCATTGTCTGGCCAAATTCAAACGAACAAACAAGGTACAAATAATTTCCTTTATGTTCAATCCCTCCAGCCACTCACTCCTCTAATAATTCAGTTCCTAGGCTTGATCCCTTTCTAAATATGGCCACATATGCATAAGTAGCGAGCCTCGGTGCCAGCTCTGCAATTTCTCTTTCCCACTGGGGACACACTTTCCAGCATCTCAGATGTTTTCAGAACAGATGCCTCCCCCACCACTGCCACATATACATTTTATTTTATTTCTGATAAACGCCTCTTACCCACAGTAGTTACAAGTGCCAAATCATCTGATTTCACAGCGTGTCAGAAGAAAAGCCAGATCTAAGAACTTATATAGCACTTCTTATCCCTTCTTCTTCCACAACATGTTGATTTGGAAATAATACTCTTCATTTGCACAAATTCCAACAACCACATAGCATCAGCTCTCCCCAGTCACTTATCCCTCACATCATCCTTCTCCAGTCACTTATACTGATCATAGGACTTGATCAACTATACCAAGTGTCCTGTAAGTTTCTGCTTTCCATACATACTGTCAAGGCCATATCTGATCAAAGATACAAATTAAATTCGTAGATTCACGCTATGAGTCTTTGAGCTTGAAACATACCGATTTCCATGTTCCACAAAAAAATATAACGAAAGAACAGCCCACTTTTTCTACTTCCAGACAAGGCAAGAAGGCTTGTCTTAGAAAGCATAAGCTTAGTCCTAAGATTTTGTTATTCTCTCACTATTTATATACTACCATAGGTGGTCACAACAAATTACCAACATAATTTAAGCTGGTTCTCAAACTGTAAGACTAGCTTATTCCTTAAATAATGAAAACAACAACAACAAAAAAGAAAACAGTCTTCATTAGTTAAAAAGCAAACTTATAGGAAAATGAGACACCACCCGCAGTCAACAACAGAGGTTTCACATTTCACATTTGTCTTTAGAAGACAACATTTTCAATGAAAGCAGACACCATTTTCATTTACTTGCATTTAATCATCGGGCGGCATAAGAGGGCAAACGAGTAACGGAAAGGCAGCTGAATGCAGCGCATCTTCAGCCGAGGTTTGAACAAGGCTGGGGTTTGGGGTGGTGGACAATCAACCTCACATACAAGAAAGACATCTCAAAACACAGCACAAACACAATGGAGGGTCCAGCACAAAGCATGGACTTGGCTCCATCGAACAAACAAAAGGGGATACTTTAATCATATTTTAATGAGGGTTTGCACGTGACCTGGTCCATTAGATACTGAAATGCCGCTGCGGTTACCAAACAGCCACCTTGGCATTTGGTGACTAATGCTCAAGCCAGTCACTACAGGACCCCTGAGGAAAGAAAAATAAATAAATAAAGCTGCAGCAGCTTTGGTTGGTAACAGTTATTAATACACCAGGGGGTTTAAAGATCCACAGACATCAGCACAAGCAAGTGTGAAACCTTAACTCACCAATAACCAGTTCGATCAGGAATCAGGAAACATTACAGTATATATAGCCCAGATACAAATATTATTTAACTAATAGAATGAATCAAAACGTAAGCTATGTAACATAGATATTCAACATAATAGAAAAAGATCCCATGATTCCTACGGCTGCAAAAAGTGAAAAAATGCACTGCCCTAAGAATGGCAAGAAAACCCGCTAACAGTCCAGACAACCAGCTTTTGGAGTCCATTTGTCTCTTAAACCTTTCAAAAACAGTCTTGTTCATACACACACAGAATTTACTGTCTCTTCTACCACACACTACATGGCCTGATACTAGTAGGTAGAAGGTTCAAGTAAAAGGCAGCTGTTCTTCTCACAATATGCAGTTAACCTGTGCTACTCCATGCTCAGCATGTTGAAAGTTAGTGGGATTGAGGAGAAGCTGGCCATGTTCAAAGGAGATGTCAAATGCACACCAGATCTCACACAGAGATACCATCCTTGACTCCAGAAATGCCTCAATTCTTTCCCAATCTTCCACAATTAGAGGTTGAGGAAAGTACAATCACAAAATTGCCCTTTCCTTATTTTCCTTCCTAGGCATCTGCTACTAACTGCAGGAAACACAACAAAGGGACATTCAGATCTCTCATCTGACCCAGAAGAGCTGCTCTTGTGAAATATAGTTCCTCCATATTATCTTACCAACAGACTCTGAACTAAGAGCTAGGAAAACAAAGCTCATCATATTGCCCAAATTACCGTCACACCTAAAGACTGATCTTTAACAACACCAACCTTCATTTCCATCCTGAACTGTGAACAGTGAACATGCAATTATGTAGGCTTTAGGGGCTGGTAACAGTTTTACTCCTCTAAAAAACTTGTTGCTGATTTCTGATGTCCAGAGATTTTAACGCAGTCTTACAGAGAAGCAGTTCTGCATCATGGGAGGGAAACACAGAAAATGTCTGAGCACCCTATACATCTTCCCGTTCATCAGATGACCTTTGTCCATACTGTATCGACATGATTATGCTACACCTTATCCCTCAGTCAGGTGGTCATCACCTACCACAGTAAAGAAATCAAACCCTCAAGAACAGCAAGCTTCAGGTCACACAATAATGTTTTTCAAAAAGGTGCTTTCACAGTGAAAAAACACTTACTTTTCTTGTATTTAAGCAACTCCAAGCTCTTCTGGAAGCTTAATAGATTCTCCTAAATCACCAATTCCTTCCACAGCCTCAGAAGTAACCTAAGCATCATGTGTCATGTCACTGAAGAAAGTCAGGTGCATTTTGCTGCTATCTTCTAATTTGAATTAATATCCAATCCTAAGATACCAGCATTCTAAACTTACTTTTTGCAGGGAATCTATAATTTTTTTCTTCTTGGGGACAGTTAAAAGACCACAGTGAGATATTCAGGGCCATTTAATTTGCCTTCTGCCCTGGATCAAGTAACAAACAAGCTCCTGGACACAAAAGCTCTCATTTGAATACTCTGCAGGTTCCCCAATCTTCAAAGTTAAAGCTGTGAACCTATCGGAGAAGACGGGTATACATTGCTTGTAGAGAGGGCTGAGGGAAAGCTCATGAGATGGTTGTCTCCTGGCAAAAAGAGACGGCCTAAGAGGCTATTTATTATCCACAGAAGACAAAGAGGAGTGCTCTAGGGCAGGGGTCCAGGGAAGATATTAGAGTATGATGTACTTTGTCACTTGTCGATTTGTCAGGCTCATAACTTTAACCATCCCACAGCACCCAGGCTCATCTTTTTGATGAAATTTGGCATGCATCTTTGAATGCTGGGATCAAAGAGTTAAGGATGGAGTTTTACGAGAAACTGTGTTCACTGACTGTGGGCAAGTTCATCCTTGTACCTAAAAGATGCTTAATTTCATCCATCCATTTCCCATGAGGACGTGGTGAATGTTCATGAGGAAACCTGGTAAAAGACAAAGTGTAATACGGAGAATCATACAGTCTGAGTGATTCTGTCTTGGAGTGCATGTACCAGGGTGGGCACAGAGCTCTGTCAGCAAATTTCATGTTTGCTGCTCAGGTACAAGCTGGGTACAGGATGCTCTGTAGAAAATTTGTTTCAGGCAAGTTTAGCAGGCTAGGAGGCTGTTGGAAGGATTGGAGAGGAGACTCCAGGAGAGATTATGTCAAGATAGGTGTTCTTCTAGTATAGGCTGCAAGCACTGAAAAGATTCTGTAAATTTATTTCAGACTCCAGATGTAGAAGGTGCTTGTTATTGACATTAAGTGCTTCTGGGGCAGCTGGACCCTTTGTGAAAAAAATGCATGTATTTCCTTACGCGTGCCTAAAAGCTCACCTGTTTTACCCAGTTACAACAGTTTTATTTACATAAGGTGCAACCACTTTCCCCCATCCTTGCTTCTCTCATAGCCTTAACAAACACACCACCACCACCGCTGCTTTTCTGCCCCTAACTATACCACTACGGCATACTTTCCAAATTCCTCCCAAGTAATTTCAAGCTCAGAGGATGTTAGAGAATAGTCAGAAAAAATTACCAGTACAACCTACAGAAGAGATCACAACCATCATCGGCTTTTCTATTACAAAGGAGACCTGCAAGACAGCCTTCCCCAGAAAAAGTCTCCTACAAATACATGTTACTTAACAAAAGAGCCAACTATGTAGCTCTTCTTTATCTGCTTCCTGGTCTGAAAATTCTGGCACAGGAGATGGTGAGAAGTACAAGGATAGGCCATGGACTCCTACGTGCCCAATTATTCAGCCCTACATCACTCTGATAAAATTTAACACAAAATATCAGTACCTATGATGCTGCTGTGTGTCCGATGAAACCATGTATCAGACGATAGGCTGGGTCTCAGAGGCCTGAAATACACGTCTAGCTAAGGAAAAATACAATCAAATAAGCCCAGTTCTCAATGAGAGGCTTAGACAGGCCCTTTTTTTTTTTTCCTCTACACACAGCAGAACTGTGATTCTTGTCAGTATCTGGAAGCAGTGGGAGTAAAACATGACTAATTGGCCAGTAAAAGAATAGTGCAGAAATCAAGAACAAGTTTATGCAATTTTTAACTGTTATGATTTCAGCCTAGCACCGTTTCATGAATCTAAATTGACAGAAAACTAGGCTCATGTTTTCTTGAAATTTGAAGAATGAAAAACTATTCTGCAATGCCTGGTTTATTTTTTCCAAAGCATCCCGCTCCCCATACTTTCTGACCATGCAGAGCAGCAATCGGTTAGCACTCCTGAAAACTGCAGACACAGAACGGACTGGACTATCAAATTCTTACTCATGAGCGTTTACTCTCATGACTATTTTATTTCCATGGCAAACTTTCTATTGACTTCAGTTGTCTTTGAAACAGAATTGTGTGCCTTGGAGAATACTCTATCATCCTGATTAATAATTAAATTAATCCATACAGTACTTATTCACTGACAGTTCTTTATTTGGAGGTCCAGAGGCATCAATAATGAAAATTCCTCCATAGTACTGCTGAAGCTGTCAGCAGCCGTAAGAAAAGAAATAAATATATAAATATAATATATGCTTGTTTACATATGAACTGTATGCAGATCTATAAATGATCAGCAGAACCACCTCCTCCTAACCTTCATTTCTCCCAACTAACACCAGAGAAAATAGCAGCTAACAACCTTCATCAACAGGGGTGATGGCAGCAGACGTCACAACTGGCAATGGCAATTTCTGGCTATGCACCACAGTTCAGAAAGTCCGACTTTCCGGTAACATACTGAACAGAAGTCAACGAATTTCAACATATCCCCAAGAGAGGCAATAGAACTGCCTAAAATAGCAGCTATTCACCAATTCAGCATTAGGATTCCAAAACCTTCTATGCGACACAACCATCTCAGTAACTGAACCATGCCTCTCAAG
Source organism: Bucorvus abyssinicus (assembly GCA_009769605.1). Classification (NCBI taxonomy): domain Eukaryota; kingdom Metazoa; phylum Chordata; class Aves; order Bucerotiformes; family Bucorvidae; genus Bucorvus; species Bucorvus abyssinicus. Next base: position 8,236,703 of record CM020028.1, on the reverse strand, counting down.
ACAGATTCAACAGCTACATGTGTTTCCAAAAAATGGGAGAGAAAATTATTAACTTATGAACTCCTCAAAGTTAAACATTCTACATCATTCTAGGTGGATTTTACTACCACAAGACAAATATATTGGGGGATGGAGGGGGGATATAATTAATTATTTTACATTTTGTAGACTAATACATAAGCTAAACCAAATATACAGGCTGGACTCCCCTCCCCAGTCCAGTTCCAAGAGTTTCTTCATGCAGGTCTGTACCCTGATCCACACAAACCACCTCAGAAATCTTCCAGGCTTCCTTACCATCACTCTCTTCTTCCAAGAACTAGACTGCAAATAGTAATAGCTGCTACTTCTGGAGATGTGTAACGTTGTCCTTATATCATTCTTTAACCAGTTTATTTTTCTTTAATTAAAAATCTCTGCTTTCTTTAACAAGGAGAAAACAGAAGATAAGGGACAAATGAAAGGGAAAAGATGCTTAAGCGCACATGAAACTAAAGACTGCTCACAGACAACTTCTTGCACCAAGATGAATTAAGGTGAAAGAAAAAGACTGAAGTCTACGTTTCTCATCCTCAATCTGCCATCTGTATTCAAGATTATGTTCCTGGAACTCTGATCCCTCTTCTGATCACTGTAGAGCCCACAATTCCTCCAAAAGCCCTTTACCTTGCTTTTGTACCCATTCCTATAGGCAAGCCAAAGTGATTTTTTTTCAACTGAGGAAAGTCTATCAAAGGTTAAAATAGTACTCCCTGTTCAGTCCAGATCTCCATTTTATAACCATTCTGATCATATAATAAATGACTTCTGACGTGACTATGACTAAACCTTTTGTACACAAGGCAAGGCTGACATGGCAGTGACAACACCTAGCACACCTTCTATTATCCGACCCAGATCAAGTAACCTTTGGAAAGATTAGCAAATACTCTACACTCATTCCCCTATCACTCTTCTTGACCACCATCAGTACCTTCTTGCTTGTTAAACTCCTTCTCAATGATGCTATAAAACTAGTGCCAAAATCACCCAACTCAAGTGGAAGTGCAAGGTGACTAAAATAAAGCTCCAAGCTAAGTCCTCCTCCTCATTGCTGTAGATATGCCGTCCTTGTACAGTGCCATCCACCACATCTCTCCCCCTACCCCATTCTCTTTGTTCTGCCAATTACATTATATCCTCTCACCCTCTTCCTCATGCTTGGAAAAAGCCTTCAAATTCCATCAAATTCAATATCCTCAAAAGTAATTCGATTCAAAGAACATAGATTTCTGCAGAACTATAAGCATAAATAAGAATTCCACTTCAGGTTTTCTGAATTATGGAGAGAACACAACGCTCTTTCCTCCTGGTCTAATCCTATCTCAAAGAGATCCCCCATGGAGTGATTATTCCTCAACTGCCCACTTCAGAGTTTGTTGCATTTTTCTCTACGGCATCTAATGTTAAGACGCTAACAAGGGTAAGAGCACAATTTAGATCCTGAGCTGGTTGGGGCAGAAGCCTAACTATAAACCAGGCAGTAATAACCTGCTCTCACATGCATCATGCACTGCTTCCTAAACAGAATCTTAAAAAAGCAATCCACATTCTCTTTTTACAGCACTGTGGCTTTTGGGGGACAAAAATTAAAAGTAAGGATAATAAATTAAAAAAAAAAAGGGGGGCAGGGGTTGGAGAGAAAGGGAGATCTGGAGTAGTAACAACATAGAAGTCTGTGGTTAGGAGGAACACACTGAGTTCCATCTAAAACAAATAATTCATTCCTGAAACAGAATTACACCCAAGAACTGCGAGTCCTGACTAAACAAACACACACATACACAAGCAGACTCTTCTGCCATGCCTTCACCGTCTGCAAGTGTTGCACTAGCAATGTTACTCACGTATTTACCTTTCAATGCTTGATAACCAGGATGAAAACATGGCTCAAAGTAGCCGACGTAAAATTTTCTATTTTCTAGCTACATTACAAAGGCACCGTCAGCGCAAACCACACTTACTGTGTAACATTTCAAGACAGAGACCTCACTGAAGAGACAGACAGAAATGCAATGCACTACGACTAACTTTGCACAGATCTTATGGAGGAGTCAAATATCCTCCATATGTGCAATATCATCTATACTGATGCCTGGCATTGGACCTCAACTTTGAGATGAAAATAAATCCTAACAGGGCCATGTATAAATATGATCCATTTTTAAAATTTCCACAGGAAAAAGCTTAACTGTGATCCTTTGCCACTTACTTTGACATGCGTCTATATAAGATGTTCAGGAAAAAGTCTGTGAAGACCACTTGGTCAAAGAAACGTCTGCTTGCTGAGTACGCTCCACATCAGATTACCAAACACAAAGACTGGAACACCCTTCAACAGAAGGTGCTCACCTATTCCCAACGCTACGTGACTGTTTCTTTCCTACCGCTTTCCCTACCGAATGTCTATGACATTTCCTGGTTCACCTAAGCCACCCCAGAGTGCACCACTGCAGCACAGCAAATGCCACGAATCGCAAGAAGACATCTGATATCTGTGATATCACAAGCTGGGATACTGCCAGAGAACCACAACACGCCAAGAGGGTTTCACAGAGGAGAGACAGAATTATAAAAGACTAGCTGAAGGCCCACTGTCAAACCGGTTTTTAATACTTCTTCCTGAAAACACTCTACCTCCTGGACTTTCCAGAAGGCCTAGTAATTACGAAAATTGGAATAGCTCAAATAAAACAAAAAAGAACCTTTCAGCTCATTTAGAGTGAGCTTTTGACAACACTTCAGAGCCAGTTTCCCTTCCTGGGCTGGGTACCTTACACTGCATGGTATACAAAGTACCTACTATTCTATACTAAGAGTTTTCTATCCACGCTTGAAGGACAGGAAAACAGAGATGCAAAGCTCTAAGACTTGAGAGCAGTGATGATAAAAGAATACTTTTACCATTATTTTTAAATAGCTTACTAAATTTCGGGGTGGAAATACCCTGTAAAGCACATGCTGAATGGTCCTTTCAGCCTGAAACAAAAGCAGAAATCAATACATGGCTGTTTTCCCTTTTTGCTCAGCCGCTTACCTTTAAGAGATCATTTTCAGGCAAGTCTACTGAACAGTCACACTAAGAGCGTGTAGGTGATACAACTACTTTCTACTGGCATATTATATAAATGACATTAATGCCATCCCTTGCCTTCTCCTAAAAGCAAAAACTCTCAAAGAACATTTTGCCAAGCCTCTGCAGGAGTTTTTGTTTGGGAACAAATAATACAGAAGGAAAAAAAAAAAAAAAAAAAAAGAAGGACATAAGTCAACTGAGTACACATCTGACAAAATAATTGTACCAAAATTCAGTGTTCAATTGCTACAAAGAAAGAATGAAGAGTATACTGCCCTAAAAGCATCTAGATGTAATGCCGACAGATTATTACATATTAATTTGCACAGAACAGATACAACTAAAGAGTAGAGTCATAAAACAGTTTACAAGGATGAGCTGCAAGTGAGGCAGCAATTACAAACTACAGATACTCAGACTCCAAGTATATTATCAAAATAAAGGACGTTACAATAAACGCACAGGAGTCATTAATGCCATTAATGACTGGCTAGCACAGATGCAGCTGATCACATTAGCACTGAGAAAAGTCCCTCTCGCCTTCTGTCTCCAATTGTGTTGTAAGTAAGATGGTTAAATTACTGCACTGAACAGTCTGGGAGCTGCAGGTTTTTTTCTGTAGCAAGTGTGTTTTATTGTGCAGGAACATCAAACACAACATACTAACATCACCATGAGGTACAGAAAGCACTGAGACCCCTACATGTGAGCTCCAGTGCAGTCACTGTTTACTTCACCACACAGTATTTGACATAGTCACTGAGAACCTTTAAATGTCCGCCTGTTTCTTTCAGTTTTGCAATAGGAGTATTAACCCACTACTGTTTTATTTCTTCAGATGCAAAAAAAGCCAAATTACTTCCATACTGATCTTCAGTTCTTTCACGAACTCTAACTATGCCAAATAACATTATCCTAGAAAACAGGGAAGTTAAATAATAAAACTATGCTAACTCGGGAATGGTTTTCAATTATGTAATGAATCTGGCTACAGTATTAACCAGTGATTCACTGGTGAGTATCTAGTATTTAGTATGCAGAATTAGATACGTGGCTAAAACAATTTTTTAGAAAAATAAAAAGGACCTTCCAGATTAACTGGCTGATTTTTAAAGCATAGGTTGTTTTGTTATTTTTTAAAATCAACCTGCTACAGAATAATCCCACTGAAAAAAGGGACAGCCAGCCTCTCATTTTGTCCAAATCAAAAAAGCAAAAACAAAACATACTTTTTTTTCCCCTTACAGTTTCTATCAAGTTTGGTAAAGCCAGCCCGTTACATAACACTTACTTTTACTTACGACCTATTTGCTCACTGCTCATACAAAAATCATCATATATGATGGTCTGAACATCCATTACACGCTAGGAAGATAATATATTTTTTAAAGTGCTTTTTTTCTTTCTTTGAATTTAGAACTACAGATAAAAGCAGCTGGGAGGCTCGTCTAAAATTAACACCGCACAAGTATGCTTTCAAATAGAGCAAAATTAAAATGGCACTCTTTTCAAAAATAGCGTGTTCAGCGTACTTCAAAATATTTAAGAAAAATTAATCCTATCTCATTTTCCATCGCTCCAGAATTAACACCAGGAAATGAAAGTGCTAAACAAAAAAAAAAAAAAAAGGAAAAAAAAGAGTTGTGCTATAGCTAACCATATAAAGTCAGAATTTTAGAAGCTGATGTGTGTCCGTCCGAGCAGGCACACGTGTGTGTATAGGTGTAAGCACGGGGAGCAGAAATGCCCAGAGGACCGGTCAGACCCGAGCTGGGCTTTTGTGTTTGTTGTTCCTCCCACCCCCCACCCACCCTCTTTTTTGTTGTTGTTGTTGTTGTTAAACGGTCGAGGATTATCCAGTGAGTCTGTAACTTTAACCTATACATCCGCGCCTGAATTCGGGTACGGCTTTTCTGACCGCACGGAGCAAAACCCCCTCTCCCGAGTGTCAGCGGCGCCGCGCCCCCCCCGCCAAGTTTCTCGCCCCGGTCCCGGCGGCAGGTCCCCCGGCACCCCGCCCCCCCCACCGGGGATCACCCCGCAGGTCGCCGCACGCAGTTCTGTGCCCGCTGTCACAGTTTGCCTTTTAATACAAAGAAGTTAAACGACAGACGTACTCACCCCCGGCGAATTGGTTCTGCGCGACATAGCCCGGCCCCGCGGAGCCTCTCACAAATCCCCTCTGGAAAATGGAGGGGCTGGCATCGGTGCCCGCCCGCACGATCCGGAGGAAAGAGAAGTTATTTACATGTTACGGCCCGAGCCCAGCGCCGTGCGGAGACCCCGAGCGCTCAGCACTCCCCGAGATCAGCCATATTCCTCTGGCGGAGCCGCCGCTCGGCAGGAGCGCTTCCCAGGCCACTGCCCCGGGGCCTCGGCGCGGCCGGGCGGGCGCGGCGCGGGGCGGGGCGGGCGGCTCTACAGGGCCCCCATGGCGGCGCCGCCGGGGGAGCGATCCGCCACAGCCCCGATCGCCACGGAACTTCGGCTGCGGGATCCTCCCCGAACCAGGCTGGAGCAGGCGGCGGAGGAGGGCAGAGGGGGAGGGGAGCGGAGGGGAAGGGGAGGGGAGGGGAAAGGGGGGGTTAAAAAAAAAAAAGGAAAAAAAAAAAAAAGAGCCGAGCGAGAGAAAGTAGATCCGACGCAGCCGGGCGCCGCCAATGTGCGGACCGGAGTCCTGCGGCAGGAGCCGGGGCCGCCGCGCCGACTGCGCTAGCGAGGCAGAGCGGCGGCGGCCGGAGGCGCAGCGCCCCCGCCGGAGGCTCCCACCGCCCGCGCCCCCGCCCCGCACCCCCGGCGCGGCGGGGACGCTGCGGCGCTGTCGCCGAGGGGGGCCGGAGGCCGCCGAGGGCCGCAGCGGGCTGGCGGGCGCGGCGCGGACTAGCCCGGGGGCCCGCTCGTCCCGGCAAGCTGCGGCGGGCGAGCCCGGGAGCCGGCCTCTGTCCTCCCGCAAGCCCCTGTCCTCGAAGCACCGTCCGATCCAGGCAGGCGGCAGCTCTCCCCGGGTTCCTTCTCCTTCCCCGCCTCCCTTCCCCCAGCGCCTGCACTTTCCCATTTAACAAAGCAGCGCAGCCGAAAAGTTACAGAACGTTCCCATAGTCGCTTCCCTGGCGGGGGTCTCCTCGGGGCTACTCTGGGAAAAGAGGATTTCAGCCCTGAAGATTAAGGTGTGACTTCGGGGATTGGCTTTTTTTTTTTTTTTTCCCTCTCCTCTAACGTTTTCCAGGCTCCTCTGCACTTCTCCAAACCCAGTCTGGAACGGATGAGCTACAAGGCAAGCTTGACAAGACGTCCATCTACAAACGGCTCTTTCCTAACCCTTTCCAATGGTCCCTGCCAATTTTGGTTTTCTTCTACAGGGAGAAAAACAAGAAAACATTACACAACTATCATTTCACCCGTATTGATAGATAGTTGCAAACCAATCAGTCTGCCAATTCAAGTAGCAACGCAACTACCTTTCTTCAACCTCCCTTCATGCAAAAACCCCGAAACAGCTGTTGCGTAATGCTTTGCTTCTGTCAATCGTTTGCTTTGTTTACATATCAGACATCGGCAAGACACAGGTTGACACGCTGACAACAATACTCTGACTTACCTGGCAAACAAAAATAACACCACGCATTATGTCTATTTTCTCGCCCATCTGATTTTTTTTTAAATCAAATTCTCTTCCGTTATACTGCCCTGCAACTGGACACACCTAACCTAGAGCACCTTCTGCTGTGGACAAGCCTCTAAGTTCAGTATTGCCTTATCAGTACTTATTAGACAAATTCTCAACAAATGCACTCAGGAACTCAAAAAGACCATTTTGCCTCCAGGACTGAGCAAATCAAACCGCAAGCCCCACAGTGATTCACGTGCTGGGATCTACCCAGGTAGAGGGAGCAGACCAACTCTGCCTAGCGCTACATTTTCAAATGAAACATGCTCTAGGTGCCTGGCCTACAGGAAAGGTTTTATCAAACCAATTCTCCACTGATTAAGATAAAATTTTAAAAAGAAAGCACTCACATGAAAGGAATCTCCATGTGTTTACTCTGAAACGAGTAACTCTTGTATAAGAGCCATCGTGCCATGTTAGTGCAGGTACGGACACATAAATATATTTAGCTACCAGGAGCTATCAAGCTACGGCTTATCAGCACATCTCCGGTAACCACGCGTATTGGCACACTTCGTCTGCTGCAATGAGAAGCTGAAATACGTTAGTCTAAACATTAGCAAAGATGGTAAATGTCAATATTTTATTTTGCAGTAAGGGTTGGTTGTTTTGGTCCAACCAACAAGTGGTGAATTGCTAAACCACTACTGAGACATAACCCATTTGCCTGTTCTCTTCAGCCCTCACAGCCCTTTAGGTTTAACCTGGACAAACCCCTCTTGGACACACAGCTCCACAGAGTTCAAACATTTTTCTAACCAGTCGTTCTGAGATTAAGAAGAGCTTATTTTAGTTAAACCAAAGAAAACACCCAGCAGTGGACAGAAGCTGTGTATTTTCCAAATGGTATTAAACGAAATGAATTTCTGTGTTTATAGTTAGCAGGTTAAGCAGGGCTAGAGCACCAATTTCACTGGATGTCAGCTATCCCATAGCTGCTTATTTACACAAGCTTCCACTCCAGTGCTGCTGCGGTACCTGCTGAGGCGATACCCCCTGCAGCAGAACTGACGCACCGCACGTTCACAAAGTTGTTTGTGCTGCTGTACCTTAAACCTGTGGATATTTTCAAACATGTTGCACTCCATTAAAAAATGCGTGTTTTAACACACCAGGTAATGGGTCACCTGACAAGTTGAAGTATATTAGTACAAACAAGAGAAGCTGCAATTTAATAATAGCTGGGTAAAATAATAATAATAAATTACTCTCAGTACTTTTCCCTGCTCTTCATGTGACCTGAGATGCAAGCTAACAGGTATGAAGCCATATGAGCTGGCCGTGTTCTCCCCCAGAGCTACAAACACGGAGCTGCATGTTCTGTCACATGAGAGATGCGAGATTTAGTTCTTACTAAGGACAAAACTGTAATTTTACTACAGCCCAGCCAGCCATGGTCCATCACCAGCCGTGTTGACTAATTACTCCTTTGCCACACAAACGGCCCAGAAGTTGCCTTCAGTAGGATTGTACAATGAGCTAAAGGAACAACTGGGGGTAGGGTTTCATGTTGGGCAGCAATTCGAAGTGAAGCTGATCCCACCCTGTGCCTCTTCTTCCCAGCTGCTGACCCGTGCCCGTTCAACTGTACGTTGGATCATGTTGTGAACCAGATGAGTGGACCAATACTGCTACAGGGTAACCCAGCAAGGAACAGCGCGGATGGACGCTGCAAGAAGGCAAAGCCATTTTGTTTACATTGATTCCCTGCCCTGATTCACAAGTCTCCACAAACGTGTGTCACCATCATGTCAAGGCAGAAACTGTTTAAGCCAACGCTTCTGCCAAGAAAACGTACATGGGAAAAATGGGATCAGTCATCTCTCCGAAGACAGGCGCTTTTTTCTGTAAGCAACAGAAGCTATAGATGTAATGATTAAGATAAAAACTTATGTCTATACATATGGTGGACTCTTTTCTTCCAAACTCAAACTGATTAACTGAAGGATACAACTTTCTTGAGTTAATCAAGACACATTTAGTGAAACATGCCTTAGCTGTTTATGATAGGCCCTATTTACAATTTCTAACTTATGGAGAATGTTACTTCACAGCAACCAAGAGAAATGCAGATGTAGACACATCACCACTTCAAAATCCACTCGAATCTAAATTTCAGGTGCAATACATATACAAATAAGAGACATGGGCCTCACAACAGAAATATTACTTGGTTACTATAGCTAGGTCATACATTTGATTTGGTACTTCCATCGATTTTAAAACGTACAAAGATTGACATATTAAGAAGCACAAAAATGTGTTTGTCTTTTTTAAACACTTGCTGCTTCTTAACTTCTACTGACCTGCTATTTTCCAAGAACTTCAGTGGGTTTTTTATTAAAATTATAATAGAGTAACAACTTGAGATTAAGCTATACTTATCTAGCTGCAAAAGGATAAGCCAAAAAGGAAACTCAAATATTTTTTTCCTTAGCCTGGCAATTCTATGGAAACATAAAGGCAATTTACCTTCTAGCATCCTTTCATGCTTCCACGGTACATATCAACTTAAACCACCCTCTTCTGTGAATACAATTTCTCTGTACATTCCACTTTTCATGCCAAAGCATAGATTAAGCAGAAGTAGTCTGACTTCTTTTTTATTGCATTAGAAGGGGGTTGGAAGTTCTTAGTTTCTAACTTGCTCTAAGACAGTCTTTGCAGATAAATTCCATTTCTAAAAGTTTTTTTTAAAAAAGTTCCAAACCGTATTTTTTCCTCTCCCCTGTGCTCTCTCTTCTTATGAGCATGAACTAGACCATATCTGGAACCCAAGACAGGTTCGCAGTACATCATACAGCCAAGAAACACATTCTGTGCATTAACAACATACCCATGTTAACATACAATTTGATTTAAAGCCAGTACATCTAAGATGTCCTATCTAGCAAGTATGCTATTAGAAATAGAAAATAAACAGGAACATGAGTTGGGTAATTGAAACAGCTTCCTACATAGAAAGCATCAAATTCTGCCTACTCTTTGGGCTTTGACAGACGAGTTTGGGCAAGTATTACTGAAAAGGCTCAAGGTGTCTTTCTTCCCTGGTATCTTCCCACGCTTCAGCCAAAGGTTACTGTCCCCATGATAGAGATGGCAGAACAGGACATGCCAATGCAAAGCCTACCACTACGCTTAATTCACCGATGAATGTGAGTTTGAGGAGACACCCCAAACCACAAGCTAGAGTGTACCCTTTTGCCTCTGTGGCTGCTATTTCCCACAGAGCGTTGGCAGAGATGTCTCAAAGTAGCTTGAGCTCACCAACTGTCACCAGATCTTGTCCAGTAACACAATGTGAACAGTGATACCAATGGAGAAGCATAGGCTGTATCAGGTTAAAAAGCACTTTTGAAAGAAATATTTGAAATAAAAAATACAGGTCTTCAAATCTCACATTCTCTCTAGAAATGTCAGCTCTCCTTACTCACTCCTTCACTTTCCCGCCAGCACTGCTTTGCCTGCTGTTGAAGCAATGGCATGGCCTGCTTTCTTACAGAAACACTGCACAAGGGACAAGAGTCCCATGACCTGTGTCCATTTTACACAACTACTACGAGCTGGTATTGGTGAACTGTGTTGTGTAACTGAAATGATAACATAGTACTGCTCAACAAAAACGGAAATAAAGGGGTGAGCAAATGAGTGCAGGAAGGGCTAAAAACCAATACAGACATATAGACCACGAGTTGAAAAGAAGATGCAAGAAGAGGTAGAAAACAGGCACACCTAAACACTCAGGGGCCATCAGAAAATGACTCATTGCTAATAACATGCGTTATTAGCTGCTAGCACAGGCAGGACAAAACTGTTTTCAACAGCATGATGGAAATCCAATGAGAATACAAATTCTGACATATTTTCTTTAAAGTAATCAAAATAGCCCTACACTTTTCTAGTGGATAAGCTTTAAATATACTTTTTAAGAAGAAAATCTGAATGCAAGGTGACACCATTTCTGAAAAAAACCAAAAAAAAAAAAACCAACAAAAAAGCCCAAACATAATAAGGAAGTAATAATTTATTTACTATACGTGGAATCACACAGATTTATAGATAAAGCAGGTAACAGAGGGAATAAGGAACACAGGCAATGAAACAAAGAGATTTAATAAACTATTCCTTTCAAGAAGTAATACAGGAAAACATCTTCTACAAAATAAGAATTACACATAATTCACTGTGTAAAAGCAGTGGGTACGACATAAGTAATGGCCATGACCATCAGAAGGTATGCTCATGGAACACGATCCCGTAATAACTCAGGTTGGAAAAGATCTGGAAGGTCAGCCAGCCCAACCTCCTGCTCAAAGCAGGTCAGAGGCAGTTCCCAAATGGTTTAGAAATATTTCTGAAGTTCAGTTCGTTGTTTACATAGCTGTGTAATTACACACAGTGCTGAAATCTGATGGTGGGATACTATTTGAAATAACTTATGCCCCAAACAAACCAAGTACAGACAACACAGATCAGAGCATAAAGGTGATACTGACTGCCTGAATCTCACCTAAATCCCTTTCCTATTAGATGGCTCTAAGGAACTCCCTGCTCAGACCTTAGTCCTTCCAAATTGCATTTCAGAGATACCTTGTTCTCTCTTCTGACTAAGGATAAAGACTTCAGCAGAATTTGAGTACACTTTCTCCTATTTATTAGTAAGCTTCTTTAGAGCAGTAAAATAAATATCATTATTCTCTTAAAGCTTTGAAAGAAAGCAATTCAGAACAGAAACTAGACCATGACAATACTGCATAAAAAGAAACCCAGGTGACATGACTACAGGAGCTAGAATTCCGTCTCTGCCCTGTCCCCAAGGCCCATTACTAATAGCTGTTATGGAATATGCTCCCACACCACGTGATGTGGTCACATCCATGCACCTGTATATTCCCCAGGCTCAGTCTGGGCTACATATTGGGGGACAAATGTCTATCACAATTCTCCCCCAAATTCCGGTGAAACAAGGAAAAAGGTGCACCTTAGAAAGACATAGGATCGCTTGGAGCCCAAGATTCAGTTCAACAAGTCTATGCATGTCCAAGACAGTTACAACTTCACTTTTTTAACGTGTCAGCGTATTAACTAAGTATAGACAAGAAACTCTCATTGGTCTAAAAAAGCATTTAAAATAACATGGTCAAGCTAACAATTTAAAAACAGGTTCTTTTTGCCTATCGAGACAGTTTAAAGGAAATAAAATGAAAAAATACACATTAACTGAAAAAAGTAAACTGAAGATACTCTTAGAACAATATTTATTTCCAGTAGCAGTAATTTAAACCCCCACTGACAGCATCTTGTTAACGACCCTTGAGATCAAGATTTTCTGCTTGTCCATAAAGTAGTTATACAACCCACAGTACTTTCTCTGTTCTGTTCTACCAGCGTATCCTTATCTGAGAAGACCACATGTAGAGCACACAAAGTATGTGAGTCAGTTTACCAAGTTTTTGTATTTATTCTTTACCAATGAACACATTTAAAACAGAAATGAGTGTATCTCCAAGCACGACAGAACAAAGAATGCTCTCCCAATCCATTACAACAAGAGTGACAGAATAGCCAGCCACGAGCCAACCCTTGCCGCTACATGAAAGACCTTGGGAAATAATTTCTTTAAATAATCTTGCTTACAGATCATTTATTTCCTGAGTTACCCTCCCATTTCTGGGCCCAGTTTTCTCCTAAAGGGTTTCTAGAAGACACAGGCAGAAAAATAAATTAGAATTCCCGCTGAATCTGTTTTGCACCTTCCTTTGGATAAATCTCTACCAGGATGCCTGATGCAAGGTTAACTATGCAAAACATGAACCAGGAAAAATGTATGTCAGAAGACTGAAGCAGCAGTGAAAGCCAGCATTTCCCAGAGCCTTATGGCTTGTACATCCCATCTCCTCTGCTCCCTCTAGACCAATTCTGCTGTGAGCTGTTCTTCCTAAACTTACATCCCTGTGGGTTAGAGAACATTAACTGTGGCACAGCGTTTGCCCAGGAGGCTGAAAGTAAAACTGATGAGAATACTATCAGTTTTGCTGAATTCCACCTTCAACAAAAAAACAAAGCAAAAAACCAATCAAACCACGGGTTACAGTTATGCTAGTAAATTAAACATAGTTGGTGATGTTGGCCTTGAGGCCGACTAGCACAGAACAGCCTACACCCACGCTATCCAACTCTCAAACTCCCAAACAAAGCAGCCACACGTAAACTACACTGGGAACGGTGCATGGCCCACAAAAACCCCAGGGCCAGCCCTGAGAACCATTTGGAAGTGTGCTGGCAGGCCCAGGTGGAAACTGCAGCAGCTGCTGCAATAACCTGACACCAGGGACGACGGTGCCCAGTGACTCCAAAAGTTCCCTGTGGGGTTTTTACCAGCATAGACATGGCCACTGTGAAGAAGCTCAGTGCTCCAGGTGCCACAGCACTGTTGCTACCTACAACCATGCCACTCATCCATACAAAACACCGGCACAGCCCTGAATAAGCCCAATTTATAAATGGTGACATTTAAGGAGACTGAAATGAACAGTTCCTTTCTCTTTATTTTGAATTTTATTATTTCAAAATTCCGTTTTCTGAGCCTTTCTTCACAATGAAAAGCATCTGGCCCATGTTTTTAAGTGAATTTCTAGTCTCATGCAGTTCAGAGGGCCCTGTTAAGAAAAAAAATGCTATACTCGCTTTTGTTACAAGGAAGGAGGAAAAAAACAGAGAAGGAAAAAAAAAACACCGTAAGTAACAAAGAATGGAAACTATGGAATAAGGACCTCGAAAGGCCAGGAGAGAAAAACTTCCACAGCCCAAATGAGGGGAAGATGGTAAGTCTTTTGAAGCATCTGAAGCTTTCAGAGCACGTATCTGGAGGGTAAGAGGAAACCTTCATCATTCAGACATCTAATGGAAAACCAAAATAACAGAACAAACAGCCCAACATGTTTGTGAAAATGTTGAGGACAACTGTTTCACAAAGTTGAGGATGCCAGAAGAGCAGTTACTTCACACTTCACTCTATTAGGGCAGGCTCCATTTTAAACGTCGCAATGTGTACAGTGATTTGGCTGGAAGTGGTAACGAGAAGCATTCACTGTGCCAAGGCAGGGGAAAAACTGAGAGCAGTGGAAAAAAGAAGAACAAATTTTTATCTTCAATTAACTTAAATAAGAAAAGCAAATTTCAACAAACTCTTTGTAGAATCTCTAGAGAATGCAATTTAAAGGAGGACTGGCAGTTACTGCACTGGAATACACACAATGGCAAAGGATTCCAAAGCAGGGGAGAGATAGGAAATGCAGAATGAACAATACGGGCTGCATCAAAAGCAGCCAGTAATAAGGGTCTGAAACTATAAAGAATCATATTAGGAATGGAAACAAGGGCATTTTAATGAATATAAAGGAGCGGCATAAACTGTCAGGGATAAAAATCAGAAGAGATAAAAGCACAGCATGCGTTATTACCACTGCGCAATATAAAAGGCAAACAAAGTTTCAGAAATATTTTAGAAGTAAGAATGAAAACACAAAAGTCAGTACATTAACATTGTTAAAGAAGAACAAACGGAAAACAAAACAGAATCAAATGCTGTTCTCTGTATTTCAGCCTTCATAAAACAGATGTATTGTAGCTAATACTAAAAACTGACTGTTATTAGACTAAAAAAAACAGGGAACTTCGAGTCAGCAGGACTGGAACAAATTCACGCTATACTTCAGTAAAAATAAATTAAAAAAAAAAGTAATCTCCAAACTAGGAGTGATCATCTCCCACAATACAGTCCCAATGAAACTGCCCTAAGACAGGTTGGCAACAATGTATTTATTTGCAGATTATTTTCAATCAAGGTGGGAGGGCATTGCAATAAAGTTCCCTCCTCCAGGACCTCCATGAGGAAACTCACATATGGAAGAGTTGCATACGATACTGAAAGGCTGAGGCGGGGGCTATAAACATTTTAGAGGACAAGATCTTAATAAAAATCATTCTGATAAATTGAAAAGTGGTTCATCTCAACCAAGTGAAACTTGCTGAAGACTAGCAAACTTCTGAAGGATAAGTCAGCATTGTGTTGCTAGAGAGGTTAAACTTGTTCAGTGCAGAACAAAGGAGACAATCTCCTAATAAATAAAAGTTTAAAATAAAAATTGTTCTCCATTTCAGCTGTGGATTCTTAACTGGCTTAATCAGCAGTAAAGAATATTTATTTTGTACTTTAGAAAATTAGTTACTAAAACCAATTGCCTAGAGATGCAGTGGAATTGCATTCTCCAAATACTCTAAAAACAAGCTGGAGAAACATTTATCAAAAGTGGTACAGATATACAACACAGAAGGATGAGCAAGATCACTCTAAAGCCTTTTTTGCCATACGGTTCCATTAATCTGTGGTGATATAGCAAATCTAAATATTAATTTTATTTAAAGAATTTCATTGTGCTTCTGAACTCCACACTTCCAGAAAAAAAGAACTAAATAATTCACATTCTATATGTATGAAATAGCTTACTAATAAGTCTCCCAAATTTTTATACAGCACATCTGCCTCCTTTATTAATAACAATATGGAGCCATCCTATCATGTTTTGTTGAGAGAACGTTCACTAAGAGCACTGCAGACAGCCTTCACTGCCAAAGACCGCAGGGCAGACACCGGTATCAGAACAGCTGGGGTTCCGCAAACCCTGGGATGTTCCAGCAGTCATTCTGGAATAGCTAAGGCCTCCAGACACTGCTCTCCAACGGTCCCAGAAGACACCAGTCAATATTTAACAGCAGATACTGCACATTTGGACCACATCTTCACTACCAAAAATTCCTTTTATCTGACTGTGCCATACAAGTGATTCAACTGTGCAGGCTCCAAGGAATATAAAAATAGGTAAAATAAAAAATTGGTAAATTCTCCTCTTTTTTTCCCTCCTCACCCAAAGCCCAAAGTCAGGGGGGGAACATCCTAGTTTTATAGGGTTTCTTCAAGAAAAGCAACTAGAACATTAATAAATACAGCATTGAGAATTAGTAATTATATATTTATATTGGAATGGCTGCAAAAGGATTTGCTGCATGTGTGGTTTAATAAAAATACTTCCAAAAATGTGAAAGGGAAGAATATTCTGAATGAAGCAAGGTCTCAAGTGGTTTTATTATAATGCCTACATATTGGTATACCTGTAGGAAGGAGCTTTCAGAATACCAGAAACCACTGTTCACGTAAAGCATTTTACTTACACTATTCATTTAGGTTACTTTGAATATTCAATTTAAGAATGATTCTGAGGATCAAAGTGAGAAGTGAAGTTCTTTACTTAATCAATGCCAATGTTTGGGGCGAGAATCAGTTAGATGAGAGCAACTCGTCTGTCTTATATGCTGTGAAGAACCCTCTTCTCAACAGCATTTTTTTAACAACCAACCAGTCAGCATACATAACATGACTACAGGCTGTGAAAATCCCTCACAATCTCCTGTGAGAATTCCTTTATTGAAGAACTCAAAGGAGTCAGCCTAAAAACCAAAGACTCTCAAATTTGAGGCAACCAAGGCTATAGCTTCACCAATACTACTTTGAGCTGGCAGTGCTACCAAAAGCCGTAGCTCTGCCTCTCTGCAGCCGGGCCACTTGCTCTGGCCTCCTCCCTCACGCTATCACAAACACGTTTCTTTGCCAGGTTAGTTTTAACCCTCATCAGTTTCCCAATGCAGTTCGCCACAAGGCTACACGAATGCCTGGGTCAGCACAAGGGAGAGAACAAACAGCTGGCAGCGGAAGGAGGGCAGCACTGCTGCTTCTTTTTGCTGCCAGAACCAGCTTAAGATTTATGGTGCTTGGAGAAAATATCCACCTGATGCACTCCTCACACTCACCACCTGTGTTTCTCTAATAAATATTCTAGATTTTAAGGGCTTTTTCCTACTTCATCTTACTTTCTTTCAAAAGCACCAATGCTACTAGAAGAACTTACTCAGTGTAGTTCTTGAAGCAAGTGCCCAAATTTACTTTGACTAACCCAGGAATGGCATGAGGGGGAATGTCTATTGTCATCCTTCTAGTAAAAAAAGAGTAAAAAAGAAAAAAACTGCAGAATTCAATGCAAATTACTAGCAAACAGTAGTTGCTACAGTAGTATCTTGCTTATCTGTATCCATCTAAACTATATGAATTACGCAGATCACATGATTTGGTAATCAAATATATTAGACAGGAGAAAAGCTTTCAATATTCTTTTAAATGGTTAGTCGCTTAATTGTTTACCATTTTGCAACATTTTAGTGTACCTATGACAGTATGTCTTAAAAAGTTAAATCCACAGCACCAGTGTACAACAACATAAGGCAGCGATCATTAGCAGTGGGTAAGGAATAGCTATACACCACTCTGCTACCCTTCCAACACTGTTGCAGGACATCTGGGCTGAGAGGGGAAAAAAAGTCTGGCCTGACAAAGGCAGAGCTTACTCAGTCTCAGAAAGCCAACTGCCCTGGAAAACCATCTCTCAACTCAAATGACAAAAAAGAACAGAAATGTCCATTTCCAATTACTTCTGAGCGAGCAATGATAAGAAGTTAGGAGGAGTTGAACACGCTGACAAGATAGAAAATAAAATAATAAAAAAAGAATATCCACAAGCAAAGCCAAGAAAATTGAAGCATTCTATTGTCTTAAACTGGGAAAAGTCTACCTTGTCATTGAATACAGGATGAAAAGATGTCTGGTGCGTAGATGGCTCAGCGAGTAGCAACCAAGAGATAGGGGTTTTATTCCTACTTCTGCAAAGACACACCTTATGACCAATATACCTTCTATGCTGAGATTTCACACTGTCATCATTCTTCATCTGCCATGATAGTGTCTGATAGCTTAGAGGTCCTCTCATGACAAGTGCCTCAGAAGTTCAATGGATCATCAAATACAAACATTAACAATTTAACAACTGCAATGTCAAAAAAAAAAGAAATCACCAAGAATTCTTCATTTACAAGTGCAGTGTGTTTCAAACTGTGGGAACTGTAGGCCCAGGTTATAGAAAAATATCTGTTTCCAACATTAAGCCTAATCTCACCCTTAAGATACAAGACACCACATAAATCAACATTTTAACAATTATCATAACGTGGCAAAACAATTCTGCAAAATCCGCTATACATCACAACATTTGTGGTCATCCAGCACATAAATCCTGTTAAAAACTGAAAATCAACAGACTCATACAGAGGCCATTTACCTCCTGAGCAAAACAGTATGGTGAGCAGTTTAAGCCTGGCTCCTACACAAGAACTACATAAGACAATTGCTTGGTCATACGACGATGACGGAGGAAGTCAATGCAGCATGGACTGCTGAAGAAAATGGCACAGAGTCCCCACGGGACCCTGCTGCATGCAGCTCGGTCCTGTTCTACAACGGGTGAGAAAAGCCTTCAAAAAGCCCATGTCATGTCCTCATTATGAAGCCTCCGCACTGTGATCCAGTATGTACCTTCTGGCTTTCGGCCAGACATTTTGATACATGGCTTCTACAGGCAGAGGTACGGGGCCACTGTTTGCTTTAATACCTTAACCCTGACCTGTACAACAGTTGTACAAAGCCCATCCACCGAAAGACTTCCATCTTGCTAGGTCGGAATGACTTTCCCTAACTGTGAACATGTATTTATGAACATTTTTATTGTATAACACAATATAAGTCTCACATTTGCAAATGTTAAATTTTGAAGCGAGAAAAGGGCAGGCAAGTAGAGATACAAGAATCACATAGAAGGTGTGTGACGAACTGCAGAAACACAGCTGAGCTATAAAGAGAATCCATCCAACACACTAAGGTTCTTCTGAAATGAGTGTAGGTATCTTCAAATATTGGCCTGCCCTAATGTGATGAGCTAAAGTAATGATAAAAATTCTTAAATAATCATTTCCTGGCTAAAATGCTATGCTTACGCGTCCTCAGAACTACCTGCGTGTGTGACATCTATGGCCTTTGAAAACCTACCGCAGCTTACATTCGCCAGAGGAATGAAAAACCAGGATGGAAATTAAAACGTAAGTAATTAAACAAACAAAAGATTCTCCATCAATTTCACACCTGTTGAAATTACCCTGTGCTGTTTTAAACTACACACATTCAAAAAGATAATTTGTAACATACAAAGTCTAACGCACGCTGAAAATAAATTTTAAAACAAGCTTAGATACTGGCTTACAAAGCAACTGTTATCATGATCACAAGCAGTGAGACTTCTGTGACTAAATTTTTGCTAAGAAGATACATCTGTTTGTGTTGCCTATAACCTGTCTAGATTAAGAAAGCTCCAGTACTTAAAATAGATTGCAGAAATGCTTCCTGCACCTGTACAACACTATTCTGATACACTGTCATGAGTAACCAGCTGTTCATACCATGATGATACAGTTAAAATGGAACCAATAATCTTCCCCTGCAACATTCCTATCCTTCAGGTCCATAGCCTGGAAGCTGAGGTATAATCCAAGTACAGGAGTTAAGTTTCCAAGATTTCAGGCCATACAATGAGATGGCCCCTAATTATTTCCACTTTTCCTATACGATACCAGCAAGACTTATTTTTTAACCATGCACCCGAAAGTATCTTCCTCCTACATCATGTTGCATCTTTAGTAATGCAACTTTATTCTCCTATTTTTGGCTTTTGTAAGTGCAATCTCTCCACCTTTTAAGTTTATTTGAAATGCAATACTACAAAAACATTTTCCTCATTCATTGCTTTGATTCTAGTTTTGTGTGTTCTTCCTTCTTCCTGATGAACCGTGTAATGAACAACCTACTTGCTCTCCATTTCGAGGCTCTCTGTGGCCTATTCTAGCCCTACCTCTTAAGTCTGAACCACTGCTCCATACAAATTCCCAGTTGTCAAAATATAAGGAAGAAAATACGAGTGTTTGTCTAGCACTTCAGGCAGGAAACAAGCTGTCTGTGAAAATCCTCAGGGTGACAATGCTGCCCTCCTTTAAATAAGCCCTCCAAGTCGGATGCCTATGAATCACTCTCCGATGCGGAGATAGGCAGGGTACTTGAACTTGTTCTTTTGCTCACAGCATTCTCACAGCTCCCTGTGCTTTCCCAATACATTTCTTACACGCTGTCTTATCTTTACATTTAAATTAAGAAATGGTTTGTGCAGAAGCAATCTTAGCTTTTGCATTTGTACTGTATATAGTATAATGGTGCCCTGGCCTCTAGGCACATTTACAATATAAATAATAAAAATGAACTGTTCACCTAAGATTAAGTCTCCTGGCAATGCTATTCCTGAAGCTGTATCCTTCAAACAATGACAAAGAACCGTTCTAGCATCATGCTCTACTATCAGTAACACTCAGGTGCTCTTGCCACTGATTCCCAGTTCATCACCTATAGGAAACCTCAACTGTTCCCCATACACACCTGTGCCCACAGCACCACCGGATTTCTTACCGGTAACCAGGTAAAACGCACGATGACAGAGACCTGCGCAGAGCCATCCTGTGAAGAACCCTCTGCTCCCTTACCATAAGCCTACTTCTGGGAATAGTCGAGAATCCTTGGCATCTCATAGAAGCAGATTCTAGGCAGTTTTCCATCTGTCTGCTTAAACTCATCAAATTTGCTTAAAAACATGGCCCTCGAAAAGGTAAAACGCCAACCTACAGCGTTCACCAATATGGTATTGTTCTTTAATGGAGGCATCCATAACCGAGGAATTACTCTGGCTTTGCCGGTTTAATGTGGGGCTCTTCGCTTTATCGTTACTTAGACTGAACATTCAGTGGAACATTTTCTATAATGGGATAAAGCAGTTGAACAATTTGACTGGCTAATAGTGATTGAGACATGTGATTACAGTACAGAAAATGGTCTGACATATGCTCTTTTATCTAGTTTACATGAGGCACGTTAATCCAACTGGAAAGCACAGAAGACAGGACCAAGCAGTCATAAGAAATTAAAAAAAAAAAAAACTTATTTTATGTCTGCATTTGCTCAGCTAATTGTAATCAGTATTTTGCAAATAGCAAAACTTAGAAAATAAAACCATTTTCTCCCCAAAATGGATGCAACTAAAAAAGACCAGTCTATAACCACTCTGTGAAAGTTAGAAAATAACTATTTTTGACAAAATAGTCATAACGCATTTACCAACATCGCAGGTTTTCCATAAAGGTGCGGAAGGACACTTAGCACCACACCACACAGAAACAATCACAGTGTGAAGAAAGAGAGTATTGATTCATTTTCGTTTTGTCTCAGCTAATTTCATTTCCAGCTCTTACACAAACGCTTACAGTCTTAAGTACATATTTTTACAGAAAATATAATTTCCTCCAAAACTAGTCAACGATATTCCCAGGACACCAAAACCCTAGCTGAGAAAAAGGGATTAGCGCTTTAGCACCCACTTTTCGTCATGAGCGTGTACACAACCTCAGACTGGCCTACAAGGTATGTTAATTTTCACAAATAACGCTGTTCTGCTTTTTGTGCAGACTGGTACATTTCAGCTGTATTTGCATTTTTCTTCCTAAAACAACTTCTAAAATAAAAATATTCAAAGGTTTCCTATGCGAGGTTTGGATTCTGTTTGTAGAAACAAACCCAAAGTACATAAACCTTAGCATAAAGGAGATGAACCTAAGAACTTCACGGTGTGTCTATGTCTGCCGACTACTTTCAACTGTCTCTGTATGAAAATTTGTATCAAGCGAATACACAAGATAATTGAAAGAGGGCTCTGCAAACAATGCATCTCCAGCAGAAACAGAGGTGAACATCAAAATCTTTGAAGGGAAACGTTCATCAGCAACAGCAACAAAAACCCCATGTATTCCAAACTAATGATAGTTCTGTCCTGGGATATTTATGTAACATATATTTGTAAAAACAAACTATAATAGAGGAAAACATAAGCTTTGCATGCGTTTAGGTCCAGCCCAGCAGAATCCCTTGCTAGTGTTTTAGATCTCCGCTGTGACATTATGGTTGGACTCCATCATCTTAAAGGTCTTTTCCAACCGAAATGATTCTGAATCAGAAACTCACGGTGAGGTCTGGGGTGGGCGTTTAGCAAAGCACCAGCAACTCACCTGGTTAAAGATACTCAAGGGGTGTCAAACTGAAAACGTCCCTTCAAAACAAAGGGAAACAAACTCTGGAACCCCGAGGCTCCAACAGACTCGACAGCGCGGAGGCTGTTCTGCTAACAATCATCCCGTTTCTTCTCAAAACGTGCTCGCCCAGCTTTGCCCTATTGCTGCTGCCATCAGGTATGTCATGGCAGGCTCCATCCAACCTCAAAATAACCCGCGGGGAGCGCGGCCACCAGGCCTCTCCGAGCCCAGCCTCGGCACCTCACGTCTCTCAGCGGCGCAGCGGCCATGCCCGCCGGTCCGCCCGGCTCCCTCAGCGGGGAGGCGGTCGTTGGCACGGCGGGCTCCCCGCACCGCGCTGCGGGAACTTGTGCGGGCGCGCCCGGGGCTGAGGGGAGGGGAGCGGCGCGGCCCCCTCAGAAGCGGCTCTCCGGGAGGGGGGGCGCTGGGAGCAGCGGCACGCCGCAGCCGTGGGGCCAACGAACGCCCGCGCCCCCGGCGGGGAGAGGCCGCGGTGAAGGGAAATCTGCCGGAGCGGACGAAGAGGCACCCCCCGCCACCCCACCCCCGCCGCCTTGTGTTTGTTGTGCTTCGGCACTGTCCCGCCGGCGCGTCCCTCCGTGAGAGGCTGCCGCCTGACAGCTCCCCCGGCGCCGCCAGCCGCTCCCCACCTCCGAGCCCACGGCCGGGCTGGCGGCGAGGAAACTCCTGCCTCAACTTTGCGTGTGCGCCTCCGCACCCGCCTGTGTGGGAGCGGGGCGGGGGCGGGGGGTAATGTTCTTCTCGCCGCCCGCCGAGAACCGTCTTTTCTTTCCCAAAAAGAGGAGGGGGGATAGAAAGGGAAAGCGACGAGGAACTACTGTCAAGCACAAGGAGTAGCCAGACGACGCTGAAGGCAGCCGAGCGTCCTGGAGGAGAGGAGACCCAAAAAGACCAAGGGGGAAG
This sequence comes from Bucorvus abyssinicus, assembly GCA_009769605.1. Classification (NCBI taxonomy): domain Eukaryota; kingdom Metazoa; phylum Chordata; class Aves; order Bucerotiformes; family Bucorvidae; genus Bucorvus; species Bucorvus abyssinicus. Next base: position 8,213,877 of record CM020028.1, on the reverse strand, counting down.
GTGCAAAGGCAAGGAAAAAAAGGAGGAAGAGGGTGAAGGGGGACGAGCTAAAGAGAAACTCCGAAGACGGAGGAGAAGGAACAGTGAAAGAAAAGTGGGAAAGGGAGAGCAGGCGGAGGAAGACAAAGGTGAAAAAGGAGGAGGAGGAGGGGAAAGTGCAAAGGGGAGAGGAGGAGAAGAAAGAAGGGCCCTTCTCAAAATGGCATTAGGCAGGAGGGAGGGGGCGACGAGCAGCGAGTCTCCGCTGACAGCTCTGCCTGCGCCTGGCCGCCTGCCCCCTGCCCCTCTCTGCCTCGCACACACAAACGCTGAACTTACTTCTTTCTGGCTCTCTGGAAAGGGGAAGCGCCATCTTTGCGAGGCCGGCCCCTAGGTCTTTTGTCTGTGGCTGCTGCTGCTGCTGCTGGGGGGGGAGCTCCAGGCTCGGGGGGCTGCTGCTGCTGCTGAGGCGGCTCCACCACCGCCACCACCAGACTCTTGTCCTCCGTTGACATCCTAGTCAGCAGGACGAGAGAGACACATGGATGATGATGATGAGGATGAAGATGAGGATGGTGATGGGGATCCCGATGCTCCTCCTGCTCCCGCGGCTCCTCTCCTCCTCACCTCCGCCTCCTCCACCTCCGCCTCGCATTGCTGGCCTCAGCCGCCGCCGACCAGCACAGGTAGCAGGGGGAGCAGCATGGGGAGAGCAGGAGGAGGAGGGAAGGGGGGGGGGGGGGCGAAGAGAAAGAGCGCAGAGGAAGGAAGGGTCTCACACACAGTAACACCCCCTCCCCGGCTCGGCGGGGTCTGTCGGGGCTGGGGGAGGTGGCGGGCGAGGTGAAGAGAGCGAGCGAGAGGCGGCTGATCCCGCCGCTGGGCGCCCCCCCCCCCCCCTCAGAGGCCCCGGGAGCTGGCGGCGGCTCCGGCTCCTGCGCTGCCCGGCTGCGGCGGCCGCCGCTTCATTGTACACTGGCCCTGCGCCCTCCCCCCGCGCAGAGCCCCCGGGGGCGGAGGAGGAGCAGGCGGCGGCGGAGGCGGTAGGGGCCGAGGCCGAGCGGAGGAAGTTTTGACAGCTCCAGCTGTTGTGTGTGTCGAGGGCTGAGTCCGGCCGGGCTCCGCGTCCCCTTCCCAGCCGGGCCGGGAGCAGGAAGTTTAACTTTGGGGAAAGAAGGAGGAGGAAGGGTGAAAAAGGGGGAGGAGGAAGGGGGAGGAGGAGGCTCCCTCCCCGCGGGGTGGAGAAGGGATCCCGGCGCTGCCCTCGTGTGTAACCTCCCCCCCCTCCACCACCCGCCTCCCTTCCCCCCCTGCCAGTGCGACACATAGACACAGAACCCGCCCTCCCGCCGCCCTCCTCCCCCTGCCGCGGCCCCACACTGCGCCTGCCCGGCCCTCCCGCCCATCGCCCGTCCCACGGCGCAGACACCCATCCGCCGCCGACACTGACCTCACGGGCTGGCTGCCGCGGCGGGCAGTGGGGAAAGCGCGGAGCGGGGTCGGGACGGGACGCGGCGCCGCGGGGCGCTCCGCGCACCCACCCAACCCGCACCGCGCCCCGCAGGGACCAGCAGCCCGCTCGCTCCCCCACCCTCTCCCCGCCCTTTTTTTTTTTAATTTATTTTCCCCACTGCCCTGTGGAAAAGAAAAAAGGCGGAAAAAAAAAAAAAGCTCCATCTGGATGAAAGTGGCCTCTTTGCAGCAGGGTGCCCCCGGCCCGTCCCCGCACATGAGCTGAGCTCCCCAGGACAGCGGCTCGGGGCGCAGTGCATGGTGCCCGTGCCGGGGGCTCTCGCTCCTCCGTAGAGCCAGCTCCCGGCTGGCTGCAGCCTGGAGGCGGGGGGAGCCCCCTCGTTCCCCCCGCCGTGCGTCTACGGCTCGCGGCGGGGAGGGGGAGAAGGCAGCGGGCGGCTCGGAGTCGCGGCGGCCCCAGGGGAGGGGAGGGAGGGACCAGAGTTCAGCGCTGTGTGCAAGGGAGACAAAGTCTGGGGAGTGTGGCCGCTTTCCAGCAGCTCCGGCTGGAACAGCTGCGGCCGCTCGGGGCGGCGGGGGGGCCTCCCCCGGGCAGGGGCCTAGCTGGCTGCCTGCCCGCCCGGCTGCGCCGCGGCTCGGGGCGGGGCTGAGCCTCATTACACGGGATTTAACGTGTCCCGGAGGGCAGGGGGGACTCCGGCTCCGAAGGGGAGGGGGAGCGCTACGGCCTCGCAGCCCGAGAAAAGTCCAGCCACGGGGCGAGGAGGCGGGCCGCGCCCCCGGACTTTCCTCCCGGGCCCTGCCCTGGCGCTGCACCGCCGCCCGGGGCGGGAGCGGCAGCAAGGCGGACCGGAGCGGGCCGGGCCGGACCGGACCCTCCGGCGGGCAGGAGGCCGCGCCGCTGCCCGCCGAGGGCCCCCCACCGCTGCGCCTCCGCACTGGGCGCCACCCTGAGGGCCCCCCCGAGGGGGCCTCCCGCATCCTTCCCTTCCTCCCTCTCTCCCTCCTTCCTTCTCTGCTTGCCGAGGCCGGCAGCGCCGCGGGGCCCCTCGCCCCAGACCCAGGCGTCCCTCCCTCCTGCTGCCCGGAGCTGGAGCAGCGTGTGCGGAGGCGGTAATCTGGTGCAAGGATGCTGATTCACTAAATGGGTCGTATGGGCAGGAAAGAAGCGAACCCCGCTGCCCTGCAGCGTGTTAGAGGTGACGGGCGTGTTTGAGAACTTCGCCGGACTTAAAAATCGTGCGGAGCGATGCCTCCAAGCTTCCGAACGCGTACAAATACATCTCGAGAGCCCTGCATCGAGTGTTTTTCCCTTGTCATTTAGGTTTCTGTTCTGTGTTTGAATCCCAGTTGTTAAAATGGCCTAGGGTAGCACACAGGTAGGATAAGGGAGGGGGGGAGGAGCTAATGATAGTCACTTTTTTTGACGTAAAAATAAGCACAAATCAATCCAAACCTTTACACTGTTATTCCCAAATTTTTCATTTGTCAACTTCAGGAATACCGAATTAAATGGCATGCTGTGGCAAATACGACTTTTGCTGGCCTATTTTCTTGAGAACCATTCCATAACAAAAAAGCCTTCATTGGTTCATTTCCTAGGTTTGTGAGTAATTAAATTAGACCTTTGTGACATGTTCATTTCTATATGTGTAGATAGATAGAGGTAAAAAATTTATCCCCATTACATACATACTCATATACATATATATATATAATTACATACATATATATATATAAAATTATATAAACCCATCCCTTTCACTCAGCCATGTGAGGACAACAGCTGGATTGTTGATGGTGACTTTCTTGGCCCTGGAAATGTCCTGGTACTGAAAATGTACTCATTTCTGCTGAATTAAAATATATATCCTGAGCTAAATGTTTGTATTACCAAGTCTGCAAATGGCAACGTAGGCATCCTGCTCCTGTGACCTCAGGTACGGGAACTTAATCTGTTTGCCTGTTGTCTAACACAGAAGCAAGTGCCTTTGCATTTTGTTACCACAGGCAGGTTAGCATGATGGAACTGAAAACATTCACTGCTCTGTGGGCCCAGATTTGGGTGGAGTAGAGAGAAAAAAAGCAGGGAAGGGGAGGGAGAGGGAAGTAAAAGGCCACAGCCTCTGCACAGTGGGATCACTGGTGTGGCGTTTGCTAGAGTTGCCAGGGTGCCATCTGGTCTGCTAAAAAAAATGGCCATCTCCTGAAACACTGGCTGTGCGTGCGTGGCTCTACCGCGCATGCACAATGGCCTGGGTGAGTCTAGGATGTGTCAGAGCTACTGTGCATGTGCAAATTGATTGGGGCTGAGACACGTGAGCAGGCTGTGGGCTCAGATCAACGGCTAGGTGTGTGGGGAATATCTGTCATAGCCCACGACAGAGACACGATCAGTGAAATCACTAGATCCGCTTGGCCATGCATGGTTCTTCTGGTCCTCCACGTAAATGTTGTTTCATGCCTTTAGATCACCTGTGAGTGGTTGAGCTTTGGCCTTTGTCTCTTAGGCAAGAGCAGGTGTGTGGTTTTAACTTTTTCCTCCTTTTTTTTTAAATATTAACTATATCTATATGTAGCTACCCCAATATAAAACCTGAGTGGAGGCAGGACAGAGTTAGCTTTGGTGTAGCATGGTCTGGGACAAGAGGACGTTAAGGGACTTAGGCTCGTTAGTTATACTACTGTGCCGTATCTCGTTATGTGTCCCCACACCGCCGGGCAGGTCTGTTTTGTGAACTGCGGCAGCCATTGCTGTGGTCATCAAAGGTGTGAAGAGCTGGGTAGGACTGAGAGAGACTTGTGAGCAGGAACCCAAAGTGAGATGGAATTGCAGGAAACTGTATTTTCTAGCATTATTTATCACTCTGTGAAGGCAGGGGGACAAGCTAGGAGAAACTGTGTCACCAAATATAAATTCAGGGTAGGAGTGCCTTGTTGATTCAGGAGGTTTGAACAGCTCTGTCAGGAACATTTTTACATTTATACCTGGCCCATGCCAGGCACCTGTTACAACTTATGTCTGTCTGGCAAACGGCCATTTTCACAGCAAAGATGCAGTATTAAATGAACAAGTCCTCTGCTTTACTGAATGTCAAGAGTTCTCCCAGCTCATTGTAAACTAACTCGGGTGAACTGACACACCCAATTTTTTTTTTTTAAACTTTCAAGGGTAGGCAGCTTTGAAACTTTCAGCTAGATTTTCACATTCTAACCTTCCTTAAACATTTCTGTGTTTCTGGAATTGGTTCTGAAATATAAGTGAGACCCTTGCAGAGGTGATTAAACAAGGCACACTAACGGTTTCAACTTCAAACCATCCCAAGTTGTCCCGATATGCTTAATGGCAAAGAGTGATACTTTCATAATAGAACAAGTTGAAGGCGGGACTCGTGTCTTAAATCAGCTCGTTGATGAAAATGATCCTGTTATAGAAATAATGAAAGGAAAATGACAACTGGTATATAAATACTGTTGTACCATTATACAACTAAAGTGGTGTATGAAACAGAAATAATGAGAAAATTATTCCAGGTTCTATCAAGAATGGGATCTAGATTCATTAGTTCCGAATTCTGCCAGTTTAATGATCATTCACTAACAAAAAGTTTCATTTTTGTTCTCTTCGTACACATATTTCCATTGCAGAAACGATCACCAAGTTACCACAAAGTCTTCATTTAAAATACGTCATCAACTTAGTGACATTTTAGATGCTCAGAATATTGAACCACTTTGTCTTTAGCCTTAGCTAAATTGATAACTGATGGTAGTGAACATCTGCTCTGAAAACAGGAGAGATTTTGGTGCCTGTGCACATGCCGTTTGGCTGTGCTTGCTGCAGGAGGAGCAAACCGCAGGAAAATGGTGCAGTGGGCAGTTGAGGGTAGTAACCACATCAGCAGCCCGTCGTAGTTTTTACAGCTGCATTTGTATTCACCCAAGTAGCTCAGAAATAGCTGAATAACTGGAGTTTTTTCAGTATTAAAGACAACAACCCCAAGATAATTTAAAAGAGTTCTAGACAAAGCCTAAATCAAGCGGCAGAATCAGGATTATATCATACAAATACGTGACTCCGAGTTTATTTGTACTGAACTTGGCTGGAATAAAGAAAAGTTAGCGTATGGTAATTGTCACATGCTAACAAATGCATCTAGTCGTAAACTTGAAATGTTTGTTTCTTCTTTCTATTCATTGGTTTTGCTTACTTGTCGTCTTGTAGATCTGTCTTACTTTAGGCAACAGCACAGCCTGGGTGGTGGGTACGACATACCCTTGAGCGGTGGTGACTTTTCCAGCAGCTGGGTGAGATGCTTGTTGCTGCAGATGGTGGGGGATAAGCCTCCTTTCTCCTCCTGAGCAGCATTCCCAGAAAGCCAGGGAATTCCAGTTATCAGGTGCTCCAGAGCGATGGACAGATAGCGTGGAGGTCCAGTCCCCCTGAAACTCATCCAGCTGCTCTCTTTGGAGGCAGTGCAGTGCAGAGTCTATGAGGAAAAACATTTCATTCTAGTTCTTGTTTTCTCACCTACTCCCCACTGTGAAATACCCTGATTTACATTCTACAGCAGCTACTCCCCACACAAACTAATCCAGAGGTTCTATGAACATGGGCTCGTACAGTCCAGGCTCCCCATCCCCTGCCTGCTTTAACTTGATTAGTTTAGTGTGTGTTAAAGGCAGCCTTGCCCAGGCTGTGATATATGTGCTAACCTCACACCTTTACACCTCAGTCTCACCAAAGCCTAAGGCCTTTCATCATATTAAGCTCCTTTGACTGGGCTGATGTGACTGAGAAACACACCTTTTTTATCCATTAAGACAGGGCCAAAAATGTTAAGTGCTCAAGATGCAAGCCCCTAGGGCTTGTCTATATATCGAGTTATTACACGTGGAAGCTTTTATCTTCCTAAGAAAATGTTCTTTTTGTGCACGCCAAAGTGTGAATTTAAAACTAGTGGTTAGCGTATAACCCTCACACAGACTCACTGATTCTGTCATCTTCTGGCTCTTTTTTTTTTTTTTTTTTTTTTTCAGATTAACCCTAACTTCTTTAATTCATTTAAATGAACTCAGAAAAGTTACTCATATTGGCGTGAGTTTGTCCGCATGAGGAATTATACTTGCCTGGCTCCAGTAGTATTATTAATAATACCTTCCTATGTGGAGAAGCTTTGTCTGTTAAGAATGTTCTTTTTGCATTTAATAAGAGCATCGCTTTTTTGATTTTGACAAGTGGTAGCTCATGCATTATACTGAAATTCATTAAGTTATTCCACACCAAGGCCATGATCCTGCAGATGCTGAATTAGGCAGGTAAGTAACTAAATGCATAGTTTCACTGAAGCCAACTACCCACAGAATAAAGTTTGACCTGTGTTTAAGCATTTGCAGAAATACTTAAACTCTTTCTAAACTAGCAATTGATATAATTTATTCTTATAAGGAACAACGGACTGTGCCGTGTTATGTGGTACTTTGTTAGCAGCACATGAAGTCATGTAAAGCATCCACAAGTTACTTGGGAACTTCCGTCCTATTCTTTGTGACTTGCCTAATTCGTTCCAATTGCTGTCTTGTTTACAACCTTATGAAACTGTAATTTTATATACTTTAATATTCTGAGGTTTAGTTTTGACGTACATGTGGTGATGGGCAGCAGAGAAATAATCTTCTATGACATATTACTAGTTGTGTGATTTTTTACCCAGATGGGTGGAATGCTAATAGTTTGAGTAAAATCAGATCAGTATCTGAAACCAGGACATGCTAAGCGCTGGCTGCACTGCAGATACATGTAAGCCAGGGAAAAAACCCACAGCCAGAAGCAAGCACACAGGGCAGTATCCGGCCACTTTGTGTGCACCTCTGGGGAAGGGCAACAGGCTGGTGTGAAGTTGGGACGTCATCATGCAGAAAGTTAAGTAAATATTTGCTGTTTGCTGGAGTGATGCAGTACACTCTGATTACTTAACAGAAGTAATACAAACCTGGCCATGAAACAGGGGAGAGGATTTGTGTGCATTTTGAGTAGGGCTATGTTTTCATTCTGTGTTTAGTTCAGCACCCAGTACACAGGGGTCCTGGTTCCTTATAACAGATGATAACAGGAACTTAGATATTAGTAGAAATAACCTTGTCATGTATTGCCAGTTTTGTGAGGACATAATCTCCGTCCCAGATGAGATGGTCTCACTTTTCATGGAGTTGTTGTAATGTGGGAGAGGCAGGTGCTTTGGGTCGTAGTCAGGTAAATAATAGGAGCCCGGTCCTGTTTGCAGTGTTTACGTCAATAAAACTACATGTCAGAGTAAGAAGGGCAGAATTTGGCCTTTGGTTTTTGAAGTTAATTGCAGACAATTAATGGGGACATGTCACCTACATGAGGTCTGGCCAGAATTCAGTCCTTCTTTAGTAACTAATTTTTTAAACCAATTAGCTACATAGGCATCTGGAAACAATAGTAGAGCCTCCACAGTCAAAACAATACCAAGATTCTAAATTACATATATAATACAGGCTGTGCATGTGTTTTCTGCCTGAGAACAATATTATATTTCAGTCTCAAGCAAAAATTTTCTCCAAGCCATAGCCCCTCAACAAAAACACTTTTTAATGAAAGTCCTGACACCACCTTAATTACAGTGCAGCAAACATTACCAACGTAATCCCATTTCATCCTTAGGCAAGGAGAGCATCGCTGGGGGCCTGCCTGCCTTTCTTTGCGAGTGACCAGTTTTGCAAACAGCCTTTTCCTCAGTGCATTATTTTATTTAACCTCTACTGCGCTGCCCGGGGAAAGATGCGTGGGGATCTGCTCGTGCTTATCTCCCCACGCTCCTTGCAGCCCTCCAGGCACTCCCTGCAGCCCTGGACCCGGAGAATCAAACAGCACCCAGGGATACCCAGCCTGCAGCCAGATGTTTAGCATCACCACAGCCCCTCTGCCTGTCTCCCGTGGCAGCCCAGCAGGAGCCAAAAATTAAGGTTCAACCCCTTTGTACCACAAGGGTTTCACCCTGACTCTTTCCAGCAGTCCCTAAGCTGGCTGCATTGTGTATGCCAGTGCCCAGAGACAATCCCCTTTGTTGCTGGCCTTCCCCACTTGAGAAAAGTCCTTGCTTTGGATCCAGTAATGCAGGGGGCATCAGCTCTCCTAGTGGCAGTCCAGAGCCAGGTGGGTGAGGATGGAGCTCTTTGACAGGAAAGGCTGCAGGCACGCTTGAGCAGTCGGCAGTGTGCCCAGCAGTAATGCGTTCATTTGAAGCAGCCTTGCAGTTATCTCCAGGCTTTCGCGGTGTTTGGAAGGGTAAGTAAAGCGTGATTAGTTTCTCACTACCATATTGATTCAGTGAGCAGATTTTGTATGTGGACTGTGATACTGACAGGACAAATTTGCAAGGCTATTTGAAGCTGGGATCTTTTCCTACCAGAAACATGGGGAGATATAGATGTACATACATAAACACAAGAGTATACTTGTCGTTCTTACATTTTTTCCTCCTGCCTTCATAAATGAAAGTAATAAATCTGTATGGTCAAAAGAGCTAGAATAATCATATATCACATATATATCATATATCATATATCACGTATATATATATCATATATCACATATATATCATATATCACATACTTGATCTGAAAATCCTGATTAAGGCTGGAGAGAAATTAAACATAAGGTTTCTTGTCCTCTCTACAACTTCGTCAAGTACAGTACAGTCTTCTGTTATGGAACTCCTACAATTCTTATGTACATAGGAAAATAATGCAGCTGAGATACTTTCCCTAAAAACAAGCAAAAGCCCTGTTTCTGCTGGGAGAACATTTCTCTGATGCTGTTCCTTTCTATTTAGGTTCTCATATGGTGTTAATCACCATGGTATCTTACAGCTTTATAAAAATATAGTGCACCATATGTGATAAATCGTTAATATTAAGAATGAAGATGCTGGATAAAAATAAAAATCTAAAGCAGTAATGGACATACCCAGACAAACAGCCTGAGTAAAAGAAGCATGTGTATGAATACAGAAGATGGGGTCAAAATCATTCCTCAGGTGATAATATTGCATCCCGTCACTCCATGTGGGTGTGAATGGCATACTCGCTCCTTCCTGCCTAACCTGTGCTGCAGCACACTAAGGCACAGGGGTGACGTGCAAGCTGTATCCTATTCCCTACCTTGTACTGCAGAAGAGTGCCTGTCTTGCAGTGTTCAAGGTCATCAGTCAAAAGAAGATAGTTTGCCAATGAATGCTAAGTAGGCTTGTGCATTTATTGTTAAATAAGTGCACACATAACTCATCATCATGGCTTGGCTTCGCGGACGAAGATTTGGGAAGGGCTTTGCCCACGCTTATTGCAAGCGCGCTGATGGCTGAAAAGACCAATGCGGGATAGGCAGGACCGGTTGCAAAGAGCACACCGGAGGGTCTCCTTGGGTGGTATTGCCGTTTCGTCCCTTGCCTGTCGCTACAGGGCTTTGCAAACATGAGTACACCCTTCAAGCCTGCGCGGTGGATTTTTTAGGTGAGGCGCAGCGTGCGCGAGACTGGCCCCACCCTTTACACCTGAGGTTCATCTGCCAGGGCCTAGCGAGCTTGGACGGTGACAGCGAAGTCCTCAGGTCGTAGGTTTGGTTAGAGTATCCTTCTCTTGGATGGCCTTACAGGGCTAAACGAGCTCCATCTGCCCGGGTTTGGAGTTAGAGTTGTCCTTCTCCTAGGATGGTTGCCCGAAGGCTAGCAAGCCCATCCTGCCCGTGGACACACTTTGTCTGACCCTTCAGTTGAGACCTGTCTGGCTTGGGAGACCCTACCGGAGGCATATGCCACCACCAGCATAGCTCTCAACTTCACAAGGGCACGCAAGCTCTTTCCCCACGGCAAGGGGGTGCCCGTGAAAGAGGCACACATAACTACACTCCAAGCATAAAGCAAAATGAGGGACTGGGACTTCCACTGGAAAGAATGCACTAGAGTGGTCAAGTTACCCCCCAACTGGTAATCTCAGTTACATATTTTCTCGTATTTTCCATTTCCCACTTAGTTTCAGCCAGATCTGTTTTCTATTTATATTGTGTAAATACATAAATAATTTTTTCTGTTACATCCCTCACTACTAAATTCTTTTTCTTGATGGAACAGCAGAAGTAATTATATTTATAAATTGAATGCCTGTTTTGCTTAAATACCACATCTAATTCCCTTCTCTAAGAGGGATTTTTATAAGTCCTCCAAAAATGTCCTGGCAAGGATCAACCCACTGGTTGGTAATGTGGATCCAGCCTTTAGGGATCAGAACTCAGGATTCTGATCCCTTCAGCCAGCAGGCAGGAGGGCACCACAGAAAAAATCCTCTAGTTTGTTTGAGAGAATGGTGCTGATGTTAAAAATGTGCAGTTATAAAGCACCCCAGAAAGCAAATTCACTGAGAGTTGCTTCCCACCTGTGGATTTTGCTATTCAGCACAGAATTATTTTGGCAACTGGACCATTCTTCATTGTGGATGGCTGTGGGAAGATATTAATCCTGCTCTTCAAGTGAGATATATTCATTGATCTAGTCGACCTGTTCCACCTCTACTGTATCATATTGTGAAAAGAAATCAAATAAATCCCAAGTGAAAGGATGGGTAATCTCGAGTCCTTCTTATCCCCCTTCCACCTTCTTTTTCAGCTGCTTTCAACAGACAAGTTCAGATGTCCCTTGTCAATAGGAGGAGAGCAGAGGGAGACTCTGCATTAAGGGAAGTTCCATTTTTCATCTCTGGGCACTCTTTGAGAAAACCTTAAAATCAGTATCATTGTATGGGGATAGCGGGCCCTAGCCATGAACAGTTCACAGCTTCCTCGATGGATGAAAAAGCAACAGGCCTCCTGGAGCTGATCTGAATGACAGGAGGAGAAAATAATAATTTTCATACTGGATTGTGCTGTCTATATGTGTGTGTGTACCATTTTATTATAGTTTCCATAGTATTTGTTTTGACTAAAGGTTATTCCAGGGTACCTACAAAGCAGTGACATTCTTATTCCTACAGACGTGACAAGCTTGAGGAAGGTTGTAATGGAGCCTTCAAAACCTGTGTCCAGTGTGGTTTGGGAGCTGCAAATGTAGGGGTCTGTGTGGATGAGATGTGGCTGATGTAAGACAAGAGGTCCTTGGCTTCAGTGAACAGGGTGCCTAAACCTCTAGAGTCTCACAGGGTTTGATACAGGACCCTGTAGCATGGTTAGCATTTCCGTGGGTACCAGTTCCTCAGCTGCTGGAGCTTCCATTACCGAGTTTCACAGTTCACTGAAACTAAAGTATGAATCAGCAGTAGCAAACATACACTGAAGCTCAGCAGCTCCCAGTCTAGTATCTTTAACGTAAATCAGTTTAAATTAACAGGGAGGTTTAATAGTCGGATCAGTGACTCAGCAGACATTTGCATCTGCCATCTCTGCAGGAAGAGGTCCTCCGCTGGCAAGGGAGGGCAGGGAAGTCACATCTTCAGCCACTGCAGAGAAATCCGTGAGGGTGGTGAGCACCAGTCCCAGGAGTGCCCGTGGTGCGGTGGCCTAGTTTATGCAGATGTTCTGAACCAGCCAGCTCGTGTGCTGCTAACAGTGTGGTTCCAGCAGTGCCAGCTACAGGATCCATCAGAATGGCTATGCTGCTGGGTGGTTAGCCCCGGCACTCTGTGGCTCTGTTGCTCTGTCTGTCAGTAAGTCTGACTTAGCTCCTTTCTAGCTCTGGCTACATGAGCTGCAGCCTCTGAAGTTCAGAGAAACCCAAGTCCGTTTCGCAATTCACTGTACATTCAGTCAGAGGCCTCTCAGAAGTCTTGTCTTTCCTTTTCCCTGTGTACTTCTCCTAAGGGTTCATGTTTATTTAAGATTTAACTTTATGAGCAGTTTTCCTTTATCTCAGTATACACAGTACACATTCGGTCTGTTCCCTCAGCTTTTGCATTCAGCTGGTTTGACCCATCTAACATTGCTGATTTGCCGGTATAATTTAGCTTGTCTGAAAAGAAGGAAGATTGATGTTGGCTGAAATAAAATTCTGAGATGCCTATGGAGTTTTATTGCCCTAGATTTTTGGATTGCTATTTAGTTTAAAAAGTGGGCAGAACTCTGACTTTAAATTTTCAGGAATGCCTACATTATGTCAGCATTACAAATTCTTTGAGTCAAGTCGTTGTGGCTAGCCGGTCTTGTCCTCTGTCTCTGGGATAAGAGTTTAAATCCAGAAGGCTAACCTCAATGGTCCCCCAAGAAAGCAGGCAGAGATGACAATGCATTTCCTTCTTTGACCTCTGTAGTTGAGTTTTATAGAAAGATAAAATACATCAAATTAGACCAAATGCCAAATCACCTGCATGAGAATGAAAGGGTCAAATCCTGTTCCTGTAGCGATGTGTAGAACTAAAATGTACTGAAACGTATTTTTAAAACTACTTTCTCTTTAAAAATTGTTTTTCTATTAACTTCAGGCTATGAACTATAAAAGTCTCCCATGCTTGTGAGTTCCAAATGGTTACGTATCACATCAGAGCAAACTTGAGGTTATTTGGATTTCTAAATTCTGCACTTCTGTATTGCACGTTTGTGCATATATTACCTGTCTTGAATTTTTTGAGGTTGTAATGTTGGGGGGGGGGGGGGATAATTACAGTATTTCTTTATATAACTCCAGTTTAACATAGTTTCTTTGGGGAGAATTCGTTGTTCAATGTAGACTTTCAATACAGGAGGGGAGGAGGAAGATCCTCCCCTTCATTAACTTCTGCCTTTGTCTCCTGACCTAGTGCTGATACTAGTTCAGAGAGCAGAGTTACAGCTTCATGTGAGTGCTACCAATATTGTGGCTAAAAGGGTGGGCAAAACGTGCCTTGTAGAGGGCCTGGGCAGCCCTGCTGCCCTCACACTGAGCGCAGAGCCAGGGCTCAGTGATGCAGCGAGAGAGACAGGTCTGCTCCTGCTGGGACAGTGCTGGGCTGAATCACTTCTGCTGTGGCAAGGGCCACGCTGCAGACCCTCAGCACCTCCTCTCGGTTCACACAGGGGTTGTGTTTCTCCTTCCAATTAGCAGAATAATTATCCATGAACATGAACTGCAGAACTCAGTCCCACCCAGATGGGATTGGAGCCTGTTTAATGAGTGGAAGATAAATAATACCAGCATTACATCATATAAAAAACTTTGGCTTGTCAGTATGAAATTCATTTGCATGCTCTACTTGTACCACTGGAGCTCTGCAAAGCAGCTGAAGTGAACTGGTCGTTGGACCAGGCTTAACTCCTATTTTAAAGCACAGGGTTATCATGATAGAGCAGGAGCATTCATTGTGCTGGAGCTGCCTCCTAGCTGGCCGCTGTGCAGCCCTGGCATTTTTCAGATAAGTGACAGATCAGACCAATGACAGGTGGGTGACCAAGAAACCTACCAATGCGACCCTTTGCTTGGACTGGTGGGTGAGTACACAATTCCCTCTGACTGGAGGATTTCAAACAATAAAAGCACAGCATGGAAACTAACTAATAGTGGAGGGACAGCTGACCACTTTGTCACCACTGCCACTTTGGCATTACTTAAGACTGACCTGAATTCTTGATCTGGACAGTCTGTTGATCTGTAGTCGTAGTGGTCTGTTAATTACTTGTCTTAATTACAGCTAATTTATTCTAGTGAAAGGTTTAACTATATGTAAATTCATAAGTTTCCATGTTATTCTTCACTGAGATAATTTTGAGGCATAAAAGATACAGCAAGCAATGCTGTATAAAAAATACAGCAAGCAATGCCTTATAACAACCCATTTCACAAAGAACGTGGAGCTTTACTGGAAATTCTCCATACAATATTCTTCACTCGGGCAGTAAATGTCATAGCTGTGAGAAACATCCTGTATTCTTCACACACACACCACAGGGGATTGGAATCCCTCTCAATACCATTTCAGCCATGCACTTGTGACCTGTGCTTCCATAATACCTTTTTGCTGTGATATTAGCACCAGGTGTACCATCGGTACACCTACCTTTTCATGTTATCTCAGATAGAAAGATGCAGTTAGCAAATGTCATCAGGTGTTAATGCAGAAGTGACCTCTTAATGTCATGCACAGATACACGAAGAAAGAACTGCCACTGAAAACTTCTGATTAAAGATAAAAGTAGACAGCCTGTAAAAACATTAAGATAAAAAGTAAATCCATGTGCCCTGAGTTTCCCCTGCTATCCCACCTCCTACTCTAAATTGATGTTGTCAGCACTCATGATTTTATCACAGGTCGTGTGATGTTTGATGTTTCACTTACACTCCAGCTACTAGAGTTGTGTAATGAGGTTAGAAACTCAGCTTTCCTCTTTCTTTAATTTAAAGTAAGTTTCTAGTCCTAATGGTTAGAGCACAAAGCTTGCAAATGTGACCCAGGTGCACCCTAACGGCTCAAAAAACAGAAAGCAAAGTAAAAAGAGCTCCACATTTATCTTTTTACAGAGTCTTATGCTTTTGAGGGTCAAATTGTAGTTCTTGAACATTTGGAGCTGGCACTAGTTGCTTGGAAAAAAAGTGCCTGAACAAAGTACCACAATATGTTGCATTTTCCAGGAAAGCATAGTAATCATGATACCAACAGTGATAATTCTCTTTTCAGCCATGCACATTTTCCTGTTTACTTTGTTATGCAGCTTCTCAGGGTTCAGCCCCAGGCTGACTGGGCTGGAGGGGATCGTACTGATGCATAACCCTATTGCTTGATGTTGCAGGACTCATACTGCTTGCTTTTGCTAACATAGAGGAAAGGTTTTGTAGTGCTCCTTAGCCCCCTGGCACCTCTGTCCTTAACAGCTGTAAAGCCAGGAATGTTCTAACCTCCAGTCTCAGAAGGTGATCTGCCTTTTGTAAAGGTCCAGCAAGAAACTATGGAATACCCCACCCCCGCCAATCCAGCAACTAAGGGGACAAACCAATGAAGCAAATGCAGATATGTAAATGCAATAACATTGAAAATGGTTGACAGAAGGAGCCCAAAATGTACCATGAGCAGGTTTTGATGTACTGAACAAAAATACTTATTTGTTGGTTTTGGAAAACCGAGCTCCTGACAGCAACAACGCAGATCAAAAGTTGGCACAATATTTAAATGGAGTTCCAAATTATCAAAGACTTAACAGTGTACCACTGAAAATATGTATTATACCTAGAACTGAAGAGGTATCCAAAGCAGCGAGCGGAGCCTGAGCGTTGTATGGGGACATTGGTCAAAACTTCTCTGCAGTCCAAAGACTGGTGGTCCCAAAGGTCCCTCTCTGCTTGCCCTAAATTGTTGTGTAATCCATTCTGGAGGTGGCAAAATTACAAATAATCTCAGCAAAGTCTAATTGCAAACAAGGGGTGGAAGTCTCTGAGACCCAGCTTCTGTGTGAGTAAACAGAATACACCAGGATGTTATGTTTCACAAGTATATGTGTCAAACTAAAATTTTATAATATTTTCAAGTAAGTAGCATTTGAAACTGAACTGAAGAGACTCAACTGATCCTTCACTGACTCTGTTGTTAATTTTGACCTTGAATTCACCAGTAATTTCCATGTCGTAATTTCCATGAGACTGCCACACTGCTTCTAAACTGCTTCCCCTGTAGAAAGCTGAAGAAACCATTATTGAACCTTGATCCCTTTGCGGAGTGTTTCAGAGGGCACTACATTTTTGTGCATCGTGAGCTATTTTATTTAAGGCTATGGACTTTTTTTATCTCTATATTAAAGTACTGTGGAAAATCTTTATCTTGCAAGAGGTATACTCTTCAGCCTTAGGATCTTCTAAATAACTCAGGAAAGTAGATTTAAAATGAATCTCCAGGATATGCAAAACATTGGAAGGGTCTACCTCTTATGTTAGTTTCTGTGAAGAGGAACTACACTGTTCTCCATGCTCCCTCTCTTTCTTTGTAATCTTTTGCAGCTTCTTTCTGACTCTATTATCTCTAAATACTTTCAAATATACCTAAATCATCATCCCTGTAGTGACATGAACTCTTCCTCTCAGCTTTGCAGGCGTCTGCTGCTGTGATACCAAAGGCGGGTGTATTTCTAAAATCTAAAATGAGTAAGGTTTAAAAGATTGTCCTACCTGTATCGTCCCTGCTTTCACTGCTGTCTGTGGCAGGACTTCTGGTGTCTGGCAGGACAATTTAATGGTAGCTGTGGTTGTCTTTTAAATAACAGAAAGTGTATAACCTTCTTGTGGTACGGCTCTGCGTAGATAAAGCTGTGTTCAAGCCATTGATTTGACTTTGAAACTCCACAACATACAAACCAAAATGCCAGGATTGCTGTCCTGTGAGTCTGTCTCCTTTTCTGCCTCACTAAGCATTAATTACTGTGGTCTCGACACTCTGTTCTGCCCTTTTCTCCTCTTTCCCCCTCTCCACTCCCCACTGTCACTCCCAATGGCTGGGGCGTCTTCTCAGTAAAGCAATACACTTCATCTCCCAAGACAGGGCCATCAGCCAACACATTCTGGGCCTAAATTCATCTCATAAATATTGGTACAGGCTTAAATTAATGCAGTCCCTCAGTGAATGTACTAGATTTCAATAGAATTACATGGGGAATTAATTTTCTTGTCTGTAGTCCGAAAAACAATAAAACAGGGAAGTGCTTAGAATCTATGGCTTGGCTTTCCAAACCGCTTGAAAGACCAGTTCTCGCATGTTGCCCATTAATGTAGACTGGAGCAAGACACTGCTGATGTGTGTGTCTTTTCTATACAAGCACATATTAGGCCTTACTGATAAAGACAAAAACACCTCTACTTGGCAACTCCATTGAAAGTCGGCCTGTAGACCTGTATGGTTGGTTGTTGCGTGTTATGGCATGTATTTTACAATGTGTGTGTAATTTTTGCTACATGTGACAACACCTCTTTTCGTATGTTTGTCTCTTTGGATAGTAACAAGAGTTATCATTTCTGTAGCTCTTCACAAAGAAGCGTACCGACAGCATATGCAGGAATTAATGTGACAAGGTCCAGCAGGGTGAATGCAGTTGGTCTGGCATGTGCTGGCGTATGTAATACTTCGTTAACCCTGTGTGCCTTGTGACTGGCTCTAGTACCTAAGCGAAAAGCCAAATATCAGGATGTTCTAGTACAACTGGATGGGAAGTCACACAAGTAAAGAACCCGTGATGAACTTTTCAGCTAAAACTTCATTCCCTTTTCTTTTTCTTATTCCATTCATTCATCTCCCATCCTTTCTGTCTGCATATTATACATTGTTCTCTTACTTTACCATCTTTTCCCCCATTGCCCTGAGCCTTTTCTTTCCCAGATGAAACATCTCTCTTTTTCCTATTCATTGCCCTTAGTAGGTTCTCTCCATATAGTTCATAATTTCTCTCCCTCACTTCCTCCACTCATCCGGACATCGGGGGCAGGAGTGATTGAAGCAATGGTCTCTGAAAGAGCAAACCATTCTCTAGAGTAGTGCTCCTCTCTCTGGAGGAGCACTACGGATCATTACCTTCCTCTCTCTGTTAATGGAGAAACAGAAAATGTGTGAAGTCAGGTGATAACATAGTAAATGTGTAGATGAAAGTCATTTTGCTGCAAGAGTTATCATAAATACAAGGTGCCTGCAGGTATTCCGTCTGAGCAAAGTCTTCCTTGACTCTTAGTATTCTCATTCCATATCTGTGTATAGCTGATGTCTGTAGAAGCACACTGAAAGTCCAGATCTGTGCACTAATTAAATTAATGGGGTTTTAATGTGGAAGATACAGGAAAATATTTTTTATTCTTCCAGAATGGACATCACACAAATTGTAATGATTTGCATGCTGATTGTTTCCATGATAAAACTGAGTCTGCCCAACAGCCTTTTGCTGACTCCTCATGGATTGGTTAGGTCTGTTCTTACAGTGAAAAGTGTTTGAACTGTAGCATTAGCATTTAAAATTATGTTCTAACTGAAAATAGAAGAAAAATAAGAATACAATAGTCGGCACCCCTTATAAAATCTTCCTAGAGGAGTCCAAGGATACTCACCATTGGTCTCAATGGTGTTTTCACACATCCCTGAAAGGAATTCATTAAGCTGGAAAAGCTGGCTAGAAACCAGTCATCCTATAATGTCTTCCATAATTTGCTTCAAGGGACACATTTACAGTCACTCAGCCTTTTTTATAGATCTTGTGCAAGATGAAGGGCTGGGTCACAATTGCAAGACTTTAATAAATAGATGTTTGTTGCATGCTACAACCCAAATAATTTTTCAAGCATCTCAGCACAGTGCAGCCTTTCCAGTATGGACTTTCCCAAGGATATCCAACAAGATGATAGCTGCAGCTTCTGGAATTACAATGATATAGTGACCATTTTGGTTCCAGGTGCTGATCCATTCAGACCTGTGAAAGAAAGAAAACATGCAGCAACTGCAATTTCTACTCTTGATTTTTTTCCAAGGGCTCGAAGATCTCAGCTATTTCTTTTTATCCATATTAACTTCTCTACAGGCTTGTATGGAGACACATTACAATAAAAGGCTCCTCTGATTAACAAAACATCACTGAAACTTTGAATCAGACATGGCCATCAGACATAAGATATGGCCAGATCTCAGGATAACACTGCTTTTCAAAATAGTCCTAAGATCTTCTTTATGAAGTCTGTTTAATTTATGAGAATTGTCTGTTCTTCCCATTCCACCAAATGGAGCTATTGGATTATGATGGTTAGAGAGAAAGGGAACCAAAAGAAAAAAAGAGAGGGATATGTTTTGGGGGTGTGAAGCTCATGGGAGTTTTAGAATAAAGTAGATTTGGCTACTGACCTTCGATTACCAAATAGAAATTCGGTCAGAAACTTTTTATCTGAAGTTAGCCCAAATTAAGAACTGACTCCCTTCCTAATTCTCCTTCTCTTTCTGAGAAAACTGGGCACGTTGGCACTGGACTTTTTTGCTGGACATTTTCCACCTGGTCGCAAGACTGGAAGCTCTGTCTCAGCATGGTGAGCCAGGTAGCCATTGCACAAAGAAACAACGAATGCATTTATATATTGCAACAGAAACAGCCTGACTCACCATATTGATATACAAAGGATCAGATAGAAAACTTTTTATTAGCAGCCAGGAATTTCTTTTGAAAATGCTTCTTTTTCTTTGACATCCCTACATATGGGCTGAAGGATGCTGGTACAGTTCTCTTTCTATCAAAATAGGATATAATGTGTGAGTGTGTTCTAGAAAAGTGTTACCTTTTTTAACAGATTTATAATTTTTTAATGTCAGACCACCACTAAGCTTTCAAGCAATAGCTGCTGGCCAAAATTACATTAGGGAAGTGCACGTTCTGCTCCATTTCCCTCAAGGAAGGGGAGGTAAACACAGGCAATCTGGACTGGGAGGGCCAGAGCAGAGGTAAGGAGGCAGCCAGCTCCCCAGCCTCTTGGCTGTTACTGTACTCTTCTTCCTCGGGTCTCTGCTGGATTGATCCTTGGCAATTTCAAAGGAAGATGACAGGGCCTTTCCTGAAATGATCAGAGCCCTTTGCTTTCATGCCTGTATTCATATTTAAGAAAAATTTGTCTTTTATTCAAGAGAGGTAGCTGGTCCTCAGCTTCCCAGGGCAGTCCTGTTAGGCTCTGTGCAGACAGACACAAGCTTCTTCTGCCCATGCCTTCTCAGCAGACATACTAGTTTGGGCACAGAGCCATGCTAATACAGCTCTGTGGCTCCTAGACAGAGGCTGGCACAAGTCCGGTTGGCTTGGAGTATGGGCAGGGTGAGCTCACATCTGTCTGCACCTGCCTGTGCTGACAGAGTTAAAAATCAGGGTGGAAAAAGAAACAGGAGAAAACTAAACGAGCAGCTCTGAATCCGCCTTGCATTAGCAGTTGGAGTGCTTGAAGTCGGGGGGATGCTGGGGTGCAGCCACACTCAGGGCAGGAGCTGTTGGGCTGGATCTTGCCTCTGCAAGAGAGAGAGGCTCTGAAGCCTGCTTGTTCCACATCGCCTGCAGGAACTCAGCAGGAACAACAGCTCTTGCTGAGTTTCTGCAGGCGGCCCATACACCCATTTCTTCCCAAAATGGCAATACAGAAGTAGCCATACCAAATACCAAAGAAGGGATATTGTATTCTGCTGAATACCAGCTACTCCGAGGAATGGGCAAGACAATGTGATTGTTGCATCCTGAAGGAGAGACAGAGACAGCATCCACAAAAGGGAGAAACAATACTGATGATGAATTAACACTGCTGACAGACATACCTCGTTCATAGGGCTGGTAGATGCTGGTCCTCAATCTGCAGGGAAAAGCAATGCACTGTAAAGGTCAGTGGCATTCTGAAATACTTGTAAAATCCGTGCAGCACAACCTGAAACTATTATTTTCCAGTTAGTCACAGTGCTGCTAATTGCAAGTCAACTTATACCAGGGAAGCTGGGTTAAGGAACTGAGCTCAGGAAAAAAGACCACCTAATTTAGGTCCCCATTAGTCATTGCAGCAGCTGAAATTACGTGACTTGACTCCAGCAGGACAAGCCAGGCCACCTAGGTTAGACATTTAGGCTTCATATGCAGAGAATGACTCAAAAAGGCAATCTGCTTTCCTAGGTTAAGGAGGTGTTGATGGGATGTAGCCAGTGCTAAATGCTGCATTTGCATTCGCTCCCCTTCCCTTCCCTTCCCTTCCCTTCCCTTCCCTTCCCTTCCCTTCCCTTCCCTTCCCTTCCCTTCCCTTCCCTTCCCTTCCCTTCCCTTCCCTTCCCTTCCCTTCCCTTCCCTTCCCTTCCCTTCCCTTCCCTTCCCTTCCCTTCCCTTCCCTTCCCTTCCCTTCCCTTCCCTTCCCTTCCCTTCCCTTCCCTTCCCTTCCCTTCCCTTCCCTTCCCTTCCCTTCCCTTCCCTTCCCTTCCCTTCCCTTCCCTTCCCTTCCCTTCCCTTCCCCAAAGCTCCAGCCTTTGCCTTCAGGCTGCCCCAGGAGCTGCTGTACTTTAGGCTCCTGGCCCTGGAGGAACCTCTTCTGTTGGGTGCCAAACTGAGCTGGGTTCACTCTTTTAAGAAGCAACCAGTGGCACTAGGCTGAGCGGAGCTTACAGTGCACTTTTCCTGCTTCCTGAGCATGTGCCAAAATTGCTATGAAAAAGCTGGGGAGAGATTTCACCTTCTTAATTGTGTTTCTGTTAGTATTTGTTGGTGTTTTCTGAGTATGCCCATCCAGTGATCTTTCAAGTGGTTTGTAGTATTTGGCCTACATCTAGGTTGCAGAAGACCTTAGGTGGGAGACCGACTAGGCTTTCAGGCTGAGCAGAAGGGCCCCTTGGGGATCAGGCAATGATGGTGGTGAGGCAGTGCTCCCTTTGGCGCTCTGGAACTAAGGTGCCTAAATTCTGCCTAAATCCAGATGTTCAGGAGCAGGGATAACACTCTGAGAACCTTTCTAAAAAAGCAGTCAGTACATAACTTGCTGCTTCTGCCCACAGACAGCCTGCATTGTTTGGTTCAGTGGCAGAAGGAAGCGGGGTCAGGTGTTTCTTTTGTGCTCAGTGAAATGATATCTGTGTGCCCAAAAAGCTGGAAGGGATATCTGAGGTCACTGAGTTCAGCCCTTCACTATGGCAGACAAACATGATGTAATCCCTTTCATTACATGAGCAAACTCCTATTCTAAAAGTAGTTAGTTCTGCTTGTTTTCCTTTTTTTCTCCACTCGATTTGTTCTTCCTGCAGTATAGTTATGCCCAACCTTACTTTTGGGTTTTGAGCCTCTGTTTTTTCCAGGCTGGCTTTACCTATTCTACTCTTATGTCTAGCGCTTGTCTCCACATTTTTTGTATTTCCAGTGAGTGAAAATGGAAGATGAAATCCTCAAGAAAAGAATTCAGTATCACTGTATTTGTGCATATTAACTACCCAGTGCACTAGTGCTTGATTAGACAATTTTGAGGTACAGGCAATTGATAATTACATTGGTCACAATACATTTAACTGAACAGCTAAAGTAGCCATTAAGAAGAAAACCCTTCTAGAACAAGAAGAACTTTTATTTTATTAAACAATTTATAATTCAGTCCTATGGTTCTTGAAGATACTTATAGCTAATTATAAAGTAGCTTATTTCACTTAGTGTCACTTTACATTTTACCAGTTGGAAGATCTGCAAAGTGTTTCACAAGGCAGACATAAGTCCCCTGGAACCTTCCAACGGCATCTGAAAAACTTGGGCTCCTTTGCTCTGCCATAGCCTTAGCACATTCCAGCTACCAGCGATGTCCCACTCAGCCAGAGCCCCCACCAGCAATCTGGCATCTTTTTGCTCTTCATCTCTGTCACATCAGACTTGAGACAGGATTTGACGCCAGTTTCGTAATGGAGGTAGAGCAGAAGAACATAGGCTTGGGAGCAAAATGATGAGGGTAGAAAAATGTTCGCTAACTGTGTGCAGGTGACTGTGGTTAAAAGGAAGTGTGAACATTTGCTGGCTTGCCTAGCACAACAGAACACTTCGAGCGGCCTTCCCCTGTGAGGCATTCAAGGCAATTTTATTTTGAATTTCTTTCCAAGTAAAATTTTAAACTGTTTTTTTGATCAGTTTAACACATTAGTCCCTGGGACATTCTGCTCTATGCCTGTAAGACTGCTTCTTCTTCCCATCAGCCCTCAAAGCTTGGCTCTTCCCCATCAGCTACAAACTGCAAATCCTTGGGCAGGTGCAATCAGCAATACATCTATTGATTCACCGTAATGCAGAGCCAATTCTGATTTATAGATATATGCACCATCAGCATTGCATGCATTGAGTCACAACAACACACAATCAGTTTGCAGAGATGTATGTACTGAACTGCACAGAGCCATTTGGATGTCTCGACGGGTAGTGTGGGTGGAGTAGTCACCTCTGTAGGCCAATCCTATAAGTAGTTACACAGGTACACCCAGATCCCAGGTGCTCGAGCAGACTGCAAAACTTCGTCCCATCTCCAAGGATTTGGCTGTTGGTGCTCCAAACCAGCTCAGATGCAGCATGGCTGCAATCTGGGAGCAGGCTGCTGGTAAAGGATCTGTGTGAGAGGAGCTGGGAGAGGCTCCACCAGCAGCTGAGCGCTTCGCTCGGGAGCTGTCTTTCTCCAGCCCTCATCCTGGGTCCTTACCTGGGTGATGCTGCAGCTACATGTGAACCCGGCCGTGTCCCACACTGACCCTCGCCTTCCTGGCTTGATCTTGGAGCAGCCTCATCCCATGCCCAGGCTGGTGCTCCCTGGCCCTGTGCATAGGGCAGTTCATGTATGTGAAGTCAAGAGACGTGCTCTTCTCGCCTGCGCCGGAGCGTGCTCTGGGGCCGGGGAAGCACAGGCACATATTCCTCACATTCAGGATTAGCAGTACTGGGCTCTGTTCCTGAGCAGGCACCTGAGGGCTGTGGTCATGTATCCTTCTATAAATTATTACTTCACTTCATCACTCGCAGCCTCTTCTCATCACCTCTTTTCCTTCAGACTGATGACTGTTTGGGGATGGAAGGCTTTTTTCCTCTCTAGTTGGACCAAGGCCATTCAATGGAGTGTGCAGCAGGAGGTACTGAAAGAGAGATACTGTTAGCGCTGTTTCCACATACCCGAAGACTGATCTTTATGCAGCTGAGACTACAAGGGATATCCCTTAAAATAAAGGCCAGCTTATTACCCATCTTCTCCAACTCCTGTGGAATTAAATATCCTGAAGTTGAGAGAAGCTGCTGCACAAAGCTTCTTTATAGCTCTCAGTGTGCCTTCTTTGCTGGCTCCAGCTGCCCCTACACTCTGTTTTTCCTCAGTCTTTTCTTCAATATTTTTTCCAGTTGACTTGGTTATTACAGTACATGGACCAGACTGAGGAAAATACACTGAAGGTTGGAGCTGGCAGAGCAGGGAGAGCTGCGAGGGAAGTGCTTTTGCCATCCAATGACATCATCTGCGTATTAATTGGTCACATACCCGTGGATGGGAGGCACTGGCCAGCATCCTTGGGCTTACTTCCGTGATACAGAACAGAGACGGTGCCTGTCTCCTGCCAGCCTCTTTCATTGCCAGCCTTCTGGCAAAGCTTAGGACATTTATAAAAACAGTACAGTACTTTATTTAGCCTCTAGTGAGAAAAAGTCACAGCTCCAGTTTAGGCACAAGACACTAACAAGCAGATTTAAAAAAAAAAAACCAAACTCTTACATAAAAACATTTCAAATGAATACGTGAAAGTTGATTTGTATTCCAGATGACCCCGCAAATCAGGAGATTGAGCTGTGCCTTTTATCTCCAGAGAAATGGTTTCAAATCTTGATTAGCCCATAGAGGAAATTCAATTTAGTGGTCTAATTTCGGTGGGCTGAAAAGCTGTTCCCTGCCTAGAACCACCATCTATTATGGCATGATTGGCAGTCTGTGCTGAAGACAGAACAAGAACTTCACCTCATCTCTGCTTCTATTACTTCATCCTGCCATCAGCTTGCACTACCTAACCCTCCACTTCCAAAGGGTCTGAGAAAATAGACGGGGTTTGCAGCATGAAGAGTTGTCCCAGCTCTGCCAGGCAGAGCAGTGCATGCACGCGGTTAACAGGGGCTGTGGTGGTGCTGAGAGAATGCGGAGGTGGCAGAGGGGAGCCTGAGAAAAAGAGAAAGAAGTGGTTGGAAGGAAGGAGATGGAAAGTAGACAAGAAGGGGAAAAACAGGGAATGAAGATGGACAGAGAAAGGATGCGTGGATGAGCAAAGGGTGGGATACCGGTATACCAGAGCTGAAGGCAATAAACTAAAATTAGTATAACTCTGGCAGAAGGAAACATCAGCTGTGGGAGGGAGTCTCTCAGGGTCACTACTCTGAATGGCCTCCTGTGTCTGGTGGTCCTGGTTGGTATAGAAATGCTCTTAGTCCTCAGTTTGTGCTGTTCTGTGACAAAAGTATCTTAGCGTTGTTTTCCCAAGTCTTCGTTCCTCAGAGCTCAAAACGCTCTGTTCTGCAGAGGAGCAGAGGATTTGCGAGACTGATCAGCAGCCAGCTTGGGCCTCCATCATATCTCTGCAGACGGCACAGATTAAGAAAGGAAATGCTGATCTCCAGTCTAATCGGTATCATTTCCAAGTTGGTTGTATTTCTCCTGCTAGCGTGAGGAGCCCGCGTGGTGTCCTACTAGGTGTTCTCTAGAGGCAGAGCAAGTGGAGGAAAGCAAAAGGAATTTGTACTGTGACACTAGGAAGCCTTATGACCCTGTTCTGTGCAGTGCTGTGAGCAGACACAAAACATTGTCACTCTAAGGTGGCTGCGGAAGTGGGTGAGAACCTGTAGGTGATGCCACGCCAGGATAGCATTTCAGCCAGACCTCGCTGTCCTCGTTGTCCTTTTCATAACCGCCTTGGGAGTGAGAACAGCGAATGAGCTTACAAAATGCCTCTCTTTGGGATGGTCTTACTCGGGATAGCAAAATCTGAATGCGAATGGCATTGTTAATGGGGAAAAATATTACAAAATCAGCCTCATTGTAAAGTGCAAACTACTTCACTTTGGGAGGAGGAATGCAAAAAGAGAACCTCCTGGCTGGGCAGCGGCATCGGGAGGTACTAGGGGTGTCGAGTGGACTGAAGGCTGAAGATGAGGACAATATCAGATGTCCTTTTCTGGCCACAGTTAGTCCAGCAGCAAAAGCCAGTGTCCATAAACCCGATGCTCATCATCTCCTCCCATCTCAGGTTTCAGCTTCTTCACACCTGCCTATTCCTTACCTGGGTCTGTTCAACGGGTGGTTAGAAAAGTCCTATTACTTGAACTACTGACTCTGACCTGTATCATCTACCCAGATTGTGTTAGGGAGCGATTATATGGCAGTTACGCTGGTTGACCTGGGAGGGGGAGAGCCTGCAGCTGAGGGGTGGTGATAAGCAGCTGGAGTGGGTGAAAAGTTTATTTCTTTTCACCCAGCTCAGCTGCAGGCAGAACAGGATGTGTGACTGCAACCTAAGACATAGGAGATAATTATTCTACTCCACTTGGCACTGGCAAGGCCTCAGCTGGAATACAGTGTCCAGTTTTGGGCACTGCACTGTAAGAGAAATGTAGACAAACTGGAGAGAGTCCAGGAGAGAGACACTAGAAGTATCAGAGGCATAGAAGGAACAACCTAGGAGGAAATGTTGAAAGGATTGTTTGTTTGGTCTGGGAACAGCAGAGTCTAAAGAAGAGACATGATAAAAATCTTGCAATATGTTAAAGTTTATTGTAAGGAGGATGGTGATAAATCTTTCCCCATGGCCACTGGAGCATAGGGAAAGAAGGAACCAGCTTGATTTGTAGGTAATACAATGTAGGTTTGACATTAGGGAAAACTTTCTAGACAGGAAGGAGGGTGATGAAGTAAAGCTAGCTAGGGAGTGCATGGGTCTTGTTAAAATCCAGAGGAAGGGCGTTGTATTTTAATAATGAGCACCAAAAGAGTAAAGATGCTTCTTCTTTAAATAACTATCTTGGGCTAACGCCTGGGACTGGTTACCCACACATCGACAATACAACCATGTGGGTGCACTTGCAAGAACGAGCTCTTGGATGGCAAACTTCAGGGCATATACTCTTTATTTTTCATGATCAGTGCGTACAAAACCCAGCATCTTGTGACTGATCTCTTAGTGCGGGATCTCTACTCATTGCTGCAGTACAAATAAGCCATCATGTAACACAAGGATTTGTATAAAATTTTACAAATACAGGAATAACCTTTCTCTTATGATTTCATTTCTGGCTCCACAGCGTTTTTTCCCTTGCAGGTTCATATCCTATATCCCTAATCCCTTCTTTGTCGATTTGCTGTGTCTGCACAGCTAGAGATATATCCCTTGATTGCTGTTAATCCTTTGAGTGTTTTTACATTATATGGCATGTGCCCAGTGAAAGTTCTGCCGTATGGTTTTAACGATACTCGCTGATCCTCCAGCAGCTCCACTGGAGACAGAAAATCACACCATCGTGTTTCCATCTCAGGGCATTCTCAGGCTGTGAACAAGGTTCTCTTCCACAGCAGAGAATCAAAGAACCTCTTTAATGTTTTCAGAATTTCAGTCTAATGTGTTTGCAAACTAAGAAGAGAAACAGAAGGCTGGTCTAGAGGCTGGATGTGAGGTAGGAAGTCAGCACACAAAGGTCCCTCGCTGGGTCTTTGGACTTGCCTATGACTTCACAGAGGTCCAAATCCATGGCTGTAGCTAATCAAAATTTTTCTTGAGACTTAGAATATGAGGTTTTCTCATGAAATAAACTCTGCCATGGAATATATTTGCTATAGAATACACTTCCTACTCTTATCCTGTTTGGATTTTAAGTGTAGCTTTAGGTATGAGGGTTTTGGATTTTCTGCTGTTTGGTTTTATTTTAGTTGCAAAATCTACTAGAGGTGTTTTGCTTTAAATTCACGATATACGTGCTTAACCTTCATTCCACCTTGAGATAATTTTTCTGTAAATGAACACTAATCAGGAAGTCATGGCTACTGTGGGATACTTCTAGTACATTGAAGATGAGTAATATTAAGCTTAAATCCCATTTAAAGAGTATATTCATTGGAGTACTAGAGCAGTACAAATCAGCCAGTTAAACTGGGTTTATAGTTGCTTTGCTTTCCACAAAAGCATGAAGCATCCACAGGGTATTCATTACCATATTAATTAATAATCTTTTACAGTCCTTTGCAGAAGTTACGTGTCTACAGCATCTGTTGCGAAAAACCAAGAAATGGTCAGTCTTGTCTATTAAAAGAAGCTGGGAAAGGAAATCATATCTCATGAAGCAACTCTGCTGGGAGGTTGCTGGGTCACCGGAGAACTTCTAGAGAAGGTTCAAACCCACAGCTCCAAGGTGAGCCTTCTAGGCCCTAACTCTTGGTTGTTCTGCCAGGGATTAGAATAACCCTGTGCATCCAGGTCTTCCTGTCAGAGCTGCGGCAACATAAAAGATTTACTGGGATAGAAAGTGAAGGCAGGAAAGGAGTGGAGGGATAAGAGGGAGAACTCATCTGCCTGGATTTAGATATTGAACAACTGGACTTCAAAGACTGTGTTAGTCACCCTGGGCTCCGCAGACAGTCAGTGGAGAGGAAAAGGAACACAAGAGAGATATTAGTCTCCTTTCAGGACAGGAAATGCCTGTTTCTCTGCTGCTGGTATGAGACACCTGGGTATCTAGCTACTTGATATGTGAAGTTAGCTGAGATGACCTTGCATGGCCTATTGGTTATGGCACTTTCCTGGGAAAAGAAAGCCTGAGCCCTGGGCAGCGCTTCAGGGACTGGTGATAGTGTTTGTGCAAATTACAGCCATACAGACCCAAGCAATAATGGACACGCAGCCTCCATCCTGCTTCCTGCCCAGGACAGTGCATTATCATAGGGGGTGAGGTATTGCTGAGGCAAGTGGGACATGCATGTTTGAACATCCTCCTACAGGAGAATGAACTCAGCCCGTGCGCCACTTCCTGAAGAGCTTTTACCATCAGGCAACTGCCTAGAAATGGGAACCACCTCTTCTACAGTCCCTGCTCTCTGTCTGAGAGGCAAGCGCAACTACCATTACCTTTTGTAAGGAGGAAGACTCTACCATTGAGGTCTTGCCATGAGCCAGAAGCCCTGACAGACTGGTCAATTTAGGGGGCTTAGGCTGAAGAGCAATTTCAGAGGTTCAGATGGACTTGGAAGTGAGCTGGGTGCTGAACTTTTCAGGCTTGTCAGGCCTGAGGCTGTACCTAGGTAGGAACATGAAATGTCAAAGTTAAAAAGATGCCTCCTCACTCATGCATGCCTGACATCTAGGCAAAGCAAATGTGACATCTCTCTCACAAGGGTGTCAAACAGAGCTCCTGCTGGCTTTCCCCTGGGTTTCTGAGAGCCCTTGGACAGTCTATGGTACTCACAAAGATGAGGCACCGGCAGAAGGGCTCTAGGCAACGGCTGCTGCAGGGCACTGCTGTTTTTCCAAAATCTTGCAGCATGCCCCAGTAAAAGCCTTGCAAGCAGAAGGCTGTGCTGGGGGCTGGGGGGAGGGAGAGCAGGAGGAGAAACGACAGAACACATTACAGCCAGAGAAGAGAAAAGAGTTCTACATCAAGGATGACGTAACTTTTGACATGTCCTATATATGACGATCCAGTACCAGGGAGCTAACGCTGTGCCAGGCCATGTTAGCAGTGCCTGCTTTAGGCAGTCCCTGTTAAATGATATTCCCATCTTGTCCGAGGTTCTCCAGTTTCATGTCTATACATCCTTATGGGGCAGCTCCTTACATAACGCCTGCAGCGCAGCACCAAGCTGGAGCTGCACGCTGCACATGTGTGTGCCCAGGCAGGGGCAAGGGAAGCCACTCTTATCTACTTCAGCTCCTTGCAGAAGGAAGGAGGCTTATGGACGAGCCCTTCACCCTGCTGCAGACCAGCACCCATTAGGACCTGGTTTGCATTTAACTGCACCTCAGTAATAGGAATCCTCCCCATTTGGGAAGCAAAATCCTTTGGAATTGTAACCAGACCAAACCCATCTTCAGTGGCGTTAATGCCCTGATAGCTTTTCCACATTTCACATGGGACTGGGCTCGCAGATGCTCTTGATAAACTTGACCAACTCTCTCCACCATCTGGTGGGGTTTGTTTTCCCTCCGATATTTTGCTTATTCCAACTGAACTCCACACCTCGACTTGTTTTTTAAATTTTTTTTCACAGAGAACTGGGCAAGTGAAAGTGTGTCACGTGTAAGGTCTGGGAAGAGCGCGGAGGCAGCCAGGCAGCCGTTGCAGGGGTTTGGCACCTCACGCGGGAATGAGCACATGCAGGTAGAATGTTATTCCGCTGCTCCTGCTGAGCGCTCGGCAGTTCCCTCTCTGCTGAATCCTAAAGCCGAGCAAAAAGCAGCTGGTTAAGGTGGAATGTGAAAATCAGTCATAAGATAAACAGGTTGCAACATTAAGCACTCTCCAAGGGAAAAGCAGTGTGCAGCATATGTTCTTACTTTGGAAGATATTTAAAAAAAAACTTTAATGGACCCTTTACTGGCTTATGCTCGTGGAGCTGTTAATTAATTAAATAACTGTATGTGAATGGCATCCATTGGGAAAGAGCCTCACAGCTTCCAGATGCCAGTTATTGGCCCCATTACGGGCCTAAAACTATTACGGTAAATCATTACATGCTCCAAGATGAACTGGCACACGATCGCTGTGAGGAAGGATGGAGCTATTCTCACTTGTGCCATTCTGTGCCAGTTTTTATCTAGTGAGATTAATTAGTACTTTTAGGAGTGCAAGTCAGATCTATAAAATATTAACGGCTATTCCATCAATGGAGTGGAGACACGCTTAAGCAGGGCTTTTAAAACTTTTGGATGTTGATGGATAGATAGGAGTTGGCAGAGATAATGAGCAACATCTGATTTTGATATTTTTTTAAAAAAAGAAGGTCGGATTTATAGCTAGTGGGACTGCACAAAGTCTCCTTTGTGTGCTGTGGGAATACTCGGAGGAGGACATTAAAGTTTATCACCGAAGTTCAGGTGCCAGGTAAGCAAACAGTTTCTCAGGCCAAAACCAATCATTTAAGACATTTATTCCAAATACAAAATCAACCAGAAAGTATTAAATAACCTTTTAGCTTGGATCCCCTTCTGGGAGGGGAATGTTCCCTGACATTGGATGGCAGCCTAGAATCTATGATCTGGCCTAGAAATGGCTTTTTTTTTTTTTAATTAATAAGCTATAAATTCTCACCCAAATGACCACTATGGGCCTTTCTGTCTTTTTAGGCTGTGAGAGATAAAACCACTGAGTCACCTACATCATCCCTTGCCCAGACAGACTGCTTTGAAAATCTTCTTGCCTGCTCAGTCTGTGTTGAGCCCAAGAGCAGAGTACTGAAGAGGCACTCCAGGGACTGTTTATACAGTTTACCCAATAATTAGTTCTTAGAGACATTAATTCATGGGCAGACACTTCCTCTGAGAAATTACTCCACAGCTGAAAGTCCTGCCACAGCTGGACAAGGCAGGCTGAGCACACAGGCATGCAGATTTTAACAGTCCATCAGCCAGAGCTTAGGGGGAGCAGACTGAGGGCATGTCGCCGCTGTCTTCCTGCTCCAAGCCCCAGTGTGGGCCACGTGCAGGCTCTCTCATTGAGTACAGTGGTTCGAGTGGGGCCAAGGGGGCTACCGGGAGCTGCAGCAGTGCCTTTGCTGGTGCTGATAACCAGCAATAGCCCTCCCACGCAGCTCTGCAGGGGCAGACCGAGAGATGCCATCGCTGATAGACCTCTGCTGCTTACTGCAACAACCTGTTTGCCCAGAAGGATGGACAAGATCGCCCACTGCTCAGTGGGAAAGCTTCCTGGACTGCTCTGGCACAAAAAGCCTCTGCATGTGCCCTCAGGACACGTACCAAGGGTGGCAGAGGGGCTGCAAGTACAGTGCAGCTCCGCTGCTTGGCCACTTGCACCCAGGTAAGGCTCATTGCTTGGAGTACAACATCCCTTTCCTACACCGTGGTGTACGGGACATGGTGCAGACCATGTGTTCAATAACTCTTCACCATGGATAGAAAAACCAGGTCTTTATTGGCTGTGAGGAGTCACAATAGAATTGATACCACAGGAAAACCAACCTCATCTCGCTGCTGCTCCTAAAGCGAAGGAAAGGCCACAGTCAGAAACCACGTTCACACGAATGCTACCAGGAAGCATGACTTACTGCATGAGAAATGCATGAGTAAGAGTTTGCTGACTAACCCCTAGTTAAAGGAAAGAAATTGATTTATTATACGAGCATGACAAATTGAGGCACCGGTCTTGCAAGTTGGGCTGTGTGAGCAGATCTCTGTGTCCACGTGGCTCTGATGGGGCCCAATAAGGCTGAGAAGTGCGTTCTACAGTTGCCAAACCAGCAATGTAGCTGGCTCGATAGCAAGAGGTTGGAAAGTTTGTGTTTATATTTTTCTGACATGCCCGAGATTTGGGCAGGAGCCATGGGACCTACAGCACCTACGCTGAAGCACAAGGACGGACAGCTGCTTCGTCAGCAAGGCAGCCATCCCCAGTGTGTGTGCGGGTAAGAAAGCTCTGCCTTTCCTGTTTTTAAACAAAAATAAATTGCTTTTAGGACCTTGGATCTGATGAGGGGAGTGTCACCATGTGTCCAACACAAACAAAAAAATTAGTTGAGCCAAGACCATCCCAGTGCTTGTCTCCCATTCCCTGGCTGTAACCACAAGAGACTCCTCTTGGCTGGTGTGAGAGTGGGAGGGAATGCAATCATTGAGCAAAAAATGTTGTTTCTACTCGATAGTTTAATGTTAACGTAGGCAGCAGTTATGCTTTTCAGCTGAGCACACTTCTCTACTCCATGGAGTCTTAGACTGGCCCATCCTTGCAGTAGAGAAAATGAAACTGAGATAGGGAAATTGCAGCTACTTTTTTTTCAGAGATATAAATTGTTATATTTTGTTGTTTGTTTGTTGTTTTTTTTTTTCCCTGAGTCAAACATTTATACCAAAAAGACCAGTGTGGTGTTAAGCCACCAGCATGATGACTGATGTGTTCGATGGGAGAGGGCTGCCAGTGCCCAGGGCATGAAGTGTATAGGGGGCTGGCAAGAGAAGATGTTTAATCATGGATTTTGACCCTGAACAAGGTGGAAGTGAGTGCAAGTCATCACAGTCTGGTAAGAGGACACTGTGGGTACCACTACAGGCTCACTGGTGGTACAGTACTGAAGTGGTACTGCAGGTATCGCTTCAGAAATCACAATGTGAGATGTCAGCATGGCCTACCTTCCTTCCCCAGCCACCATTAACTGGCTCTGTCCTTCCTGAGCCACCACAATTATTTTTTTCATGCCCCATGTTCTGAGGGCTTTGGGAAAGAGTAGGGAAGAAAGACGGCTATATGTGATGATTGTACAGTCAATGGTAAATTTTGAGTTTCCAGCTGGAGGAATAATGGACTAGTGTTAGAAATCTGTATGTTCTGGCAGACACAGCTGGAAAAAGGCTTTAGGTAGAGATGCAAAGTCCAGTTTGACTTTGTACAGATGTATGCACACCCTTAACTTTAAAGATATAAATTTTCCCATTGACTTCCCTGGAACTATTCATGCATTAAACATATGCATTAGTCTCTCTAGAAATAGGGAATACAAATGAGACTACCAAAATAGTTAACCAGAAATACTTTCTGTACAATGAAGTAAGAAATTTTACACGGGGTGTGCACACAGGAGCTCTCAGGAACAGATAAAATCTAGGCCACATTGTTAAAGGACGTGGCATTGTTCCTTGTGTACGAGAGGGTGTTTCCAGCTACCTCTAGTGCAGACTAGAGTGCAGTTTGCATTCGTTACATTAATTAAGCAATTTACTGGGATTTAGCATGTGGTGGATTGGCAGGAGGCAACTTTAACTGGGGTTGTGCAGCTGAGATCCTTCCATTGCGTTGACAGCCCCGAGCCATGCCAGCAGAGCAGCACCCTCGGTAATGCATTTGTGTCGGCGGCTTCTGTGCAAAGTCAAACTTAAACAACGCCATCAGAGCCTGACAAAGAGAAGTGATGAGAACGAACAAGATCTGCGTTACTTAAGCAGTCTGTTGTGGGCAAGATATCCAGAGTCCGGTGATTAAGTAACAAGTCATCATTCAAGGAGTAGGTTTTGCTGGACCAGTAAGACTTCTTCTATGAGTTATTAGCCTCTAATTTATTTATGTATTTTTAATATTCACATTGGCAATGTTTTTATTTTTATTGTCTGTACGTGTTTCTTCACACCGTTTTAAGTCTGGTTTTCTTGTCAGGTTTACTGTTTAGCTTACACTGTAGTCATTAGCATTTCAATCTATCGGCTGTTCTGGAGTTACCGTGGCCCATGTTTGTGCACGTTCACTACACAAACTTGCAGCAAATAAGCAATACTGTGGCTTGACCTAGCGGCTGGAGATGACCATGAACCCAGCCTACAGCACGATCAGATCCGTTTTGTGGCTGAAGGCCCCGTGTTTTTGCAATGCTGCACTATACTCAAGCCTTCCAGACTCGTGTTTGCTAAATCACCTTAAACCAGACCTCTAAGTTTTGATGTTTCATGGCAGAAGTTTTGGCAATCTTCATTTCAACTATATCTCCTACGTTTCCTTTCATGCATTAAAAATGGATACTTGAACAAGGTCATCAGCTGTAAGTCTACAAAAAGGCAGCCCTTAGTCAGGAGTACTTAAGGCTTTTATACAGTTGTGTAGGATTGGGGGTGGGGTGGTTCTTTGTATCCTGACCACACTCTGACCTCTCTTTTCTTCTGTATTCAAAACGTAATGTTGCCCTACCCAGGATTATCAGGATCTGCTTGTGAGTATCAAGACCAAAGAACTAGTGAGAAGGAGACCTGTGGGGAAACAAATGAGATGACGCTCCAGTCTCTACTTTTATTTATTCTGGTTTACAAAAGGCTTCTTTTGGCAAGGGGAGATTCACTGCTCTGAGCTTTGGCACGCTGCTGCAGACAGGGAGGGAATCTGGAACAGGAGACTACAGCGTAAGAAAATGTACCTTGCGTTCAGTTTTCATTAAACATGCTGGAGCCGAAGGGTTTCTCCATTCCCTCTGAAAGTTCTGCTTCCTACCCTGATGGCTTTGCAAGATGAAATGCCTTCTGTCTTATCTGTGGGTTGCTCTCATTCACAAGATTCCTCGATGAAGCTAAATGTATGTGTCAGGCTGGGGATGAATTAACAGTTCAGTTTTGGTACATCCATAATTATACTGAATGGTTTTTGGAAAGAGTCTGAAAACCTACCTGGTTCCCAAGAACAATGGGTTTGGCTTCAAATACATGGCAGGACAACAGTGATACTGAAATCCCCCAGAGCAGAGATTAGCCAGTCACCAATTCTAAACACCAGGAACTCAGCACGTATTGACCACTTTCACACTGGAATTTGGTGATTTTGTATCCTAGCAGAAAGCATTTTCCTTTGTGTTACACCTTTATTTTCCTAGAAACTAGACCTTGCTCCTGGAGAAACCAGGTTGTAGGATCAAAAGATGCAGAAAATCAGCCTTATGGTTCTGTGTCTGCACATTTCCTCTTCAGGCTCTCACTGAGCTGTGCTGTGTATGTAAAAGTGCAGACTCAGAAGGAACAGTTCAAAGTTTTACTCCTGGCTTTCAGACCCTGCAGAATTCTCTTTATATCCAGTGCATTCATTTAAATACCTCTCGTCTCTAGCTCCGCCTGCATCGTCTTCTGGTACTCCCTCCTACTTCTCCCATTGCCCATGATATCTTTGCTCAGTCCATGAGCGGAACAACACTCTTGTGTAAAGTGCAGTCCAAACTGGAGTATGGCTTCAGCCCAGTAAATAAACCCAGAGACTGTGTCCCCTTCTTGCCTTTTGCCTCATATCTCCTGTGGGTAAATACCACACACATTGTATGACTTACCAGAAAGGGAAGTATTGGGAAATGTTGTGTCCTGGAAGAGATAGTAGTAGTGGCAATAAAACATAAACACAAAAAGAAAAGCCTGTTTTGAAATCTCGACGCTCTGTTAACATTCAGTTAATGGCCAATACTGCCAGGGTTGGGTAAAATGTCCACAAAACGGGTAGATACAACCCACTGAGAGCAGCAAAACTGGAGTTTCTTTGCAAAACAGAAGTGACTGTAACACAAAACACAGGCATGAGATCCCACTGGAGCAGAGCCATGTGTAGAGCTAAGGAGTTTGGTCAGGATGAGAGAAAGGGGTTTAGCTGGTGGTTTCTGTGCTCCGGGACAGTGGTTAGGAGTCACTGCCACCCCATTCGAGCACTGTGCTCTAGAGAAGAGACAAGCTTGCTCTCCCCATGCCAGGAGGAACGTCCTTCCAGGAGCCACACTGGAGCTCCCAGCAGGCATCTCCAGGTGAACCACTCCTTTGGGCTGTGGTGGTGGTCACTGGGCTGATTTACTGACATCAGGGTGAGTTGATCTGCAACCAACAAGACCTGAGAAATGTCAGAAATGCCCGTTGCCACTGCAGAGAAAGCCTGATTTGCTGCTGTGGCGAGCATGGGGAAAATCAGGATTTACCTTCTGAGTCCAGGGTGGTCTCACTTAGTCCCCTGCCGTGGTGGGAGACCAAACCTTTCCTGAGCATTTAGCAGCCAGCAGTGCCTTCAGGAGGCCGAGCAGCAGACGATGGGCACTCTCTGGCAGGCCCCAGGCAGCGAAGCCCTGCCTGCTTCCAGCTAGCACCGACGGCTGTTCTGTTAACCACACCCGTGGGAGCGAAGGAGAAAGTTCAGCCAGTTGTTAGGATGCTTATGGCATCCCACAGGGCATTTCCACAAAGTCGACAACCATGCTAGCAAATACTTCTGTGCATCTGCTCTGAGGGACGGGGATGTTTAAGTTCTTATCTTCAGCCAGGAACTTCAGGCTTAATATGCTCAGAGCGCTTGTGCAGATCCTATCGATCAATGGGAAGGGTCACCTGCAGGGTTTGTGGTCAAGAGGATTGCAGAGTGATCATATTGTGAATGCTTCTGTGGATTTTAAAGAGGGGAGCCCTTTCCTTTAACTGCAGGGGCTGTCCAAACACCTGGCTCTGCTGGCTTCTGTAACTTCACTGCCTGACGGGTGAAAATACAGGCACCTGCACAACTCCACAGTGTGTGACCTTCTTGTCAGAGAAGTGCCACTGATAGATACGCTAATCCAAGTGCAAACAGCGGCAGTAGTCTCACTGCAGTACCACAGAGTTAAGGCATTAAATGAAAATAAAGGATGAGGGAAAGTTCAGTCGTGACCTTGTAAGCGAAAGCTCTCCACCACGGGGCAAGACTGCTCAGCAGCCGTGGGGGCAGGGTGGCCTCCCACCAGCTTCCTGCTCGCCCGAAGGAGTTGAACTGTGTCCCATCTCCAGCTGGAAGAAGCTGTGAGAGGAGCATCAAGTGGCAATATGCTGTTCCCACCAAGGCCATGCTCAGAAGAGTTCAGAGGTGCAGAACAGCAGCTCTGGTGGTATTTCCTCTCCAGCCAGGTTTTCCTCTTCATGGTGGCCACTGGCTGCTCCCGCAACCTCCTGACCATTTTAGAGTCTCTTTGCTGTTTCCAGCCAAGCCATTCCCTACCATTGTGGGCAGTTTTTACAGGCTTGAGTGAAATGAAGCCCTTTGCCGTCCAACTTTTGATGACCATATGGCTTTCCTTTTTCCCATGCTTCAGCAAAGCCTTGAAGAATTCCCCGAACAGCCTCCGCTCTTCTCTTCCCCTTCCACTCTCACTTCCCTACTCAATCTGGGCAGCAGTTAACACCCAGCTTATGGATGGTTTGGCTGTGTGAGTTGATAGCCCTGCCAGAGGAGAAATTAATAAGCTCTAACTCATTATTCAGCTTTGCAACAGACAGATTGTGTAAAGTACTCATCAGAGTTTTATATCCAGAGCCCCTTCCCACTTGTGGCAGAGCTCTACCTTGGAGATTCTTCCCCAGCTGCCCTTACAAGTGTTTTGAACCTCTACCTAGAGTAGAAGGAACCTCCATAATTTCAGGGGTGGCCTCAGGTGCCCAAGATGAGCTGGGTTGTTACTCTGTGGCATTTCACATCAGTGACACAGTATGTGATCAGCCTGCAGGTTAACTGTGTAGGGAACCTGCTGAAGTCCAGGTAGGAATGTCATCATACTACACTGCTACTGCCAGTACGTTCACTGGAGGACACGACGCTGTCCAAGAACCAAACTAGTAAAGGCATGCTGCTTTCTGAGGAGGGCCGAGGCAAACCCAGCAAGTGACAAACGCTGGAATTCACTAGACTAACATCTCCTGATGTTGTGCAGCTGGAATGGCACAGCTGCACGGGGAAGATGGTAATTTTTTTGTTGTGGTTCTGCTAATGCCATTTTATAGCAAGTTGTGGGTCTCTCTGGGACTTCTCTTCCTTGTGCCTTGTGAATTGTGGTGTACCGTGTGGTGCCTTGTTTACTTACTTCTGCAGTCACTCTTTAACAGGTCAGAAAAACACTGCTAATATTTTGATACACTGATTTTCTAAACCCGTTCACTGCATGGTCCAAATATGGCATAGATTTGTTACGTGACTGTGGGATAACGTGTGGAAGTTCACACTTCTGTGAAAAAGGGTTCTTTGAACCCGGTGAACACACAGCACAAGAGATTGGGGTCAGCTAGGGGCTCAGACATGGTACTACTCAAGTGCTGACTGAGTCTGGAGGATGGGCTTGCGGCTGCTCTGGCCGTTTAAAAGGTGTGGTCTCGCTATTGCATTTTCACTGACCAGTGTCGTCATATTGGATAGGCAGAGGACTGTTAAAGCTGGAAAGTGTGGCTCAAACCTGCCCCAGATGACAATGGCCAGCACCATCTACCAGTGCACACAGTATCACTCATGTCCAGTAAAGGCAAATGTCATGACGTTCACTGACCCCTGCAGCACTGATGTTTGTATTAGGGAGGAGGAGGCTGGGA
The DNA here is from genome assembly GCA_009769605.1 of Bucorvus abyssinicus. NCBI lineage: Eukaryota > Metazoa > Chordata > Aves > Bucerotiformes > Bucorvidae > Bucorvus > Bucorvus abyssinicus. The sequence continues at coordinate 8,174,919 of CM020028.1, read as the reverse complement.
GTCCGTGGAGATGCTGGGCTGGAGACAGAACTGTCAGTGATGGAGCTTGAGCAGAGCTTTTGAGAGGCACTTCAGAGACAGTACTGCCCACCGCAGCATGGTCTTCTCTCTCAGAAGTAGGATCCTATTCACCCTTCACAATATGGACAGCTGGTAAGGGAGACATAGAGTCTGTTCCTTTACCTTCATCAAGCCACCTTTGAGGTGTTGATGTCTATCTGCCACTGCCAGGAACCTCATGGCCTTGTCTGACCTCTTTTTGTAGCAATGGCCTAAAAAACTTGTCCTTCTTATACTCAGATTTCTTCTCTTTCATACCTCCCTGCAGGGCTAGGAGGTCTTTAGATGTATGAGAAAGAAGCCTGGCAAATGGTTTAAATTAAAAACTATAGTGGTTGTGCCAGCTCCTGCAGTATGAGACTGCCAAGATCCAGAACATGGCTGTTCACCAGCATTTGGCAAGGCGGTGACATCTTGTCACTGCTATCCTCGAGCACGGAGGCCCACACAGGTACATCGACCAGTTGGTTGGGACAGGATGTAAAGCAGTATGGGAAAGCGGAGGGAAGACTGCCAAACTTTTCCCAAGGAAGTCACAGCCATGTTTCTTCAAACTCATCTACTCCAGTGTGACATTACTCCTGATGGCAAATGGAATGCAGTCCCAGTTACACGGATGTGTCACATGGGTGCAGTCTTTTATATTCAGATATCCCGGTCTGCACTAGTGAGAAAGGGTGTAAACTCTCAGCAAAGCAGAAAACTATCCATTTCCAGTGAAGCATGGTCCTGACATAGAAAGCTGTGAGAGTGCTTTTGGAGCGCAGTGCTGACTGTTGGGAAAGGGCCTAGAGATAGAGGGGAAAAAAAGACCTCCTCCTGAGTCCGGAGGAGCAGGGTTTTATATCTTCATTATAAATAACCTATACGACTTCTACATAGTGGAATCCATCACCAGTTTCATCCCTTGGTGGGAAGAACCTGCAGGTCAACTATGGCCAACTTTTCAAGCATTACCACGCTAAACATGTTAGTTAACACTTCAAGAGTCCTTCTGTTGTACTATGCATCCTTCACAGCTCAGTGCCATTCTGCTGTCTTCTTTCAGGCACAGCAATGGCCAGACCTTGAACTGCAGAGACTGCTGCAGGGCATCAGAGTTTTCTATCCAGAAGATCACACAGCTGCATGGTACTGATAGTCCTTTCCCTGTCTCTAAGTTTTTTTCTGCTGCCAAAGTCTTCCAAGCTCTTCCAGTGTTTCCAAAGCGCACAAGTCCTGTGCTGCTCTATAGCCACTGGAGACGTTAGAAATGTCTGCAGCTTTTACGCAGGTGAGTCTTCACTGCAACCCAGTAGTCTTCACAACTACACAAGTTCAAGTTTGGTGGCATGGAACGGTTTTCTTCTGAGGTGGGTATTAAGTTTGGCATAAGACTTGCTGATCGCAAAGTGATGTTGCCCATTGCCCCGGTGTGATATTTGTGTATCAAAACTACATTTGAATAAAGGGGTTCCAGAGACAATTAACTAGAGCAGCCACAGAAAATAACTGAAACATCATGTTGCTCTTCCGGATGTGGTCCAGCAGCCATCAAAATGGTATTGTCTTCTGCCTTTGTCCATTAGTCTCCAGGAGCAACACAACTGTAGGCATGTTTCCACACAAGACCCTTAATCTTCTACCATTTCCAGACTCTGTGGAAAATTAAGTGGCTGGCATCAGTTATACCAGAAAAAGAAAAATTTAATTTTATGTGCAAGTACAAACTTAAACCAAGCAAATTGTTATTTGTATTTTATTTGCTTTATTACAAAGTCCAGGAATACAAAGAACTTTTTGCTGAATATAAAAATGACATTTTCTTTCCAGATGTTCACTGAAATACCACTTTGTTTAAAAATAAATATAAAACCTGCAAAATACCTTAACTTGGTTTTGCTAAAAAGCTTTCATTAAAAAAAGGATGGGGAAAAGAGGGTGAACCAGATCCTCTTCACTTCAAGCTTGCTGCTTTCATTCCATGTTGCATATGAAGCAACAAGCAAAAATCCTAAGGAAATCCTTAGAAGTCTCTGTGCCCACAAAAGCCTTAATTCTACAACACGGAGCTGAAGAACAATGACCCAGACATGAAAGGATTTTCATTTCTAAGAAATACCTGGATAAATTAAGCATTTAGGAATACATGCATTCTGCCCTCGTACTTAATGATACGTGGTGGCACCCATCTTTTGCAGGGTTCATTTCCAGCAGCACAGACCTACCAAGCCAAAAGGCGCTTCCTCCCCGGGAGGCTGAGCAGCACCAGCACAGGTCACTCCAGGTTAGACAGCGGGCTGGAGACTGGGTGGTACCATGGGTCTAGGTGAAAGGGGAGCATTTGAATTTAATCTTACATACTACATGAAATGCTATATTTAATATACTGTTCCTGGCTCATGAGGATAAACTGCATCCTCCACTAACGACAATTTCTACATAGTTTTAATGGAGAAAAATCTCCATTAAAAAAATACTAAAACCTACTTTTAATAGCCACAGTTCATTAAGCTACAAATAAAATTGCTGCTTCCCAGGTTCCTTATCAATGCATCTTTCTTAGACTTGTATCCCACAGGTTGGGTTTTCCAAATGGTGTCATTTTGGCAGAGGAGAAGGTCAGTGCACTCCAGACTGCACACTGCCTGTCCCTCCCACAGACCAACAGGGCTCTGCAAATGCTCAGCAGCATCTCCAGGAGCCAGGCATGCCGCACATCTACAACTAGTGTGCAGACGTGAAGATCACTATTACCAGAGAACTAGAAAAATCTGTCTGCACTCAAAGTAAAAATAAAACTGGGAAATTTCAAAACTTCCTGAGGTGCTCTTTTGGATCAATTTAGAGCTCTGGCTTCACTTCAATTTAGGCATTGCTTTTATACTACAATGCAAAACATAAACTACATTGCAAATAATATAAAAGCTTTTTTTTTCCAGATGGGAATGCCTGAACATTTCCATTTTGTAGCAAGTATGATTTTAAGAAGCAGTTAATCTTCAGCGGACCTGCATTCTCTAACAGAAAAGGGGACTGCTGCTTTTCTGTAGTAGAGATTATGGAGTCCTGTAATTTTCACATTTAAATGTTCTATAGTTCTACTTGAGTCTTCCCAGTCTTTTTACAAAGAATTCAGGTATGCCCTTTACAATAATCCCCAGTGGAAGTGTCTACACACGTTAAACCATCTAACTTGGGTCCAGTCTAGGCTGAACGGTTAAGCTGTACGTTTGTCATGTATTTGTGTACTCATGCAAGTTCTGAAATAAAAATTGGTGTTGATGGAGGAGACAGCACAAAATGTCAGTTTATAAAATCACCACCTCTGCAGAGATGTTGAGAAAGCAAGATTTGTTCATGTGCCACAGTAAAAGAACTGATAGAGTGAAGTGTTCAGGTGGGAAGTTTGAAATGAGAGGGGAAAAAAAGGTGACTTTTCCCACAGAAAGAATAATTAAATGGAACTCACTGTGAAAAGACACAATGGAACCCAAGACGGTAAGTGAGTTAAAAATGGATTGGATGAATTCATAGAGGATAGGTCTCATGGGCATCCAACACTGGTCTGACCGCAGGCTCTGGTCAGGAGCTCCCCAAGCCCCATGCTGGGCGAGTCTGGGGGCCGTGCCAGTGAAAACTCATTCTTCTCATGCTCCTCCCAAAACCTCTGGTCCTGGCTGCTGTTAGAGGTGGGACACTTATCATCTTTGCAAAATCCAGCCAAATCACAGAGATGCCAAATTCTATAAATGACAGTATAGATAGACGCTCCTGGCTCTAGATAGAGCGGCCTGTGTATGCACACTGAACCAGGCTCAGCTGGGAACCCAGACACACATCCAGCCTGAAAAAGCTGCCCTCAGAAGTCAGGAAATTAAAAGGTGTCTCACCGGAGAATTTTTGAGGCATATTCCTCAAAAAGATACCGTGATGGATACGTCTTAATATGCATTTTTGTAAATAATCTATTCAATCTGAGTTCTAAAACATGCCGTGAGACGTGACTGAACGAATACTGCTGTGAGAAATATTTTCCCCTTGTTTGAGTAATTTAAATTTGTAAGCTAATGTAAGTTTTTGTATTAAATAATATACTGTGTACAATTTTCTTTCTGTAAAGCACTTTGAAGCTTTCAAAGGGCACTCTGGGTTAATAAATAATACGGTATTCTTTGCCAGAACTGTAGGGCATTTCCCATAAGTTCTGAATCTTCTTTGCCAAAATTGCAACATGTTACGTGCCAAATCCTGCACACAAATGCTCTACATGTGGCACATCCATATTGGTGAAGACCAGAGGCATGGCATTCCTGGGCTTTTTAGAAAGACTGGGGGAAGTGAAAGAGTGGGGGGGAATAATGAGGGAGGGCAGAAGGAAAAAAAATAGGTCTGTGCAGACATCTTAAAAAAACCCCCAACAAAACCAACCCCCCCCACCCCAAACAACCCATAACCCACACTTCATGACTTTCAAAGACTAAATTCTTTGCTGCACGCACAGCACAAACTCACAGGTACCCAGAGCTGGGTCTTTATTTATCCTTCGGTTATGGAAATCAGGCTTCCATTTCTGCCACAGCTGTAGATTCTTCAAACCCAGATGTTTGTAAGAGTCAGTCCTTGCTTCTCCAAGCACATGCTAATGGAAACGGCGAGGCTGTGAGCTTGAGGAGGCACGGTCAGGATTACCAGAGTTTAACAGGCGATGAAATGAATCCTATTCTCCAGGCGAAGTGGTGAATGCATTTTATATGCCCTGGGCTACAGGGAACTAACCAAGACCAATATTTATAAAGAGCAAACGCTCGCCTTTTTGCAGTCTCTCCCATGGACAAGTAGGCTGCTATTTCTTAGCTTGGAAGAGAAGTGGAAAGCGGGAAGACCCAGAAATGAAGCTGCCTATCTCATGGGTTGGATTACTGAAGGACACTAGGAGTTTAAAATTTCTTTGGTTCTAATTTCCTTGATTTAATCTCTATGCATTAAGCACAAACAAGTAATTTCGACATTCCTCACTAGTTTGGACAGAATGCCTACAGTAATTCAAAGATTTTACCATTTCCTGCCCTTTACAAAATTTTAAGAACACGGTGACAAAAATTCTTAATCACTTGACAACAGTCAACTAGTTTAAAACGTACTAAAAAACCACTTAGACCTTCTCAGGCCTTAAGCACCAGGATTTGCTGCATGTTTAAAAAAAAAACCCTGAAGTTAAAACTGAACTCCGCATTCTGCAATACTAAATGAACGTTTTACTACATGGTTTCCTTTGAGGTGGCAAGAAATGACTGTAAAACCTTTGCTGTTGCCAGAAGTACATTGCTTGGAGAAAAATATCCTGTGGGTCACCATTTGTTGCCATGATTTACAAAGATAAGGTCTATAGTCTGCATCGGTTTCATGCTGAAGTTTTAAAGGAAAAAAGCTTTCTGCAGAGTTTGTAGATTTCTGCATAAGTGTCTGTGTTGTTGCAAAAAGGACTAAGTGGTGCTCCCTCACAAGCTTCTCAAGGAGGTTAGCACATTTCTTCAGATTCATCTCCTGCAAGTTAGGACTCTCCCCTCCATTGCTTCTGTCTATCCAGTAAAAAGCTGATACGCTGTCTAAAATCAAGAGGCAGAGAGACGGGTGAGTGCAAAACATGTTTTCTAGAGAGTAGAGAGTGAGGAGTAACTGCGTGCTACTACTGCAGTTCACAAGAAACAGCCTTCCCAGGCATTGCTTTATCATCTCCTCCGTCCTCTGCGCCAGTCTGTTCTCAAGAATGGTAACTAGACGAAGCATATCGAAATGGTAGTCTGTATCAATGAACATCACTTCCACTTCCAGTCCTCCTCCTGATTTCGGAATGATGCAGCGGGCTATTAGATGATAAAGCATTTCTGTTTTTCCTGTTCCTTCTGGACCATGGAATTCAATGACATCTCCTGTTCAAAAACAAAGCAGTGAGCTGTCAGGTAGGAGCATCTACAGCACTGAGTCAGTTTTCAGTGTTTACTGAACCAATACTCACTATTCCACTAAATGGAAAATACATTTTTGGAAGTTTGATAAACAGAGTTTAAATCCTGGTTAGCACTTACCAAGAGAAATCTCAATTTTCCAAAAAGGCCTCTAAAGTGAAGAAAACCAACTGGGAAGAGCGGCTGGGAAAAAAAACCAGCCCCTGCCAATAGCATTTAGGACACCAGTATCGCTGTATGGTTGGCAGCCGGATTTCATCTGTATCATCGCAGGTAGATGAAGGCTCAAAAGGAAGCTGCCACAGAGAAGCGGCTATGAAACCACCTATTCACACTATATGCACAAAACTAAGAAATAAAGAAGTAGAGGACAAGCAAAACCAAAAAAAGTTGACAGAGGACCAAATCATGTTCGCACATCTACTTTTATAGCACAGACTGTCCTTCAGCATTTCACATCTGCTCTGTGCTTGTTCAGTATCTGCACGTCACAAGATACCAGCAGGAATCTGTGAGCAGTAAAGAGAGCGGCAGCACTTAGATTCTTCCATGGGGGTCTTAACATGAAACTATTTCTTCTGACAAGGGGGACTTACAGACTCCTTCAACTCCAGGCAACATTTCGTGTCTGAAGCGAAGAATCTCTGTTCATAAATGAACTCAGCCTAACTGCTGGATCCACGGGGGTCAATAAAATACATAACACTTCAATTTAAAATGTTAATTAAAAAAAGCATTACACTTTACTAGTAAACTTGTTCTTTTGTGGAATGTGAATGCAACATCCTTTTATGTTTTTTCTAAAGTCTTCTGAAGTCTTAGAGCAAGACTCTAAAAAAAGTTAATTTCTTAGTCGCTCTTTATAAATTTCTAATTTCAGAAACTGGATTATTTATTTGTGACATTTTGAATTTTAGGCGGAGGGTAAAGACATGCAGTAAGGCGAATCACACAGCTATAACTGCAGGAAGGTGAGATATTTCTCTGGCCCTGGAAAGTGCAAATGGCATAAAAGCTTTTCATAGGGGAGATGCAAGAGTAGAGAATTAATTGCAACTTTACTCCAACATGTTTGTGTCTGCCTGAGTTAACAAGGGTCTTCTAGTCATTACCCAACTTTCAGAGGATGTCCTTGATCCTAAGTGTGTATAATGTCAAGACGCAGCTTGGGATGCAGGACAGATGGTGACGGGGAACAAACTAAGCTCTTGCTTTACCCATTGCAAGTGCTGAAAGCAATTTATGCCTCATGTGACAATTCTACCCATTTCAGTGACGTTTGGACTGCCCGCCTCTCTGTGACCAAATTCCTGCTGCTGCACAACTGCAATTCTGGCTTTATGAATTTCTGATACTTTGAAATGTCTTAAAAAGCTTGATTGCCTCCCAAACCCTCACTCGTCTGTTCTGAATGGCTCTTCCCACCTTTGAGATGAAAGACAACCACCCTTCCTATGACAAAAATCCTCATTTCCTCTTCCTATTGAGGGGTCACAATGTCCAACTCTGCCGTCACAGACTGTGCCAGTGACATAACTACACCCTGTTAGGATAAGATACCAGCTTGGAAGAACTCCTTCTAAATGTGCAGGGTAGCTCATTCCCTCATGTTTCATCTCCTGAAATGTTTTAGAACAACTGCGTACAGCATCTCTTGTCAAGGAACAAGTGCATCTTCTGTCTGCCACTGGCTTCAACACAAGACTTCTGCCACCCTGACGGGCATTTCTGAATCCAGACCAGTAATTGAATTGCTTCACCTACCTTTACAGCAAAATACACCTTGTTTAAGAAAAAACAGCAACTCTGTATGGCCACACAGAAGCAGCAGTGGGCCAATCTGAGTTACTGTTTGGTAACAATTCAAAAAAGTTATTCTGTGAAATAAATGCTCCACTTTATCCATTTGAAGATGTTCTACCAGAACGTCTCTGTGTTCCAGAGTAACATTAGATGAGCTTTTATTGGCAGAACTAACACATTTAGTTAAGTGAAAATTCTAAGTTGAATGAAAAGTCATTCTTTGGAGTTTTTGTGGCGGTGGTTTATAAGTTTTAACAGCAAGACAGCTAAGCCCCCTTCCAAGCTTACTCAACACTGCTGAACAAGATGCACATCTAGGTTGTAGTTTGACCAAAACACTTAAGTTACTCTGAAGAGAGTAACAGCTTGGACTGTACAAAAACCTCAAGAGAGCCGAGGATTTCTGTGCCTTCACCGTTATTAACTAAGAGGCTGCCCACAAGAAGAATGAGTGCAAAACAGAAGCCATTTATAGCAACCTCTATAAATGCAGGGTTTCATTAAATTAGCAACCAGGCTGTTATGGTAAGATAAGAGGGGAAATTCATCCTTCTGCATCAGAGGGGACAAACCATGACATAGCAGAGGAAGAAGCGTGACCAGCAGTGTTTTGAAGAAGCCTTTGACACCCTCACAACAGGGCATGGAAGAAACTTAGTGATCAGTACTAGCATCATCCATTAATGTCAAAATAACTTTGAAAGGAGGATCAGTAAAAAGATACTGTCAGAGGATAAAAAACAGTCTGAGAGGCAGAGTAGGAACAGACACGCTAACAGGGAAGAAAGTTAATGGGAAATTTTCCTATCAGAATTGGTGTCGCACAGCGTTACACACATCAGTAGATGAATGTTCCATTACCTTGGCAAAATGTGTAGAAAACAAACTAATTGGGTTAATAAAGACTTAGTATTGTGAAGATTTAACAGATCAAGATGGATGAACAGAATGATTTCATATGACATTCAGCAGTGACAAATTCAAGAAGTATGTTTTAAGGAGTCACCCAACACACTGCTTGGCTCACCAGTGGCTTGAACTGGCCCACCACAGGCAAACTAAAGAGTACAGTCCACTTCCATGCAAGGGCATACAGGGTAAACTAAATGATGTTGCATAAACCTAAATATTTGTGTAATACTAATATATTTTTAACTGAAACACTGTGGTCAGTCCTGGTCATCAACTCAGTGTTATCCTCTGAAGGAGAAGAGCCTTAAGTTTTCTCTGTAAACACTGCATCAGCAAATGTTGGTTAAACTATTTTCTGATGCTGCAGTTACAAACAGGCTATTAGAATACCCTGCAATAACTCTGCAGGTTTCTCATCATCAGATACCTTGAAGTTACTGGACTAGTAATTTACAATATTGTGCAGAAGCTGTCGCTAATATTTGTACCATAAGTGAAGCAGAAAGGCCTAATATTTATTTCAAGTTAATGTTGGGTGTCATATTATGCTGAACATCAGACCTTTATACTGACACCCACACCTGCATACCAGTGGCACAGGACAAATATGACTGGCAATAGTGGAAGACTATTTGAAGCTCGTGTCACTTTTGCTCCATTCCAGAAGAGCTAAACTGGTATGTAATTAATATGTTCATGTGCTCTTAAATATGCCAGTCCATCCTAATTAGAAGCAGTGACTAGGGTATCACAGCAGTACTTATATTAGCTGTTCCTCTTCTATAGCACTGACATACATGTTCTGAACACCTGACTGCGACGTAACCTTCAGATAGTTCACTGAAGCTTCATATATATATGTTTGTTTGTTTGAATTACCATCAGGAAAAAGAGTAATTTAGGTCTCTGCACTGCTTTAGTCATAACATTTTAGATTAAGAGCTGTTCAGTACGGACTTCATGGGCAATGTATTACGGTATTCCTCACTGGTAGGTCCTCAACAGGGATTTAAGACTGAACAGTGAGAACGCACATCAAAGTAACACTTGGACTCACATAAATACAGTGGTATTAAAAGACAAAGCAAAAATGTAATAAAAGGTGAAGTCCATTTATATATATAATAGCTAAAGACCTGTGCTAATATGTTAGGCGGCTTCATTAATGTCAGCCAAAAAGCATGACCAAAATGGGTATTAATTGATGCCATTTGTTAAAAGCAGAAGAAAAAGAGAAGTGCTCAGAAGCTCAATGACCACACTGACACAGAGAAACCAGTGATGAATTCAGAAGGTTTTCAGCCATCTTAGAACTGAGATTCTGGAACAGTCTTTGGACAGACGTGAACAACCTACATGGCTTTAAGATCAAATCTGATAATTTGGTGATGGAATTATGTACTGCTGTGGACTGTGATGGCAAGGGCAATTACTGACCCCCAGGAAGGCTTCTGTTCTACCAGAACATGGTCAGTTTTGTCTCAAACATAGAGGTTGTGTCTGTAAAGTTCACTTAAAAAACCCCAAAAGAACAGGCTGAAAAATCAGCATTTTCTATTACTCCATTTTTTTCAAAACATCTCTTAAAAAAACCTGTTAAGAATTCAGGAGCCTTGTGAAGCATATAACAATTTCACTTCCAGTTCTTAATTCGTCTTGTGTGTAACAAAGCAGTTCAGAATTGAGAATATTTAAATAATCTTTTTTTCTGCTCCATTTGCACTGGCTTATTTCTTGCCCTTTATCTTCGTTATATCATATTTGAAACTTTCAGGGGCAGGAATCATATATTGCTAAACTCCTAATGTATTCTCAAGTGCTGCAAAATAACACAGGAATAGTCTCCCATTGACTGCTTTTGTAGACTAAGCATCATCTTGCATCCAGTTACCCTGATTCTTTTTATTGCTTTTTCTGCTATTTCTTCTGAACCTTCTGTAATTTGTGGGAATTCAAATTGCAGACAGGTATGTAGATAACCACTGCAGCCACTCACTTTTCATATGAAATCCATTCATTCGTACATACATTCAGCAACTGTAGTAGCTCACAGCACGATCCTTACAGCGTGCCATTTATACACCTTTTTTACTATTATTTCTAGTTTTGTGTAATCAGAGTGGTGAAACCCATGGAATTTCACATGATCTGGAAAATCAGTCTGACTTCCTGAATAATCAAGGAATTACTAAGTGTGCTGATTTCTGTTTAGCTCAGTAATTTCTTTCATTAGAACATCCAATCTTGACCTTAAAACTTCTTGCTAGAAGAATCTACATTAAACTTGTTACACCAGCGTCACTGGGAGGTAGCTTGATTTCTCCAGTTTGAAGTTCTCACTTATTCACTGAAGGTCTGTAAAAGCCATTTTGATCCTAACATCATCTGTGAACTCACTCAGCTGATTAGTACCTATGTTCATAATGGCATTTTTTCCAAAGTTCCATCTAAGTATAATCAGGACTTTTCAGGCCAAGATCGAATGGCTGGATGACTTGGCTTTATTGAAAAATACTGTTTGCTCGTCCCCCTTTTCCTAACTGATTGAGACCTCTCCGTATCACTGAACTCTTTGCTCTTTACTGAACCTCAAGTTCTTCTCAAATTCCTGCAGTTATGACTTTGTGGTGGTTTTTTTGACCACTGATTAAAAAAAAAAAAAAAAAAAAGGTTAAATGACAGAACCTAGAACAAATTTCTGTAAAACTACTAGAAACAGACCAACGTGCTTGGTATTTACCCACCCACACCTGTGTTTTGATACTCATAAAGGAGATTTTAAAGTCCATTTAATCATGTTTGGAATGGTGACTTTGCATTATTTCGATTTATCTGATTTGCATAAAACTACATCAACCATTAAAATTCTGAATCCAGGGCAAACACCTACTTGTATGGTTATGTCTGACATATTGCTCTGAGAATACTTTTACATCAACATTTTTCCATAAATGGGATAAAGATACATTTTTACCATGAACAGGAGATCCTTCCTCAGCAAACAGATCCGGTTCAAGATTCTTCAGAGAACTTCTGCCCTCAAGTCGTGCGAGCAGCTTTTAAAGACAAGACAGAGGAGACGCACTGTTACCTCAAAATAATGGACCTTGGGAATAAAATTTAAAGGATTCTGAGAACCGAGAGTTTTCCATGACAGATTAGTCTGATTTTAAAAATATCTTCATAAATAGATATTGAAATCTATAGGCTGGACTACAGCAAGAGAAGGTTCCACCCTTACAAACAATTAGCACACAGATTAGATGGCAATAAAAAGTGGATATACATCAGGGGAAATAAAGCTTAATAAGAAAAACAAAAAGCTGCACAGGTAGACTAGCAAGAGGGATCACTCTAGTATACAGCAGCACTCCCATTCAACAGAACAAAGGAAAAGGAGACCACTTGTTATAACCATCACCTCCACAAGGAACAACTGGTTGAGAAGTGAAACATGACCCATCATTAGTCTCCTGAGTCAGCCCCTCTGAGCATTTATAGGTAAAAACACATACATAGTCTGAAAAGTTACAGAGGATTCTTCTGGACTAAAACCCTATTATATCGTAGTTACTGGTTCAGAGTATGGATTAGGAATGATCAAAAGTAATCAGACATCAGCAGCTCTGCGAGAACCTTTCTAAAGCAAGCTCGAATTTGTAAAGCAAGTTCCTCCAAAGCCCCTTGTAAAGCAAGGCCATTGTAAAACGAATTAGCCCAAAGTTCATGGACAATTCTTAAATTGACAGGTATTTGCACAGTGAGCAGACAGTATTCACCTAACTTGTGTTACGTGTAGTGCTGGCACACGTTCGCAAAGCAAGAATGAACATTTCACCCAGTGTGAGAGCAGTTATTCCCTCCACGTATGAACAGACACAGGGAAGGACACTAAAGGTTGCTCAGAGCATCGCCAGAGCACATACCCTGGCGCCAAATATTCCACCCTCCAAGACACCCAGCTGTCATTTAAAGCTTTAAACAAAACAAATCCCATGCAGTTTTATTCTGTCCTCCTTAAAGCCAGTGAACAAATGAGCAGTGAACACACACCTTTAAACACATGCTGCCTTATCTTGCTTTCCGCTAGGCCACATCGATGAGCAACGTTTGTTCTGAATTGTCTTAAAAGTTGTTTAAACAGTTGTGTGTGTTTGCCTTTAATAGTAGAATAAAACTCCATTAAGTGGCCCTGAATCTACTTCAAGTGGTCACGATGGGAAGCTAAATGTGACATTTTCATTGACATTTTCACATTTCCTTCCATTAACAAAATGTCAATGTTTTTGCCTTTGTTTGCCTGTTCACATGTCTTCATGAGAGTTTTCCAACATGTCCACTCAAGGGCCATAAAAGCACTTGAATCGACCTTGCTCTGCATCTGCAGATCCTCCCGTGTCATTTCACACATTTGCGCAGTGCAGAAAATACTCACGCAGTGAACTCTGGAGTGTTTTGGGAACCAGTAGTGCTCTGTGTCCTGGACAGAACAAAAATCCAGATGGAGGTATGCACACAAGAGTATAGGAATGTATCTCTGGGCGTATAAACCAGGAGCTTGCAACTACCAAGAGGGCCAACACAGACCCTCCACGTGCAACCCTCCCACGCAAGCGGCTGCGCCCAGTCCTGGCCCTGGATGAGGAGAGGCTGCACCCGCTGCAGAGAAGGGCTGTGAATCTCTCACCCCCTCATCTGCAGTGGACATTGAGAGAAACAGGAAAACCACCACAGGCTGCTGCTGTCTGATGCTCTTCATTTCTTAGCAAAGGAAGCACCGCTCTGACACTCCGCGATCACAGGGGCTCGACTACGGGCACTGCTAGGGCCAGGAGCCACAACTATTGCTGGTCTACACATTTCTGCAGACTCCTCTTCCCAAAGTTATTTGTACATTAATGAATACACCCTCTGCAGTTTGTTTCTTCGTGAAAAGAGCCCCTGTCTCTTCTTAGACTATCACCTCTTCAAGCTTACCCAGTAGATTGATCACTATCATCTAAATGTGAATCCGTGGTTATTTAAATGATGAGTTTACATATTCATTTTAAATAACTACAGGTGCTTACTCTGCGCTCTGCTTGCGTGGGTAATGTATGGTAATTCGCTGCTGATAGCGCACCTGTGTTTTTATCAAACTGGTATTTACTGTCGAGCGCTGAAGCAGAATCTCCAAAGGCACTTGCCTCATTAGTGTCACGCTGGGAGCAGCGGGGGTTCCTGGCACAAACAGCTAACAGTTTTCCTTCAAACCTAACAAAGGTTTGCCCATACTACAGTGGAGGTGACGGAAGCAAAGCTGAGATGAGGCACTAGACAGGCATCCCTCACCTTCACTGGTATTAACAACAGGAACAACACAGAGTTTTCCAAACTGGCAAAAGCCACCTGGCTCTGTTCCAGGGCAGGCATTTCCATTTTGCCCTCTCACATTTTCTTCTGTAAAACGAGGAGGAGAATCTACAGCATCTAAAGGGTGATCTGGATTGTGGACATCAGGCGTCCCAAGCTTTGTCGTGGACAGCATACAGAACACAAAAGCACAGCAGTGCCGCAGAGAGACTGGGAGTGGGAAGAGCTTGGAAAAAAACCCCAAAAAATGAAAACAATTTCAAATCAGGTATTAGAGACTTCAGATTCTATAATTTAACTGTAGATGCTCGTTTCTTCTTTTGTAATGCTCTTTTTTTATATTCTTTTACATAAAATACCACCTTTTAGCAACCTGCTAGTGGTAGGTCTTCGCTCTTAGGTGTTCTTCAAGAGTGTAACTACGCCATCAAGAAAATGCACCTATGTGCAGTTACATGCAGAAAACAAGGTATACAGCAAGAGTCAGGCAACACCAGGGTTAAACTTCATTAATGACAAGGCTGATGGGTCTCAGATATTTCAACTATGACTTTTATAATTTATCAATTTCATATTTTTATAAAGAAATATGCACATGGACAGTCTCACTGACTAATATATTATATGCTTACACTACACTGGTTTCAACAAGCTATGCACAAATGTAAGCATACATGTAGGTCCTGTCAGAAATGAGCTATTACTTCATTAAAATGTTAAAGAAATTCAAATTAAATACTCCAGCTCTGTCAGAGGCTGTGAGCTAACCTACAGGCTATTTTCACATGCAAACCTATCTCAGGTATGAGACAAAATTTAATTTTCAACCACTATAACCACTCTGACTGAGCTTTTGTAAACTTTGGGCACGAAGACATATGTAAGCAATTTATCAGCTATTTTATTTTGATATACTAAATGTGTTTTGGGAGAAGTTCTAATTTGTTGTATTAATTATATTCAATAAGAAGAGTACAAGACTGCGGTCTCAGTATAAGTCTCAGTAAAATCTTATTTTACGCATGAGGCTATTTGAGGAAGTATTGCTTTAAATTAATTGTTTTCTGTTTCAAGGGCTTCTACCATTTTTTTTCTGGATGATGTACTCATATGTAAACCTTTTGTAACCCATTGGTTATGAATTCCTCCCTCATTCAAGTTTGGTTATCCATGCCATCACGGGCAGTTGCTGCTACGTGTGCTCCCCGTTGGCACCGCTCACGTGAACAAATAAATGCATTTACCCGCTTGGATACTGAGCACAACCCATGTCCTTAATTTGTGCGTATTTGCTGATAGTGGACAACTTGCTACTATTTTTTTTCCCAAAGTGCGAAAAGAGCTTCAGAACTCAAGTCCCACTGAAAAAACATGGAGCTTTAACAAGAGACAAATCTCCAGTACCATGTTTCTATGCTTTTAAGTGCACTACTCAGCACATTCTGATACAGTCACACACAAACCTCGAAGTAACTAACTTGCTGATGGCAAGTCGCTAACAAATAAACCATCCGGCAGAGGAAAAAAAAACCCCAAAACTCAACCTCCTATTCTCCGAAGAAGAGGAAAGCCATTCCACCTTCCACACTGCCCATTTAACCCAACCCTTCTCACAGTTCTTCTTCCTTACCGCATCCACCCCAGCGCTGGGGGGGAGGGGGAGAGCGCGAAGAAAACATTTATAAAGGAATTACTGAAACGCCTCAGTAACCTCCCCCGTGCTGCACGGGAGCGCCATGCCAGGTATTCAACCCGGGTTCCAGAGCGGCAGCCGGGGTATGCAAAGGCAGGACGGAGACCCACGCTACCCTTATCCCGGCTGAAGCCGGCTGCCTCGGCCAGCCGCCCGCTGGAAACGCTCCAGCGAGACCTAAGTGTTTCAGGGGCAACTGAACAGCACGGGGCGCCTCCCGCCGCCCTCCTCAGCGCCAGGCGCGCCCCTGGAGGTGCCTTCCCGCCCCGGGCTGGGCAGCGCGCGGCTGAGGGGGCCCCGCTCCCGCAGCGCGGGGGGAGGCGGCGGCAGACGGGAGGGGGAAGGGCGGTGGAGGCGGGAGGGCGCGGCTCCGCGGTGCGGCTTCCCCCCTCCTTCCCCCACACACCGCCCCCGCGGGAGGCTCTGCGGTCGCTGGGCGCTCCCCTCCGCCCGCCCACAGGGGGTGGCGAATGGAGCGGGGAGGGCGGAGGGGCGCGCTCAGCGCTTGCCCTTCTGCAGGCTGCGGCCTCGCCTTGCCTCATCCTCCCTGACCACCAAGGGAAGGCGGTGCCCGGCGCCCCGCGGCTGAGGGGAACCCGGAGCGGTGGGGGTGGGGGGCAGCGCCTCACCTGAGTGCCCGACTCCGCCCTCCGGAACGCGTCACCCATGGCGCGGCGGGGGAGGCGGCCGCGGCTCCCACTCCAGCCCGGCAGCAGCTACTGCGCGAGCGCGATGCCATGGGCCCAGCCACACCCCGCGGCCCCGTGCCCTGGCTGGTGGCTCCTGCGCAAGCGTCGTTCGGCCCCGGGGAGGGTGTGGTGGAGTCCACGTGCTGCTAGTACGCGGGTTCGAGTCCCGCCTCAGGCTCGTATCGCACCCGCTGGCCCAGCGCTGCTTGGGATTCCCGAGGGACCGGTCACTGTGGGCGGGCGGGTGTTGGTTTGTTTTTTTTAAAGAGCCTGTCTGTTTATAGGTTGGTGGTTTGGTTTTTTTTTTTTCCCCCTGTTCCTGATGAAATGGGGGCGGGTGGCTGGGTTGACATGAGTCAAGGGATACTCATCTGTTACACTGGGGCTGGCGTGACTCCGGGGAAGCTCATCTGAGCAGCTGCGATTCAACTCTTGATGCCTGTGAAATTGCTCTTTGCAATAGCCAGCTATCAATTATGAGTTGGATTAAAAGGGGTCTGGAACATCTTGCATACATGGATTGAATGAACCAGACTCGTGTTAGTGTGTGATGCTCCAAGGCAGGAGATGACCACCCAGCGAGTCTTTCACATGGGCAGCTGCGCACCTGTGGCTGGCAGCAGGACCTGGTCCTCGAGAGGACCACGGCCTATCAGCTGTCCGATGCGGTTGCGCAACCTGAGGCAGCAAGAAGGACGAGCACAGGGAGAACATGGAGAACCTGTTTGTGTTTTCCATAGGGTAAATGCAACAAAACAGTAGGGTAAGAATAGCAGCTCCCCATATCTGCATATCAAAGAGCAGTAATGATATCATCCCTTGGGGTTGAGGGAGGTTATCGGTGATACTGCACGTTCTTACAGTTAGGAATAGAAACTGGTGGTGGAGTTCTTTGTTTCTTCAAAGAAATCGTGTTTGTCTATACAAAGAGCGTCTCTCCTAGCCTGGTCCTGAATACACCACAAATCAGAAAAATCTAACCTCAGATGCGAGGCAATGGCTTTAAACAAACTCTTCCAACCCTCTTTCAGCCCAAAATACACTGCTCCCTCTGTTCAAAACAATGTCGTGTCGCCACCTGACTCTAACTGAAGATTTTAGATGGTTTAGATGCCTCCACAAGGTCAGCCAGATTTAACCTAACTCAAACCAGTTCTTTCATTGTCAAGCCCTAATACTGCTCACTGAAGTACAGAAAGGAGATGGTCTCTTGGCATGGCCATCATAGTCAGTGGTTCTCTAGTGAGAGAGATTTGGATGGCTGTGGGGGAGGAGGGATAAGACACGGCACAAAAATGCAACTACAATACTGTTGGTTTAATTTTACTGAAGTTTCTGCCTTGCATTTTGGAAGAAGTCAACATAAGGAACGGACAACGTTAAGAGCTGTGTGTCTGACTTGTTATAGAACCTTAGAAGTCTGGGCTACGTTCCCTGGAAGAGTTCAAAAGGCTTGTAATTAGAAGTGATTGCCCTTGAGGCTGACAGATGGTTGAACCTAACCCAAGAGTAGAGTGGACTCGCTGTGACTTATGACAAAGACACTACTCACTGCATCAACTACGTGATACCTTTTTAAAATTATAGGTTCTTTGTTGCTGTTCTCCTCTAATTAAAGCCATTGCACTAGTTTTTTAAAAGTGGTTGCTATTTGAATTTGGAGACATGAAATATACAGCACACATAAATGCCAGTTGAGTGAAACCCACTCCTACCTCATCACTTACCACTGCCTGTATCCCAGCAGGGTCCTGCAGGAGCTCTCCTACTGCATGGGTGAACACGGTTTTGGTATTAAAATCTAATGCAAGGTGAAGTATCACAGTTCAGTGGAGATCAAGCAACAAAGATTCAAGAGAGAGAGGGTAAAACCAGTGAGTTCACCTGAGCAGTAAAACGCCTGGATATTTAATTTCTTGACATATTTAGTAGGTAACAGAAATTTATAAATCAAATACAACGGCCGCCTTGATGAGCAGATGGCTGTAACCACCTCTTGTATGTTACCTTTGCATTCTTTTGCTTCATACAGTGCGGCTGGCATTATGAAGTCAGAAAATTGATACTTTCTTTGACAGTGTTCTGCCTTCAAAAATACTCACATTGTGCTTTTTTCATTTATTTGTCAGTCTATCATTTCTCTTCTTTGCGGATCAAAAGCTGGATTTTGGCAATGATGCACACTCCAAACTTTAACCCCAAACCAGCCGTACGTAGATGGTTGTCTATCTAAATGCCTGCCCTCTGCGCTTCAGCAGTCAGCATCGCATTCTTTTATATTTCTCTGCAGAGTTCCTAAATTATGATAGTGTGTGATCCAAGAGTACAGGATCCTGCCCACTCCTTACTCTTCCTTCCTGAACAGCAGAATCCTCCTTAATGCAGGATCCTCCTTAATGCATAACAGCTATAAGTAGCTCATGGTATCCAGGGACTCCATGCCCCAGCACTCCTGTTTCTACAGGCAGAAAATTAGTCTGCCTTTGTTTGGCATGTGGGGAGCCTGAGGGTGCCCCTGGAGCCACAGGCAGTGTTTACGTAGCAATCCAGCAGCAAAAGCAATGACTTCTCTAACAGCAGAAAGCTCACACTCCAGGGGTATGCATCTCCATCTTTATGAAATGTGTGTTGTGGAGAAAATTCCTCTCTCCCAATCTTCATTTTGAGCATCTTCCCCACCGAGATGCTGTGTCTTCCACCGCACATGTTTAGGACATTCATCATAAGGAGAGAAAATGACAGTGCAAGAGAGGAAGTGGAATGAGCATTTTAAGTAGAGTTGCAGCCCTGAGCAAAATATTTATTACTTTTGGGGGAGTATTTGCTCATTCATATGTTCATCATTGCTTATTTCAGCCAACAGAAGGAAACTGGGCTGGGTCCTGGGGAAGGAAGGACTAGCCCAGGTGCCCTGGGGCTGTAGAGAACTGAATCTACTGTTTATAGAAACATTTAATTTATTTTTAAGAAGCAAAGTCTGAACTTTAAATCACCAGTTGGTCTACAATACAGAGCCGGTCTAAAGAATTAACACCCTGTCCTGGAACAAGGCCTGAGGTAAGAGCTTAAAAAAAAGGGACAAGCAGGAAGAAAACCAATGTGGTGACAAGATGTTTGCAAAAAATACGTAAAACTTTTATATTTCATTAAGTAATAGCTAAATTAGAAACCGGAATGTAAATGTTTCCTCCTTTAAGCTTTTTTTTTAGCCGCAGAGATTTTGCTCCAACATAAGCTTCATCATTTTGAGCGCATTGTCACTTAATGTTCCCTCGCAAGATTTGTGTGGGTGACATTCCAGCACAAACTAGCTCCAAACAGATCTTCTAGCTTGAAAACAGTTTGTTTCTGTTCGTATAATTGAATTAAACTTCCAGTAAAGTCAGCTGTTGTTTTTCTAATTAACCTCTAGACTCTTAAATACCTTCGCTCCAAGCGTGACAAACTGACTATCCAAAAAGTCATTAGACAGAAGAATCATTCCAAGAACAAAAATAGAAAGGTCTCATTTTCTAGTTCTGTCTTATCTACTCCTTTTGGAGGTAATGCTCAAGCCCCAAAAGGTTTACCAGCTAAAGACCATCTCAGAGTTGTAAGCAGACCTCAAAAAGGATGAAAAAGAATAATACTAACAGTAAAAATTAAGACTTAAGGTAGGTCTTGAATCTGCATGTGGCAAAGCAGATGATGAAGTGCCCATTGGATTATTTGCAACCTCTCTGTTGGGTGACTCCTCCATTTTTGTGTTGCTGATTTCGGCCTCGCTCTTCCAAGTTTCTCTCAGTTAGTGAAGTGATCTGTCACTGGGTTTTATTAGACTTTTTTTAGAGCAGATGGCTGATTCTTTTTACCTGGAGAGCTGCCACTTTCTTTAGATACATCTCAGTTTTTATGGTAGTCTAATTTATCTGTTTACCTGAGAAAGAAGTAACTTAAATAACACGGGTGTTATAATTTCACTGACCTCAGAAAAGGTGATAGATTTCCTGCGTAACCTGGAAAAAAACACAATGGAAAAACAATTAAATCCATTGGTAGATGGACTGTTAGCTAATGAAATTATCAAGTTCTGGCATTTGTGATAGAGTTTCCTAGCTGGTTGCTGGATATTCTGCTTTACATTTCAGATTGCAGATATACATCAGGAATAAACTTGCTCAGTGTAGCCATTCACCATGTATTTACGTCTAGATTTCTTATTTCTGCTGGTTGCCTTTTATCACTTTGAATTTCTGAGTTGGAATTATTCCTTGTTTGTTTGTACCAGGTTGTTCTTTTCCTGCTGCTTCTTCTGTCCTTTTCTGAATAATTCTGCACGGGCTCGTAGCAAAGCTGCCAGATACTCCTTACTCAGATGTTAATCACACTGATAAGGACTGGTTTTATATTGGTCACCTGGCCGGGGGTATTTTCTTGCTCATCTTTGGGGCACCGTTTAAGGTTAGCAATAAATAAATAAATAAATGCTTACAAAGAAGAGTAACTGATTTGTAAAGACACCTTCATAGCCAGCAGTGACTACAGATGAAGTTTCATTTTGAGTACTTGAGCTCTGACCTGCAGCCCACGGAGGGAGAGCTCTTGCGTTCGACCTCATGATCTCCATCGCTGCTCATACCCCACTGACAAAAATAATGCAAATTTTGCCCCAGTCAAACATGCTTGTGAAAATGTTCTCCGCCTTCTACAGAGCTGTTCAATGAAGTATGAATGATCTTTCTAAATTCTACTCTTGTGAGTTCCCCTTTGCTTGAATGTTGATGCCCTTACAAGCCCCAGGTTTCACAAAGAAGCCATGCAGGCAGCACGACCTTGCTGAAAAATTAACACAAATCCTAGGCCTGTCAATAGGAATGAGTCAGTATTTTAATTAATTAGCTATGTTTGCTACCCTGGGTACGCTAATAAAGAGCACATCCAGGTAGTTGGCACCAAGTTTAAGCTGACCTGTATTCCATGGCGAAAGCAAATCAGAATTTGCCCCTGTGGTACAGAGAATTAATGGTACAGCTCAAGCATGCATTTCTAACCGTGAGATAAAGCCCAAGAAGAGTAACTGTTTAATCCAGGCCATTTCTTGTTGGGGTTTTTTTTTTTTTTGGGTTTGTTTTTTTTTTTTGGTAAGCTGACTAGGGAATCCCCGTTTTACCCTTTTTACACAAATTTAGCATTAAAGTTTCTGTTTTCTGTAATCCCCGCAGACCTCCTGTCAGCATGGAATACACATCTATTGCTTTTCTTTTTGATCTTAACACTTGTAAGTAATAAATAATTGATTGCCAAAGGAATTCTGGGAATATATTCAGCCTTAAATTGAGCACTAAACTATTTGCAAATGTGCTTAGGCACTAGCCCAAAAGATGCATCAAAAGAATGTCAATTGGATATTGGGAAGTGAAGTGCCATCACATGTTAGAATTAGGAAGCATAAAATATAAGTAGAGAGATAACAGCTGTCAGATCTGCTACTGGTAGTAACAGAACAAGGTATGTTTCTATAGAAGGCTATAAACCTTTATTCAAGCTAGACCACACTTTCACCACAGGAATGACACACCAGACTCTGCTCAGGAAATGCCTCATTTTTGACTGTTGTCTTGAACTGGGGCTTGACAGAGCACTCACCCTGGAGATATCTACAACTTTGTCTGAATGGTTTGTGAAATAAATCTGCTAGAAAGAACTGGAGTATATTTACTGCAGTGACTGGCCATCTTTGGTGCTGAAGACAGATTTACTATGTCAGTCTTATTTCACCATGGCTACACGCCCTGACATAAGCTTACTCAGTAAAGCTATAGTCTGTGCTGCTGTGGGTAGACTGACTGCAGCGTCTGAGCTAACCTGACTAGACCTGCACTGCTGGGCTTGCAAGAGTCATACTCCAATATCTGAATATCTGTGAATAAATTTAATGGTGTATGATGCTGGCCTTGCTACTGCAACTAAAGCTCCAGTCTGCTCTTCATGGAGCACACCCTCTTGGAATCCATTTACAAACACACAAATGACAACAAGGTAATAACAAGGAGGAGTGAGGATGGATTTATTTACCAATGGTAAATCATACTTGACCAACTCAGTTGCCTTTTATAGGGAAATGTCTGGCTAAAAAGATGAGAGGGGAGTGATGGATGTAGTGCATATTCTCTTCAGTAAGGTTTCTGACATCATAGCATTCTTACCTGGAAGCTGAGGAAGTACAGGTTGGATGAATAGATTGTTAGATTAGTTGAAAACTGCCTGGGCCACGAGGTTTGAAGAACAATTATCAATGGCCTGATGCTCAGTGATTGTGTATCTGGGGGTTGATACTGGGGCTGACATTGTTCAGCATTTTCATTGTGATCAGTGAGAATGCAAACTCAGAAAATTTGTGTGTGATGTTAAATTAAAGGAAATGATTAACACCCTGAACAAGGGAGCTTCAGTCCAGAGGGATCTTGAAACACTTGTGGATTGGACCTTAAGACATTCAGTAAGGTGTGTGAAGCTCGGTACCTGGAGCAGAATAACCTCATGCAGAAATACAGACCGGGAACTTACTGTGAGAACTGGAAACCGAGGGCAAGTTTGAGAGCAATGGCCGCAGTTTGCACCTTGGAAGATTCAAACTGGACATTAGCAACATTTCATCAGTGGGAGGACAGAACAGCACTGGAATACATTATTTTGAAGAGTTGTGTAATATCTATTCTTAGAGGTTTTCAAAACCCAGCGAAATAAAGCCATGGCTGATTTGAATTAGGGCTGGTGATAGTCTGGCTTTGAGTGGGAGGTTGGTTCAGCTGGCCTGCAGGAGCTTATTCCAGTTTCTCTGATTCTGTAATCTTTGTTTCCACATAACAGCTACAAGAGTCAAGAATGAGTTTGCTTGTGACCTCCCCAGATCCGTTAGGGTTTTTTTGCTTAGAAGTTTCTTGCATCTCTGTAAACTGGACATGTGTGACTGTGGGTGTAGATCAAAGATGGCTTTGCACTAGCTTTGTCAGAAGCTGTTCTGTCTTTTGGTACTATGGAAAGCTATATCCTCCATGACGTATGTTATATCAGCCTCAGAGATTTTTTTGTGTAAGGCAACTTGCAGTAATTCTTATGAAGTTGCACATGTGGAGTGTTCCAAAGACAGCATGCTGCACCCATGTTCATCTGGCATGCTCATGGTTCTTCTGTCACAATGATGGAAGATGGTCATGGGAGCGACACAGAATTGAGTCAGTCAACAGTTTACTGATCAGTAGTTTTCCTATCAGAGAATACAGACTGGTGGAAAACAAAAAGTTCTTGTAGAATCTCTTTTGATTGCATGAAAATGGGTTGGATGGATTTCTAATCTTCAAAAATTCAGGGGGAGGTTTTTTGGAAGTTGTTGAGACATCATCGGTCAGCAATTTCAATGTGAAAACTGTCCTGTGAAACAATTACTCTGATAGATCTTAAAGTTAATTATACTAAGATATTTGAATGAAAAAGGGCCATAGCTGAAATGAAACATTTAAAAAATGTTCTTCTTGGCTCACTGGTGGATTAGAGTACAAGACTTTGCTCTTTCGGTTCTGAAATACTGCAACTCCCCTAGGACGGGAAACCTCTTCCTACTGTTTGTTAAAGAAAACAGTGGTCTAACGTTATGTTAGGTTAGCCTTGTTGTGGCTTGGGAACATCCTCCTGTATTTTAATTTCCTATATTCAGTGCGTCCTGACACTGGTGCAAAAAGTCACTTTGGGATAAGTAGCATTTCTCCAATTTTTAAATGTATTCTCTTTGCTTGTGTTCATACCTATTTGAGTGCTTGATTTTCTGCAAATGTCCTCACAATAAGCTGCTGATGGGAATGTTCACTGAAGCAGCAAATTTGTAAGTGAACATTCAAGTATATCAGCAGAAAATGAATTCTAAATATATAAATATATAAACCATAATTTTTAAAATCAACTAGATGATTTGTGCACCCACATAAGCAGTGATGAACTTTCCGATGGTGTGCGTTTGTAACAAACTTGCTGAGGGATAGGTGACAAAAAGAGACTTCTTAGAGAAAAGTTTGAAGAAAGGTTAGAACTGAGATTTGGTAATGGTAGTCTCTGGAAAAAAAAAAAAGGGATATAATAACGTTCTTTCTATACAAATGGCATTTTCTGAGGTACTTTTTCAGGTTATGTAGATCATGAAAGCATGATCACCTCTTCCACTGCCATCATCTTTGACAAGCAGCGCAGCAGTGAGCAGTGTTGTATTCAAAAATTAACTGTAAAAATCAAGCTCTTCACTAAACCAAACTGCGTAATTTAAGACTTTTGATGTGCCGGGTAAGGCTGCAGTTGCCTGATTGCTTTAAAATGACATAAATTCAAGCTGCTTCTGCAAGACATGTTCCCTCTCTGCATGTTCTGTCTGCATCCTTTGGGCTGTGCTGGTGGTCAGGTACCAAGCCAGCTCAGCCCTGCGACCCATGTGAGAGCTGATGGAGGTGAGAGAAAGGAGTCTACCTTTGTTTGCGGTGCTCAGTTCCCTGGTGTGGAGATGGCAATGTGAAGCCAGAAGTGAGAGAGGGCAGGACTGTCTCATGGTGGCAGCCTGTGTTTAGGTTGGCCAGAAGTCTCTACAGAGCCAGTTGCTGGGAGACTTCAAAGCTGGTTAATCTCAAACATTAACTTCTCCTCTGTGAAATTTAGAGTCTCAAAAACAAAGCCTGAAATTCTGAAGCACAAAATGAAGCATCCAGAAGAAAACACCATGTTGCCCAGTCATCCAGAGGTGATCCAAAATGGTTTTTGTGCTTAACCCAAAACAGGGCAGTTTCTACCCTTTGATTTGTGAGGGAATTACAATAGATCCGTAGGCTAAAATAATTTCTGTATAAGTCCTCTGATGGCAGTGGAGGTTCAACAGGAGTGATTTCACTCTGTGTGGCAATTGCAGCAAGAAATGTGTTACAATGCTTTCCCAGGACCTGCACACAAGCACTAGTTTGTATTTATTAAATGGATGGCCAATAACAAAGAACATGACCTAAGACAACGTGGGAAGTTGGGAAGTAGTGGCAGACTTGTGGGATCTGCACAGCTGCACAGTCCATGACCATGGATTTCCGAGAACCTCCCCACATCCACGTGGCATTTCAGAAGTAACCTGCAATATTAAAAACTACTACAAGGATCCTGTGCTTCAAGAGCAGGGTTTGACACATTATAGCCATCAACAAAGGTCCCTGCATTTCTGAGAGACCACTGCAATTTCCAGCAAATCTTTCTGTCGCTGCTGGCATCCCACAAGCTGATTCATGTCTATGTTAACTGGAAGATCTGCTTCTTAGGAAGAGATGCAGCTGTAGGAGGAGAATGAAACATGGAAACACCTGCAAAATATGTGCATCACTTAAGTGGAACCACTGGTTTGACTGGTACTAAGGATGCTGAGAGCAAAGGACTAGGAAAGAATGGGGCTGGTTTGCAAGAAGAGAGGGGAAATTTGGGCTGATAGGGTTAGGACACTGCGATTAACACCACACCTTCTAATTGAACACAACAGCCACTAATATTGGTGATTTTTTTCCCTGAATTTAAGGATAACAAGGATTATTTAGAGAGTGACAGAGTTATGGGGACCCAGAAAAGCTCTTCTCACCCTGTAATCTGGAATCTTCAGCTGACTGTTGTGTTTGCCTGCACTACTAAAGTGAACCTAATAGTTCCTTCAAAAATAGCTTTAAATAAAATATGCAGAATTTTTCTCTCCATCCCCCTTTCCCTCTCGTCATTGGCAAACAAATCTGTGACAGACAAAAGCCTTCACTAGTGTAATCCCCAAACCCCAAAAATAACTTAAAAAGTAGCGTGGCGGTAAAAAGAAAGAAAAAAAAGTATCATCTGGGTGATTTTACACAATATTGCAGCCTGAAGGCTGTTTATAAGCAAGTGTTCTCCACCTTCTCAAGAAATGAGGTGCCTCTAACAAATTAAACAAAGCTAGATAGATGAGGATTCTCAGGAGCAGTGAAAGGGAACACAAATAGTTGGCTTGCCTTCCTTGGAAACAACTCTACTAATGTTTTAATGCAGATATAAAATAGGGGCCTGGAGAAGGAAGGGGAAATGGTCCTGATAAGTTTGAGTTATTGTGGAAGTATCTTTTGGAGGCAGAATTCAAACTTTATCTGTGTCTTCAATATTTTCCTCTTTCTCTTGGGTTCCTGTCTTGGAAAAAATACCACATTTCACAATCTAAGGGAATTACCCAACAACTGTGATTTAAATCATTAATTACAAGCATCTCTGCTTACGTATGACTACGCACTGACCTTTGTATGGCTAGATGAACTCCTGGACCACTGCCTTCTTGTGTCATTTTACCACCTTTTATGATCAGTCTCTTTTGTCCTTATGACATGTTGTCTTGCTGTGCTTTGCCTGTGGGATATTTCAAGCCAGGTAGCAGCCATGTGCTTCCTTCTTCACAGGCAGTTCTTTGACTTGTGTCCTCTCCCACCAGCATGCTCAGTCCTCAATGGCAGCAGTGACTTGGCACAGAAAATGATGATTGGTGAATTATCATAACACTGTCTTCACAGGAGCAGCCAGGTGTTGACCACAGCAAGAGAAATAAATGTTGGTTTTCTTTTTCTCGGGGTCATTCACTCCCTTTCAGTTAAACAAGAGGTGAACCAGGCCCAGCCAGTGCTGAGATGTCTGCTGATGTTCTCCAGCTGTGCATTTATCATCTGCTTCTGTACTTTATTTCCTTCCCCCCACTCCCCACCCCCCCATTTTGCAGGGTGAAAATAATGACAGTGTGGGATTCTAAATATATCTAAACCATTTGCAGGTTCTGTGATTGCACCGTAGGCTGTGTGCAATCTGCAGGCAACAGTATGCCCGCCTGCAGTGTTGCTTTAGGTGAGAATCTTTAGTGCCCAAAACAAAGTTAGAGATATACAAAGGCCCAAAGGCTAATATAATACACCGAAGGAGTGGTTGGCAGTGTCTGTCTGTGAGCAGGAAATGACCCTGCTAGAAAATAAAGAGTGCATTCAGTGGTAGATCTCCATCATAGTGAATTACACACTCACTAGTACACAAAGGTTCATCAAGTGAAGCATTTCTGGAGGAGAGCACATCCATCCTCACATGGGCATCCTAGGAGTACTTGGTCCCAGCAAGGTAGTTATTTTTTTAGGCGGTGGGCCTCAGACCTGCTGAAACAGTCCGTTCTGTTCCCTCACCTCCTCCTACTTCCAGCCACTCCTTCCCACTCCCTTACTCCTCCTTCTGCTGTGCTGGCACAAGCATTTGGGCATGTGGTGAAGTGCAAAAGGAGAACTAATCTGGCTGAAAAAAACCTGGCTGAAAAAGGAGGGGTGGGGGGGTTAACCAGCTCAGCTCCCTGCTCCGATTTATTTGCAGGAACTTGGGAGGTACACGGAGAAATGATGTAGGAGCAAGTTCTCCTTAAGCAGACAGATCTGCTGAAAATAATGCCCATCAGGCTCTGATAGGCTTTCCTTTTTGTGATGAATTCTTCCTGCCACCTGCAAGAAGACAAGACAGCCTCATTACACTTGGCTTGGTGAGGACGGGGAGGAAATAACCTGCTCACAAGTGCTGGACTCCAAACTGGGCATCAAAGGGGAATTTAGAAGTCAAGACCTTTTATATTCTTGTTTGGTGTATAGTTCAGTTTAAAAGAACAGTTTTTAACTACTGAATCTCTTCATGGTTTGAACTTCACAAAGAGACGAACTGCCACTTAGTTCAAAGCACTGATAAGAGAAACCAGTGGACCATTAGCGAATCACCTACTGAAAGGGAAATTTCTCCTTGGCTTATAACAAGGAGTACCTCCTTTGTACTCAGAAACTTAATTGTTTATGTAATTTGAAAAATATCTAAGCTTTTTTTATTATAGTGTTTATGTGCATATTTATATATCCTCCCCTCTTTTATTCTTCAATCCTACTTACCTCCTGGCCTGAAGAGATAACTGGAGGCTGTAGACAACATTTTCAGTGAGTCAGTTTGGAAGTTACTGAGGGGATCTGAGGTCACACAAATGCTTTAGAAAACATGACTGAGGACTTGAATATACCCAGTAGCTTCAGGCACTGGGTTAAAGTGAAATAATGCTTCAAATCTAAGTCCTGGCCATCAGGCAGTAGTTCCAAGCAGCTGACCCAAGTCCTGTGGCTCTCCACATAGTGAAGATGGAAAGCTCAGAGGGCATGTCAGCATGCTTGAGGTAATACTTCTATGTGTAATGAACCTATGGGATGATGAAGCCTGTGGGCTGAGGAAGAAGCTCTTGAGCTAGCTGATGAGAAGTGATGGATGAAGAGATGTGTCTGAGACCAGGTGCCTGACTTGGGACTGCCTAGGGGCCTGTCTCTATCCCTTACAGACCAGCATACTGAGCTCTGGGAAGGTAGGTAATGATAGGTGGGCTCTGAAATGGAAAAATGCAATCAGTCCCTGAGTGAGAACCGAATTCCTGCCTTCTGGAGATGTTCATCAGTAAGGGGTCAGATTCATGCTTACTTTCTCACTGGCCCATTGAATGTCATCTTTGCAGCTCAGTGCACCAGTTGCAGTAGGAGATGCATGGGAGTGGGACTGAGCATTCTGATGGCTACAAGATCTTGCTAGACAAGTGGGAGCTGTGGGAAAGAGGAGTCTGGGTCTTTAAAATCTTAGGAGTGTGCTGCAGACACTGAGTTATGATGCAAAAGACTACCACCATCATCTCCACCTGCGTTTTGCAGTAAGACTCAGATACGCTAAGGTAAACATTTTTTTCCCAGGGATTTTTGCAGGAAGCGCAAAATCTTCACAGCAATTTTGAGGCAGCATTTAGGGGCTCAGCATGTTTCTTCATTTTCAGACCTTAGGTAAGTGTGTATTCCAAAGTGATGACAACAGCTGAGATATGTATATACACACATCACATACATATATACATTTAGTTCCTCAGGGAGCTATTTGGTACTGCAGTAAGTGGTCAGAATTGCTACCTTAGAGTGAGTCTCCCAAACTGTCTGATTTGCTGGTGATGTAGGTGGGGAGGATCTGTGCATCAGGCTATTAAATCAGGCAGAAACTGAATTGTGCTAGAGAAGTACAATACAGAGCAAGCCCTTGTGTTCTGCTTCTTTCTCATTCCGTCAGGCATGGCTGGGGGCAGGGGTGTGCTGCACAGAGACGAGCCATGACTTGGTCATTAGAAAGTAAGTAGGGGTTTACAAAGTGATGAATGCAGTGGCTGTGTTCCTGCAGTGTGCCAGGCAGATTGTGACTGCTGGATAATCTTTAAACTATTGCCTCACTCTAGGTAACTCTGAGCTCTTGAATTACATTAGAATCTCATATTTCATCCATAAAGCTGTGAAGTAGATACATTTTTCAAACAGTAAGAAACATTTTTCTTTCCTATTTTTGTCATGCCAATTCCATACCTTTCCTGGGGGAGCTAGAGTACCTGGGTTAGTGGAAAAGTAATAGTGGGTCTGCAATAAATAGATAAGGCAAAGAACTTGCTCTATTGTAAAGCATGAAGCTGCTTGATTGCATCTGCTTATTTTGTCAGTGTATGATAAACACTTTCTTGTAGTCAGGCTTTGAGATTATCAGTACTGACTCTTCACCTCATTGCTTGATCTATAGATAGTCCTTCTTACTTTCAACCTCATGATGTGGTAGTCTCAGCTACTGTAATGATAGCTGACTTTATGCAAAAGAAAACCCACAAACAACAAACCAAAACCAGCCAAAGAAAGGCATGGCACCCACACAAGTACCAGAGAAGTAGTTCTTCCTTAAGTGCTTTAAGGAGTTGCTACAAGCCTTAACATTTCTTGGAGTGGGAGTATAGGCAAGAGGAAATCTGGTAGGCAACAACTCACAGAACAGTAGAGTGGCCACGCGTGTCTGCCTCAGCTGGGGGTCTGCTTGTGGTGTGGGTAAATACATTTGACTTAGTTTTGATCTGCTTTGCTTGGGCAATAAGCAGGGTGAAGAGATCAGTGGAAGAGCCACCCACTTGGTTAATCACCCACAGCCCACTCCATGCCATTGCATTGTCACTGCTACCTATAGCTGAGATATATAGATTAGAAATAGTTTGCATATGTTTACTGGTGCTTCAATTGTATTTTTTTTCCAGTTGCAGAACAGACCTGTTGCTTCATGGTGTATGTGAAGGTATTGTGTGAAACCAGGTGTCCGCAGACTTGAAACTCCTTGTTTTCACAAATGCTGATGCTATGATATAGGAGACTTGAAACATGGGGAAACCCAAGCCTTTTTACAGTAGTAGTATCAAAACATTTTGTCATTCATGCAAAATTCTATACTTCATGGAGAAGATCTAATTTGTCTGTTAGTTGGTATATATTTCATCCCCCAAAATAAGTGGAGCTGGATGCAGGGAGGTATCAGTGGAGAAACAGGAGCTGAGAAAGAAGCAGCAGCAAAGAGTATTTGAGAAAATTATCTTTTTCCATATAGCAGAAGATGAAAATATTAGTTTGGGAACATGGGTTTCCTTTGATATCTCATGTAGAGAAATATTAAGTTTGTGGTGACTGAGCTAGTATAACTTAGAAATGCTGAGGCTGGCATAAACCTTTATGGTGCTTGAAGTAGAAAAGCAAAAAAAGTGTAAATCAATGGACGGTAGGACAACTACCATAGGTGTGAACACTCTGCAGTAGGTGACAGCTGTTGGATGCCGCACCTGCGAACTTAAGAGTGAAAACACCACCCCGTACTCAACATTGTTACTGCTAAATGGGTGAATACTTGCAGTGAGTTAAGTCTAACTAGAGATTTTGGGGATTCTTGATCAGTTTTAATATGCAAACTAAAGAGATATTTGCTTGAGTTAGAAGTAAGGTCCTGCTCCAGTTTTTGTGAAGGGAAAGGGAAGGCCTTGGAGAAAGAACAAGCCCAGTCCCCTGTTGGCAGAAAGAATATGCCAGCATTTTTGTGTGACTGAAAAGAATTAGCCCCTGGCCTCTGTGGAAGGCTGGGTTTCCACCTCCAAGTACTCTGTGCCAGTACCAGCCTCAGAGCCCTTCTGGTGTGTGACTTGTTGCAACCTGAAAAATTCACAAGATTTTTCTCAAAAGTCTTTCTTAAAAAACAGTTCTGCTGCTTGAGAAAGGTAAACACAGATTCGGAAAGATATTTGGTATAAATAGCAGGGGTTTAGGAGATGAGGAATGGCATGTTGCTTTTAATGGTGCTAGTGCCTGACTCCTGTGGCAAGGCTTGATCCAACCCCATTTTATGCCTCTGGGGTTGATCCTGTCACGTGCAGTTTGGATGTCTGTGATTTTGGACAGCTGTATTCAGCTACAGTAAATGTTTTCTTCAAGCCCAATTAGATCAAAATGATGTTTGTGTTGTATGTGACAGTGCTTGTGGTGACTTGGAGAACCGAAGACTTCATCTCCACAAAGAGGCTGCTTGATATCTCTGGTTTGGCTGATGAACAAATGCATTTAGTAACTGGAATAATATGTTGCTGCTTTGTTGACATGTTGACTCATTTGATGTATTTTAAAGGAAAACAAACAATAACCTGGTTTGCTTGTCCAAACGAGTCTAGCTGACATATCTGCAGAGGTAGGCTGGGCTGAAGGATGTCAAGATTATCTCTCATCAGATTATTGTGATCTCTTGTTTGCTTCATGGTCCATATGAAGAAATCAGTTCTGTATTACCCTCAGTTCTCCTGGACCTCAGATGAGGTTTCACATGGCATTGTTGTGACAAACAGATATACGCTTTATGAATGTTATGGGAAACTTCCCAAAACATGAAACTTGAGCTTGTTTGTTATGGATAAAAACTACATTGCATAAAAGTTACTTGAAAGTTATTTTAATGATTTGGTCAGTAACAGAAGAAATATTCCATTCAGTGCACAGGAAACAAACTGTGCAGTTCCCAAGTTAGAGTAATAGGGGTTTAGTTCAATCTGCAGGCAATTATATTTAAGGATAGAACCATTGGATAGAAGGTTCTGCACATACTTATGTGTGCAATTGCTTTTGAATGACGCATTTCTCAGAGTGGGGGTGGTTCTGTAAAGCGTGGAGCAGGATTATTGTTTGCACCCTGAAGTACCCCTGGAAGAACTTCAATCTCTCTCTTTTTTGGTGGGTCTAAACAGCCTGAATTGCCATTTTTGGAACTGGCTGTACTGCATCTCTTTCCAAGCAGATAAAGATCTGGGTGGCCATACATGCTCCCACGATGACAAAGTCATCACTGTGTTGCTGCATTCTGTGCTGTCCTGCTGGCTTTCTGCAGCCAGTTTGGGCAAATTAAGCAAAGGGTCCTTGGGAAGTGCCACTCGCCTCTGCCATGTTAGTTTGTTGTTGTCTAATAATATAGCTGTGCTGATGCTGCAACCTCTCCGTGAGGGCAACACTGGCCTTTCTCTGTAAGCTATTTCCTTTACACAGCTACTGAAAATGTTTACATCGTTCAGATCTCTACCCCTGCCTCAAGCCTGGTTGAAGTTGCCCAGTGAGTTCAAGTTGGAAAACTGCCAGGTAACACAAGTTTTCTTCCTAAGAATATCAAACTGAAAACGCAAAGACAGAACTTGAAAGTGAATACTACAATTAG
This sequence comes from Bucorvus abyssinicus, assembly GCA_009769605.1. Taxonomy (NCBI): domain Eukaryota; kingdom Metazoa; phylum Chordata; class Aves; order Bucerotiformes; family Bucorvidae; genus Bucorvus; species Bucorvus abyssinicus. The sequence continues at coordinate 8,141,833 of CM020028.1, read as the reverse complement.
TTCAAAAACTTGACAAATACAGGTGACTTTATGTAATTCCCATGTTCAATATGGGCAATCTTCTTTTTTTCCCCCTTAAATTTAGAATTCATAAGGGTATTGTTTAGGAAGACAGGCATGAATGGAGTAGTTCAGATCTTCCCTAGGTACTAGCTAGACCTTCTGTTGTTTTCCAGATTCCTTTAGAAGTGCAGGGGTAAAAGCCCCTGATGTAAACACATAGCTGCTGGTGTCTTATTTTTAAAATCAGGGGTGTAATGTTTGGCAAATTCCATGGAGCAGCATCAAAAAGTACACAGAACTGTGTATATGGAACAAAATTTTATGTTCTGTTTTAATGCAGTTATGTCATTGGATATGCACATATACACGTCTATATGCAGAGTTTTACTGTATTATGATAACCAGATTTCAAGGTAGACAGGAGTGTTAACAGAGGTGAAAGTGAGCATGAGGGTTTCCTGCAAGTCTGCTGGCTTTGCCTGAGTTTGAGGAACTACTGCTTTCATTAATTATGAATGTTCTATATCATAACATTTCTCTTAGAGTAAGAGAACTATCAAAATAAAAGGCTAGAGTTACTGCAGTTGATATTCTCAGCTAAAACTAGGTCCCAAGTCACGCTGGACTGGCTTCAAATTTCAGACTGTTACTTGCAAGGTGCAAAAGGGTAATTTCTTAGCTGGGGTAAGATGAAGTTTTTAGAATTCAATTTTAAAGGCAAAGGATCAGGGTGGTTTAAAATAAGCTTTGCATAGCCTCTACCTCAAAGCTACTTTGTAAGGCATTCAGCTACCATGGTGATGAAGGTGGTATAAATAGAAAATAGATTAGATAGAATCCAAAATGTTTCTGTGTAGATCTAAACTAACAGTGGCCATTCAGGAAAGAGAAGTAGGAAGTCACTGTGCAAAATTTAAGAAACTACACACCAATAGTAAATTTAGAGTGGTTTATAGGAAGAGGAAGGTAGGAAGCAGTTGGTAATACCGAGGCTGGTAATAAAATACCAACAGGAGTGTTGGATTCTGATTCTGTTCAACCCTTGCACAGAAAAAAACAGACGGAGGAGATGTTTTAGAAACTTGCGAAGCACAGAAAGATTTTTACCTGGGAGACAAAAACCTCTTTTGAACATACAGGTTCTAGAAATGGCAACATTCCCCCATGTATCTATGAAGCAAATAAAGGATCCCACAACAGGGGGATACACAGCTCGGAAAGACAATCAGAAATAAGTTGCCTATTGTGCAAAAGACCCACCTCTCTGTCCCCATCAACCAAACCCTCTTTAACTTGTCTTGTCACGTTAGACCCCAATACAATTTAAAGACACAAAGTACTTTTTAGTTGGTTTGCATAAGAAGCTTGTAGTTTTCTGCTGCTATATATTAAGGTCAGCTGTTTGGGAGGTATTAAAGCTCGTTTAGGCCCAAATTTGCAGACTTCTATAAAAGACATAAAACTTTACGGACAGGGCTAATTCTGTTGTGTTCAGTGGGACTATTCATGTGCTTTACATTGCAGGTGGACTGAAGTATCCTGCTGAAGAATGGTCTTATAAATAGCTGGGTACAGGTCTGCGTAGACAGAAAGAATATACAACAGGTTAATGTGTGCTTTACAGGTATGTCTTTGTATGAGCAGTTCGCACTGTGTTGCTGCTTTTTCTTTTTGGCTTTGTTTCGTCTGCAGCCAAGGGGAAAGCTTAGCTTCTCCAGTGATTGAGTAACACTCTGTGATTGCTAGTGTGTGAACACCAGTACTTGGTGACCTTTCCTAGTGACTGTATGATGACAACTGCATAACAGCTGCCCTTAAACTAGCCTCATGTTTGAGATAATCAAGGGATTGAAGACCTGTCTTTCATGCTGCTACTTTTTTGAGCTTCTGAATTGAGTCCTTTTTATGTTGTCATCACTTCTGCTAGTTAGAAAACAAGTTGAGACTTCAATCATGTATTTGGGACCAAGATATAAGTGCTAGTTTTAGCTGGTCAGTTGAACAAAATCAGAGGGTGTTGTTTATCTAACTCAAAAGTAAATCACTGGATATGATCTGATAACAGTTCTCCACTACTTACCAAAATCAAAGTTTAAAGAAGAATGCTGACCAGCCACTTATCTAGAGATTGACATTCTAGATTTGAAAGTAATTTAAAAAAAAAATACATAGGAGACATTATTTTGAATGGAGCATGATAGCTGGACAGAACAGAAACTTCAGGGGATGTGTGATAGTGATCCCTCATCCTCACGTCACTCGATTCAAGATACTGATGACCTCTCTGTGAGGAGGCAGAGATGCAGGAGAAGGAATGTTCTCAGGGCCCCTATGAAGATGTCACTAAATGAGGAGTGATGGAAGAATATACCCTTACAACTGTCCCTTTAAGTAGAACGCTCCATGATCATGTGGCCTGCAGGTAAGGGCAATGTGAACCTAAGTGCCAGCAGTACAGTCCTTCAACAGATCTTAGGTCTTATCAGTACCACTAAGATAGCCTAGTGCTTTTACAGATGAGCTCAGCAAAGAAGAAAAGCTGACTGAGGCTGATCTCAAGCAGGGGAGAGGTTATGTAAACAAAGAAAATCTTTTTTGTAGTCCCATTTCTTTGAGGGCACGCAAACACAATGGGTTAATGTGCTAATTAATTTGGTGATGTCCCTGGACTCTGAGCTGTCACTAAGCTTGTGCATGCATTTTGTTTAGGCACCCCTGACTCCTCCCAGCAGATTACGGATGTAACTAAAGCTGGGTTTCCATGACCCCTTCTCTGAAATAGCAACATGATGTATCTGGGTATAACACTATCAGCTCTGAAGATGCATGATCTCGAACACAACGTGCAGTTCATCCTAATAAAGTTAGCATAAATGCATCGAAAGCACCCTCCTCTCGCATGCTGGCTTCTCAGAGCTAAGTGCAGGCTTCCTTTTTCAAAGTTATCTGAGTTTCTTAGGGGCTGCTCTGTTACTGTTGAATAAATTCTCACAGGAGTTAAGGGTTATCAAAACTACACCACCTGCTACTTCTTTAGATTACCTTCTTTATTATAAACATACAGTAGCATCAACACTTTAAGATAAAACCCTAAAATAAAAAGTAAAAAGCCAATCCTCTCCTGCCTACACAGTTCTCCCTTTTGAGACCGAAATGAAGGAATGGCAGATATTAGCCACATCTCTTAACACGTTGCTGGAAGGCATTTTGATGCTGTGGTGAAAAGGGGTGTAGACAGACCAACGTAAACCAGCGTAGCTTCAGTTGTGAAACTCATGGCAGGCTCTACAGAGAGTCAAACCAAGACCATGTACACTTCTTCAGTGCCCATTTCGCTTTCAGTATAGCTTAAACTTGGCCAACTGTTGTGGCCGATATGGTGCTCAGAGCGGAAGGACATAACGATCTCTGTGAGCTTAAAGCATGAAACAACAATAAAAATGGCTGTGTTCTGGGGGAGATGCCATGATATCCTTCAAATGCTGCATGATGAGGGTCTCAGAGGAATCTATCCTTCACTAAGCTGTATAGATCAGGTGTCTCCTTCCTCTTCTACCTGAGGAACTAGTTATCATTACTGTTATTTAAATAATCATTAGGTACTTGTTTTCTAATGTATGACTAGGATGAATGAATGTTTTCACATTTCTCATTGCTTAAGATCATCAGCTGACATATGTTTCATGGCACAATTTTTGCTCCAGGTTCTCCATGGACTTGTCTCTGTGTTTCTTAGCCTATGGACCAATGTCTTCTCCTGGATCCCACTGGAACAGTTACTGTGCTTTACCCCTCCCCTCATTTCTGCTATCAAAGCAACTTGTTTGAGTGCTCCCTAACCCACTACAGGCACAATCCACTGAGTTAGTATATAACTCCTATTTAAACTGCTTGAGTTGTCTCAGCTGATTCTGCTTGAAGTGGATTAGGGAGCACTCACACACACCGCTGGGAGAGCTACTGGGGTGGTAATCAATGCCCAAGAGACCCTGATAAACCGCCTGAGAAGAGAGGGGCAGGGCACAAATGTTTCAAACCTCTGCAGCTGTTTGCAAATTGAATGTCTACGCAGAGCCCATAAGCTGCATGTGAGCTGTAGCAATATGTTGTGTTCCAGGTGAGGTGTTCTCAGCTGTAACAGCTAGTGACTTCTTAAGAAACAAAACAAAAAAAGTTGAGAATTATAAGAAAGTTTACGGTGACATGCCCGTATAGCATATGAACAGATATTCTCTAAGCCCTGCACAGCATATTGTGCAACAGCATGGGAGAGGGGAAATTTTGGCCAGGAAAGTCAAAGCATATTCTTTCTTTTATCTGTTGGATGCTAAAGCAGTGCCTTTCATGTGCCATTTTGATTTGACTGGCCTGAAGGAAGGGGGGTGGGGGGGTGGGCAGACAATTTCTACCAAGCTTCAATCTCCAGTTCTGGAGCCTTATTAGATTCTGAGTGTTAGCTGTTTGAACCCACCGACAAGTGAGCCCTTCCAACAAACAAATTGGGCTGCCTTCCATCACACTTTGTATCTTCCAAAATCTCTGAGGGGAACAGAGTGAACAAATATGTTGAGCGAGTGTGCTCAGTTTGCAGTAAATGGCTGAACAACACCCCCCCAGGGCATATGCACAGTCTATAGCCATCGCACCAACGCTGGGTATGAGGACCAGAGGATACAGCACATTAATTTTCTTACACAAGCTCTCGGTCTGCACCAGCTTCTGCTGTAGCGATGGGGAGCTGGGAGAGGGCGATAGAAAACTACACCCTCATGGGAGACTCTTGTTCTCGTGGTTCATGCTTCGCCCCAGTCATCCGGAGGGTCTATTTCTGGTGTTACCACGCACTTGCAGTATGACCAGGGCTGAGTCACGTATGAGACATCATTATCCTGCATGTAAATTAGGTATCAAGAACTTTGCAGGTGATGTTTGTTGCAGCCCTTTTTTTAAAAAGTGCTTTAAGTGTACCAGTATGTTACATTCTGGGCTTGTTTATGGCTAACCCGGAGGATATGCGGGCTGTAGCATGGCCACCTGCACCCAGAGAAACACAGCTTTGTGTTTTTTACAACTGACTGGTTCAACGTTGCTGTTTTTCCCTGGGGCAAACCCCACCCTCACTGAAATGTGAACTGTGGGGAAAGTCTTGCTCTGATGGGCAGCAGCATCTGCAGTGTGTGCTGGGGGTGGTGAAGTCTTTCTTGCCCCCCCCTCCCCCCCATCCTCTGTGGTCATACATGGCTTGAAAGCAGCTTTTCAGCTGATGAAATCCATCTCGGCCCGTGTGTGCCCGTGTGTCCCTGCTGGGGGCAAGCTCTGGCTGCCAGGCCGCGACACCAGACCGGGTGAAGGGGCGCCCCTCCAAAAGCGAGTGCGGCACCAAGCCCAGCACACGGCTGTTGACACGCATGGCCTCCGAAAAGCTCCCCGCCAGCTGCCAGAGCCCACGGCCGCGGGACAGGCCGGCCTGCGCCGTCCTCCCGACCCTGCCGCCCTGACCCAACATGGCGGCCGATAGCGGCGGGGGCGGCCGGCGGCGGAGGCCGCGTCACGCGGCGGCGGCGGGCGGCGCGTGCGCCCCGGGGGCGGCGCTGACAGGCGGCTGCATGGAGCCCGCCGCCCCGCCGCCGCCGGTGCAGTGAGGCCGCGCCGCGCCGGGCCGGGGGGAGCCGGCGGCGGCGGCCTGGATGGTGGCGTAGGGCTCGCATTGCCGGCTCCCCAGCATGGCGAGCTACCTGCCCCCCTGCGTGATAGACGGAGGCACCGGGTGAGTGCGGGGAGTGGGGGGACCGGCGCTGCCAACCCCCTTTCTGGGGGGTGGGGTGGTGTCTCTGCCGTGCCGGCGCCCCTCAGCCGCCCTCTGCTGCCGGTGAGAGCCTGCAGCGGGGAGTCTCTTCACCTCTCACGGGTCCGGGCTCCTGCTGCCTGTCCCGGTCCCCTCTCAGCCTGTCGCCTCTGGGCCGGAGGGTCTCCCTCTTCTCCGGGCCTCTCCGCGCTGCTGCCGCCCACCGCCCTCCACCGAGTACCCGCCTCCCTCTGACCTGCCTCCCCGTTGGGAGCTTGGAGCAGGGCAGGCCTGCCGTGACCCAGTCGTGTGCCCCGGGCAGGCCGTGTACCTCCGGGGATGGTGTGGTTCTGTGTGCCCTTTTCTCCTCTTGGGTCCAATTTTTGTTGGCGTTCTCTGACTTTAAACTAGTGCATGATTAAAATGCTAAAACTGGGGGAGGTTCATTTCATATGACTGCCTGGAGAGAGGGGACACACGTCGGCTTTGCCTGGGAGCTGTGAACCGGCACTGACTGTGGTCCAGAGGATAGTGAGGTGTGCTGGCTGGGCTGCAGCATCTCCTGTGGGCAGAGCACCTGGACTCCAGTGGCCTTGCTGGTTGCACCTGGCTGTGTCTCTGGACGGCATGTACATCTTCTTGAACCTTTCCAGGTATTGCCTTAGGCCAGCAACAAGAAAGGAGCTGGCTGTCTTATGGTAATGGTATTTCTTGGTCATTAGGTCATTCCTTCCTCACTTTTGTCAAATCAGTGTGAGATTTATTCTATATGTAGGCAAACTACAAGTTTTATAACTCAAGTCTTTGAGGACAAAAATGAATCTAAATTGCAGGGGCTGTGCTCAGAAGATGTTTGAGGAACAGGTCTTTCCTACCTCTCTGTGGCTAGAGAAGACCCATTCATCATCTGGTAGACAGTTCTGCTGTGCCTCAGGAGTGGCAGGTGTCAGAGAGAGCTGTAATGAAGATGGTACTGAATATGTGATGTGCTTTTGCTATTATCTTTCCTTTAGCGCAACATTTACAGACAGGTCTGAGGAGGAAAGGAGAGGAGACAGCGGTCCATGAGTATCTATTCAGCCAGTAACTTTCTTGTCAGGCTCTGCCTCTGTGTCACTGATTGCGTTAATTTATTCCAATAATAGACCTTTCCTCTGCAGGCAATGTGCAGCACTATTTTAATTTCTTTAATGCTTGGGAAGTTACCTTTAAAATTTCCAAAACTGAGCCATCTTAAAAAAAAAAACCAACCCCAAAACAACCAACCAAACCCAACCCCTAGATAACCAGTGGAAGCACTTTCCAGTGATGTGGTGTCACATCTGCTTTCTCCTGAAAAAGTATTTCATATTTTGAAATACATCTGTATTAAACTGTCACAAAACTTCTGGAAGTTTCTTCTCCTGTTCTCTTTATACCTTAATTTTCTAGAAATGAGCTCTGTCAGTGGTGAATACTGGAGTCCACAGCTGGAAACTTTGGGAATAGAATAGAGATGGGGTTCCATTCTGCATGTAGTTCTGCCTGTGCATTGGATACTCCTTGGTAGTTTCCCAGGTTCCTTCTCTTTATTTACTGAAGATATTTTAAATATCTGTTCTCCTCTGAACTGCTGGTATTATAGGAATATTACTTGGCAGTTTTGAAGAGTTTTTTAAGGAGAGAAACGGGAGCTCTAGGTGGATCCTTTAAAAAGGCTACAGTATAAACTACAAAATCCAGAAAATGCATTAGGTGCAATGTCTGCCATTTGCAGGAGACCTCCCTTGCTCTTAGTTTGTGGAGTGATTACTATGTCACGCTAGATTGCTGACCAACAGTTGGACAGAATAAGTAAGGATGGGAAATAGCCTATTGTGTCTTTTCAGAGAAGTAATAATTTAAGTAGAATTGCTAATATCTGTTTAGTGATGGCATAGGTAAAACTGATAGAGTTTGTGGGTGTGTATCAATTTGTTTCAGGAAGGTTTTGGATAGTCCCCAAATGATGCGACTTTGCGTTTCCATGCATCCAAATGATCTTAATTCGTATGAGACAACATGGCGTCTCTGCTGATGGGACTTCTGCCTGACTTTGCAGAAGTCACTCAAATGTGGAAGACGTTTCAGCAATGAGTTTATTGAGTTTGAAATAAGTTGTCTTGCAGAATTCAAGAAGAAATGAGTCTGCACCAAAGCAGCCAGAAGAAGTAGCTTGACTCATTGATGCGCAGTCTCTGGAATTTTCCTCTGTGTGGGCTGAAAACCTTTTTATTGTTAGAAAGAATCTACTTTGGGTTACAAGCTTCAAACAATTCATTCAAATTATTCATGAAAGGGCTTTCAGATTAAAAACTTGGAAGAGCATAGCAGAAGGGAAAAGGTATATGCAGACATGCACTGTGGAATATTATGTATATAAAATACACTTCTAAATTTACATCTCTGCTTCTCAATGAGGTGCTTTGTCCAGGCCCTAATCCCCCTTTTCATGTAAGGGGATTTAGGAAGTTTGTGAAAAGACTGGTTTTGCTGTTGTTTTATACTTAAGGAGCCTGGTTTAATTTACTGATTTTTGGAGCCATAGGTCTCAGTCTTGTAAAATGTTGTTATTTCTCAGAAAAAAAAAAGCAGCAACAGGTGTATAGAAAGTAGGTACAGACCTTCAGTGAGAACCATGTCATCACAGCAGGATGTGGTAACTTTCATTTTCATGATTGGATAGTTGACTTGAGCTTTCTTTGTCATAAATGGTTCCCTCTTTATTCACAAATTTTGCAGAAAACAATAATAATTTGCCATCATCTTTTCCATTAGTATTTGCAAATAACTTGTCCTACTTCAGTTTTGATGCACTCCATCTTGATTTCTTCGCATGAGGTTGTCCTCGTGATCAGTTTGCACATTGCTATCAATCTTTTTGAGGAGAAGAGCGTGCTATTTTTAGCATCTTAGGCCTCTCAGGCCTTTTTGGTGTTGCTGTTTTAAGTAGCTTTAAACTTCATAACTAGTTTTATTAACTGGCATTTAGCTGGGGGACATCAGAATGCTAGTAGGTGGGTGTGCGAAACAAAGATGTCTTAAAATACCTCTCTCCTCTTCAGCATGTGTATTTGCAGACACTGAAGAGTACTTCTATTTTGGGTATATTTTATTGAAGTCACTCCATTTTTCTTTTAGTAAAGAAAAACTACTTCAGCCAAGTCGTACTGATGTGCTTAGAGGTAAATACTTGAATTCTGGGAGAAGTGAGCTGTACGGGTCTTAAAACTTGAAGATCGAGGTGGTGTTTGTTGTTGTGCTGGGCTATTAAAGATAGCTGGAACCTCAGAACACGTTACCTTTTCTCCCTCTTACAATATTCCTGATGCTGAATGAGTTGCTTTAGCGAAGTATTACCTCTGCTCTTTACTTGTGAACAGGTGTTACTGTAATTGCTGTTCTGGGCCTAAGGAGCCTGGGTTAATTAATTGTTTATAATCACAGGCTTCAGTCCTGTAAAGTGCGAGACTCTCCAAAAAAGCAAAGGCTCTAATGTACTCTTTATTCTCACACTGTCTGCTGGTGCTCTTGGGTAAGCTGTGCAAAGTAATAGCTTTTCTCTGTTTGATATTTCCTCCTTCACCCCTTCTTTCTTCATTCCTTCTGTCATCGCATCCTCCTTCATTTCAAAAGTGCCTTTCCACATCTTTATGAAGATCTTGTGTTGCAAGTTTCTCAGGCATGCTTGTAATGATGATAATACAGTCTGTTTAGGGTAGCACGGCCTTGCAGGTGGTCTGGCAAGAGTAACTTAGGGAGCATCGTTGCTGTCAGGCAAAGTGTTCTCTTTACAGAGGTTATTTTTCATTTGTTTACAGGACTTTTAAAGCATTTTGCTGTTTTTAATCACTGCATATCTATATTTTCAGAGCTTTTTTTTTTGTGGACGTAATGCATTGTTCAAAGATCTGGACCAAAAAAACATTAGGAAAATGAGGAAATGCTAAAAAGTTCACAGCTGGACTTCGGTTTTTTCCCTACTTGTCTAGAGAAAAATTGAATGTCTTGTATTTTGAGATGGATAAGCACCTGCCCAAGTTTGTGATTTTAAATGTCTAAATTATGTTGTTCTCATGCTTTAGTAAGAATTTTCTAAAATATATCTCTGCTCTTTAAAGTGGTTGAGGGTTGAAGCATCTGCTTCCACATTTGGTCCATTTGTATATCTTTGCTGTCATTTTTCTATGTGAGTTTTTCCATCTTTCCATGGTAGGACCTCAGAAGTGAGTCGGGTTAGGATGACTATTCCGTGTGCAAAAGCTACTGGAACTGATTTGTGCACTAACTAATCACTTGAGAAAAGTGGTATGTGGGAGACAACGCTAGTTTTAGAAACTGCTTGTTTCAACAACATATAATTCCCAGTGATTTTTTTTTTTTTTTTTTATTAAATGAGTAGTTCCTCCAAATCCCCTTGCATGAAATAGCCTTAGTATTTTGGATCGCTTTTCTACTAATCTTCAATGCAGCCTCCAGTATCCTATGTTTTGGAGAGTTTCCAGTAGGTCCCTATCTCACTGGCAATAAATCTGCTACTTTTAATGAAATGAAGTTGGAATACTGATTATCTACACATTCCCTGCAGCTGTCTCTGTAATTTACAGATCACAAGACGTTTCATTACCATTAGTCTGCTAGACTGTAACCCAGGAGAAAGAAAAACATGTTTTAGGTGCTTAAATATTCATTGGAGAAGGGACTGGAGACCAGGTAACCTCTCTAACTGTTTAAGTCCAGAGCCTTTCAGGTCAATGAATATTTAAATATATTGTATAAAAGGGAACAATCTTTGCGGGAGGTCCTGGAAGTGGGTCACCCAAACACTTCAATGTACTCTTGGGTATGGCTCTGGAAGGTGGTATGTGTTTGGGTCCTGCTGGGCAGAAGACAAATCTGGAACCAAGTCTGCCATGTCCTGAGTGAATAGGCATTGGATAAGAAAGGGCAGCACAACCGCATCACCTCTTTTCCTTCTCTTCGTCAGTGGTTTTGAGAGTAGTTTGAGTTTCCCTGCCATTTGTTTTTGTCAAAACACCTGAAATATGGCAGCTGGTTCAAGTCTGTCTCTCGTTTGATCCTAAACAGACTTATTGTTTTTAACAGCATTTTCTTTTCACTTCCTTACTTCAACATTGAACTGAAAATGTAGTTGTTCTCATAGTTCTAGTATTAATCCTTCATGGATTTATGGCGTACAAAAGAATCCTTTCCATGTGTTATCTTCTGTGAGATGTGTTTTTTGAAGAGAATTATTTTCACCGATACTGAGAAATAAGCTTATCCTGCAGTTGTAACTGGGGTTAATTAAGCTAGTGAAAAAATAAATCAGTAAAATACTGAGTTATAGGCTTTTGTTAACATTATAAGTTATTCTAATAGGTGAATCTGATCCCTGCTTGAGAGGGAAGGTAAAGCTATTGCAGACTGATAGCCCAAGTTGACTTTCAGAGGGCATTTTCTATTTAATAGTGTTGAGTGGGTGTGAGTTTAGCATGCGTGTAGAGGGGGGGAAAAGATGAACTCACCTCTCAGCCAGAATTTAGTTTAAGAAGTGAGTTCTGGTTATATTGCAAGGACCTTTAATTTTATATATGTATGTATATGCACACACATATTCTATAAAAAGTTTATATATGTATTTACAGGCTTAGGTATATGTGTGTATAAATATATATTGACTTCGGTTTTTGTCATTGGGCTTGAAGAGCTGTTTTCATGAGGTTTCTGCCTGATTGCCATTTCTAAGTCTTAGAACTAGGTCTCTTGAATCCAAAAATGGTTTCCTTGGTCCTCATTATGTGCATTTGAGCAAAACCCATCTAAGAGAGAAACAAAGAAGTAGTATCCTGTAATGCATCTTAAATCCCAGTGTAACTCCTGTTGTTGCTTGTTATGTTTTAACGATATTCCCTAGGTAGGCCTCATTCTAAAATGTGAAGAAACTATGCAATAATCATCATAAAAAGAATTCTTACTAGTAATGGCCTTCTTTACAAATCGGTCTAATTTAATCTCCTGATTATATTTTTGAGAGCCACAGGAATTGTGCATAAGCATTTTGGGTAAGACAAAGCATATGCCCATATAATGATGATTAAAAATACAACAAACCCTTGCCCCCCAAACACAGTCTGTGTCTTTTTAGCCTTGGGGAAAATGGCTTTTTTAACTATTATTTGAAGTCTGTTGAAGCTATAGCTTTGAAGAGATGTTGAAAATACGATATTTAAATTCCAAGGTCATTGCTAATTCAGTTTTGATTTAATGCCTTCATCTAAGCAAACTGACTCTCAATGAGCGTTTTTATGCCAAGTACTCCGTAAAGGGGAACTTGCTGTTGAAGCTGTTAATGGAGAAACAACCCTCTGCTTTAGTGATGGCATACTACTGTTTGCAAATATTGAGAGTAGACTGTAGACAAAGACCCTAAATTCACTTCAGGACCTAGGTTGTGATTGGTCTCATTCAAGAATGTCATGGCTTTAGGTTTTCAAGGTAAAAATGGCTGTGGATAATGCTGGTTTCCCGCAAATCACGCTGTTACTGAACTTCTATTCCAATCTAATGACAATATTAGAGAAAGACTTCAGTCTCTGCAACCATTCAGTTCATTGTCTTGGGTTTTTCCTTTGTTTTTGAAACTGCTTCTGATTCCCGCCCCCCCCCCCCCCAGGAATTAGAACTGTTTTTCATAGTCTGGGCTGTTAATTATGTCTAGTTGCTATAGACCTGAACTAGCTTGCAGCCAGTTACACCATGCAAAGATTTTTCCATTTTGTATGAAAATATCTTCTCTTTTTTCCTTCCCCAAGTTACCAGTTTCTTTTTTCTCTTGATCCTGTCCTTGTTAAAATAGATATTACATATATATTCAAGGAGACAGACAATGCTTCATACCATCTGCTGCCCATTTCCAAAGCATTTTATGAATGCATGCTTGCTTTGGTGTAGTATGTCTATATTACCGCACAGAGATTCTGTACTTGTGTCAGAGTGAGTGGTTTGTGCAAGGCATGAAAGGAAATTGTATTGGGATTATAACTAGAGTTCTGAACTGTGGTTTGTACTTAAGACACTTTTTTTTTTCCTGTATTTCACAATACTAAACATTTGGTCGTGGTTGCTCTCTGAAAGGTAAGATCTGCATAGCCCTTGCTTTTTACCAAAGGGTGGAATGTGACCTGCCTGTCTTTTGATATAGCTGGTCAACAAGATGGAGAAAGTATGAGCTGAGCTTTCAGATTTCATAGTTAGGAAAAAACACTGCCAAAATCCATAAGCTGAAGATGTCTGAAAAATAAATAACACCTAAAATATTTACCACTTCTGAGTTTTCTTCTCAGCAGGATGACTCTTGAAAGCCTAACTCAGAAAATGTGGGTGTGGTATACAATTTTTGCCGTCACTTTATGTTTGCCCGTCACTTTAAGAAGTGTAGTGAATTGAAAGTATTTTTTTCAATTTTTACATTTAAGTGCATCTAATGGGTTGTGATTATTCTTTTTCTAGGTACACGAAACTTGGCTATGCAGGAAATACAGAACCTCAGTTCATTATCCCATCATGTGAGTAATTTTTTGTCTCTCTGAATCCTAATATACACCATTATCATTGAGCACTTTCATGAGTAAATGACGTGCTTTCCAACTCCCAACTCAGCTTTCCTAGTCTCTTGTCCATCTGGGAAGCGATACTCGTTGCGTTAGCATCTTTGGCTGGAGCGTAGCTAAACAGAACTCCTTGTTTGCAGTTAGCTAGGACTGTTGCTCGTTAAATCAGCTCTTGGTTGCTATGACAAAGATAGAGAGAGCTCCAGTCCAATTTCCTTTTTATCTCCATTATTTTTCTGCCAGGACTCTTGAGTAGACAGAATGCAATTTACCTCCTGTCTACCTGACTCCATGGTTACTGCCCGGGTAATCTGGGGAAGGCTTCCAATCAAATTAAGTACTAAAGTGCAGGTGGTGTCTGCTTTATTTACATTGTCTGGGACTGCAGACAGTTTAATATTCAAAAAAGTTGTTGCTATTAGAAAATGTTCTTTTTGGGTGTGTATTTAGCAATTAAAATGGTTTTGCCCATTTCACATGCTTTTGTTGAGCAGATTTACTCTTAGGTTTTTTGGTATGCCAAACTTGTTTTAAACATTATACCTTTCTGGTGTTCTTGATTTTAATTGTTGTCTTAGTAGTTACTCTCAAATGCTATATATATATATTTATAAATAATAGTACTGACTACCTATTTATGTCTATAATGGCATCTATTATCTCATAGTTACCTCTGCTTATGTTAAACACTGTCTTTTACTTGTGAACTTTGTCAGTTAGCTACTTATTAATGCATCTAGACTGCTTTGTAGCTGCTCACGGTGGAAGGTGTAAAGATGGGGAAATAATAAAGGTATTCAGTGGCCAAAGATGTGGAGGGGGACCTGCTCTTTACCAGATGTAGTTGCAGTACTGGTAATATCTTACTATTTTAAGTATTGGAAAAAATTTAAACCTAAACCACTGGTAAAGATTTAAATGTCTTACATTAAAGAAGAGGAATAGCAGGAGTTTCCTCTGAATTTGTTTTAAATCCTCTTTTATAAAACTACAGACTCATTGGGGCATACACGTGTGTCTGAAAGAATTGTTGCCTGTCAGTAATTTTTGGTGCTGATAATATTTGGTGCATTTGTGGGTGATGCCTGTCTACTCTGCATTTTCTACTCTGTTATTTAGATCCTGATGATGACTGATTAAAAGAAAACTGTATATACATAAAGTTATGTTTTAAGAGTACTTTATTTAATTTTTATTTATAGCTTGCCCCAGATTTGTTTTTTTGCTGTCTCATCTTCTTGCCTATAGCAGCCATCATCCAGTAATTTTAGTGCTAGTTGCAGCCTGATGGGAAGTGCAAGTGTCTCCTAAAATTTCTCTCTAGCACTGCAAATTAATTTCTCCCTTCCCTCTTCCTCCTTCACCAACTGGGATAATGACTCCAATACTTATTTCTGGAGTACATAGTTTATTTTCTTCTCCTCCTGTGCTCTTAATTCTGGAGTCGAGACTCAGAAAATCATGTGGCTTAAAGATTATCTCCGGTGGAATGCTGCACTTGCACAGGTTTAGTGACTGCTGTAGTCTGTAGCAGAGTACATTTTTAGATTTTTCTGAGAGTTTTTGTTTACATTAATGAGGGATGGGTGACCACAATCCTGTGTGATGCAGTGAGAATGAACTCTGCTATACCAGCTTGTTAGTAGCTAGCTCACTAATTTCTACTGTCTGGAAACTATGCTTTCTGTATTCCAATTTTTATTCCTGGAAAAGAATCTTTTAAGTAAATAAATATTCATTACTTGTTATTTAGCTGTTTTAATTTTGTTTTGACTTGTTTGGGTTTCATTTTAAGGTATTGCAATCCGAGAATCAGCCAAAGTAGGTGACCAGGCTCAGAGGAGGGTAATGAAAGGTGTTGATGATCTGGACTTTTTCATAGGAGATGAAGCCATAGATAAACCTACCTATGCTACAAAGGTAAGCATGGACTATTTCTAAGTTTTTCCAAAGTTTCACGTTTTTATTATAAAATGTTCCAGGACTTTTTCATAGCCATTTAAGACACACTTGATTTTTTTATAAAGTATTTTCGTTGCTTTTTAAAAACTGCACAATTTGGTTTATGGCTTTACCATTTTTTGAATGTCTGTTTTACTAGTGCTGTCCTGAGTGATGGGTGCTTGAACGCTTGTGTAAAAATCCATTGATACAGTGCAGCTGTTCAGCTTTCAAAATTATTAGCTATGAAAATAGTAATAAACACTGGATATTTAAATTCCTACGAAAAGGGTATCCTCTTGACACAGCGTATGAGCTGGGGAACGTGTTGGAAGTTTTTGCTTTAGGGAATGTCACAGTTGCTTGGTGGCAAGCTGTCTTCAATGCAGCTTTTTTGTGAATCATATTTTCCACACCCGAGTAAAGAACTTCTTGTACTTACAAAATGTTACTGGCTTATGAATTATGTGGAAAAAATAATATTTTATATATCCTACTGTATTCCTTAAATGTCAGCTGTGTTCTTAACGTTGAACAAAATGTAAACATCATCCCTGCCAGAATTTTCATTGAAAAATATGTAGCCTATATGGTCTTTATTTCTTTTTATAGATTGGAATGCATATTGAAGCCAAATATGATTCTCGATTTTATAAATGGTAAAATTTATACGAAAAGATATTAACACACTGTACCTCAATAGAGCGGTGACAGTATTAGGAATAGAGTCTGGCTTCTAGTCCTGCAAGATGGAATCGCAGTTTGAAGTACCTGGGAGGACAATATAACTTCAAATAGTGCCTCAAAATTAGAATAGGTGATTTGATAAGGTAACCATGAGATGAGGTGTTTTCATTCTTGCAGAAGATGAAAGGATTTGGGGACTTAGGCTATTCCTATTTCTGGGTTTGTTCATCCTTGCATGATCTTGAGAGTTAACAAGTTTTCTTGCTTCAGTGGCCTATACGACATGGTATTGTTGAAGACTGGGACCTCATGGAGAGATTCATGGAGCAGGTCATTTTTAAATACCTACGAGCTGAACCTGAGGATCACTATTTTTTAATGGTGAGTTAATGGCACTGGATAAGAAAATATTTTTGTAAGAGAAAACCTAAATAATGTTCCAAACACAAGTAGCTCTGTTGGATGATTTTTCTCTGTACACATCTTTTATTTCTTCAGCAACCGGGGTCGGGACGGGAGGAAAGTCATCTAAAGCTGCACTGATAACTAATTCTGTTCATTTTGCGATGCAGGCTACTGCAGGTTGGATTTTGTTTTTAAAAGGCTTAAATCACTATAACCTAAATTCTGTTTGAAATTTTCTATTTTGAGTGCAAATCTCTGTCTAATTTGGAGAATTTTAAAAGTTTAATTACCGTACCAAGCTAATCAGTGCATGAACTGTTAAGACTCTATTGAGGTGCTTTTTCAAAATTCTTTTTTTTTTTTGCAGACAGAGCCTCCACTGAACACACCAGAAAACAGAGAGTATCTTGCAGAAATCATGTTCGAATCATTTAACATACCAGGACTTTACATTGCTGTTCAGGTGAACCCAGTGAATATATCCTTCTAAAGTACAGTGTAGCTGCAGTGTGTATAGTCTTCTGCATGCACGTGTCTAAAATGTTTGAAACAGTATTTTCTAAGATTGTAAATTAGCACGTGCTGCCTGCTTCTAAATACAAACTCTTTCTCATGTAGGCAGTGTTGGCCTTAGCTGCCTCTTGGACGTCACGGCAGGTTGGAGAACGTACTTTGACAGGAATTGTCATTGATAGTGGTGATGGAGTGACCCACGTAATTCCTGTGGTATGTAGCAGGATGCAGTTTGAAATTATCAGTGGTTTGGAGAAGAGCAGGGTTTGTTTACTATAGATTTAATTAAGTGTCAGATGAAATGTTATTTTAAAATTTTTAGTGTTGCTTGGTTGTTTGGGATTTTTTCCTCCCTTGTGATTGTTTTGAAAAGTATGTATTTTATTATGTGAACTTATCTGTGTAATAGGAAAGTCGAAGGAGGGAATTGTCAGTGCATCTTTTAGAGGCTATTTCTATGTAAGACCTTGTTTTCCATTTCTGCGATGCCTCAGTTCTGCTTAATATTGATGATCATCACTGCTTTGGATCTCCTGCATGCCACCAATGTCTGACAAGAAACATCCTAACTTTTTTGATGTCCTGCATTTTGATTGTTTAGTTTAGCTGATAAATTCTGCTTTTCATATGATTTTATTGTATTTTAGAAGTTAATGAACGAACACTGCTTGTGTGAAACAACTGCAAGCTCATATAAATGCATGTTCACATATATGGTTGATGTCATACAGGTCAATTATGTTAGGATGTTAAAAATACAGAATTACCTGTGCATACTGACAGCTGTTCTGTTGATGTAATTTTGTGTATTTCTGAGGCATATACTATGCTTGAATGATCAGTTATTTTAGAAGTGAAAATTTGATTCCCTTTGACTTTATATTGTGTTTTGGTATTAACCTGGTGTTCTCAGTATTTTTTTACCATATGAAACTCTAACAAGTGTAGGGAAAAAAAAACAAAACAGAAAACCCCAACAAACCAACAACAAGAAAACCCCACACCAAACAAAATAAAAAAAAACTGAAACACCCCCCCCCCCAAAAAAAAAACCCCACCCAACAAAAACTAGAACAACCAACAAAAAAAGAAATAATGTTGGCTCAGTAATACCTGTGTTTTCAGTAAATGGATCCTGAAAACAATTCACCAAATAGATTTCTTGTTTTTATTGTGCTTACTATTAGATACCACTTCATTGGATTTTTTTGTGCCTGAGAAATTTAATAAATTTTGTATTTTTTCCTGTTACTTTTTCACTTTCAAACAGGACACGAGTGGTCTGTTTATATTGTTTACTTTTCAGATCATGCCCAAAATGAACTATCTGGTCAGACTGTCTTCTAACGTGCGCAAGATTTTTTTGTCTGTCACTTGTGTATCTGAGATAATCCATACCTGTTTATATGTGGTAATCAAGGCCTTTTAAATAACCCACTATGTAGTGGGTTGCACACTTTAATAGTAATTGTACAGTTTCAAGATTTTACTTTTAAATAAAAATCAAACCAAAGTATTATAAAAGCGAATGTTAGTTTTGCTGTTAGTTATTGATACACAGTAGGTTTTTTCCCTAAATATTTTTTTTCTTCTCCTACACAGGCAGAAGGCTATGTAATTGGAAGTTGCATCAAACATATTCCCATTGCAGGTAGAGATATTACTTACTTTATTCAACAGCTCCTAAGGGAAAGGGAGGTGGGAATTCCTCCCGAACAATCTCTGGAGACAGCAAAAGCCATAAAGGTACGCTCTTCTTTCTCTCTTAATAAATACATAAACAAAATTCTTTGAGCTAATTTTTTTGGCTTTAACAAGTTGCCAGTGGCAGTCTTAAAAATGCAAATGTAGGCAGGGTATTGTAATTACACAAGCTTCTGGTGGTTTATCCAATCAAGTGTGGGGGAAGGAGAAAGAGGAAGAAAATCTTCATGCCAGACTTTTTGGAGTGTCTATGTTCTGCAGATTAAATCAGCATTTTAAGCTTCAGATTTGTATAAAATTTGCTTTCTAATTTAATAATAAATGTATGTAATGTCAGCAGGGTGATTACGTGGGTCTGATCTTGCACTGAAAGCTTGCCATTGAACTCCTTTATCATCACAGACCTAATGGTTGTGAAGTTTTCATTTTGAGAGGGACTAATCTAGATGAGTCAGCATGCAACCTTATTGAAACAAATAGACCATGTGCACGGCTTGTAGAGTTGAGTCTTCAGCAGTCGTTTGGGTGAGAACATCTGTTGAACAGCCCCCTCTGTAACAGTGCTCACATGTTTTTGTTTTCTGTTTGCGTTATACTTTAATTCAGTGATGGAATAATTATTTTGGCAATTTTTAATGCATGGTATTTCTTAACAGGAGAAATACTGTTACATTTGTCCTGACATAGTGAAAGAATTTGCCAAGTACGATGGAGATCCTCGGAAGTGGATCAAACAGTATACTGGCATCAATGCAATCAACAAAACCAAGTTTGTTATAGATGTCGGTTATGAAAGGTTCCTTGGACCTGAAATTTTCTTTCATCCTGAGGTAAGAATAGGGACTAGCAGTATTAAGTTGTAGAAACTTCATTGTGTGAGTGAAGAGAGGGGGGAGGGAGGTACTATCATTTTTGGTGCCACTGCGCCATCACGTGGAAGTACAGTATCATTGAGTCTCCTGACTGCGAGCCACGCGCAGTCTCCAATAACTTAAGCACAAGAAAAACGTGAGCACAGCATATAATTATTTTCCTGATGTCCCATGTAACATTTAAAACATCTTACTCTGTTTCTTTAAAGTCAATCTAAAATTGAGAAGAAATAGTTTGAACTTACAGGGTTTATACAGTATTTTCTGTCTTTCAGCATTGGTGTAAACCAGTGTGCCTCTATCCTGTGTCTTTGATTACAGTGCCCAGACCTTTTGGGCAGCACTCTGCATGTTATCATTGCATTGATAATGCTCCAGGTCTTGGACACCGACTTGTTACTGAGTCAATTTATAAAGCACAGATGCTAAATTTGTCCTTGAGAGAAGTCCATTGAAATCTCTATTGGTGTGGTCATAAGTAACATGTACCGTTCTGGGAAACATTACAATACATACTCTGTCTGTTTTTTGATAGTTTCAGGGTATTGTGGGAGAGGAAAGACTCAATTTTTAAGTTGTTACAGCGTAGAGAAGGTCCTCTCCATTTCTATGCACTCCATTGAGTTTATTGCAGGCAGCCATAACCTGTAACACTGTTAAATTTAATCAAGATCCATGTTAACACTGGTAAAGTTTCCCTTTGTCTGCCCTCCTCCTGTCAGAAGAATATTAAAAAAAACTCATTCTTTCACCTTTTGTCTAAGTTCTAGCCTTAATCTGTGTGGTCAGTTTGTAGCCATCTGATCTTGTGCCAGCATTAAACCTCTGGGCTACATAGTTTGTCCTCCCTGCTGTTTACCCACGTGATCTTACAGAGAGGCATTGAATCCCATGTCAGACATCATTTTAATAGCTCCTCTTTCCATAGTCTCTTCAAACACTGTTAGGTACAGGATAAAAGACTAATTTCCATTTTCTTCATTTCTTGATAGTTTCTTGGCTCTGTATTGAAAAAAAAAAAAAAAAAACACTGAACTGACTTTCTAGACAAGAAAAACACACTAGATGGTACGTACTGCATCCAAAGAGACTTTCTCGCTGGACTTCATTAACTCCTCGCTTCAAAGGGTATCAAGTTAGCTAGGTAAAAGCTGCCTTTGATAAAGCCAACTTGTAACCTTTTGCTATTTCCAGTTTGCAAAGTGTGTTCTGGAGTCTTTAATACACTTAAGGTTAGGCTTTGGGGTCTGTAGTTACCCAGAGTATTTCTCCACTTTTTAACTTAGGTATTTTACTTGCTATTCTCCAACCATATGGTATTTGCTAGCAGTCTGCAATTCCACATGTCAGTTCTCTTGTCCCCATTCTGGTAGTATGTCATACTCTGCTTTGGATGTCATAACTCTCATTTTTACTTACTCCTTTTGCCCTACTGTTTTATTGACACCTTTACAGAGAGCTCGGGAGAAGTTTTCAGGCTGTAGTTCCTTCAGACGAGAACGTTCTGTGTGAAGCAACGCCGCTTCTTTCTTCTCTTTTAATTTCCATGGCTTCGTGTTGTAGCTTCTTGCATGATTAATTCTTCCTGTGGAAATTAGCTTGAATTCTTGGGGATTTTTCACGTCATCCTTATGGCTCCTGATCTCCAAGCCAACTTTCTTTGCTAATTTCTCTTTCAGTTCAATGTATACTTCTTGTGTTTTGGCTTTTGTTATTAATCCAGTTAAGTACTTCTTGTTTAGGGTGTAAAGCCCAAATAGTTTCTACACCTTTGGGAAAGTTTTGAAGTTATATAATAATATATCTATAATAATATATTATTATGTATTGGTAATTCATTTAATTTCAGAAAGTTTTCTCTGAAAGGGAAAACCTATGCTGTGAACTATTTGTGCTTTTAAAGCTCATGTTAAGTTTTAAGTGGAATGTTGCCACTAGTCCAAGACTGTTTTCTAGCATTAGCAACTCTGACTCTCTGGTATTTATAAATGCAGAAATTTACATTAGCACTGTATTGATGTTTGCATTGATGGGGACTTCCACTCAAGATCTCAGAGTATTTATGCCTGTTTTTAATATTAGAGATTTTGTGTGCTTGGAAAAAAATCTGACTTTTTGGTGTCAATTTAACGTAAGTATTTTAGTAAAGCTGAAAATTTTTTACAGGGGAGCATTCTGATTTGCACACTGATATTTTTGATTTCACTTAAAAAGGAAAGACAGGACCACATTGCACAGTAACAATATGTTTAATATTGCAGGAGAACTCAAACTCATGCCATGTACAGTAGTAGGATTATAGTGTATAAACTGTAAACAGTGAATTTATGACCAAGGAAGAGAATCTGCAGTCCTCCGCAGAAAGAGGAATTGTCGTTTCCCTTGTACAGAAGTGGGTTTGTTATAGTGTAGAATAAGTGATGAGCAGTAGTAGTACTGACTGATTCCCACCTGCCCCCTTTCAAAGTGCTATTACAAAATATATCTTCTCACTTATGCCTCTTTGTTTCTCCATTCTTGGGATGAAAAATCTAATGCCTGTTCTATTTTGTTTTAGTTTGCTAATCCTGATTTCATGGAATCCATTTCGGATGTGGTTGATGAAGTTATACAGAACTGTCCCATTGATGTCCGGCGTCCATTATATAAGGTATGGTCTTTCTGTTGTAAGAGTAACTTAATTTATTTGAAGACTAAGTAGGAAGATCGTTGTCATGAAGTGTATACGTAGCTATGAGAAATGTGAACTTTGAATAGAAATAAAGCTCAAGTTAAACATTAAGTGCCACTTTTGACTGAAGAGTATTCGATACCGGCTCCTTTTTAGTTTTGAAAGATGGGTTGTGTGTAGCACTGGCTGGATATGTAGGTAGGTATTGTCCCTGAGGAACTGAAGCAGGGAGGTGTTATTTGTATCTGACATTTATAATATGAATTGATGTGCATGAAGGTCTTTAGTTTTGGTCCATTTTAAGGGTGACATCCTGGTGTCACCCCTCACTCCGCTCCACTCCCTGCTTTATTAAGCAGTGATTTCAAATACATATTTTTCTTTTTTTTTTCATAGTCTTGATTTCTGTCTGCCTCATGTCTGCAGTTTTAGCCAGGTATTGAACCCTGTATTAAAGTACATGAAGGCTTAAAATCTTTTAGGAAATAATAATTAGGTCTGTTTAAACTTGCCCAGGGTGTAGTCCAGAGAGTACTTTGTCACTGCATCTTTAAGAAATGAAAAGGAAGGTACTGACAGGTGTAGCCTATGGCAGCTCTCTCTGTATTGGCAGCACATCCTTTGCTTCCTGGTGGTTTTCTGCTTGTACAGCAGCAGAGCCCTTTTGGAAATAACAGCATAAAGTGGTAGCATGGAGAGGTTTGCTTGCTTGTATAAAAGGTGGTAGTTTTCATCACCTGTTAGAATGAGCGTTAAGTTCCAACTAAGCATATCTCAGGGTGATCTGTAACTTAAAACTCTGCAGTCTGTTTTACTTGTCCAGTAAACATAATCTGTAATCTAGAATGAGACATAGTGCTTCAGAGCAAATCTGTGGAGCAAGTTAAGGTGGGAAGTTAAACTACTTAACAGGCTCCTAGTTGGAGTCCCCTGGTTGAGTGTTGGAGTGAATTTGGCAGTAGATGTCTTCAGTGCCTTCAAGCTTAGGTATGTTGCAGAAGGTTTTAGGAAACTCTTAGTGTCTGGTTGTACT